>CATQJL010000305.1:19967127-20567127 GCA_958299035.1 Cylicocyclus nassatus | reverse complement strand
CTGCTGCTAATGTGCAGGTTTTATGCCAACAAGGAATTCGCAAGATGATGTTCGAAACAAAGGAAGCATGGCACCCAAGAAGTGTGGGAATTATGACGAAAGCACGTCATTGTTACTTCCAGCTCATCTTTAGGCTTCATGAATATGATGTAACCTAGCTGTATGTTTCGGCCCAGAAATTGCCAAAAAATCTATACAATGACATGTCCTGAACAAAAAATTGATCACAAAAAGATAGAAGAAGCCAAGCAGCTTTTTGATGTGCATGAATGACTTTTGGTACTTCATCCGTTTCATTAATTATAGTGACCGTGATGTGATCTGTAGTGCAAGAATAGTACAGTAATTCTGCACTGTAAGCGGCTTTTGTTTCGTTGACTTGTTAAGGATGAAAGAGAGAAAACTGGCACGTTCAACAGCAAGAGCATCAAAGCCTGCACAGAAGATGCTTTCCAGTCTTTCAGAAGTTGAAGAGCGTAACCAGCTCTTCAAGCCTGAAAAACTGATGCCAAGAGCAGCAGCTACAGAGCATAGGTGCCTACTCGAAATGGAGATTTTCGTAAAGGGATGAACAACGTCAGCCCAGTCTCCCCCCCCCCTCAGCATGAATACTGAACAGAATTGAGTCTGTTGCTTTTCATTTGAGCTGAGCAGCCAATTTATCTGTTAAAGTAACATCCATTGATTGGGTGCGGCAGAGTACTTGAGTTCAGTAAAATTATTGACTAACACTCTCAATATCGTCGTTTGCAGCAACAATGACTCCGCTGTAAGATGTTAGATTGAAAAGCCTATCGAGAGAGTTTAGACCGTTATACACTGGGACGATTAAGTGACTCCACAACTCCTGCAAAAGCTTGACTAACACACCTTGTCAGAGCGTAACGTAAGACTCGCGTTAGACGGTTTTCGAGAAGCAAAACAAATGTTCGAAGACATAGAAGTTTGCACTGTAGCGTTCTAAAAATTGCCGATATCTCTAAACTTCATTTTTGATACCCTACAATGTACAGTCTGCTCCAATTGGAATCAGGCCGAACCGTCGGCGTAGATTTGCGCTCTCGCAGCGCCAAGCGTTTGCGCTGCATACGCGCTGTCGGAGAGAACAAAAGGATTGGAGAGAGAGTAGAGAAGTAGGCCGTGGACGTGACCGCAAAACCCTAGCGACGCGGACTCCCGCCATGCCAATTTTGGCCTGGTTAGGATTGGGGCAGACTGTGTTCATATGCTGCAAGAGATGTTAACAGATTGATTCGGAAAAGGGCTCAAGCTCATATGTATATAATCTGTTAACATTTGTTAACAAAGGTTCTAACAAAAGTAATAAACTTGCAAAAACTGCATTTCTTGATCTTGACAAGTTATGTAAGAACTGTGTTTTGGTGGAAAAAAGAAAAACTAAAAGAAACTAATCAATGTAAAACAAAACGAATCTGGATAGCTTAGCTTACCTAAAGTAAAGCAGGCTGCGAATGGTGAATGGCAGCAACTAAAGTAGTTGACAATAGAGGGATGGGCCAGACTGCGCAGCGTACACAGCGTATGCTCCTATGACGAAATATACCGAGCGTACGCTGCGTACGCCGCGTACGCCGCTTCCCGCGAAGTCTGGCTCATCCCTGAGGCGCAACGTGAACGGGATGCGGTCCAAACGAATTTAAACAAAAAGAAACAATGAACTCGAACTGTCTGTCGGATCAGAAAAACCGATGTTGGTCAAATCGAGTTACAATGGCTTAAAAATAGCAAATAGAACTGGAAATGGGACTTTCTAAGTTCGCAGATCATCATATTTCTGCAAAACAAATCAGGTAATAGGTAAGAGTTCAAAACTGTCGATAGTAATCATAATAAAACAAAGCATAAATAATTGGCAAAACTGATGCATATCAGAAGACCTTTGACTTCTTCGAGATCTTCGAGAACAAGATCTTGGTCAGAAGTGGTAGCGTCGTTGTTCGAATTGTCCGAGGAGGACGTGTCATCCATCTTCTTCGACTGCTCGTGCATGACGTCTCACTTACTGGTGCACCAAAACTTGCAATCCGTGAAAAACACTACGTAGGAGGTAGTCCAAACTAAACGTGACTTTACCTTTCGACTTCCTTGTTAGCTTAGCATTTGCACATCCTCAGATAATCGCCGGGGCAGGCGGTCCGCAAACTCGCACTTTTCTACGGTCAGCAGAATTTTGGGGCGTGGCCAAACCTTCAGCGGGCGGCACTTCCTTTACTGTCTAATGTTCTGCCAGCGGGGGCAGCAGCACAGAATTTTCTGCAGGCGCTCGTCAAATAAGATCTTTCAGCAAGCGCTGGTCAAATTTTCAGCTAGCGCTCGGACGGTTTTTAAGCGGTTTCGGGCGTACGCCGAGCAAAGATGAGACTCTACATGGCAGAGGTGTCATCGATGGTTTAATTACTCAAGTTTGAGGTGCTTTCTCTGAGCGGAAAGTACCTGAGGGCTGCGCGGTCCTCCACAAAGGACCGTGCGGCCCCGAAAATTCTGCATTTTCTCGCGGAAAATCCGCGAGGATGCGGATTGAATCGAGGATGAATGATTGGAAAACAATCGCGGTTTCCTTATGGATTAGCTGCTGCGCAGTGGCCGCATTCTCGCGGACTTTTCGCGAGAATATGCAAAGTTGTCGGGGGCCACACGGTCCTTTGTGGAGGACTGCGCAGCCCCCAGGTACTTTCCGCTAAGAGAAAGCACCTCAAACTTGAGTAATTAAACCATCGATGACACCTCTGCCATGTAGAGTCTCATCTTTGCTCGGCGTACGCCCGAAACTGCTTAAAAACTGTCCGAGCGCCAGCTGAAAATTTGACCAGCGCTTGCTGAAAAGATTATTTGACGAGCGCCTGCAGAAAATTCTGTGTTGCTGCCCGATGGCAGAATATGCGACCGTAAAGGAAGTGCCGCCCGCTGAAGGTTTGGCCACGCCCCAAAATTCTGCTGACCGCTTGTAGAAAAGTGCGAGTTTGCGGACCGCCCACCTCCGGCGATCATCTGAGCAGATGTCGCTGGGATCGCAAGGTACTGCCCGACTTCTTTAAAAGAAAGGGGAATTCTTGGGAGCGACTTTTCTATCATACTAAAAGTGATAAATCCACCTCTAAGCGAAGAGTTGAATCGAAGAGTGTCGTCGGGTCTCCGTGAAGAGAATATTTCTGAACTGCTTTCTTTTGGTCTTGGGTTCATTGCAAGTGCTGAAAAATTTATTTTATATTTTCGATATTGAGCGTAGCTAAAATACCTTTCCGTCTTCGCAAATAAAAGCTTTTCCCGGCAAGTAAAAGAAAGCTAGCGGCATCCGCAGCGCATCTGAGAATGTCGAAATCAACAAGTTGTGATTAGATTTACCGTAAATTTCGACCTTTTCGTTTATTCGTAGTATGGTTCCAAAAATAACTTTGACTCACTTTAAATTCTTGATATCCTCGTCATTAGAAGGGTCAGACTGAGTTTCCATCAACTTGTACAGAGCCGTTCTCTCCACACAGAACATATAAGGCTACAATGATATAATTTATCTGCATACCGTAAAATGCCGTCACAGATCATAGCATACATCGATCCCCAACAAGCTGGACGATCGCTAGTTGTTATAATTTTAGTCAAGAACGTCCTCGATGTCGGGAGTGATAGATTTATTACCTGGTTACCCATTTACTTGCTATTAGCATTGCCTAGGCGAGCGTTTATTACTCGTCGCGTCTCGTTTTCTCATCTTCGTGAAAAAGGCGATAAACAACGACGGTTGACGGGTTTTGCAGGAATTTCGCCTTCTTTTCCTCCTTAGTTTTCTCGAGTTCCACTTTATGGTTCTCGCTTGGGTGCAACAGCAAATTCGTGCTAATTTTTAATTAGTCTTCATTTTTTTTTGCGTTCATTACATTCGGCGATTCCATCACCTTCGTCACAAATCTTGGTAAATATATTCCACACTATGGTCATGCTGAAAAAATTTCTGCGTGCGTGAATGCCTTTCCTTGTTAGTCATACGTCTTTCTCCTCTCCTAAATTGTGAAATGATTGAAGTATTCTTTAAGGTTTCTTACAAACGCTATTATCATATTTATATTTACAGCACCGCCACGACGCTTACGAGATGCAGGGACTGTCCCAAAAGTAGGAAATAGATTTAGTACTACAACAACTTTCCTTTTATCGCAGGTTTAGACTACCGCATCAATAACTGCTACTTCACTACACAGTGGCTAACAGTTTGAAGCAAGCTCAGACATTGTTATTCAGAGGCTGCAATCTAAATTGGCTTAGAGTAAGCTACTAGCGCCAAAAAAGCGGCGCAGCGGAGCTGGCTTGGCAATGTGCGCACTCTTTCTATACGACTGTTACCGGCTCCACAATAAAATCAAAAAGAACATTTATGTGCATGAAGTGGGCACTCCGATTTGAATACCTCTATCAAAAATTTGACAAGAGAGAATATGGACAGACAATGATGAAAGTGCATTATGAATGAAACGCATGAGAATATCTACTCAGAGTCCAGCGAATTACAAGTATGCGATACAACAATATTTTGTAAGTATAGGCTTTCTCATCATTGTTTCGTCTGATTAAGATAGTTCACTTACAAAAAGAGCATACAACGAGAAATGGGTTCACTTCTTACCTGCTCAGACAATCGCTGGGGCAGGCGGGCACCGGAAAAATAGATTGCTGATTTCTCGCACCCCGCTCGCGGATTTTTTGCAAAGCAATCAGGACTTTTCGGAAGACCGCTTGCTGAGTCAGTGGATTTTTGAGAGACCGCCTGTTGAATTCTTTTCGCTCTTATCTTTGCAGATATATTGCTGAATCTCTGAAGAATCGAAAACTCAGCAAGCGGTCTTCCGAAAAGTCCTGATTGCTTTGCAAAAAATCCGCGAGCGGGGTGCGAGAAATCAACAATCTATTTTTCCGGTGCCCGCCTGCCCCCGACGACTGTCTGAGTGTGTGTTCTTGACTTGCTTATACTTTACGGAAGAATTTGTATCAGGGCCTGGCACCAGCTGGAACGGGGCAAGCTGGATATCGTTTTTGGGGCAAAAAGCAAAGGGGGTTTCGTTTTTGTGGGCGAAGACATACGGAAAATTGGCGGCGGCGACCTTTTTTTTTTTTTTTTTTTTTTTTAGTCGACGTTTCGTTTTTGGGGGATTTTGGGGATTTTTTTAGGATTTTAGGGGGGATATCGTTGAGGATCAAAGGGGACTTCGTAAAATTTCCCAAAAGTCAAGGGGGACTTCGTAAAAATTGGCAAATTTCAAAGGGGACTTCGTTTTCAAAATTCCCTGGTGCCAGCTCGTGCCGAGCCCTGATTTGTATAAGCTCCTGCAAGACGAAGGCGGTTGGTTTGAGGTGCGACGTGGCTGTGACGCGGCTGTGACGCTGCTGTGACGCAGCCATGTCGCAGCCGCGTTGCACATCAAACCGACCGCCTTCGTCTTGCAGGAGCTTATATGACAAAACACATTTTCAGCCAAAAGTTTCGGTAAGAACGAACAGAATCCCTTCTAAAGCAATGCAAAAAAGGCATCACCTTATGAGCAAGAATAGGACATTTTACAAGAGTCAAATACTGAATGGCGAAATGTGACAGAGAGGAAGAGATAAAAGATTTGACGGACAAAAAATTTAAAAAAAGACACGATGGGGATCAAAATGACGCCTTTCAACGTGTGGTCCCACAAAGGATTTTATCATCAATCTGAAACAGTACGCTTATTCTGCTATAGTGATACGAAGATTGCTCCAAACTAATTTGTCGATAGAGTAATAGGTAAAGTAGTCTAATCTCGGCTCTCACAGTCACTGATCCCCAGTGCGTTGCGAAACGTAATGAAGCGACTGAGTAAAACGTAATCAAACGTACAGTCTGCCCCAATCCTAACCAGGCCAAAATTGGCTTGGCGGGAGTGCGCGTTGCGAGGGTTTCGCGCCACTTCTGCGTCTAGCTAGTCTGCTCTCTCCTCAATCTCATCGCTCTCTGCGACAGTGCGCGTATGCAGCGCAAACCCCTAGCGCTGCGAGCGCGCAAATTCAGCCGAGGGTTCGGCCTGATCCATTGAGGCAGACTGTATAGGGCATTCGAAAAATCGTGACGTTGGCGCGACCGCGCGCAACACGCACGCACTCCCATTTCTTGGCTTCTATCTCTACTCAAGTAGTTCTTCTGCTCACATATGATAGTATTCAGATACTGGAAGTGACTGAGCTGAGCGTTGAGGTGATGACTTTTCGCACGGATGTTTTATGATCCTGTGCGCGCAAGGACCTTCAACTCGTCGTCACGGTTTTTAAAATGGACCATAAATAAGTAACGGTACGCATCCTAAGTTTGTCTTCCCTAACAAGACAGCGCGCTTGATTGCGAAACTCTGCTAGCGTATATATTGATCGATATAGGAGTGTGCAATGAAGCACGATAGCTTAGTTATACCGTGTCTACTTTGAACAAAATACGAACGTTTCAAGAAATTTGTTTGCGTATAAAACATGCGAATAAACATTTTAACACTCGATTGTTCGAATATATTAGGTTGATGCAAAAGTTCTTTTGCAGTAGATTCAAAAATTCATAACTTGTTGAATTCTCAACAAATTTACAAGATCTAAATTTTGTGTAAGAGAGGAGACAATGCTCTTTGCAACTGTGCTTGAACTGTTCGCTAATGTGTACAAATGAAGGAGATAGAAGCTCAAAACCAAAATCACTCAAAATTTGAATTTTTCGTGTAGGATCATAAAAAATCGGAAACTTGCAACAAAAATCGGAGCAGTCAGTATTATAGGTTCTTCCACCAACTTTTTCTAACTGTGCAAAGTTTGCGCTGATTGAGCTTCTCTATGAAAAGTTATGATTTTCGAGCAAGCAGTACAAAAGGACGAATTTGAT
Source organism: Cylicocyclus nassatus (assembly GCA_958299035.1). NCBI lineage: Eukaryota > Metazoa > Nematoda > Chromadorea > Rhabditida > Strongylidae > Cylicocyclus > Cylicocyclus nassatus. The sequence continues at coordinate 20,560,226 of CATQJL010000305.1, read as the reverse complement.
TTAATTTGGCATTTTTCAGGAAAATCATAACTTTTCGTAAAGACGATCAATCGGCGCAAACTTTGCACTGTTAGAAAGAGCTGGTGCCAAAACCTACAATACCGACTGCTCCTATTTTTGTTGCAAGTTTCCGATTTTTTATGACCCTATACAGAAAATTTGAATTTTGACTAACTTTCTTCTATCGCTCCTATCTATGCAAAAGATGATCATTAGTAAGCAGCTAAAACGTAATTATAAAGAGCATTACTTACTCTTTCAAACAAAAATAAAAGCAGTCACATCGGTTGGAAAAATCAGAAGTTATGAATTTTTTAATTTGGTGCGAAAGAACTTTCGGGTCAACCCAATACCTACCTATTTTCCCCACTTGCTCGCATATTCGAAAATTTGAATTAGTCGTAGTCGAATGTATGAATTATTCGAGTACAGGCCTATTCCATTTGTTCGAGCATTCGAATAACTGAAGTAATGGACTTTCTAGAATATTTGACTATTCGGATAGATGAATCAAATTTTTCGAATAAATTATTCGAAGATTACGGTGCTAACTATAGTAAAGAAGCATATGTGTTGTGTTCCCTGTTGCGTGCGATAGAGGCTAAGTTACTTGTATAAGTTTATCAATATAAGATCCAGAAAGGCTAGTTTTTGGGACGTATCACCCTATATGCGAAACGAGAATGTAAAGGCCTAGGAATGGTAAGAGATCATGGAAGCAGATCATGGAAGTGAACGCTAGCGTTGCATACATTTTTTGATTCTCGTTGAAATTTGTTCCTTCTTTGATATATAAGTTTTGAAGTGTAATTTCTTTCCTATGGAGCTCCAAGCTTGGTTTGAAACTTCTATACACGGCATCTAGGTCAGCAGAGCGCAACTTGTGCGCTATCTGCATGCATAAATGAGTTGCAAAAACTGCAGTTGTGCTTTTTTATGTATCTTATCTTGAATGTGTGATGTTTTCGACTAGGTAGAAATACGCTTCTTACAGATCCAGTGCCAAAGATGCTCGTCTATAGTCTTACCCTTCTGACTGCGCATTTGCGTGTGTACATGTCCTTTACTGATATTTCATTTGAACCGATATGGTACAGTACGTGCGTGCAGTGGAGATCACGGCGAGCTGTGACGCAACATCTCTGAAAACACTATTTTATGTGCTAGAAACCTGCAGTGGAGATCACGGCGAGCTGTGAAGCAACATCTCTGAAAACATTATTTTATGTGCTAGAAACCAATGCTCGAACATATTCCAACTTTTAGCACATAAAAACCTCGGACCTCACGATCGCGCTTTACCTTGCTACAAGCTTAGGGATACCAAGGGTCTCACAAAGAGTGCGGAAGCAAGTGTGGAAGGCAATGTTGTCGCTGTGGAGGCGCCTTTTAGTGCTTTTCGTTGCTATTTCTTAGTACATTTACTGAATGTGTACAGGAGAACGCTAACGTTTCAAAATAATGTGCGAAATATTAGGGTGAACGGTAAAAAATGGGACAGCTTGATTTTTATTACATTTTAAAATTTTTTTCCTCACCAATAACAAGCAGACTGCAACTCAAACGTCGCTTACAAAACCGACCTTCGCCTATTCTTCTGGCAACGCGTTACCGCTCCTCTCTCATGACCGTACGCGTGGCGTCGTGAAGAACTCCGACGGGATTTTTTGAACAATTCACAATCTTGCACTGCTATACCGTAAAGTCGTAAAGCAAATGACATACCATTCGAAAGAGCTTTTCATGCTCTTTTAAACGATATGTTAAATGCCTAAGATTTCTTTTCAATTTCAGGAAAAATTGCGAAAAAACCTGAAAAATAGCTATTTTTGGCGCAATAAGGACCAAAAAATTATGTTTTGCCCTATATTTTCCGAAAATGGACAAAAACTGAGGCAAGCTGCACATGTATAGACAGAGCGTAAAAAGCTCTATCAGATGGTACCTAGAAAACATGCGTTCATCTGGAAGGAATTGGATAACACGTATCTTCGTTTTCGAAGCTGCTAATGGCCATATCTCCTGACTTTGGAAGTTGAGGCCACCAAGCCATCGTGGGTTTGGTGACTGTCCCACCATCCACTCCAGCAGCGGTACTTTGGGTGGTCTCACATGTTTCACTGCGCAGACACTGCTCAAAGTTCATAATTTGTCGAGGTGATTAACTCTACATTTCAGCAAGTATAAAAATTATCACTTAAGTAAATGACCTTATATAGGTATTATCTGAAAGAGAATAAAATATTCTAACATCTATCAAAACTGGAATGTCTAATCGCTTCTCATTCTTGAGAAACCTCCAGTTATTTCGTAGGTGTCCCATTTTTCACCGTTCACCCTAATAGTCCAAAATGGAAGAAAAAGTCTACGTCTTCGCTTTGGCTAACTTAACCAAATAGCAGATAGAAACTTGGAATTCTACGATGTGATTAAGTTCTTTCTTCGTGTTCCTATCGCAATGTATCACAACATCAGTTACGCCTTCCGAAAAAATTTTCATAACTCACTTTGTATACAGCCAAGCTCCCTTGCCTGACTTCCTCTCTGGATTAACTAACCACCATCGGTTGTGATAAGGGTTGTTCAGCTCATTTATTGGACCGTCTGTTTACAACCATTGAATGGAGTCTGTAGAGTATCTCACCAGGATTTGGATCCCGGGATTTAAATCACAAGTCTTCTCGACCTCGGATAAACCTGTATGGGCTTCAATTTGCGCAGAACCGCAGAAACTTCGTTTTTCGAAGCCCCTGTAGAAGCTACGCGGACGAGCTTTCCCGCTTCATTCTAGTTTTGGCCGCAAGAGCAAAAAGTCAAAAAGGATGCCGTCGCCTGGAAAGACTTGCTGAAACGCGACAAAGAAATGGACTAATCGTCCAGCGCTCCGAAATGCGCTCCGCGAGCCGCTCTGAGCTCAATTTTCTCAATGTAGAAGAGGCATTATCAAGTGGAACTTGAGCACTGACCTAGTGAGGGGATTTCCCAATGAAATGCGTTGAAATATGGTAAACCACAAATTTGGTGAGACACTGAAGCGGACGTTCACTTGATTCACCATATCACTTTATCCACTTCGCTATTTCTCAGTTCGCTGATCTGACAATAGTCATACCTTCGATCTTCCAGAGATAAAGCGTAAAATAGAAAATTGTTTGGATATCCGTTCTCCATAAAGTGAAGGTTCTTCGTAAGAAAAAGGGTAAATAGGTCTGTGCACTTTTCAAAAATGCCGGAATTCGCACGATTCAAACAATTTTCTTCATTTTTGAGGAGTGGGCTAAGCTTCTCAAAAAAGGCTTTGCCCGCCCACCTGCTTATTCACATTTTACGCAAAGACGCATGATATATACATGCGGTCACGCGTAAGGGTTGGGCCAGACTACGCGGGGAAAGCAGCGTACGCGACGTACTCAGCGTACGCTCGATATGTTTCATCATAGGAGCGAACGCGGCGTACGCTGCGTACGCCGCGTACGCCGCGAGGTCTGGCTCAACCCTAAGAGTGCAAGGAAACATTTGTCCACAAGGGACTCGAAAAAATAGCTCATCAACTTTTCAAAGTCAACATTTCTTTCTCTTTTGCCTTGTCTCATCATAAGTTCAATGATTCTATTCTTCATTCAGGTTGAATTTGGGTGAGTTCCCTATTTCCCAAATTTGATTCGCTTCAATTCGCCCAGTTAATGACCTCAGCGCGTTATTCTGTTTATTAGTACTCACGAAGTTACTAGAATCTCATGCTTTTCCATGTTTTTGCTGCGACTACAGTTGCGTGCGCCTCAAGTTGCAACTGCAGCGTAGAGTTGTAGCAATTGCAGCTGTCACCGCAACTTACTGCTTAGTATGAAAGAACCCTTAGCCGCGGGGATGTTGTTGATGGTAGAGTACAGAGTGCTTTGCAGAGTTGCAGCAGTCAAAGCAATTAAACTGGCACAGTGCGCTTCTGCTGCCGGCAACCGGCATGAAAGCAGCTAGAGGCTGTAAAAACGACAAGTGGAAGGTTCTCTACATTACTGCTGATGGTATGGTCGGTAGGTTTATAACACAATGGGCGTGTCATCGTGTTTTTGTCAGGCACCTACTCGGCTATTGCGGATGCTGGTGTTGTGGTGGCAACCATACGTTAATTTATTGTTGATGGTAGTGCTTTGTAGAGCTGCGGCGGTTGCAACAACTACGACTGCTATTGTCGCTGGTGTGATACGTGCAGACATACACATTAACTCACACACGTACAACATTGTACAGTCGAGCAGACTTGCCGCTTAATATAGTGTGCTTGCACAGAAGATAAGTGCTTTGAAAATGCGGTGAATTTTGCGCGTGAGCAAATAGCCATGCCAGTACTGCCGGCGTTTTGCGCGCGCAATTGGTCGGCGCCACAGTCGAAGCTATTTCTTCACGCGCAAATTTTAAGCATTTCACCTTCTATGCAAGCGCACTATATTGAGCGGGAAATCCACTAGGCTGTATTTGTATATACGATGATCCTTTTGCCTCTTCCTCAAGAGTATTGAGAAAGGTGCTTTAAAACGTTCAAATTTTCAAAAACATTTCAAAAACACGTTCAAATTTGTAGCATTTGGAGAGAAAAAAGCACCACATCTAAGTAGCATTTGTTTGTGTCGAAGCCGCATGTTCTATTAGAGTCATAACTGATCAAAAAGGTTGCCCTATTGGGCCAAGTAACTGTTCTTGGTTTACTCTTGATGTTTGAGTTCAGCGCAGAGGTTACATTCAAATTTGTCGCCACTTTTTTATGAACGACTTGTAAAGGCAACTTCTATGCGTCTCAAACTATTGCAGGTGAGTTAGTAAAGGAGTAGTATATGCGGATTTAGTGAGCTGCATGAGCGAGCATTAGAGCTTCGAGCGTAGTTAAATAATATACTTGGGAAAAAAGGTTTTATCGAATGAATGAATTTTGAGTAAACGAATATCAGATAGATTCAAAATTTAGAAATTTGAATAAATGAATTACAAATGGAATCCGGAAATCAAAAATGTCGAATGAATAAACATCGATTATCAATTCATTATTCATCGATAACATCGATATTCGAACATTGGTCGAATTCTATTAGTCCTGTCAATAATATTCGTGCTCAGCACGGTCTCTTACCTCTCTGTGCCAACTTCTGGCCTCGTAGATAAAGCTTTCTTTGCAAAAATTGATCGATCGATACCGATCGATGACGAATAGTAGTCTACGACACCCACCCCGCCCCGAAGTGCAGTGTGTCAGGTTTGGTTAGGAATAATTTCTATTCGAAACATACTTATCCATCCAAAGACAAACAAACATACATTTACCAATAATTATACAGGTAATCAGCGCCCTCACCTACCCCTCCCTCCTCCCTCCTGTACCAACTCCCAGCCAGTCCTGGTTCAAAGTTTTCCAAAAATCAAAAATTAATAAAGTTGTTTGGCTGGCTACTAGTCTCTGAAAATTCCGCCTGTCTTTTCTGTAAAAATCTTGCAGTATGTAACGAAAATATTTTTTACTGTCTAATAAACAAGACCTTTATTGCAAGGTGATTTGAAGCCTTCCACCACAACCGCAATGTTCACTCAAAACAAATCAGCCATTCGCGAGAATTTCAAAAAATAAAATAGCGACAATTGTGCAGCTTGAGTTTTATAAGCAAGAGTGCTAACTGATGTGGACCTTTGCGGGTCGAAACCATGAACAACGCTAAGGAAGAGAAAATGGCATGTGAACACACTCCAGTATACAAGCTCGTACCATGAGCTTCAAATCGATAGCTCTTATTTGCTGGATGCCAGTAACATTGCAACTATCTGAATGATCGAAAAAGCAATCGATCAAAATCCACATCTATTTTTTACTGTCGAAAATAGTGGGAAATGTGAGTTTTGATAAAGTACAAAGCTGATTACGGCTTAAAAAAGATGCACTATTGAGTTTTGCAGAAAAGAACGAATGAACTTGATAACTCAGCAGTTAACTCTGCACCAAACTCAAATGATTCAAATTTCATCGAACACGACTTCAATAAAACATTCGAAAGCATTTTACAAAATCCATTCAAAACCTCGTTTTTTCATTATTCGAGTTCTCAAATTTTATTCGGAAATGATAAAATGCGAGTTTCGAAGTTTGAATGCGAATATATTCGGAGATTTTTCAAACGATCGAAACTTCATCCGGACATTCGGACACAGTACCTTGGATACCTTGGTTTGTCTTCGAAAACAGATGAAAGTCGTATTTTCTTAAGCTGCGCTACCTTAGGCAGTTGTTTAGCGAAAAGCACAGCTGATTTACCTCGTCGTCACAAAATTTATAGTCCAAGCTCTCTGAAAGAGGTAGGGTGTAGGATTCCGCCAAGCAATAGACAGTAACAGGAAAATAGAAACCAGCAACAATCGCTGCTAAAGCTATGCGAAAATCTATGCGACTAACTTTAGATCGGTCTCCCTATCTGCTGAGCGGCCCTATGGACAAGAAATTCTTTCAAAAGTTTCACATAGTCTTGAAGGATCAATTCCTTGAGGGGAGCATTGAGATACCAATAATCAGGGACAAAGTCCGTTGCTTACAAAGGATGATGGATTCAATGTAAATCCAAGCTGCAATCATCTGTTGCAGCATACAACCTGACTCCCTATTTGCTAAGCGGCAGTAGGCAGTAGTAGTAGTAGTGGCAGTAGTATAATGAACTGTAACTGTTCCCGAACCTTCGGATCAACACGAACGCAGCCTTATGGACGAAGTTCTGAGCCAACATAGTGCAAAACATCGTAGATGCATAAAGAATTGCACATGAAGATCATAATTAGCTCAATAGTGGGGCAAAACACGAAGGTGGTTTCTTTAAGCCCTTGCGTGGAGTTGAGCTGATCACGATTTCCTTCCAATATAACTGCTCATTTCGTCCACAATAACGTTCAGCAGATACGAAGAGGAGAATGGAGTCGTTCTATGCTGCCTTCAGTGGTATGCAGCTTGCATGAAGTGGTTCAAATTCTGGCCATACCTCGGTTATCAAACCAAGCAGTGTGAGACCTGAAGAAAAGAGATTGTGGAATGTATCGTCTTCACTTTATCAGCTCATAATGCTGGGAATTGTCACTCATCGATGTTCCGCACCGAAACCTCGAAAATGCTCGGCTCCAGCAAATTATGGGACTACACGCTAAAAAATGGCCATTATCGTAGATAGTGAGGAAGAAAACCTTTTCACAAGCTAGGGTCTACAAGCTAGGGTCTCTTGAAGTGCTACTTTCTTAACTTTGTGTTGCTTGTTATATGCGAAAATAATGTGATGTGAGATGTTAGGAAATCGGAACGGATAGATTTTGGTCAGCAGCAAAGATAAAATAAAAGGAAAAAATACCAGTTCGCAGTGGTAAGGGAGATGATATTCATATTATTAGATGCGTTTTGATGAGCCGAACCCAAATTCTTTCTTATTTGCTGAGGAACCCAAACCTACCTTTCTTTTGCTGAGCGCTTCTTCAGAAAAGCGATTGGCGTTTAAAAGTGTGAAGTTAATGGGTTTTGGTACGTAATCTATATATATATATATATATATATATATATATATATATATATATATATATATATAACTCAAAATTGTGAGTTTGGAGGCTATGTGCGTTATAGAAACGCGCGCCGCTCAACCGATTCAGCTGAAACTTTGCACACATACGTTTTCGACCCCTGCGCAGATGATAGGCTACTTTTTGCGTCGAATTATTGGGTCCTTCTATCGATGCATTGATTTCCAGCACTTTGCAATGAAAATGATTCTTATCATCTGCTATCAAAGCAGAGGTGTGTAAACAAGGCCGGCATGTTTCATTGTGGATTTATGTTAGCGAAGTGCAGTGGAATGCTCTTGATGTGAGTTTCAATCGTTCAATCAAGTGAATACACTCTATATTTTATGCTGCGGTCTACCTTAGCGTGCAAGTGACCAATAGCTTTGTAGTGAGCGTGCTGTACAAATGCATGTTCATAATTATAATCAACGCTTTCTTCATCATTTATGCTGCAATCAACTTTAAAAGTGACTAAGAGTGTTTTGTAACGACTGTGCTGTACAAGGGCGTGCTCAAGGTATACTTAATGGTTTCCACCTCACATTTCACTTTGAACAATGAGTCAAGATTTTTCATAAGATCGCGCTTAAATTATTTGCCATATCAATATCAAAAAATTTCGAGAAAAACTTGAATGCCTGTCCACATAATGTAAAATACTACTTACTTAGTCATAGTCAAGCTTGCCAGAAAAAGATGTCAAACATCCCAAAACAGCTTCAATTTGTGGTGAGCAAAGCGAGTGACCGATCTGTACCAAAGCAACACAAAAAATGAAGCTCATTATTGTGAAAGTCATTATGCTACATCTCTCCTTTGCATGTCAAACCGCAATGCTTGATCTGTAAAGTCTCTGGAGTTGTTTCTTTTTTGCGGTTTCGAAGCGGGTGTCCCATTGTAAGTTATCCAAGACATTTGGGAGGGAGAAGGGCTCGCAGTGCAGGTGAACATTGGCCCGGGTAGACCGGGAAAGCCCAACTAGTATGCTTTAAACCAGCTTGAAAGTAATTAATTGGCATGGCTTTACGTGCGTTGACTACAAGAAATGCATACATACACCGAGCACATGAGTAAATGTTTTTGAACGATTAATTTTTGAAGACGTGGTACTGGATGTTTGCCAATTTTGAACATTTAAGCGCTCATAATTTTAGAGAACAGCTTGACAGATCTGGAAGTTAGATTTGAAATCAGCTTATAAGGAAGTATCTAATGATATGCACATGCTCGATTACACCCCCTGCCAAATTCCAGCCCCCTAGCTCAAATTTTGCAGAAAAATAAAATCGGCATCGATCGATAGCGAAAAGTGGACTGTGACACCCGCCAGGGCCCGAAGTGTATGTGTGCCAAGTTTGGTCCGGATCGGTTAAGAAATGGAATTTTCTATTCGGAACAAACGGCGGAGCCGGGTAAGCCAGCTAGTATCTAATAAATCTACTCAATTTGGAGCATTGTTTATTTTTTTCCACTGTTCGCACCTTTTCACTGTCCAAGCAGCCAAACAACTACAGTACAGAGGGTACCATCTGCTTTCAGTACAATTAGAAAGCTGGAAAACAATAAGAGCAAATACATTTCTAAGTTCAAGAAAAAGATTTCCTTTCTTTAACTTACCCTCTAAACTCGTACTTGCGCATATTGCTTTATCATGAATCAGACAATGCTTTGATTGATAACAGGATCTATAACTGTGAGCAGCGTTCTTGAATTTTCTAGATTTATGATTTTTTATTGGACTCAAGGGAAGCAAAACCAGCCCTGGTTACTGATAGTAATAAGCAATTTTTTAGATCGATCTGTGATGGACAGCGGTGTAGCTGCTCATTCTAATTTTGTCCCCAAAAATCAGCATGTTAGTGTTAGTTTCCAGCAGTCCAGGTCTTTTTAAATCCTTTTTATCAAATGCTTCGTGACTCCCCTTCGACTTCTATGGCAGTGCATATGCTGTAATTTGTCAAGCTGCTACTTTTGCGTGCAGTTTTTTACGATAAAAAGACATTCTCCATGTTTGTTATATACCTTTAATCATTGATCACCATAAATACAAGCAAGCGAAGGCAGCAAATACGAAAACATCAGACATCGGATATAGCCTTGATTGATGGTTGTTATGCGCACTACGCTGTGAATTCCATTCTGCCCTTCTCTGGTGCATGTGTGCAGTACCTTTTTAGTAACTCAGCCTGGCTCAAATAAACAAAGAAACATCATCATGCCATTTGCGTTGACGACTCATCGCTAATCTGTCATATCACAACTTGACTGGAGAATGATATCACGTAGAAGACGAAAGACCAAGGCCATGCGACTTTTTGACCCCTCTTTGTCGAGCGTGGGTGTGTAAAGCCGAGAGATAGCGTCATCGGTCAGCGCAAATTCAGTGAAACATTTTGAGACAATGATATTCGCTGAATCATAGTGAAAAACCGCTAGTAGTAGACGGCGGAAGTTCACGGTGTAATAGGTTGCGAGTACTTAGTCTAACTTTGGGAACGCACACTACAAAAAACGATTCGAAGTGGTTTGATGGCTGGTGACAAAAGAAGTTCCGCATTACACATGTCTGCGAAGTACGTAATGAACTATGTGTGTATCAGACAGTTCAAAAAGATATGGCAAAGATTGTTGGAACTACGGCCCTCACACTTCTCTCAAAATTTAGGCTTTCATATCTCAGACATAAATTGATAAATTTTAAAGTGGCCTTTTAGGATGAGAGTAAACCGCATTATAGAGCTGGAAACGCTGATTTCAAACTTGTTTTGGATATACAGTGACCGCCAAAAAGTTGCGGACAAGCCTCCGTCCCTTTTTCATCGCTCTGTTTCAGAAGGAAAACAAGGATAAAAAATGTAGTAACTGCATGAGATGATAGAGCTCTTCAAGATCTACAATCTACACTCTGCGTTTTTCAAAAAACATGTATTCTAAAAATTTTAAAAAACTTTCTCTAAAAAAAGTCCAAAAATGGCCGCGTCACAATGTCGCGGACAATAATTCTTCGAACGCAAAAATTTTCTTTTGAGTCCTATTCTGAGGCGGAAACACAAGTAATCCAAACGGGTAAGCATACTACTATGTACAGCTCGTCAAGAACTACACACTGGTTATGGTTGCTTCCCAAAAAACACAAGCTTGAGTTTTATTTTGTCTTTTTTTCAAAAATAACTTCTAATTCTCCTTTTTAAGCCACGTTTCTTCACATGGAAACCTATTCACGACATTCCAACAACGCTGTTCGGATAAAGTAGATGCTCTTTACCATCCTCCATGCATCTGACGTATGCTGATGAGTTTCTTTGCTGAAAATGGCTCTTGGCAGTGCTTGCACATGACCGCACCTGCACCTCACCATTGACTTGTACCGCTTTGCAGGCTTGTAACTAGGCCTGCAGTCAATACGTGAGCCTGCAATTAGGCTCATTCGAAAGAACGAGACTTCCTCTACACGATGGTATGCAAAAGAGATGGGTATAAGAAAAAGCGGAGATTTGGCGGATGGGGTGGAAAAACGCGGCCTCAGTGGTAGGGTGAGGATATCCAGCTAAAGTTGAATAGAGCTTCTTTCGCTACCAGTTAAATCCTGGAAGCTTAAAACTGTCAATGTTCTTATGATAGATCCATTTTGAAGCTCTATAACTCTAGAGCTCTAGAAGCTCTCTGCCGGTCTAACCAAGCTTTGTGGACATCATACACATACTGAATTTCACAAAGAATGCAAATGAGGAATAAGTGAGATTTGAAAATATTAAAGAGTTATCTAAATCTATCTTTTTGTTATAATGTTTCCTTACGATAACAAGCATTATTTAGTAGCTTTCAATATATTAAGTCGTTCCGAAAGTAATGTCGCTTTTTTCAAATGAATGCCACATTTCATGGAATCAAGATTTTCAAGAGATCTTAGGAGCATGCAGCATTTCATTCGATGCAGCATTTCATCCTCTTTCTAATGGTTACAATTTCGCAAAATTTTCATTGATCTCTCGAAAAATTAACAAAATCCGCGACTCATGTTTTTTGCCATGGTCAAGTTCGGCTATTTTTCTAAATTTTTGTACCTAATCTCCGAAGAAGTACAAGTAACAAGTAAATAGAGCAAACCATATAGGACACAAAGTAATTTTTTTCTTTTCCTTAGCTTGCTTCTTAGAGTTCCAGGAATCAATTTTAAAATGTCATCAACTTCCATATTTGGTCAAGTCAAACCTCACAGAACAACAACCCTCAAGCAACTCGGGTGTCATTCGACGCAGCTTTCTCTCCTCTTTTTAGCAGTTGTTTTTGGCTTCCGATTCATCAAGTTTTCCGAGATAAAATCATCATAATTCAGGTTTTCCAAGGCGCCCCATGCTGTACACGGAGTTTTCGAAAGTGGCTAATCTGAAGCGGCAAATGCTCATTTGCTTTTTAAAATTAGTGTAAAACCATAATCCATCTTTGTAAGTTTCAAAATCCGAAGATTTCTTGGTGTTTGATGCATTTGTGTCTGAGACGAGTCTGCTAAAATTCGGTGGTTCCGTCAAAAAATCTATACAAAAATTATGACGATCTTTGGAAAGTAGAAAAAAGCTGTGCTGCTTTCTGTAGGGTTTGCTCTATCCACACACTACTGGGACTCCTTCCGGGGATTGTTGTAAATTTAGAAAAATTGTGAAACTTGACCTTTTCAAAAAGCATGGGTCGCAGATTCTGATAATCTTTTTAGAGGTTACTCAATTTTGTGCGGTAATTATTAGGTGGGTGCAAAAGTTCTGTCGTTTCATTTTCAAAAATTTGTAATTTCGCCAGATTTGAACGGATTTGCTTGCATGTATTTTTGTTAGAAAGAATAAATCTTCCGCTTTCAAGCGCTTTTTTGTGGAGCTTCTGTTTCACACTGAGTGCCGAGATAAAAATGGAAAACTAAGACCGTGTAAACTTTGACCATTTTAAGTTAGGTCACCAAAAATCTGGAATGCTGCAGAAAAATCTAAAATCGTCAGTACATATGTTTTTTGGCTTACTCTTTGCGATTGTGAAAAAATTGTACTGTTTGGACGTCTCTCTGAGAAGTTATGATTTTCGCGAAAATTCACAAATTAATCGATTTTGGCGTTTTCCATGGTAAACTCGATATTTATAACATCTCACGGAGACGTTCAAACAGCGCAAACTTTTCACAGATGCAAAATGTAGGCCAAAAAACATATGTACTGAAGATTTCAGATTTTTCTGCAGCGTTCCCGATTTTTGGTGACCTAACTTAAAATGGTCAAAGTTTACATGGCCTTAGTTTTCCATTTTTATCTCTGCACTCAGTGCCATACAATAGCTCCTCAAAACAGCGCTTGAAAGCGGAAGACCTATTCTTTCTAATAAAATTACACGCAAGCAAATCCGTTGAAATTTGGCGAAGTTACAAATTTTTGAAAATAAAACGACAGAACTTTTGCACCCACCTAATATATAACCATTAGAAAGATAATGAAATGCTGCATCAAATGCTACCAGAATCTCTCACAAATCTTTGTTCCAAGAGATGTGGCGTACGTTTGAAAAAAGCGACATCACTTTCGGAACGACCTAATATATCGAAAACCCCATTGAGCGTTTTTTGAGTGAGGGAATCTCTAGGGTTTTAGGCATTGCGAATTTTTTGAGCAAATTAAAAAGCAGCTCTTAACAGCTTTTCTATGCATTTTGAAACCTAATTTTTATTATCGGAAGTGGTAAACGGGCCTCGATACATTGACACAAATGGATTCCACTTGCTTTTATTCTAACGCTTTCTAGTATAAGCTGTTCTTTATGGAACGCTTTCAAAGCATTAGTTTTCCAAAAGCAAAACAATTTGTGCAGTATATAAACTTGTGCACATGCTAACCATTACTATTCGGTTAGTGATCAACTGTGACAGCTACTTGACAGGCACACTATAACAATTTGCAAGAACATGTCCCGTAGATTGCATTCCCGGCCACCTGTTCTCTTTTACCTGAGATCTTGTCAAAGTGAAGATTCCGTTGGGGTCAATGTGCCTCAAAAATTGATCGAACACTCTTCAACGTTATTGTTCCAAACGCGAGAATTCCACAGAACATGTACTTTAAGCACAAAACAACATAAACGGACTGGACTTGTGCAGCAACATGGTACAAGACATACACGGATAGGGATAAAATGAATTTCAATTCCAAGCACAGAGCCTCCCAAAAGTATGCACTGTTTGATCATTAATATTTCTTTTCTCACCAATTCTTTGGCCGACCTTTAAGCACCACTCTGAAGTAGCTTCAACATAGTTGTAAGTATAGAACGGATCGCAGAACTTTCTCGGTTACTGCAGGATTATGGTGAAAACTTCGAAGAAGGTTTTGAGACAGCACCTGCCTTTTGTTGGCTCGGAAAGACCAAACCTTTTCCTTAGTTGATCCAAAGCGAACCAACCTTTTGAAAACTACTAATCAGAGTCGCTCCTTCATAAATAGAAGAATTGCACTTTACCGTAATCCCTCGTTCACAAGTAACGCCAAGCGTACCTCAACAATCTCAAATGTTTTCTTGATGTTTATTGCAAATGTGATTACACGTTCAAAAAACTGAAGAAACCCATGAAAAGTTAAGCAGTGAAATTGCCTGTTTGAAAACCCTGCTACACCTGTTGTTAGGCTTTTTGGTTTTTTTATAGCAGCTAAATTCACATGGCGCTGCATTCTGGAAATTCTACCGTAAAACTACAATAACAAGAAGCGATTGGTGATTAGCTCCATACCGCAAAACTAGGTTGGAGCCAGCTCCACAGAATGATACCCACGGCAAAAGACCAAAGCCTATGGAGAGGTCGTCCGGATAAAATCACTCATACAGCCATCTACTGCACCTTAATTAGCTCCGAGAAGCTGAATAGTGGACGTTATTCAATCAAGTGCAAAAAAATCCCCCGGAGCGAGTTTATGCCGAGATAGTCGTCATTTCAACGAAGTTCAAACCATGTTTGTCATGCTGCCGTCAGTGATAAACACTGATCCAAACTTAAGTCTAATTGTAAGTTTTATTTCAAATGTCCAATGTTAGTTTTTTATTGGTAGATTAACCAAAGTCTAACAATCGCTACCTTAACTTCAGCAGAGATCCCTGTTACCTTTCCTCACCTTGAAGTGATTCGAAAAAGTAAAACACTTAATCTTGAACCTTCAATCAGACTAGTCGAACTCAATCATAAATTTACCGTGTATGCTAATAAATTTATGCTTTTTCTATGAGTGGTTATGATCATATGTGATAGAAAGAAAAACATATAGGGCAAACGCCAACCGGCTCAAATTGGCCGAAGAATGTTTTTAGTGATCGGCGAACTGTCCTTGGCTGTGTTTGATCGCATAAAGATTTCATGAACGAATTAACCGGACAACAAATCATGTGTAGAGTGCGTTTTTTTTATATTATCGTGAGCACACCGCCATGGCTGGAGTAGTTTCGCCTTCGACATCATAAAGCGCCCGAAACGAAGATGAATGACAAGTATGGGATATAGGATTTCAGTTATGGACAAGGACTCCTACATCGCCTGCTTTGTTATTACATTTTTGGTTGAAAAGAAGGCGACTGTTCGCGTCCGCGACGCAGTCTGCGCCTCCCTCGTGAACATGCTCTCTGATCATTTTCTAGCCTCATTTAGGTCACGGAGCGCCGCCTTCCAACCGCCTCTGGTTGAAGCAAAGGGTACGCATAACACTTAAGTGGTGTTAGAGTGCATAAGCTCAGAATTTCAGAAAATCTCGTCGTGCTGATTACAAATCTTTTTTTCTCGTTGGTTGCTTGAGCCGAATTTCGCCGAAACGTTAGTCTGTATTCTGTTCTGTGCGATAAATCTGTACCAATCTTGGACTACGCTCAAGCAACCAACGAGAAGATTACAATAATGCCAAGATTTATGGATAGTCGAACATGGATGCTTATAAATCTTTTTTTGTCAGTAAATCCATTTGTATTAGGTAGCCAGAAGAAAAGCGAATCCTCGAAGGCCAGGGGAATACGTATACTACAATATATACTGCTACTTACTTCGTCCATCGTCAAACCTTATTAGGATATATTATTAACGGCATATAGTAAGTGAAGAATTTTCACACGTCACTCTACTTTTGTACAAAGTAGAGCTTGTAAAGTACCTCAGTGGAATATTGCAACTCTGTATTCAACAAAATGAATCAACAAATGCAAAGAAGATTTTGGTAAGACCGAGACCTCCTTTTAAACGATATAAAAAAGTACGGAGTCTATGGTCCGTAGTAAAGCTCAGTCATGGGAGATGATCTCCCCTGAGACTCTTATCTGAGGTTTTGCCGGGTGAGATGAGGACTTTCCGCGTTTCCGTAGTGTAAGTGTGGAAGGTCACCCTACAGGTGAGCTTCAGATGAGCCCGGTAGGGAGATCACCTCCCTGCCGAGTCATCGGAGATGGGCCGTGCGAAAACGTTGGGTAAATATTGTGCTAAAGAGGAGAGCACAGAGAAATCCTTGTAAGTTGCTCCCGAGTAACTTACGAAACATCGCAGCTGACGTTTTTTTGCGGTGCAAAACTCCCAAAACTGCGCAATTTCGGGCGCCCAAGTGAGTGAGGATCGATAAACAGCTGATTGCGCGACGAAATGGAAAAAAAAGGTTTTTTTGCATTTTTCTTGCGGATGTTGCTTGTTTTTGATAGTGAACCGCTTCAGATAAAAAGAAAGTAAATTTACCTTTTTACTCATTTTTCTCCAAGTGTAATTTTTCTTTGTATAAATGCCAAAATATGCGTATTTGTTTTATCTCTTTGTCTGTGAAATCTCTGGTAGCGGCTATCATCGATTTTTTCGACAGCGGCCGTTATCAAAGGTCGCCAGCCAAGTAGCAAAAACGGTGTCGCTAGCCGCACTCGAACCACGGCCTGCCGCTTGAAACGCATTATTCTTATCCATTTGACTAAAGATGCACAAGTGGCAGAAACGTTTCCACCTTTGAAAACGCGAACATCCAGTAAGTGATCTGCTCCAAATCAATCGCTCCCCCGGCAAGTGCTGAGGCGCGATGAGATCAACTCCGCCCGCCTCAAGAGAGATGCCCTGATGGGGGTTTACTACGGGCCTATATCCGCCTTCATCTGTCAAGTGACTTCAAGAGACACTGACCAAGGCATTGCTCAAATGGCAGCTCATCTGCTTCATTCAAGGTCGAAAAAGTCAGCTACAAGCCCCCCTTACTCAGACCTTCCAAAAATTGCGGGGATTAAGAGCTGCTCTTGTGAGATAGAGATATGAGAAACTAAATTAGAATATAGAGTGACATGTAAACAAAAGTACAAGAAATTGCCAACATACAATTCTGGGTCCTTTAGCGTTGCTGATAAGAATTTACCTTCAGCTGCGGATGTTCAAATCCTTGATGTAGGATATCCGAATGAAAGCATCGTGTCCTAGCTCGCTCCTCCTTCAACTCCATTAAAAAACACATGGCAGTCCAGTCTTAAAGCAGCGCAGTTTTCCCAAGGTGGTGCCGTTTTAATATTGCATCCACAATGTTTTCTCTGAAGGAGAAGATTTGAAAGCGACGTGGGAACCAAAAACGAGAATGAATATACGAAAATGTGAAATAAAAAGTGTCAAAAACGACTCGAAGCAAGTTGAAAACGATTAAGTTTTGAAAAAGCGCAAGCTGCGTATCAGCTTAACGGCTAATTGGCTGCGTACTAATTTCCCCGGAAATTCAGGCGCTTAATTTTTTAAGCCAACCCCCTCAAATCCTGAGCCTCGACATTTATGACGTCACCGAGAGCGGACGCCGTACCCACCGCCTTATCTGGCACCTCCAATAGTTAAGAGTGTTCCCGGAACACCCTAAGGTTTTCGATCCCGGTAATCCGAGCGATTGTCTGAGGTACATAGCTCACCTACTCCGGGATGACAGGTCCCTTTGAAAAAAGCCTAGTATTAGGCAATTACCTGGAGCTGAGTTCCTCGTCCACAGAAAATCATAGCTGGATGATGCTTTAGTACAAGTCTGTAGATCAGTTTGTACGAAAAAAAACCCAGAGTACCGATTTGCTTAGACACTTTCTTTGAGTTAGCGGAATGTAACTTATATTTTAACCATTTCCTTTACTTCACGTGAAAACGTTCCTAGGTGCAAGCAATACGCATGAAGGTCGTCGGGCATCGTTGCTGTTGATGATATCATACGAAAAGATTTCCCACCAGCGGAGTACGCTTTCGATTTTATGGGGCTGTCCCACTTATCCAGTTCCATAACAATGATTTATGCGCTTTAAGTAGGTGCTATAGTTTATGTTGGAAAATGTTGAAGAACAGCTCAAGAAGGGAACACACTGGAGTTTTTACTAACGGCTTTGGTCGTTTACAAGCATCAGTAAAATCACTAACTCATAATAATTAGATGAAAGGTTTTTTTACGAAAAGTTTAAAGAAACACACTGTTGTTTTAAACTTGCTGTAGTGAAAGCTGTTGAGCTTATAGTATGAAGTGAAGTGCATGAAAACATTATAAGCCATTTAGCAATAAGGAAACTACTTTCCGATTCTGGAGGAACTAGTTCCTCAGCAGATAATGTACTTGATTCGATCACAAGCATTCTGAGAATGTCGATGAAAGCTGCAAAGTCGGATTGGTGGCTGTGTCGAAGATTTTCATACAGCCCAAGCGGAACTGTCAATAGTCCAGTCGATACTAACCGTAAGCTAAAATGGCAAAGGAAATCTCATTAAGAGGGAGCCAAATTGGTGGAACCTTTTAGTACATATTACCATTACCTAGGTACTTACCTATGATTTCAGCCAAGTTAGTATATGATAGATGATCCACAAGCTAGGAATTGAACAGCTGAGTTTGTCAAGAACTCAAAGGATGCGCTTTGCATAATTCACTCCCAATGTGGATGATGATATTATTAAATTATTGTTTGAGATCTACAATTTCTCAAACAAACCAGGGCTCTCCACTCAACGAACCTCGAGACTGATAAAGGGTGGTGTGTATCAATCGGCCGTCCGCTCAGACAATCGCCTGGGGCAGGCGGGCACCGGAAAAATAGATTGCTGATCTCTTGCACCCCGCTCGCGGATTTTTTGGAAAGCAATCAGAACTTTTAGGAAGACCGCTTGCTGAGTTCTCGATTCCTCAGAGATTCAGCAATATATCTGCAAAAGATAAGAGCGAAAAAAAATTCAACAGGCGGTCTTTTAAAAATCCGCTGACTCAGCAAGCGGTCTTCCGAAAAGTCCTGATTGCTTTGCAAAAAATCCGCGAGCGGGGTGCGAAAAATCAGCAATCTATTTTTCCGGTGCCCGCTTGCCCCCAGCGATTGTCTGAGCGGGTAAGTTACCCGGACAGGTAGTTTCCGCTGCTGGTGCTTTGAGGATCTGTGTTCTTGCCATTCGGTCATATTTTGGAGGCTCGACTATCCTAGTATTGTAGCACAATGAGTAGCAGCACTTTGCTGTACAAGCTGAGATAATTCGTTATTTAATCCCGAACGGGATCTCCCACTGATCACGCTCATTTTCAAAGTTATTTATATCCGCATTTACTTAATGAAAACGTCACAGAGCTTTGCTGTCAATCTGTTACGACAGTGTTATAGTGTTTTTAGTAGGTTTTTACAGTAAACAGTGGATACTACTAAATGATGACCATTTAAAAAAGAAATTTGAAAAAAAACTATTTGTTTCATGTTGCAGCTTACGGCACAGTAACAAACGAAACTTAAAAATATGCGGTGTTGTTTTTGAGCACTAATAGTCTGATCAAAGTTATATCGGATTACTATGGGTTATTCGGAAAGTTCTGCCAATTTTTCACAAACAAGGCTTCCTCAGCAAAGTGATCAAAATTCAAGTGCACTCTCCTAAAGTTTCAGCAAGGAATTCTTTTCACTTTCCAGAAGTCTATGCATTGATTTAAATTCCTTTCGCACCTTAGCGCTTCTGTCAGAGATAAAGCGATAACCTTGATTAAAGAAGTTTTCCCACAAGACAGCCTTTCCTTTAAATCCTCAAATTTTCTAGTGCTATAAATTTCCATTAATTATTTAATCTTTTCCTTAAATAACGCGGAGTCGTAAAACGCCCCTCAGCCTCACTTTGAAACCGCCGTCACTTTTTTTCACGTGCCTAAAAACCCTTGTAATGAATCCAAAGGTTTTGATACTACAAGGCTTTTTTAAAAGTGAAGCGAAAATCTGGTAAATACCCGAGCGCTACTGGATACTTTTCCGGGAGTAGGCGGAATTTAGCAAAGTGACTCATTGTGCTACAATATTAGGGTAGTAGAGTCTCCAAAAGATGAACAAACGAGGAAAAACACAGATCCCCAGAGCTCCAAGCTATGAAGCGGAAACCACCTGTCCGGGTAACTTACCCGGGGCGATTGACACATACCGCCCAAGATCTAAATGTTAACAAACCTGGATGAATGATCTTCTCGTGCTTGTTTCTATATTGACGAGGCTTTTAAAGACAATTTTTGATCATACAGCTAATTTTTTTATTCATCCTTGAGGAAAAAAATCAGATTTGCAAGGGCGCATATTCTGCGACTTTAGAATTTCTCGATGCTTAACTCAATATGATAAAAAAGTACCAAGGTTTAAAAAAATAATCTATAGTTCAGATTTGATATCAACTTGTATGTTGATGTAGCAGTTACTTGGCTTTTGTCGTAATTTGAAGCAAGATCAAGTTATGCAAATCTACATGAAATTTCTCACTTTAGTAAGCTAATTGCAAAATTTCAACTGTCAGATTTATTTTCTCAACACCTCAGCCTGTAAAATCAAGTATCCCTCACAACAAATTTTTTCTTCGCCATGAGCCCTACTAAATCATAAATAATAATATTTGCTACAGATCTTTGAATTACTTAGGATCTTACAGCTTGTGAGATCGGAATGACGTTGAAAGTGTATTTGTTTTTATGTGGGTCTTGTTTTCTGCCAAGACCAAGACAACTAGAAATCCAAACTCCTCCCAAACTTCTATTTATTTGATTTGGTGAGCGGATCGTGAAAATGACCTGAAAGACACGTGCCATGCGCACATGCGTATCCCGTGAGAATCATCTTGCAAGTCTCAGGAGAGAACTGGTCCGGGGGCTATTTATAAGGTACAAAAACATTTTCCGGCTAAAATAATCTACCATAAACTGTGCCTGTAAAGGGAATTCCTTATCAGAAAATAGAAGCCTCCACTCGGAAAATTAGCCCAATTTTATTAGGATCGCCTATATGAATTATCATGTGAAAAGTTTTTTTTATTTGTATTGAAGCTGAATACTGAATTTTTATCTACACTAATAGGTCTATAACTAAAAAATGGATAAGTCACAAAACTTCTGCTCGTAGTGACAATTTTTGAAGACGTCGCTATATTTTATGCCCAATTATGTGAAATTTTAGTATCGCACCCCCCCCCCCCTCTCCCTGCAAATTTTTTTCTTTTCGCCCCAGCCTCTCGAAAACAATTTTTGCGTCACTAATGAATGCATAGTAAACGGCCCATCTAGATTTACCACAGATTCGTGACATCATTGTCTCGCCTTGCTATTAGAATTCAGAATGATAGGTGCTGCCCGACAGCAAAAAGTGCAATTTTATGAATTATTCATGGTTTATTTAGGAATTCTGCTAATGCACTTCCTGTAACTCGGGTCTGCAGGATTAAGATATCAAACCTTGACTTACATCACTATGCTCGATCTAATGTGGTAATATCCTCAAAAAAGTTCAGTAAAAAATCAATATTTATGTGAAAAACACATCCACCAATCCCAAAATGTGGGCACTGCGGTAAGATACACTGCTTTTCCACAGCTGATCTCTCTTGTCCCAAACAATTATCCTACTGATACGGGTGCACAAAGAAAGATAAGAACGACCGACGGCTTAGGTGAAAGTGTGACACGACAGCGATTACGAATCTTCTTGGATTACTGGGTTTGCAGACGAACATTTAGCATGATCTGTGATGTCCTGTCAAGCTCATTTAGCAGAGTAAGGAGGTTTAGAGTTGAGAAAAAAGAATTAAACTAGGACCGGAATTTAGAGGAACATCTACAATATTTTGTATTCGTCTAATTTTGTGCATTTTCATGATTCAGATATAAGAAATATGTCACAGATTGTGTTTGATGATTTTCAGCTCAAAAATAAAAAAAAATCACATATTACCTAGCATCTCAGACATGTAGCCAACATCAAACTGCTTTCGAGTAGCTTTGAGAACTGCTTGAGCTTCACACCGAGATTAGTAATTGCTTTATTCGACTGACGTTTCGGCAAAATCGCCTTCTTCAGAGTCTGAAATCGTCAAATGCATGAGTAATCTATCCCATCAAAAACTGCATCACGACTCAGAAAAGACGTCCAATGCGTCAGTAAACTGAGAGCTACGAAAGCAAATACAGAATTAATCCAGTGCTCACCTAAAACAGCTGATGACTGCTTGGCAGCTTTCGAATCTGTTGCTCATGGTTTTTATGAAAGAGTTGTTTACATTTCCTAAAATCAAAGAGTGGAGTTATTAAATAGTGTAATGTAGAGTGAGTTCCTTTGAAAAATAGAAGTCCCCGACCCGGAAAATTAGCTCCAATTTTTTCAGGGAGCCCCTCGATGTTGAGGTTCCAAGTAACAAGGCAAATAAATTATGGAAAAAATCTCTCTCAAACTACTCAGATATTCGTGGTTAAGTTTCGCAATAGTCCGCACACAAAATGAAAATCTCGAAAAAAGGCTAGTCTTGCTCAAAACCCGATTTTGTCCCAAACTTAGGGCCGGACACATAATACGCGATTCCATCGTCCCAGCTTTAAGGTCGGGACATACTCGAGTTTCGAGCAAAGACTAGCCTTTTTTTGAGATTTTCATTTTGTGAGCGAACTCTTGCGCGAATTAAACACGAATATCTGAGTAAGCGCTTACATGTACATCCGCCCGTTCACCTTCCACAAATTACTTCCTTCGTAAAACATAGACATAACTAGATAATACTACTGTAACCTGCGAAAGGTTATTGTCAAGGTCTTTTTCTAGATAATGAGATTTTCACTGTGCGATCAAACAACTTCCGCGTATTGAGGATCTAGTAAGTAAGCCAATACTAATTATTAGTTAATATTGTGAAAAAAAATGACAAATTAAGAATTTACAAAGAAGAAATTCAAGGGATAAAGAAAATGAATTGAGTTTATTTTGAAAATGTTATTTTTCACTTCTGATTGATGTCATTGTTATGAAACATTGCCAAACGGATTTCTTATTAGTATTCCATATTTGCAAAACAGCGTACGCAAGAATTAAGTGCTTTACGCTTGCGTAAAACACCCGCAATCACGCTTACTCGAGCGGGGTTGTAATGAGTAAACAACATAACTTTCTGCCTAGAATTAAATTTCTGTATAAATTTGTTTATCGAAACCTGACTGCTTCGAATTCATAAAAAGCTGAAGAAAGCAAAATTAAAATGATTCTATAATTAATTAAAGGTGAAAGCGCATCATCTAAATCAGAACAGTGGTAGGCTGAATTGCAAGGACCAAATCCCAAGTAAATGACAGCTTGTGAGCATATGAGTCGTGGAATGCGGCGCGTATTGTGCAGTGCACATATCATTTTACCAAAATGAGTCGGTATGAATGGTGAATGGCTGTAGTGTTTTTCTCATCTAATTAAACTTCTCCTATTTTTAGTGTCAAAGGACGCCGGACAAAGTTTATAGACAAAATGAACTATAGTGCAACCAATTCACTCTATTCAACTGCAAAAAACTATCATGAGCCAAAAAAGAAGTTCGCCTTCTTCCCCCCCCCCTCCTTCTCCCCCGCGTCTAGACCCTTTGGCTTGTTCTTCCCAAATGTTATCGATATGGCTCTGATTTACGGTGATTGAATGACGTCTACACATAGACACAAGCCCCGCCCACTCGAGTGCGCGCGGGTTGATTACGGTCGGTCGGTGTGCCCTGTCGGGGGTACATAAGGCAACGCATCGTCTCTAACCCTACTATACGAATCATCGCCTACATCCTACCCTATGGTTAGGTAGCTGTATCTCTAGGGGTGTTAGGACTGGGCGGGGGTGGGGCTTCCCACATCGCCGTGCTTTACGGCTTTTGTTCTCGCTCTCTTACCAGTTGTTGCTTCCATTGTTTAACCATGGTTAGATGGTAACCAGTTCGGTTGATATTGTTCTTAACTTTGTTTGACTATTGTTACTTGCTCATATAGGCCATGTAGTTATGTAAACTGCAAACTGCAATCATAACACATCTTTATAATCTCTTATGTACATTGAGATGTAAAAAATTGCAATTTGTTTAACTCCTCCCCTTTCTCAGCCCTTCTTGATGCTCTGATTTTGTCCTCAACCCCGTTTTCTGCAAAATCCCAAAGATTTAGCAAATTCATTTAGGAAACCCCATCATTTGCTTTTCTCAACCCGCTATCAAGGTCATTTCTCTAAGATTCGTCTTGTTTTTCTTTTTCGCTGTATCTTCCATTGATCCTTTCCGCGAATTTTCCCAATTTTTCCAAATTTCAGCCAGATGTTCGAGGTTTTCACACACGGCATAACTTTTCTAAACCTATTATCATTAGCCGCATTTTTTACAACCGTTGGTCTGTTCTTCTGTGGAATGTGAGTGCAAAATGTTTGCTACGAATCTACGCAAAAAATTCAATGATTTATTATTCCAGACCTATCTGCCGACAAATATGGAAACGGAAAGACACGAAGGAGATTTCTGGCGCACCATTTTTGATGGGAGTTTTAGGGTGAGTTCAAAAATTGTTACGTTGTAAAGAATTTGAAATTTTGGGCAAATGGTCCAAAATAGGTGGGAAACAGGTCTTGGGGTGACTCATTGTTTTGACGGTTAGCTTATCTCTATGATTAGTCCACGGGTCTTCCCAATCTGTTTGAATTGAGATCTCTGCGCAAAGGGTTATTGTAATAAGTGCCCTTTGATCTACCCACTTTCTTATAAGCGCGATTGTTGAGCAAGGGTCACTGTAATACATGCACTTTGATCTATCCAGATCGCCAAAAATGAGATCTCTGAGCCGAGAGTACTGTAATAAATGCCTTTTGATCTACCAGGCTCATCAAATGGGATCATAGTGTAGGGTAGTGTAATAACTGCACTTGTGATTTACCCAATTCCTCAGATCTTCGAGCAAATATTACTGTAATAAGTTCATTTGATCTACCCAATTAGCTAATAAGATCTCTGAGCAAGGATTACTTTAATAAATGCACTTTGACCTACTTAATTCGTCAAAAATGAGATCTTTGAGCAAAGGTTACCGTAATAAATGCCCTTTGGTCTACCAACTTTGCTGAGAATGGGCTCTCTGAGCAAAGATTACTGTAATCAATGCACTCTACAGTAATTCTTTGATGATCTACTATTTTAGAGGTTGCTGCTGGATGACCTATGGTTATCTAAAGAATGATCATACTGTCCTGATTGTGACAGGTTGCCAAGTAACACTTTACTCTATCTACACAGTATTCTACTGGTTTATGAGCAGAGACAAGGTAAGCAATCTTTTTCCTGACACAGCAATTTCTCGCTAGGAAAACTGGTTGATAAGCTAACAGAGAATCCACAACCAGTCCCCCCCCCCGCTTTGGAAAAAGGACTGCAAAACGACATAATCGTCTTGTACTCTCTCTGCGCAAGAAGACATAAGTCTCATTACACATCTTGTTTGCCATCATCGTCCGTCATTCCACCATTGGCGCAAAAACACGTATTGCCTCAAACACAGCAACAAAACAATTAGTAGTAAAGTCTATGTACGAGATACTTTAATAACTTGAACTCTTTTCAGTTGTGGATTACGGTAAAAGTTGGAATTGTGGCGGCAATGTGCACTTCACTAATACTTTCGGTGAAGTTTTTCGGGATGAAAGTGTTTCATCCACTGGGAATTGTTTGTATGACACTTAATATTGCTGATTTTGCTGCTCCACTTGCTGGATTGGTAAGTTAGGGTATTTACTAGGGAAGACTGGTTAGTTACCGCTCTCTCTTTCAGCGGGTTGTTATTCGACGCGGGGCCACCTCGACCCTACCACTACCCCTATGCATCGCAAATTTCATGGTCTCATCCGAGTGGTTCCTCTACGGACTTCTCGTCAAAGACGTCTACCTCATCACACCCAACGGAATCGGCTCATTCCTGGCTTTTTGCCAGCTCTTCCTTTTCGTTCTTCTCCCCCGCAAACCGGGTCAGCGTTCATTATTCACACGAATGTTCGGCTGCTGTGCACCTACCGAAAAAGAAACCGACCTGGAAGCACCGACAAAAGGTTGGTTACGAACGGGTTACGTAGTGATGTCATTCGTAGGATCTGTGTTTACGGCGCTGGATCTAAATCACATCATCCGTGATCCGAATGATGAACGGATAGTGATAATCGATCCTTAATTGGCGCGCAAGAAAAATCTGCACCACTTCCTTTTGCTAACGATCCTTTTGCAGAAATCATTCCCGAAACACCAGAAGAGGATGAGGACTTTGAGCCAAGACATCTTTCACGAGCACAACGTTGGTCGAAGAAGGTGTTATCGAACATGAACACTGTTGCTGAAGAGATCGAGCACGTTATTGGCAGAGCTTCAATCCATCATCAGGACCGGTAAGTTGCAATCTTTATCGAAATAAAATTGTCGAGAGCAAAGCATAAAACTGCTAGAAGCAAAATCTCCCCCAGAGAAAAGTGCTGTTAGTCGAAGCGGCGAACAGTATCTGGAAAGTTGTAGTCAGAAAAAAGAGGCAAAAACATTTCATGGAGGAAATATCGAACTTGCGACCCTTTGTGCATGAGGCGCGCACTTTCGCACTGCGCCACCTGGCGCCATTGCTTCGTCGCGGCTCACCTGATCGCGTTATCTAGTGCAAAATTCTCGAGTTTGTAACTTCTTTCAAACATGCTTTCCGCAGATAAGGAAAGCAGTTTTGCAGTCAGCATATGCTGCCGATTCTAGCAAGATGGATCTTTCCTTGAGTAACCACTTTGACCAAAAGTACTTTGATAAAAGTAGACCGTTCTCAGACATCGGTCAAATCTTAAGGTAATCCAGTCCATACTTACCATGTCTAGATAAAAAAAATAGTAGAGTTTGAGTGCTTAAAAAAGCAAATCGGGTTAGTCTGACGTCAGCAATTATGGTAATTATCTTGCTACCTAGCCCATTGACTTTTACACATCAACCTACTTAGAAATCAAGATAGCACGAATATCATTCCGTTTAAAATTAATAACCACAACCTTACACGGTTAAACTAATTAAATAACTTCGTTTCAGTCCCACATTTGCGTATTCCCAAACCATCGACGAAGATTCTTCATCTGAAAAGGACAGTACAATCGAAAAAGCTACCGGAAAGAAGATGTTGGCTGTTCTTCCGGAGCGTGACGGTCTCGTACTCGACCCAAGTAACCTCGCCCAACGACTTGGTGCTTCTCTTCGACTCACCCCCGAACAACAAGCCGCAAAAATTCGCCGTATTCTCAGTTTACCTGACCTGAGTAAAATACAAGAGTAACTGAAGAAGTTCTGCTACGGGAATGCGCGGCGGGGTGGGAAATCCAAATCCAGTGATAATTCTCTATTTGTGTTCTGATTATTCTGGACTTCAGCATCTTGTTTTTATTAGGATATTGTTTAGGCTGGGATTTCTTCCTTTCCCAGCAGACCTGTTCACCTCTTTGGCGAACCATGTTTTATGCACTTTTTGGTGAATTTTTTCTGAACACATTATTTTGATGCTACAGTAACGTCTACTGTGTATTATATGTATGTGTGTTTACTATTTCATACTTTATCAGTCATGAGTTAAGGCATGGTGTGTGCCTGTACAATGACCCCCGTGGGTCTGCTTTACTTCCTTTCTGAATCTGTGCAATATTGCGTAATAATAATACTGATGCGGGTCATTTGTAGAATAAAATTTGTGAAGATCGACTTGCTCATGGGATAAGAAATATTCGGCACAGACACCCTGCTTTTCTAATTGGGACGAAATGCGGATTTTGATGAATAGGAGGTCTTCTTCAAAAAAAAGCCAGACTTGTCGTTCAAGCTCATAAATCCTATTTGACCAATATCAAGGGAAGCCGCCAAGCAGGTAAGGACTAGATTTCTGTCACAAAAAGTTCTAAGATATGGGGCTCGATCGTCTCCGACTGGGATTTAGAGTATCTCGAGGACTGGACAGTTTAAGTCTGCCATCATATTATGTGAAAATCTTACCATCAGGTTTATGAACATAATGCGCTTATCCCGAACCATGAAATCTGGTGACTATCAGTGCGAAAGAAGCTGTACATCCCGTTTGTCGGTTTTTCCACAAACAACATCTGGATTCTGAATATTGGCCGAATTTTTTGAAAATTCGCTTTAGCTGAATTGTAAGCTAGACGTAAAATTAGGGATGCTTGATTTATTGTAGGAATTTCACAAAACTTCAACAGGACCTTGATAAGAGCAGAATGTTTTCCAGAAAAGCAGAAAAAAATCTTGATATGCTGTAAAATTCTGCCCAATTGATGAAGAATGAGAAGTATTGCATTTAAGTAAAATATTTCAAGGGTATAATATCGTTTGAGTTTTAGAATTTTACTCTATTGGGAGTGGAGAGGGGGTGGCGAGAACCAAGGCAGAACTTTGTTTGAACCTCTCCCAAATTTAGGTATTCTCCAAGAACTCGATCTCGTAGACTTGTTGAAAAAAGGGAATCATGGGCTTCATGCTTCTTTCGGGCCGATTTGAATCCCAAAAATGAGATCAATTTTATCATTTGAAAGTAGAAACAAACAAATCACTTACACAATTCCTAGCTCATGTAAAGCGCTACGACGGAGTTTGCTAGGCATTCTCCTCCTGAACCTGCAAATCCATATTCCTCTAAAGATTTCCTTCATCATTTCTACCTACTTTTATCATTCATCATTTTTATCTACGTATCCTCCTATGCATTTTCTTCATCTTACTATCAATTTCTATCTCTTACAAAGCAGACGACTTTACCAGATGGCAGAACTATATCACTTCCCACGTATTTGGTAGCAAAGATCATCAACATCATAGGGTCTGATTTTAGGCCTTTGTGGCCCACACGTGACATGTTTTGTTTAACAATGAATCTAAATAACCGAGCATAGCGAATTTGATTGAAACGCTAGACATTACAGTTCCATTGCGCAAACATTCTAGATGGCACTAAACTTGTAAATCATTTCCATAGTGACTATTACGCATAACGAACGTTCCACGAACATTCTTCCTCATTAACAACCCTGTCGTAAGCACATCAACTGGAAAACGGTTGCACGGGGGAACGAGATTGGTTCCTTTCGTTCTGCAAAGAAACGAACGCCATTCGTTCATGAGAGATTCACGTGGAAATTGTTTGTCATCGACATCGCTCTAAGTTTCAGAAAACTGTTGATTTGTGAACATTTATTTGGAGAATGCACTTTTCAGTCTCATTGAAAGGTCTGCTATCCTTTGTGGAAAACAAAAATATTTAGGAATGTCACAAAACATGGCAGAAAACAAATGTATTGTGAAACTGAGTGGCATTATTTCTCGAAGTGACATTATCTGCTCTACTCGCACTAAGGTATGGCCTCAGTTTCCAGTCAACAATGGACTACTATACTTTTTAATTTCATACATTATCCCCACTATTGAATTACGTGGATGTTGTAGCTTTTCCATGAACATTTTTCTGATTTCCAAAAATTTGCCATTTTTGAATTTTCGAGAACTTTTCCGACTTGGCAATACCAACTTGCGTTTGGAATAGCTTCAGCTTCCCAACTTCGTAGTATCAGAGGATGCTTCAGAAAAACTACAAGAAGTGGGGAAACGAAAATGAAGAATGAGGGAATTTTCTAAAGATAGAGAAGAAAATGGAGGATAAACTTAGAGTGCCGCTAAGAATTGCTTCTTTACTGCTGCAACCGGGGTGGCTTTCCGGAAATGCAAAAAAAGAAGTCTTCTTAACACACCTAAAATTTTACGAAGTCCGCTTTGACTCTGAACCACAAACGTAAAAAACCCTAGAAACGAAACGTCTATTAAAAAAACGTCGTGTTTTCTTCCATAAAAACGATATCCAATTTGCTCATAAACCACTAGTGCCGAACCCTGGGAGTAACTCATATACGTAAATGTAAAAAGAAAGCCAACCTTTGTCCATTTATCGTATATTCCAAGTATACTTACCAAATAAGACTTACCAAAGCTTCCAGTTTATTAGAAAACAAAAAAGTGGTAGAAAGTGTAACAACGTACGTAACAATTAATATCTACCCTTCAGTCAATATACTAGTGATTTGGATGCAAGTTTTTAGTCTAATGTAAAAATTCGGGAGAAATTCATAGGTTCCTGTTGAGGTTATAATGTGACTAGATGATTGCACATTTTTGCGTGATTCTATAGAAAGAGTTATTTAGGATGCTTCAGAATTTGCTTCCAAACAGTTTTGAAACTCTTCTTCTCATTCCACATAACTTAATGTTAAATAACGGTCTTTGCCCGTACTCACTTTTAAATAATTTCACTCAGACTTTTCAACGTTCGAGAACCGCGCAGCAGACATCAAGGAGCCGCTTTGGGATAGCGTTAATATGATGAATTTATCTGCTGCAAAGAGGACTTGCGCAATGATTGACTAGATTGTCATCGAGGGAGATGCAAGAAATTTTACGACGTAGATATTTTTGGTCGGGAGTAGGTTTGGAGAAGAAATATTAGCGCTGGTCCATAAAACACTTTAGCTGCGTTAGAGAAATTTCAAGGCAGTGGGTACCAGGATTCTTTCGAGAGGGGGAGAGGCAACAAAAAATGTTTCTGCTGGTATGCTTCCCAAAATTTTCGTGGCATAAAGTTGACTTGAATTTTTAAAAGTCTTCAGAAAATATTTTAATTATTTGCAAGTATGATCAAGTCAGTTGCAGATATTTATAACTCATGTAAGTTAATTACAGAAACTCCTCGTCTCCTCCCCCCCCCCCCCTCCTCTCTGCCATCCCCCTCTGTACGCCACTGTTTTAAGAGAATATAATTTGGTGAATCCATTCCAGTATTTTAAGTCATACAGATAAAATTGATTTGATTTTGCTAGTGAAAGGTTCAAACAGCCACGATCTCTAGAAGAAGCTTTGTGTTTTTTGCAGGTATATTTGTTCGCAAATTTCGGAAAACTTATTGACAGAAAAAAAAGAATTGTTGAGAGTTTAAATATGAACAATTCGTTGAAGCGGTGTTTTAGCATTTTAAACACGCAGTGAGAGCTTGTGTTCTCTACCGAGAGGGAACTTACAGTTGAGAGAGTTGAGAGTTTAGCTGAGATGATATATGCTTGCTGGGATAAAGAAGGGCAAAGTATTAACAAATTCTGATAATGCCCAAAATTTTTAAACGCAGATTTTCCCGGCTATCAATCTTTATTAAGCATGTTAAGTTAATCTTCAGTTTTTGCAATTGTATGCCTTTTGGTTACATATCCAAAAAATAACCAAGCCAGAGCTTCTTCGACCAGCACTTTCGTAACAATGAGGTCATTGGGCTTTACGGCTTCTCTCACGGTGATTACTGCAAAACAAATTGTCGGACTAGTTCCATGTTTTCTTATTGCTTAGATGTTTACCGAAGTTTCACGGCCAATGGTTGTAGCGACAACAGAGACAATAGCAACGACGCGCAAATATTATGAATTCCTTGTTAGATCTCCGTAGAAGTCGTTGTCATTAAGGGAGAAACGTGCGTTGTCTCTCGTCATCGACAGACAGAAACCGGCTCTAACATGGTGCTGCCGTATGGGGACGTTTTTACAGTCCACGATGGTCGAGAACCATATCTGTGTTTGGGTGCGAGAAGTTGAAAGGTCTCCTCAGCATCTCGTATAATCCAGATCTTGCAGCTTCGTTCGGTAGTGCATGGTCTTCAATAAGTTTGCATGGATGCATTTCATCGTAGTCCGCAGTGAAAATAAGATACTCGCAGGTTTTTTTTTGAAAAAGTGATATTTTAATTTCGCGTTTGTCTCGCAGATAGATACCGCTGTGTATAAATGCCCCAACTTCAAATTAACCACGTTGCAATATTATGAGCCTTAAAAAAGTTCTCGGGTACTTGCTAAAATTATTCTATTATACAGAGGCCAAGCTTCCGTTGGCATCTGGTATAGTGATGATTGGCTTGACATTGCAGGCAATAATTTAGGGTTTGATTCCTGTCGCGGCAACTTTTTTGCATTTTTCAAACACTCACTTTTACCCTGAGCCAAACACGCATCTGGGCAAAACAATATATTGTGCCAAAATTCATTATATACTTCAGTATACGACTTGTTTGTAGGAAAAAGCAAGTTAGGGGAAAATCCAAAATGTTGGCGGCAACAGAGTTGAACCCTGTTTTGTGCCTGAAAACCAAGCTACTAACCGCCATACCAAATAGTTACAGCAGCGCTGCTTAGGGCCTTTGTATAGGAGATGCCAACTCTTGGAGAAAAAAGGCTCTACCTCCTTTCAAAGAAATGCTTTGCAGACAACGAAGGTAGATTTGAGACCAGCGTTTCGAGAGCCACTAATCCACACACATCTCTTCCCATATTACCACTTCAAGTAATTCTCTTGTTAGCGCTCATTCGTCTGAAAAGCCTAGTCTCTACTTTCCTTACAAACTTGAGCTACTGCGGACCCAGCACTAACGGACCAAGAAGAGAAAACTCTTAGACTGAGTTTGCCAAGGCACCGTCTTTTGCGTTTTTCTCTGAATTATGTGTGTTTTTTTAGGTAGGACTGGTACATAACACCTAACCGCGCGAACCAAGAACAGGGAGACTTTCTGACATAAGCATAACGAATGACCGAGCTAGGGTTGAGAGAAGTACCTTTTATTTATTTATTACTTTATGCACACCTCGTGGCTCCAGTATTATTATCATATGTACAGCGTAATTCAGGAGGTTTACCACCCCATTTCCAAGGCCAATTTAATGCTTCAGATGTGAGAAGTGTTACGAGAACGACGATTAGAACCTGAAAAGTTGGGATTTGATATGGTAAAACTATTAGAAATTACTCTAGACTAACTTACTTGAAAGATTGATGATACTCGCATTTTGGCCTAAAGAGGTTGCGGATTTTCACTATCTTTATAGTAGTCTTTACGTAATGAAACCAAAAAAAGTGCAGACATGCCG
This sequence comes from Cylicocyclus nassatus, assembly GCA_958299035.1. Classification (NCBI taxonomy): domain Eukaryota; kingdom Metazoa; phylum Nematoda; class Chromadorea; order Rhabditida; family Strongylidae; genus Cylicocyclus; species Cylicocyclus nassatus. The sequence continues at coordinate 20,527,397 of CATQJL010000305.1, read as the reverse complement.
CTTTTGTAATACAGACGCATAGTAATTTCAAAAAACATGTGATTTCTCTCTCGAAAATCCCCACCCTTTGTGAAGCATTTACAAGCATAGTGCACTATAATAAAGCAACATGTGGTGACGTGAAATCGGTACTTCCACAATAACACTTTTTTATTCTTTGTGTGCGAAACTGTCCGCGAAAAAGTTGTACCCGCGTGCGCGTGAGCACTAATGAATGGGGGGGGGGGGGGGGGATTTATATTATGAATGTAGTCTTTTTTGTCCTTTGCAGTAGAAATTTACCTCATCTCTTACTATGCCTTCGCTCGCTTTTTGAAGCTGAGATTCTGCGCAACAGCCAAGTCGCAAGTTGGCACAAGAAATTTGTTGCAACTTTTTTTTATAAGTTTTTGTCTAGTTCAATGCCTTTCCTCAAAATAGTCGAATATATTAGGCTGGTTCATAATTAATGCACGTCTTTCCTACCTATTTTTTCAAACGCTAGTTTTTAATCGAAAATCGTTTTTCTCTAAAACCATCTACATTATCGAAAGGCTCGTTTCTTCTACTTTCAAAAATACTCTTTCGTTTTCGGTGATCCTTGTTTAGACCGAAGTTCCGTGCCTTTAAAGGTGAGGAACTCAAACTTGTAAATTTTTCCTTTCATTCGACTTGCCCTAATTCTTTGAAAAATGCTCAAATTTGTTTCAAAAAATATGTTTTATAATCGCGAAGACTTTTGCTAAAAATTGCTTACCAAAGCTAGATTTTTTAGAAGTTCTGAGCCGAGAAGCTTTGATCCAAACTTAGCTGAATGCTGGGATCACCAGGAGCTTTATAAAAATGCTTATAGAGAAGAATTAGAAGAAGAATTTTAATTGAGAAGCAATTACAGAACTTTCACTTGGTTTAGGTAGAGTAGGCCAGGATTAGTTAGCCAAGGACTACTAACAATAGGATAACGGCAGAATTTTCTCGTTTTATGAAATGAGAAAAAATGAGAGAAAATGGTGCTTTTGCTTTCCTGGCAATATTTTTTCCGCGGAAAATTTTTGGTAAAAGCCAAATTTCACGATACTACTGAATCGATCATTGGCTACACAATGAGCAAAGTTTGCTCCAATCTAGTTCTTTTGAGAGTGCTCCTTCAAATTAGAGTTTTCCAGAAAAAATTCTCGGTAAATTTTGAGTCGTAAAATCTTTCCCGTGATGAGTGCAATCACACAAAAATATATGTTGTATAGCTAAAAGTTTACTGACTATAATAGTTTTTGTTGCGCTCAGAAAGATTGTTCTGGAAAAGAGTTATCTTCATTTGAAGTGGAAGTTGAGAAAACCTGCATTAATTATGAACCAACCTAATATGTGTATGTAATGGCTCTGCGATTGTATTACTAATAATAGAAACGGGCCCTGAAAGTGGAAGGGAAAGAAAAATCACTTTAGATCCGCTCATTGTCAATTAGGCAGCTATCTGGAACGTTACAGTGATTCTGAAGTTAATAGTGATATAGATTCCGCGAGCTTATCTCTGCGATTAAGCAAAATTGTGCTGTAAAGTCCTCATAAAAATACAGAATTTGGTTGTCATTAGAAAACAAGGGATTGACATCATCTCATATCTATCTTAGCAAAATGACGTCATACACCTAACAATAAGACACTCTGCAGCAATATCAAAGGTTCAAAAGGCTTACTATTCGACTTTAATAATCTTGCAAGGTCTTACAGCCGCAAATGATTCTAGAATTATGGTCAGACTACGAAATGTTCCAACAGCAACATCATGTGTCATCATATTGATAACTTTGATAATAAATCGATACAGTCACTACGGCTATGCCAGAGCCAGCCTGATTAATTAGGGCGCTATGAGGGGCCAGAAAAACCTGGAAAAAATTTGGGATTTTACAGGCTTTGAGCATATCCTCAGATAGCTTGGAACTCGCTTGTTCTGAATATCAACATTAGAATTTGCTGGGGAAAGCATGAAGAAAGTTACACCAATCCGGCTTTTCCGACGTTGCATTGCGTTCATATCGTCGTATATTTCGCTGGTTTCAATCTCGATAGTGCAAAAAGATACCAAGACAAAAGATCTTGCAATATTTGAGCATACCCATAAGTAGATAAAAACGCGCTGATTTCAAATATCTAATCGGAATTTCAGCTGAAAGACTTTGAGCCGAGTTACAGTAATGCGGCAATTCGAGCGCGACATTGAGTTTAGATCGCCGCTGGCATGGAGCCAGAAAAACTTGTAAGCAAGATTCTGGAATTTTTGAAAACGCTCTTAGGTAGTTTAGGAGATGCTGGTTCCAAATATTCGAACTAGAATTTCATATGTTTGGGTTGAAGAAAGTTATGGGGCGCGGCGGTACCAAGCAATGCGTTTATACCGCCGATGGTCCTAAAAAAAGATCTTTGTGAAGGAAATTTTAAAATTTTTGAAAACACTTTTAGATTGTCCAGAAGGCGCTGGTTTCAAATATCTAAGCTAGAGTTCAATTGGTTGAGTTCAAGCGAGCTACCGCAATGCGACATTTTCGGCGCGACAACGCGTTTATATCGCAGGATTTCAAGGCGGCAGTGTTGGTACTGTACTATCACAAGCCATCCGGAAGTTGGTAACTATCACAAATTTGTGAGCTACGGTCCTTCATGACCTAAGCCTGGTGCGCAGGTCAGACTCAAATTTGCTTCGTGGAGGAAAAAAGCAAGTCACTTCGAAACATGCAAGGCGTATATGTGCATTGTATCCATTTACAAACGAACTGAGATCTTGTGGACATAGCTTTGCCAAACATCCAGTGGCGTATCGAGGGGGGGGGGGAGGGGGGAGGAGGGAGGGGCAGGGGGGCTCACCCTCGCCCCCACAAGAATAGGTCGCGATTTTTGAAAGTCATTTACATGAGTTATAAAATGTCCCAGTGACTTGTTTACACTTGTAATTAATTAAAATAATTCCCAAAATTATTCAGAAATCCATTTTAGCCTTACCAAAATTTTGGTTGGGGGGGGCTGCCACCACCCTCCCCTCTCGCAATTTCTGGGTTATGGGCCCCTCAAAATTTTCAAGAAGCATCCCAAATATTTCTTCAGAATGCGTGCCTAACGCCACGCACCTTCATCAAAAAAATTGTTGTCCCCCCCTAAACGGAATTTCTGTGTACGCCACTGATGTTAACATATATGCCAATCGTATACGGTCTTGCGCAATAGTGACGTGCAAATACAATATTTCCGTACAACATGACTTACGAACATAGATGCGATAGGTGGAAAAATTTCTTTGACCCCCTTCACTTTAGAGCCGGCATCTGGTTGACCCCTTTCACCTGAGGTTGAGACTAGAATCAATGCATAACGGCATAATCAAACAGCTGTTACAACGGCATTTTGTGTTCGGAAGGGGAACGCCAGCTGCTCTTCTCCTTAGACATCACTACTACAAAAGAGTATCAAAGTAGCAGCGTTTTGTTGAAAAACGCATGCTTGAGACCTTCAGCGCACTCAAAGTGGCGTCAGTAACGAAACATAATCAAAAATCAAAAGGATGACTGATTCTTTGAGTAATTAACATTGTATCAATGAGTACACACTGTCACAGAAAGAGTTGAGCATGAGTAGAAAATCTGGACTAGCCAGTGATGGATGCATGTTTACTGACAAGAATCGTACTATACCTCCCTTCACTAGAAAGAATAATTACAAATAAAAGGGCATTCAGATTACTCGTTTCTCAAGCTTTCGAATCATATATAAACTTCGAAACAAAAAACTTCTTGGTCTTGAAAAATAAATACCCAGAATTGACTGATATTGTAGCTGGCTAAAATTGCTCGTATCTCGCTTCAGAGAGAAGCTAGGAAAAAAGAGACGGTCTACGTCGATTCCTCGTGTTCTTAGCTATCGAATGGTACAAAGTTTTGGTGAATAAAGCTTTCCCATTCCGAAAAACTCTTGCTCCGGCTACCCATAGAAAGCCGGAGCGGGATGGAGCAAGTTAGTATTGAATATCTCCACCTCATTTTTTAAAGGCCACAAGTTTTTTCACCCAACAACCTATACTAGGCTGTTGCATAAGTTCTGTCCGATTTGAATTTTTGAGTTTAAAATGTCATAACTTCTTTCAGAGTCAACTTTTTTCCAAGGTCTTAGTTTCTATGTGTTGAGCAGTCCCTTGGCTAAAAAATGCATATTGAGATCTGCGCAAATCTTTGTTAAGGAAGAACCAAGAATGCAAAAACTTCGCAGCGTTTTTCTTCGAATCTGTCTTTTTTGACATGTTAACGCTCCCTTATGAAAATTGTTAGGCATCTTTTCTAATAATGGATGGATAGAGAAATTTTCGTAGATTATTATGCAACATAAAAGAGCCCATAGGGTTTCCGCTGCCGAGAGATTTTCTTGACCGAACAAAAAATTAGCCACTTTTTGACCTCGCTTCAGCACATGTGTGCATGCCTATTTATGAACTACGAACGTTTTACAACTGACGTGAGCGCCGAAAAGGAATTGGTGGATGGGCCCTGTTAGCTCTTGCTTTGCCCTAGCACCTCCAACTTTGAGCTTGTCGATTACTTCTATTCGCAGAAAGTTATTGCTTGTAAAACATCTATACCAAAGATTTATGTTCGAGGATAAATTTCACTAGCAAGACGTATTCTTTATGGGACCGAACTTCTGCATATACTAGCATTCCATACCCTTATTCCGAAGCCAATGAAAGAACCTGACTTGAAGGGCGCATTGTGGAGATATCCTCGCAAGGGCATATTTCTAGGGATAGAACGTACCTCAACCACTTAGAGATTTTAGGCCTGTGATCTCCGTACACTAAGAATTTTATTGAATTCTGGTATGCTTTAGAAAGCGCAAGGAAAGCACTTTTCAATGATACCAACCGTATCGAATTAGAGATGAAATTCTCTTAGAACAGCTGCTTCAAACATGAGGCAAAAAAATCGGACAGAACTTATGCAACAGCCTAGTACAGCAATAAGATGTCCAAGAAATAGGCATTCGACGTAGACCGTCTCTTTTTCTCTAGCTCCCCTCTACCTAAGGATACATGGCATTTTAGCTAAAAACATGTGTGCTTTTGTTAAGAAATTCCTGCCTGAAGAATGAGTGAAGGTGCCTGATTTTCTAACAGTAGCATAGAGCAAGACCTTGCCAGTAAACGTAGACCGTCTCTTTTTTTCTAGCTCTCCTCTTTCTCTCAGAAATGGAGCGCAAACTGATTGCATAAAATTAGTTGCTGCTGAAACTAGATCTGATTTCTTATATGTGTATTCACAAGAGAGCTGGAAAAAAAGAGACGGTTTACGTCGATTCTATATGTCTCAAGCTTTCGTATGGTATGCCGACTGATGAAACACAAAACTTTCCCGAGTCAAAAAAGTCTCTATTAGATGACCTTCGAAGGCCTGAGCAATGAGAAAATTTTCATTTTACACCTCTATACCGCTTTTTCCTTCTCACTCCCGCTACTGTTAGGCATGCAAGCTGCGTCAGCATTCATCTTAAGACTCAGTTACCCTCTTCACTTTTCTAGATCGGAAATAGCCAAAACCCCCTTCACCTGAAGAGGACCCTGCTCCCCCTATCGCACCTATGCTTACGAATATAGTGGGTTAGCCCATGATGAAAATATTTTATGTAGAAGTCTATTTTCCCTAACTGACAGCGTCCATCTCTTCACATGATTTTACGATTATAGAACCAAATCAGCCTCCGATATACTTATTTTATCAAAGTAATAATTTACGTGATAGTAAAGTATGAATTTAAGTTACTTGATCATTGCTACCCCCATCTGCCCGTAATACCTTGTGAACATTTTCTTTGCGGATAAAGCATAACTCTTTGCGGATAAAGCATAACGACAAGATTAAGATGGCTGCGCTTCCATACGTGACAGTCTTACGGATTTACGAAAAAGTCATCAGCAACTTATTGGATTTCTTTTAAGCCATCCTAGAGGTTGCAGTTGAGACGCGCTCACAAATGATTGAAGCTATATGTAAGGTTGTTCTGAAAAAAATGTCGCATTGCATCCTACTGCGACAAAGTGATCACGAAAAACAGTGAATGGGTTGGTTGATAGAGCAAAGCAAGCTCTACAAGATGGAATAAGAATCACCGCGGAAATTTTGTTGCTGAAGCTCAAATTTAGAATGCAAACGATCTTCGTCATAAATGTTTTATAGACCTCCAGTTTGTCAGGCGTGCACTCTTTACATCAAACACTCACGTGTACGGTTTGTGGGATTTTTTCATGACAAAACATGAGAAATAGAAATAGGTCAAAAGTGCGAATCTGCCTCTTTTTTGGAGCTTTTGCGATAAATTTGACAAGTCTCCACAATTAGGCTCTGTTTGGCAAAGATATGCTAAATTTCGGTTTCTTATTTTTTAGCCACGGGAAAAATACGAAACTGCGCATACGGTACCTGACATAGAGAGGCTATGCTTGAGTAAATAGGGTGTTCCTAGATTTTTCTGGACGGAGACACGATTTTTTTTTCAATTTTTTGGGTGTTTAGTGTCTGTTGGAGTTTTGTTGCAAACTTTGAGCAATTCAATCTTGGACAAATGTTCAAGTTACATTATATAGAGTTGTTGTTGGTACCCCTTATTTTCTGTGCTCACCCTGCCGCGATATGGGTGTATGTCAAGAGGCGCGTTTTTTATTGCCAGATGGACACCATATAGTACATACATAATAAGTGTTTTATGACTTTTTAAAAGTATTTATTTGAAAGGAGATGTACCAGATTGTTGCTTTTTTAGACTTTTTGAGGACTCGCATAGCACTAAACGGGACTTTTAAGCTAGTGACAGCCGGAGAAATCGCGCTTCTTGACCGTCTCCCCCGCGATGTTGCATGGTAAAACTATGTAGCAAGCAACTGAGCGTTCGTAACTCGGAAAGACGGAGCCGGGGGAATTTATTAAGCACATGGCGCGCCATATCAAGAACAATAAGTGTAAGTAAGTATCTTAAGACGTAACCAACAAAAACAAATAAACATCCATTAAATCAGCTCACGCCCAGTCACCAGATAGTTTTTGAAGAAAGGAATTAAGTTTCTATAGATCGAGTATGGAATCATCAACTCAACGTGATAGGTGTAGAGACTCACTGGAGTCTGTCCCACGCCCTCTGCTTGCCAGCAAAGGCGATCTTTAGTTATTCAGCATAAGCAAACTGGGAATAGGGGAAGCTGTATATATGGAAATCCTGCACATCAGTTTCTGGAGAGAGAGCAGAATTCCGATAGGGAGAAGAGAATGCATAATGTAAAGTTGATCGAGTCTAACATGCTCTTCCCAGGTAACGACGGAAGGAGTGAATCGGACTCAAACCAACGTGTAGAGGTAGTATTATGACGACAATTCATGCCCCACCCTCGGAGAGCCTGCCTTGAAACATAGCAAAGAAATGTTGAAATTCCTCTTGGAACTTCAAATTCCTCTTGGAGTCACTAAAACTGCTTCTTAGCCAAAAGCTTTCAAAATGAACGTGCGAATCTGAAATTAGGCTCAAACGAAAAAGAAGCCGTGCCATTGCCACAAAGTAATCCGCTGGTTGAACAGAACAATATTCTATGTTTGAGACTTCATTCAAAGTAGAAAGTCGATAATATCACTGGTTGTGACTATATCTCAACAAGTACATCGAAGAAATCTTTGTTAAAAGTAAACTAGTTTCGGGATTTTTTTGCATTTACTCAAATCATATCAGTTTTTGTCTACTCAGAGTTTGAGCTAATTTAAAAATTGTAGCCGAAATCAAACGTTCAAAAATCGATGCACATAACAGAGTATCCGAGCGATTTGGAATTGTTGTATTGGGGTCAACATTTTTGTATTAGCAGCATTTTTTCAGTGATTTACATTGTTCTGACAAGGAATGCATGTTTAGTCGAAGTGGCCTTTAAATGAGATATACTGTATTGAAGGGCGTAAATTGCTGATTGCAAATCTACCTTCCTTATCTGCAGAGCATTTATAGACGAGGAGTTATGAGCGCTTATTAGAGCGAAAAATTGAATGGGCAAGTTGGACAAAAATAGCCGTAATACTTTTTCTAGCTTTTCAATGGAGCATGATGAGCATCAGAGCACTTTGTTTAAAAAATACTCTCAAATAAAAATATATCACGCTTGGTTGCATTATTTGAGGGCTAGTAAGATTTTAGCAACTCATTTTTATCCAAAATGCACATTCAATTTTTGGCTCCAAAAACACTCATACCTCCTCGCCCATAAGCGTTCTGCAGATAAGGAAGGCAATTACCAAATCAGCTTCTTAGGCCCTTTGATACTGTATATAACTCATTTAGGAAGGCCACTTCGACTAAACAGGTTTCCCTGGAGAGAATTTAATGAAAGGTCCGTTGTTTTTTGATTTGTGTATGTCGAAACGCAATTATTTAGGTACAATATGGAAGCGCATTTTTTTTACAATCTTAGACTCGAAAGACAAAAGAACTATGGACTTTTTTTGCTTCAAGCATCTGCAATAGATGTCATTTGACTTTCATAACATGCCAACTGTTCCTCATGATAGAGGCCATAAGAATCGACATGACTAACTTGAAAGAGGCAGATCATTTGCATTTTTAAACTTAGTATGGCGATGCACGAGATCTGACCTCCGGGCGATTGTCTTGGTGCATGATCAGTTATCAACATCTAAATTTTTAGCTTGTCTGGCAGGGGCTGCCACTATAGTCGGTAGCCGGGCTTTCGGTCTGTTCCCACAACTTGATGTGCCTGATCAGGCTGACAGGCGAAGTCGGAATGAGGTTGTTAACGTTGTTTTATGTTTCTCTTTCCTTCACTGAGTGCAGAGTAAGTTGGACTAGATTTAGATGACTTATTCATTACAGTATGGTTGTTCCTTTGTTATTATTCCTTTTTTCTAGTTTTTCAAACACTTTGCCCTGATTTAGTTTTGTTGTATTGAAGCACGCTTCCTGGCGTACAAAATAAATAAACAAGTAAACTTATTATATTGGAAGCTCAAAAATTAACTTCATATTGCACGGTTCCCCTTGTGTCTTGTTGGATGATGGCTGTATTGTGCGATCAAATGTTCACTACTAGTCTCCGGATTGACTGTAGGAGGCGCGCGACGGGACCGATGGTTGGCGCATCGGTGTAGATGATATAGGGGTTCTCCTAAGGTAGGAAGCACTAAAACAGGCGCATCCACTAGGCCTTTTTTAAATGATTGGACTGCTACTTGCTCCTTGCTCCAAAGAAACGCTGCATCATTTAGAAGAGGTTTGTTTAAAGAATGGAAAATCATAGGAAAACGCGTTAAGTCTCCTCCTCCTCCGATCCTGCACCAAGAAGGGAATGGTCAGAAATCAAAGTGAACAACCCAAACAGTCGACATATCATTAGATGCAGCATAAAACGCTGACTTGAATCTGTATTCCGTATCTGCTTACCTACTGTGTGCATGAAGTTAGTTGCTATGAAATCGCGTATGTAAAGCGCGATTTGGCAATAAGGGCCATGTTCGGCTCAATGCTGTGCCAGAAGCTCGGTTACTTTACAATCCTAGAGCCCACTTAGTGGACGAACTCGAATTTGAATTAGAGCACGCCGGTTGCGGCAAAGCGCGGCACGGTCAAATTCATTCCAAGCTCGTGCATTATTCTTTTGCGCTTCTCGCCGTTGCATGGTGATTGTTTTTTGTTTCAATGGCGTCTTCAACAAAAATTGACGTTTGTTGTTTAGCGATGTTTCATATACCATGCTCTTTCTTTAGCTCCATTGCTAGGTAAATTTGGAAAAACTATGCGCATGGGAAGTTTGACATGAAGCTCATTGAAGTAACACATAATCATTTATTGAGAAAAGATTTCACTAGCAAGTTTTCCGTTTTAGTCGTTTTCCAAGCACAGCCTAAAAACAGAGTTGAAGGAACGAGCATAGCAGCGCAAAATATCGCTTGAAAGCAACAAAACCTTCAGTTTCGATCAAAAAGCCTGGTAACATTCAAAAAACAGCATGAAATGTTGGACAACAGAAAGAATCTGTGTGAGATTGAATAAGAGCTGAAGGTGCCGCTCTGCCGCTACCGGTAAGTGCTCTAGTTCACATTCGAATTCGCCCGTTAGGTGTCTAGTGGGGGGGGGGGGGGGGGAAGGACGACTATAAAAATAAATCTGTATGTTTGATAAACTGTTTGCAAAAGCATGAAGAGCTTTTTCGAATGGTATGTCAGTTGCTCTATAGTCTTACGGTATAGCAGCGCAAGAATGGGCGATGTTCAAAAATCCCTCTTCAATTACTTCACGTTGCCACGCGCAGGGTTATGAAAAAGGAGCGTTAACGCGTTACGAGAATAATATGTAAAGGCCGCTAATGTGAGCGACGTTTAGTTTGCAGTCTGCTTTCTGTTGATCGAAACAAAAAATCTTAAAATGTAATAAAAATCAGGCTGTCCCATTTTTCACCGTTCACTCTTATAAAAAAAGAGTTACTTTCTTTCAAAATCATTCTTCAGCACATTGACGACTGCTTGACACACCATGTATGTCAAGTAATGACTACCACATGGGACCGCTTGCCACACATGGTGTGTCAAGCTCGAACTTCAGCTCGTTAAAACAACGACTGTCTTGAAGACTGTCGAAAACACAGACTTATTTCAGAAATTATCTTTGTTGTAAATCTGGAAATGATTTCTGTTTCCTTTGTCAGCCTTCCACAGCTACTGTAGGTGTGCTGTAGATGGCGGTATGCGTGATTTTATCTAAAAGATGCTGACTGCTCCGTGAAAAGTCTTGGTTCCAAGAGGAGGCAATCAGATATTTGCGTTGTCGTCAATGTTTTAAGAGCGCAGTTGATGTTGATAACAGGCTATGCTTGATCGTAGAGGTTGGTGAGTTTGGGCGACTACGCACTACTCCAAAAAACCTCAGTTTAACAAATGATTCTATGCCATCAAATGTTAGCTTGCAAACACTTGAAGCGATTTTATGTGTTCTGGAGTGCGCTGGAATCGGCGACTTTTTGACAAATTGTAAGTGATATTTGTTGTATCCAATAAGCGATGCATGAATAACGGTGAATGAAGTAAAGTAGAAACTGAACTTTTGCTCCGATAACTGCAATCGTTGCCAAAATATACACGCTATTTTGCCTTGGTAATGGAAGCTAGCGACATAAAAAACCTGCTCCGAAAGTGAATCATCTGCAAAGTTGCCTGCAGTTTGATCTGCATGCATAAGAATGCAGATCAAACTGCAGGCAGAACTTTCAGAGGTTCTCTACTATCGCTGCAGTACACCACTTCCGGATTAGATTCGGAAATCAACGAGCTACCTCAGCTTTGTTGGTTCTGAGGAAACAGATAACATTGAACTTACACATTTTTCAGTTTTCACTAAATGAATCTATACATTCAAATGTCGCATATCGATATCCTACTCGGCTTACGACATAATGTGCACTTTTTCTTTTCAATCGACCTTTGACCAGCGTTAGGTATATGACATGTAAGCAATAAGGGAGAGTGATGACGAGGACGGTGCATACAGGAGATTGGTCAGAAATCGAAGTAGCCAATCCAAACAAACTGAACATTACATGCAGTTTGAAACTCTGACTTCAAATCTTATTCCATATCTGTTTAAAGCCTTCGTGGACGAAGTTGGGAAGGAAATCTTATATATAAAGCTGAATGTGTGCTTGTATGTATGTCTGTACGTATGTGCGGAATAGGGTGCGGACTGTATGACAGGGTGCGTAGCAGGGAAGTCGAAGAAGAACACCGTGCATTGCAGCAGAGTTTTGGTCCTTTCGCATACGTTGGCATTTTTGGGGAGGGAGAAGGATTGGGCCCGTGGAACTCAGCGCTCCCATCAGAAAATTTTGGGGATGGAGGTTAAATGGGCATCGTGGAATCAGCGCTATGAATCAAAGGAGCCAGAAAACCCAGGAAGAATATTCTGGGCTCAACGTGGAAACTTCGATGAAGTGAAATAACGCGAGGAATGAGAGAAAAGCAGGGACAGTGCATCCTTGGGAGAGTACTCTTTGTGTGAAGGAACTTGGGCATCCTGGTCCTGAAAGGATTTGAGGAACGGATTTTGGTGCTCCTGTATGCACTGACTGCAGCAGCTTTCTGCCGGGAAAAGAAGTGCGTACCGTGAGGTTGACGCTCCCATTTGAAAAGTTCTGGGGGAGAAAATCTAGGTACTTTGGCCAGAAAACTCACTGAGAAAAGTTGGGCTATAACATGGACATGGAAAACTGAGGTTATAGAACAGCGAGCTACTTTGGTCATAAAAACATTCGAGGAATGGATTTGCCTGCACTGTTTTTCTTAAAAGGCAGCACTCCACTGCCTAGGTGAATAAATTGCAACCCGCGAGTCTCTGCGTTCCCTCATGCAACACACAAGGGCTCATGGTTCACTGGTAGTTGTGAAGTTTCATTTGCTTTAGCAACCAAGGAAGAAAGAAAGCTTTATGATAGTAATACATTAAATAATTACTAAATTGCTTACTTGTTGGTTTTCTATTAGTTCGTTCCGAAAGTATTTTTGCTATTTTCAGAAGAGCGTAATATGCCGCGCACGCTTAAAGTTATGAACTAAAAGGGATTTTTTCCCGACTCCTCGAATCAGAAATAAAGAAATTCTTTTAGACGGTGGAGAGAAAACTGCTGCATCGAATGGCGTTCCTGTTGCTCGCCGGTTGATCTGTGTGGGGTTTAAGATGACCAAATATGGAATTTGATAACATCAAAAAGAGTAATTTTGAAAATTTTAGAAAGCAAGCTATGGGTAAAGGAAATTGCTATAGGTTAAGGTAACTTTTTCCATGAGTAAAGTTAACCCCTTCAGGTTTAGCGTAATTCATCAGTAACTTGGCTTCGAAAGGATGGTATGAAAATATAGAAAAATGCTGAGCATGATTGTAGCAGAATCTATGGTTCTAATTATTAGGCCTCTTCTAAGAATTCATGTAAGGCTCTTTTGAAAGAACATGAGAAATGGCATTGGAAGCACCAACCTTCCAAAGGGTGCTTGTTTTAATGAGATTACGCTCGTTTGCCAAAAAAGCAAAATCACTTTTGGAACGACCCAATATATACCGAGAGTATGGAACTCGGTCGAATTGAGAATAATCTTTAGCACTTTTAGAAAGCCACTTTAAAAAACCTGATTGAAGTATTGCAAATATGTTTGATCTACCTGGCTGCTATCAGCTTTTTTTGTCCAATCTATCAGCCTATAATTGACTTTTTTGACAAAAAAAATGAAAATTTTGAGAGTCATTTGGAGTGGAGATAGTAAAATTGTGGTGATGGCGGCGGTGATGGAGATGTGTACTAACCATAATGTCTACGTTGAAATAGTGAGAGGATGGCCGATGCGGGTATAAAATTTCCTTGCAATCAAATTTGCGACATTGACAAACTAATTTTAGTGAAGCACGCTTGCTGCGAGCGCTCAGCCTATCTGGAACGAACGCCATTGCCTGGCAATTTTATTACTACGACAATGTCTCATGTTGATAAGTGGCAGCAATCCATCAATACAGTTCCGCTGTAGCTTTTTTTAGCATAATAATCTGCGCCATCTGCTCACACAGTGATAAGCGGTAAGCTTCAACTGGCTTGGCGGCTAGGAGGCGCGGCTTTGTGACTCAATTAAGGCCGCTCGCGCCCACGACGTGGTCTGCATCTCTCCGCGCGCGTGTTCCCTGATCATTAGCTAGTCTTAATTAGGTCACGAAGTCCCGCCTTCTAACCGCCAAGCCAGTTGAATCAAAGGGAACAATGTTTTCTATTAGGCAACACGGTAGTGCCGCAATTCAGATGTGATTGAAAATTACGGAGTTGTGCCGCGTTTTCAAGAACGTACGTGAGACTAATTTGTTGTGAATGTTGATAAATAAAGCACAGTCTCTGAGACCGCGCAAAGACAGATTCCCTAAATCGAAAAATTACAACATCTTAAAGGCACCGTCTACCCTAAGTTGAGGGTATTGAGCTTTTGGCAGCATTTAATGTTAGGGCCCCATAGTAATCCAATGCCCAAGTCACGGCGCAAAATACCGCTTCGGAAGCGAGAAATCGCTTTCGAAGCGGCATTTCGGAATAGCGAAGATGCATGAGGACCCCCGTCCATGCCCGCCCATTTGTGCGCGTCCATCCAATCACCGTTCCGGATAGCCGGCCTGTGGGTTCTCCAGAATGGGGATTTTCGGGGTTTTCGAGTAATCTCTACTTCATATTTGGAATCAGGGGCATGAGAAGGCCCTGGAACGACAAAGACGTGGAAGTCGAAAGTCTGGGTGGACGGTGCCTTTAAATCATAAATAAATCATTTCACTCCTTCGCAGCGTTGATTTGAACATCAAATGAAGTAACATCTGATGGTGTCAAGCAAGTACAAAATGGCGACCAAACATTCGTGTTTGATCTGCCTAAGGTTCGAAGCCGAAATGTGAAAACATATGATTGCCCAGAAAATAAAATTTTTCAAAGGAGAATTCTGCAGATTTCAACTTCTGCGCGCATATAGACTACAGACACTTACGCATTAAACATACGCATGCAGAGTCGTTGTAATTATTCATAGCTAATAAGAATGCTGCCTTGAGTTTTCATTGTGCTAGAGCTTATATTCTCGAGATACAGCGCTAGTAGAATTCCAATTAATGTTATAGTTCTAGAAATTACATTCTGTTTGGCTTTCGTTTTCTTGACTATAAGCCGTGAAAAAAGAAGGGTACATATGAATGTTTGATGTTGAGAAAATGTACATATGCAAGTTCTTTTTAGGTGCTCAATAGTCTTTGTTTGCTCAAACTTCACGTAGATCAGACTTTCTGCATATGTTTGGAGGCCTCTTGTAGAGCTTGCTTTTTTCATGAAGTAGCTCACACAATTTTTGGGTCCGCTCTCCCGCAGTCGCGTGTGGTGCGAATAGAGCTTTCGTACCCAATAACAAAATTACAATGTCCCGGAACGATTTCGCAGTTTATGCAAACATATGGAAACATTTAAGCTGCCCGATTCATTTACAGTTGTCAATGGCAATGACTGGGACTTTAAGAAAGAATGGATTTCTAGCAACGCTGGCTCCTTCAATGTCTGATGGAGGGCTGCAGTAACGGTGCGCGTAAAGTTTCTTAGGAACGTAAGCGGGTTCATTCTTTACGAATCCTTTCATACACTCCGGCACAAGGAACTTATCCGCCATTTCCAAAAGGTTGATATAAATAACGAAACTGCGTTCAAATAGGTTTCAGACTGAGGCAATGCCACGAATTGATACGAAGAAAGAGCTTTTTGTTTAAAAATGCTAAGTATCAACTGTTGATAAGGGCTAGCACGTAGCCTTGACATGAAGACATATAGCACTGATTGGTGAGAACACGATCACAATAACAAGATTCTCCGTTAGAATAGCAGTGCTTTTGCAGTTTACAAACTTACTGCTCTGCTCATTTAATTGAGTACTAGTATTTAGCTTGTATAAACTCTTGAACGGCTTGACATTCGCAAGCCAGCCCCCATAGTGCCATTCATCCTCACACAGTGTTGAGGTTATTCATACAGAGCACTTGGCCCCTAACACATGTAATGTAAAATATTGATAACAGCCATCGATTACGAATGCGATGTGCACATGCCTGCTTTATGAGAAAGGAAATTAAGGACAATTACGGCCGAAGATTTTGTCCGGCTGGTAGCTGGTTGGTTTACGTACGTACCATGTGTGCATGAAGAAGTAAAATTTTATTCTACTTTTTAAAGAAAAAACAATGAAAGCGTTCGACTCAAAAAAAGGGAAAGTATGAAAACAACAAATATTATTAGGTCGGTCCGAAAGTTCGCACTGTTTTTCAGATCCATGCTTAAACCACTTAGAATAAAGATAGACAAAAGCTCTAAACGGCGTTCGATGCAAATTTCATTCCTCTTCCCAACAATTACGTTTTTGTTCGGATTCCCTTGATGTCTGCTCAATGATCGGCAGGGATCTCCTACCCATGATTTTCACCCATCTTGATTTGACTATTCTTTGAAACTTGTATTTTCAACTTTTGGACTGGCTTTGGTAACAGTTGGATTCAAGAAACAAAATGCAATTCATTTTTTGGCATATCTAGCTGACTCCCCAAATTTTTGGAAATATTCTTTTGATGCTATCAAATTCCATATTTGAAATTATGGAATATGAAATATCAAATATGGAATTGGATAGCATCAGAAGAATATTTCCAAAAATTTTGAGAAGCCAGTCAGACATGCCAAAAGTGTATTGCATTGCATTTTCATTACTATCCAACTTATCAAAGCTAGTCCCACAGTTGAAAGCGGAACTGGTGAACATCATGGGTTGGAAATCCCTGCCGATTATTAAGCGGGCACTGAGGAAATCTGAATAAAAACGTAACCTTCAGAAAGAGGAGGAAATTCTGCATTGAACACCGTTAAGAGCTTTTGTCTATCTTTATTCTAAGTGGTTTGCGCATGGGTCTGAAAAACAGCGCGAAATTTTGGACCGACCTGATATTTGAGATTTCGGCTCCAAAAAAAAGAAAGAAACAAACAATAACAAACATCACTTTCGAGAGTTCGGCTAAGGCTTCTAAGTGAACATGCAGTATAAGTAATCTCCATAGTAATACCATCCTCTCTGATGGTAACTTCGGCAAACCATGTTCAAATGATTGATGAACTTCTGCAACATCTCCGTAAGTTGGATCAGAATAAGCATTTACACCAATGATAGTTTGTTCGTGGTGTGGGTTGTTTTTCTTATCTTCAACGAAATTGACAAACTCTATAGAACACTGTTGTTCTCACAATAGCAACATTGCAGCTTCGAAAAATAACTTTCACCCGACTCCATCAACTGTAATGATGGTCAAAGTTTTTAGTTTGATTCTCCTCAGCTACAGAAGGGTAGCACTGCAGACATCTTGCAATAATATGAAACTTATTTTGGTATTCTGAATCGTTGCTTCTAAGTTTTTTCGCTAAAGTTACTACAGAAATTTTGCTTTTTAAGCTTCTATCTTGCTTCGTTGTGATAATTTTTTCAAGTTCTACAACAAGGTGTAAAAAGGGTAAAGGATAAAGGGTTCGGAGTCTTCACTGATGCAAAAAAAAATTATCGGGTTCCTGCAAAAAGCAATCGGGCTTTCTCTCATGAGTAATTCTGCACTTCACAGCGTCAAAGCACAACTATAAATATTCAGATTTTCAAAGTTCTATTACCAAGAACTTCAAGTTTGATCAAAGTAAAAAAAGGAGTTCTTGCAATTTCTGCTTATTTTTGTTCCATAGTTTACAAAAAGCAACCCGGTGACAGTAACATTAAACGTTCGAAGTGAAGGAAAGCATGTAGCTCTTGTTTGAGAGTTTGTTTTGCTCGAGTGGATAGTCAAGTTCTGAGACAAAGGTAGATTATGAGCTCTTGCACGGACAAAATTTATGGGGTAATCAACGAAATTGCGCATATGCGCAGACGTTTGCGCATGTTTTCCAGCTGGAAGAAAACGATGTTATGCTACTATGTTATTTGTAACTTCACTTACACACATATCTACTTCTCGATACTCGAATAATCTGACAAGAACAGAAGCGGGCAAATGTTTGTGGTCGTGGCTAAAATTTGATTATGCATATTGAGGAGAGTGGACGCTAATGGTGTTCAACTCACTATGTTATCCAAGTCATGTAACAATTTTCGTGATAGCTACTCCACCAGCCACCCATCACATTCTTATGAAGCTGACAATGCAAGCTTTTATTATATTTCTGAATAAAAAGTTTCATGTAGTGCAGAAGTTGTTCAAAAATTGTCTACCCTAATTTCATGCGTACAAGGCGCATCTTTTTCAATTTTTCAAGCGAGCGGCTCAGCCGCTTCACTGTATTTCGAAAAGCGACTTTTATACCGCAGGATTCTCTTGAGTAATATGCAGCACGGTATAGGGCCTTTGCTCGCGAAGTTTTTGGCGTTTTGGGCAGATCGATTTTTGAAAAAAATGCCTTTGTACGCGTGAATTTAGGGTATTCAGCGTTGCAAACAAAGCAGTTTTCTTTCGTTCATACCACCCTGGAAGCAGATCTCGGCAAGGCGACTTACGGGACAAGATTGATACCTTTAAGGGTAAAAAGCGAGGGGCAAGGATATCGTTAAAAGCGGACCTTCCCCCCCCCCTCACAATCATTCTCTTCCTTTATGTCATCTTTCATCTTCTATAAAGGGCGCAGATTGTCATTCCTGCACTATCGATCCCGCTCCTGCAACAGCTAAAACTCTCGTATGCGTGCGCATTTGAAAATCTGCCCCGAAATAAACTGAAAATGAAATGATATGATAAATAATAATGAAATATAAAATTGGTGTATATACGGACAATAGGGAGTCAGGACTATGAAAAAATTATGAAAGTATTATGTGACGCGTAGCATACTTTTTCGGAGTTAGGTGGCTTTCCAGCCACCTTGACAGCCACCTGAGGTGGCGTAATAAGAAATAATGATTTTTTTCCAAATTTTTATCACATTTTCAACATAACCCTGTTCTACGTCAAAAACCCTATAACTGAGTTTTTGAATCTCGCCAAATCCCCTCCTTCTCGTCTAGTTACAGCCCTTCAACTATTTTGTATGCCAGCGGCAAGCCTGCTCCAAGCGCGCAAGGGTGCGTACCGGAACAGCATGCCGCCTCAAAGAGTACGAACATCCTTAGTCCTTTGGCATTTGTTCAATGTTGTTTCTATGTTTTGTTCTATCGTTTTTCGTTATTCGTGGATACATTCATGATCGCGTCACAGGTGAAGTCGGTTTTTGTGGCGAAGTCCACGGGGACTTCGTTATTGAAAAAATGAAAACGCCACGTCATGCCGAGCCCTGCCTGGAGGTCATTCTAATTAGGGCAACTACTTTACTTCTTCTAAAATTTGTAATCATTATCAAGTTTTCACCAGTTTCCAGCCAGGGCAAAGGAGTCGAAACTGCTTTGCTATTCCATTGCGATAGAGGTCCTTGTCGCAAATGCACACCACTTTTCCGTTGTACAAACGACAAGATTTCCCATCGCTTTTGCCACTACATGTACATGTTTGCTGTGAAGCAGAAGTCTGGGTTACCAAAATCTAAATGCAACGTTTACCTACTATTATATTTCAGAAACGTAACTTACAACGATTAAAATGAAAAACAACATCTTGAATGTTGTTCTCATCATCTCAGACTTTTTATACTGAAAGACTTCTGCAAGCAAGCAATTGTCAGATATAACAAAAAAATGCTAGTACTCTTCTATGTTATTCAAAGGGTTCCTGACGGATGAAGTGCGTCATCCGCAAACGCGAGAATGACAGGCCGAGCCCTATATCATTTTCTTCAATCATGGTTACGGATAATTTTGATCGTCTCCGAATTTACACAGTGATTTTTTTTACAATATCAGACATTGTTATCCTTGCTACAGGGTGAGCTCAAAGTAGACTCAGTACCACGTGCCTCTTGAATGTTATATTAGATTTTCCATAATTAATGCAATTTTTTCTGTTTTTGAAAAATCTGATTTCCAGAGAAAAAGCGCTTTTCTCTGAAACTTAATATGAATTGAAAGCCGAATTCTTCTACTTTCTGATATATGCTTTGGTTTTCGCAAACCCTCGTTCAAATCGGAGTTCCATGCCTTCAAGTCAAGTGACCAAAACTTCAAATTCTTTCCTTTCATTCTCCTTGTCCTAAATCCATGACTTATGGTAAGATTTGTTTCAAAATGCATAATGATTGCGAAGTTTTGCTACAAAGTGCTTAGCAACATAAGATTTGAAAAATTCTGAGCGAGAAATTTTGACTCATTGGCTGATCGCTGAGGCACATCTATACTGCATAAAAATTTCAAACGAAAAGGGATTGCACAGCTTTTGCGCTATGCAGCAGAGTAGAGTAGTACAGTTGATGACAGAAAAAGGATTCGCTCGTTTTCCAGCGGAGAAAGATATGGAAAATTTTAAAAAACAATTTTCTGGATTTTCCAAAATGCTGAAAAAATGCATACTTTCCAACCTTCCTCAAAATCTCGCTGAAAATTTTCGTTAAGTTCAAACTTCATCACATTGCTCAACCGACCATCGGCTATATAATGAGCAAATTTCGCGAGATTCTAGTAAGTTGAGAGCAGGTGCTTCATCAAACTATAGGTTTGTGGAAAATGTTTTGGAAATATTCGGGCTAGAAAGTCTTCATCGGACTGCCTGCGATCCAGCAAAAAAGTGCTTGTTTACCGAAAGGTTTGCTGCTTACAATGGTTTTTATTGCGAGAAAGACTGTTTTGGAAATGGTTACTCTGATCTAAAGTTAAAATTCAGAAAACTTACAGTAATTATGAGACAGCCTAGTATATATAATGTAACAACTAAAAACTTTTCGGACATAAGTTCACATGTCTCAGTATCGACTATATATATCGACTAATTTACTCTTAACAAAACAATAGCAGTTATTCAAAGTACCACAAAAGTGTCACATGTATAAAAACACAAAGATTCTTTTTTCAAATTTAAAAAAATAAGTGTAATTCAAATGTATTTTGTTCTGATTTATTTCAAAGCTTGAAACGCTACATAGCAAAGACCCTGAGGTTAAAGGCAGTGTCTCACCAAAATTTAGTTGCCGAGATTTTTGCATTTTGCAAGCCTGTCGGACCCTGTCTAGCACTGTATGGGCTAAAAATCGCACG
This sequence comes from Cylicocyclus nassatus, assembly GCA_958299035.1. Classification (NCBI taxonomy): domain Eukaryota; kingdom Metazoa; phylum Nematoda; class Chromadorea; order Rhabditida; family Strongylidae; genus Cylicocyclus; species Cylicocyclus nassatus. The sequence goes on along the minus strand of CATQJL010000305.1, from coordinate 20,506,656 downwards.
AAGTTCCCAAAAAACCCGTTTTCTGGAGGCCCAGTGGAAGCAACGTGGACGAGTCGTACCTTACAACTTCAGCCCCAGCCACAGTGGCAGCAACAGAGGGGAGGTGGATGCCAAGTGAGGGACATGTTCAAACGCGTAAGGGGAAATAATATTTGCTCCAAGACGAAGGCGGTCGCCCAAATAGGTTGAAAACATGCAAAGCTGCGGCGCGCGCGCAATGTTAACCACAGGGCGCGCGCACGCTCGGTCAGCGGTCATTCACGCGAGCGTGCGCGCGACTCGTGGTTGACAATTGCGCTGCGTGCGGCTGTCGTAAGGCTGTCGCGCTGCGTGCGCGTCAGCCTTGCATGCTGTCAACTTATTTGGGCGACCGCCTTCGTCATGGAGGAGATATTACCGAAGGAGTCGTCCGCGCGTACCAACTCGCTCTCCGCGTACCACTTTGAGCGATCTCAGCGTGGAAGGGGTCAAATTGAGTGGGACCTGTTGCAGTGGCCTAGCTAGAGCTCCCTATTATAGAATATGTGAAGATCCGCGCGACCTCAATTTTGGTGAGACACTGCCTTTAATGGTATTCAATAATTCACTTGATTCTGCGAAGCTTGTGATGATAGAAATCTATGAAGAAGCCTACCCCTTTTCAGGTGTATAAGCCGACCTTTTATGCTCTAAACGGGAGCAGACCCATGCGTGCCGCCACGCATATGTCTCGCGAAGCTGTCGCCTTATCGCATACTGCTCTCATTTAACGCGCTCCATGATGACAGTCAGTCTTTTGGCGTGTTCGCACTTAGAGCGAAAAGGGTGCGGCTTATACACCTGAAAATAGGGTAATATCAGCCATCATATCAATCTATTAGGTTGGTCCAAGTTCTGTTGCATCATTTTTATAGGCTCCTGCAAGACGAAGGCGGTTGGTTCGAGGCGCGACGTGGCTGTGACGCGGCTGTGACGCTGCTGTGACGCAGCCATGTCGCAACCGCGTTGCACATCGAACCGACCGCCTTCGTCTTGCAGGAGCTTATATATCTTTTTCCTGTCTTTACATTTCTGTTTGCAAAAAGCTTTGTTAAAAAGGGTGAATCATGCACTTTTTAATAGCACTCGGTCGTCCTCTAATGAACTCTGATTGCAGAGAGAAAATTGAAAAGGAATTCACTTCACGTTTGAAATTTCGAGGAAAGCCTGTTAAAAAATTCCAAATCTGTTCCATAAAATTCAAAAAGCCAGTAATTTAGGTTTGGTCTATCTCTGCACTCAGAGCTTACTGAAGAGTATACAAGATGCCTTGGAAAGCGCAAGGTTTATACTTCTAAAGAAGTTAAAGTCATGCAAAAACTTTGCGATAGGAAGAAGTTACGATTTTCTGAAGATAGTGCGAAAGAACGTTCGGACCAACCTATTATAACCTCTTTGTACGAGAAAAAAACATTCTTTGATCGTTATTGTCAAGGTATCTCATAATTTTTTACATTTTTACCCTAAACATCAGCACTCGAGAACTGTGGCACCTACAAAAGGTACAAATACATGATCGTACTTCTGTATGTGTAAGCTAGATCATGTGTGTGGGAGGAACTCAGGACATCTGGGGCGAAGTTTGCCATTCAACCTCAATCATTTTTTCCTTTATTTCCAGCAATGGAAAAAATTTGGAAGGTGTACATTTGAAGAACGATGTCTTAAGCATATGCTAAAATAAATGCGGAATTTTTTTTTAGGTTTTTTGAAACCGAGATACGATTTTTGACGGTAAAGTTGTTTTTAACCTATCAGATCTCAGCGTCAAACTTCATCTGGAATACGAATTGGACAGATTCTTGATACTAATCTTGTAGTTTGCTTCGGTCCGTCAAATAATCACAAGCCTCATCAAATGAAGGAGAGACAAAAAGACGATGATTGTAGTGAAAACGGTAAGAAATATGAGACAACCTAATGCTTCGCTTGCATGATACAGAACAGATTGACATTGTCATAAATAACTATGTTGTTTGAAATTGGGAGCACTTAAACAGTAAGTTTGTTGAGATGGAACACAAAAGAACACAAAAATTGAGGCATTAAACAATTATATAAGCAAAAATGATTTTGAAAATGTGGTTCAAACTACGTTTAAAACGATTTTGAAACGCAAGTCGAAAAAGAGCAAGAAGCAGGCAGTACTTTGATTGTTTCATGGGCTAGTGCAACGCTATGTTAGGGACTTATTGTTAGTTGAACGTTTCATGACCAATTTCAGTAATTGGATTTGAAGGATCCAACACGTACATGAAAGCTGAAAATCTTGTTCAATATGACCCTTCATGATTCTCACATTCATAATTAGACAATACCACAAGAACGAATGATCACACATGATTTGGCAAAGATACTGCAGAAAGTCTAAAATTGATCGTATATTCAAGTTATCCGGACCTATTTTTAAACAAGGGATATTGCTTTTTTCATTGTAGCAAATGTAGTCAAATTACCCAGAAAAGAGTGTCAATCTTCTGCTACGTGTCAAAAGACTGACATATTATCTGCACATAAAAAGTTTTACCAAGAGTCTGTTTGGGCTACCTGAAAATCTAAGCAGGGAATGGTCAGAACTTAACCCAGCCATAGCAAACAAGCTATAGATCATCGGACTCGTCTTAAAACGCTGATCACATATATATTAGGTTGTTGCATAAGTTCTGTCCGATTTTTTTGCCTTATGTTTGAGGCAGCTGTTCTAAGAGAATTTCATGTCTAATGCGGTACTGTTAGTATCATTAGAAAATGCTATTCTTGCGCTTTCTAAGACATATCAAATTTCAATATTTCAGGCCTAAAATCTCCAAGTGGTGGAGGTACGTTCTCACCCCAGAAATATGTTCTTGCGAGGAAATCTCCACAATGCGCCCTTCAGGTCAAATTTTCAAATTGGTAGCGGAATAAGGGTGTAATAGGCTAGCATACGCATAACTTCAGTTTCATGAAGAAAACGTCTTGCTAGTAAAATTTATTGTCAGACATTAATCTTCTGTATAGATGTTTTACAAGCTATAACTTTCTGTGAATAGAAGTAATCGACAACTTCAAAGTTGTAGGCGCTAGCGTAAAGCAAGGGCTAGTAGATACCATCCACCAATTTTTTTTCGGCACTCACGGCAACTGTAAAATTTTCGTAATTTGTAAATAGGCATTCACACATGCGCTGAAGCGAGGTCAAAAAGTGGCCACTTTTTTGTTCGGTCAAAAAACCTCTCGGCAACGCAGACCCTATGGGCTCTTTTATGGTGCAAAATAATCTACGAAAAATTCTCTATTTATCCGTCGTTAGACAAGATGCCTATCAATTCTTATAAGACAGCACTGCCATGTCAAATAAGAAAGGTTTGAAGAAAAACGCTGTAAAGTTTTTGAGTTCTTGCTTCTTCCTTAAAGGCAGTACCTCGCCAGAATGAGACCCGTGACAAAACAAGGTCATAGGGTAAAAGCCCCCATATGGAACCTATCGGCCAAAGACCGATCTTTCTCCGCCACTTCTAACCCCCGAAATTTTAACGCGAAAGCAACGCTCATCTCCTGTCCTCTCCGAACCCGCCCACCCCATGGACGAGTGAACGCGAAGCCCGTCATGGCAAAGACGCAGAGTCGTTGCGGGACCTCATGCTTATAGCATTGCGGCTGGCGCTCTGACCGCGGAAGTCACTCGTCCATGGGGTTGGCGGGTTCGGAGAGGACAGGAGATGAGCGCTGTTTTCGCTTTGAAATTTCGGGGGTTAGAAGTGGCAGAGAAAGCTCAAACTTTGGCCCAGAGGTTCCATATGGGGGTTCCTACCCTGTGACCTTGTTTTGTCACGGGTCTTATTCTGCCGATGTACTGCCTTTAACACGGATTTCCACAGGTTTCAATATGTGTCTGATAGCCAAGGAATTGCTCAACAAACAGAAACTAAGATCTTGGGAAAAAGCTGACTTTGAAAGAAGTTATGACATTTTGAAGTCAAAAATTTCAAATCGGACAAAACTTAGCTACAACCTAATATGTTTATTATCTGCCAAGCGTCTATCTGTGCAGAGTTATGAGCGTTTGATTGTGCGATTTGTCAAGTGACTGTGTCGTATTTCAGAAAATACGTTCCAAAAACACATATTCAAGTTTTTGGTGAATATGCTCCTTCCTCGTAATCAAACAGGGACGCTTTCTTGAATTTGACATTGACTGCAAATATTGCCGCCAAAACTCGTTGCTTCAGCAAAGTGTTTTTTTTTCACAGATTCAGCATGACCTACACCTGGTTTACCTTGAGGGCGGTAAACTCGATAGACATGCGACCTGTCTAGGCTGCATACAGATTTCTACAGCACCATTTGCTGGAATCACCGGATCTAAAAAACGCCCGATAGGCTTTACAAACCTACATTTTTCAGATCTAATTCGCTGGGCGTAATTTGAAAGTTCAGAAGTCCTATTCTAAGTTTTACAATAAAAAAAGGTTAATGAATCGTTTTCTACTGTAACTCTAGTCGTCAACCCTATAATGTGATACTTGATGTGTTGCAGAGGTTTTTGAGTGAGAGAGTTGTTAGAGGTCAAATAATTAGCACTCTGCAAAATGCACGTCATTTGTAAGTGGTGTCATATTTCTATTGAGAATACACCAGTAAGAAAATTGTGCATCATAAGCTACGTGATCATCGAAAAACTTTTGATTGGGAAGCCGCATTTTGGCTCACAATTTCTTAGCTGACTAGAAAAATATGAATATATGGAGCACCCTCGCTCAAATCTTAGTTCACAAATATACTCGTTTAGTGAGTAACTTGGTACATGATCAAACTATGTAGTTCAATTAGTTACTCTTTAATCTGACCAATAAAATACTAAAATTCCTAATTTCTGTAGTATTACTATACGAGAAGAAAAGATGCCAGAGAAATTCGTATAATTTTAATTCTGCGTTTGTCGTCAAAACAGTGTCGTTAGGTTTGAGTGATGCATCGATAGATCACTTTTGTTTGTACGAAGTGTCAGGATAAGTTAAACCTTGCTCTATTGTCAAAACAAGTTTAACCTTGCTCTATAAGAGCGTTAAATTTACCTTGATGCGCCATGCTCATGAAAACAAGTTAATTGCTTTCCTGCTGATTATTTGCTGGATAAGTTTTACCAGGGCTCGGCACGAGCTGGCACCAGGGAATTTTGAAAACGAAGTCCCCTTTGAAATTTGCCAATTTTTACGAAGTCCCCCTTGACTTTTGGGAAATTTTACGAAGTCCCCTTTGATCCTCAACGATATCCCCTCTAAAATCCTAAAAAAATCCCCAAAATCCCCCAAAAAACGAAACGTCGACTAAAAAAAAAAAAAAAAAAAAAAAAAAAAAAGGTCGTCGCCGCCAATTTTGCGTATGTCTTCGCCCACAAAAACGAAACCCCCTTTGCTTTTTGCCCCAAAAACGATATCCAGCTTGCCCCGTGCCAGCTGGTGCCAGGCCCTGAGTTTTACCCTCAAGTTATGTTTTATTCTTGAGACTAAGTGTACCCTGTGCTTTGTGGATACGTGGGTCAATTGAATACTTTGTGTAAATCTTACAATCAAGGCTAGGATTTACCCCTTGGGATTCGGCCACTGAATACGGTCTGGTCTGTCAAATGGCTTCTAATTCTTTTTTTCATGTACTTTCTTCTTTAAATCTGGGCATTACGTTGACTTTGTAAATGATATTGTGCCGAACAGGTTTTTGTGGTGATTTTATTGCCTAACGTTTTGACAGGGACAGTTTTGTTTTACGTTGCACAATCGTCTTCTTTCGAGGCCTGAAAAGGGACTGCACCTTTGCACTTGTTAGTCTACACGACCGAACGCCTCTTCTAAATTGCGGCGTTCAGACCTTGTCTTAATACAACGTACTGGGATACAATACCAAGTGATAGGTACCAACCTTCAATCCACCGCAAAGTCTGTAGTCCGCGCGACTGCGACGGACATCACTGAGGGCTGCTCAGTGAGTCAGGGATATTTATAGTCCACGGTTGGGATTGGGCCAGACTGCGAGGCGTACGCTCCTGTGATGAAACATACGCTTGTACGCCGCGCACTCTAACTTAACCCTTAGGGTTGACATAGTGATATATAAGGCAAGAGGTCATTTGTCATCGCCAAGCACTCATTTTTGTTATGGAAGATATCCAGATATACATATTCCGGTAGATATCCACGCAGTCTTCAATATTTTTCGTGCTGAGATTTCGGTCTCACATGCTAATATCGTACACTTTGCATTAAAATCGTCACCTATTTGCCTCTGCTCCATGTTTTTTCAACGAAAACAGCATTTTCCCTCGTCTTTTATTGCCCAAATGTTCCTTTATTCTAACACTCAATGTTCTTGAACTGCAATCCCTTTTCAGGCTTGCAAAAGATGATTCCTGTCGAAACGTTAAGCAATAAACATCCATCATGAAAGTAATATCATTTACAAAGTCTTTTCCATAATCTTCTACTCGGAGTTGAGAATCAACATTGATTTCCTCTATTTATGCTCCTTTACTTGTTATTCGCTCACTTCACTTTTATTACAGCATTAGTTGGCTTACCCGGCTGCGCCCGGCTCTGTCAAAACACTATAATAGAGATTTCTTTGTCATTCCTGTACGACCTTTCTCTGTGCCCACTTCTACATGCTAATCTATTCTCGCTGTGTTAGTAATGAGCATGCTCATTTACTCCTTATGCCGATTTCCCAGCCTCGTCGCTCGAATTTTGCAAAAAATCGCTAAAAATTAATAGTAAGAGATAATTCTGGGAACTATTATTGTATTAATCAGCATGCTCGATTACCCCCCTGTGCCAACTTCCAGCCTTAAAGCTAAAACCTTGCAAAAAATCGATAAAATCGATATATCGATAATTATATATAAAATTTTATCCAACGAAATCCGAAATATCGATTGAAATTCTCGACAACTAGTAGAAGCTTACTGTCAGCAAACATTCAGAAAGTTTTAATTTTATTCTGTATCAGTTTGTACGGTCTAAGCCACGAATGCCAAGAACTGTTTCTGTTATTTATTGCTAGGCCTATGGATCAACCTAGAAAATTAATATTTTTTTCAAAAAGCACTAAAATTTGAAACATTAAAGCGGCTATGCAAGTCGGCCTCGCAACGGGACACTCCGACCTGGGTTGTAAACAGCCTAATGCAGGAAGCGCGATACCTCTAATTCCTAAAAAAAGTCGCGATTGTCACCGAAGTCAGCGACATCTGCATCGCTTTGCTAAACAGAACGAAGTCTGAATACCAATATGGAATTGAACTTGGTTCGACTCTGAGCTTCCTGAACCGCTTGTCGATACGACGGGCTCACGGTGTTCGGTAATAAGGGTGCAAGATAAGTTTACTCTTTCAAAGCCGAATAAGAAAAATTAGTAATGGATGATGCTGATGGTCTTCTGCAAGGAGGACATAGAAGGATAACGTCGAGGTGAAAGGATCCTTTACGAAACGACGGAATGGACGAAGGGTGGGTAGGCGATAAAGCCAATGCCTCCAACGTTTCGCGTATAGCTTACTTAGACGCTCAAGTGGCCCGTCTTTACGTGATGTGCGAGCCCTAGCACAGAATGTCACTCCTTGTCTTTTGCTTTAGACATCCACGATTTTCTTGATTGTTACTTCTCACCGAAAAAGTTCGGTTTGTTTCCAGACCAGTGCCGAGTCCTACTCCTAGATAGTTTTATTCTAGTTTTGAAGATTTCTCAAATTTAGCTTCAATTTGTTTTTGGGATTTCTCTAGTTTTTATTACTGTGGAAGGGAGACCATACCCTAGGATCAGATTCTTCGCTTTTCAAGCTCGAAACTTGTTCCACGCGACCTCAAAAACTGGTTATACAATAATCCATTCTTCCTGTTTCCCAAGTACTGAGTACACATTCGATAGAGAAGAAGTTCTACAAACTGGGATTGCTTTGACAAATGCATGACAGTTTTTGTTTTAATGCCTCTAGCCAAAGAAACTTAGGAACAAGATTTTGAGTGCCTAGTACGGAGGGAATATGGGTAGTTAGAGGTCACTACGACTTTTTGGAGAAGATCCCACTTTTCATGTATTTTGAAGTTTTAGATTTTGGTTTCATTTCATGTAAATCAAACTGCCCCACATATTCGGATATTTTGTACAACATACTTTGCACTGCTTTGTTCTGCACTGTTTTCTTCACATTGATTCATTCGTTTCTATGAGCCTCTTCTTGATCATTCGACGATTATTCACTGAGAAATCTCCGAATCTTTGCAAATCTATGACATTTGAAAATCGCAAATGTGAGAATTTTTGGGCTTGTGATGCAGTGGCAGAGTAAGCAAAGTAAATGTAACAAGCGATTTAGTCGATGAAGCAAAATACACAAGGAGGCGTAGCTGAATTAATCGCAATAAAAATTAATTAAGGGCCAATTTTCAAACTTCTCAGGTTTTTCTGATTAAAATACAGTTATACCTTACGCAGGTCCAATCTGCTCGCGTATACTCTACACATAATCATTCACATGTACTGCTGCTGAATCATTTACATGGCAACAATACGAGAAATAAAATTGGACTTAGAATACAAAAATATGTTTTCCAGTTTTTGACACCAAATTCCATATTTCTCAAATCTACTCCTTAAAAAAATCATGGTTGCCCTTGCAGCGATGTCGGAAATGCGAAGCGTTGCCTAGTAAAGAACCCCAATTTTATTGGGATGCTGGCTTTCCAAAATTATTCGCACCATTTTCAAAAAATCATAACTTCTTTCCGTCACGACGATTTTGCGCAATTTAAATTTTATTAGAAAGCGTAAAGCATGTAGTTTCCAAAAGTCCCCTGGACACTTTCCAGAATGTTCAGATTACAGAGATAAAAATGAAAGGACGAAAACATTCGAAATTCGGAATTTTTGAGCAAAAATTCTAAGAATCGAAAAACTGCGCGATAAAATCCAGAAAAGCCATTATCCCAATTTTTCTTATATTTGATTAATAACTGAGTTAGGTTTGTGCTGATCGAGATCTTCTTTCAATAGTTATGATTTTTGAAAAAAAAATGTCGAAAAATCAATCTTAAGAGTTCTTAGGAAAGTGATTTTTCGGAATTTTCTTTACAAAAAATCATAACTTTTGAAAGAAGAGCTCGATCAGCACAAACCTAACTCAGTTATTAATCAAATATAAGAAAAATTGGGATAATGGCCTTTCTGGATTTTATCGCGCAGTTTCTTGATTTTTAGAATTTTTGCTCAAAAATTCCGAATTTCGAATGTTTTCGTTCTTTTATTTTTATCTCTGCAATCTGAACATTCTGGAAAGTTTTTCCCAGGGGACTTTTGGAAACCACATGCTTTACGCTTTCTAATAAAATTTAAATTGCGCAAAATCGTTATGATGCAAAGAAATTATGATTTTTTGAAAATGGTGCGAACGAACTTTTGGTTCAACCTAATACAAAATCCGCTGAGAAGCCGCAACGCGTTTGTCCTGCCGGATATGGTTTGTCTGAGAATGTGGGGTCCACTGCAGAGTGATATTATGTAAAAAAAATTTGCAAAGATTGCTAAACATTTTCGTCCTTACATCGAAAATTTCTTGCGATGCATCTGATCAACAAAAAAACACGCAAAGCGTTTCGAATGTTGCTCATAACAGTCCTCTATTACAAGAAGTTCTAGGTGACGCCCCACGAAGGCTCCGTTCGCTTTCGCTCAAAGTAAGTTAATAACGCAAAACTCAACCCAACTAGGCAATATAACATGACATTTACAATGATCTTGCTGCACTCGCATTTGATATTATTAGGACTTACAGTAAAGGTAAGGTAACTTTTTACTCACCAGTTCGCGGTCGTTCTCCTGCTTTCAAGAAAGAGCCTTTTAACAATTCTGCTGGGGAGTCTATTCGTGAAGGCACAGTTCTATCAAAAAGTACATACCAAAGCCACACACAATGTGCGCTGAAGGTACACCACCATGAACCTTCGGCACAAAAAACCGAGTATACATACAGCTTAATCATGGAGGCATTCTGCAACTTCAGCAGCATTCTTAACACGTGCCATCGTAGCAAAAACTCGATAACAAAATTTTCGAAAAGAGTACCTCAGAATAGTCCCAGGCTACGACATATGACACATGAGAGCAGATTGACCTCACACAGTACGCCAATCGCATATTCGCACTATACCTTCGGCAGCAAAAGAATATATTGATCGCCATTAGAACATTCAAAATCACCTTGTGCAAATTTCAGAACAGATGCGTGTGAAGTGATAATATTAGACGCTTACAGTACTCCTATAATGTGCGCAGTAGCAAATTTGTGTGTCGTGAACTGCTTAATCGCTGAGGACCACGCGCGGCGCGGCTGAATTGTCGCGAGAGCACGACTTATACAATGGCAATTTGTACTGGGACAAGCGTTTTACCTCGCGGCGTGTGCTCCGAAGTGTTGCCCAGTCTTGCCGTCAACGAATCAACTATAAATGTTGGTATCAGTACATTGAGTAACCCATCTAAGTCAAGAAACCAGAAGAGTTTGTGAAAACTGACTACCTGCATATACCCATCGTATCCTACAAATTACGGCATGTATCAAAAGGTAAGTGTTTGCCTAGCTACAGTCGAGTAGATTTTCCGCTCAATATAGCGTGCTTGCACTGAAGGTAAAATTTGCATGTGAACAAGTAGCCAAGCCGGCAATGCCAGCATTTCGTGCGCGCAAATGGCCGACATCACAGGCATAGCTCTTTGTTCACATGCAACTTTCACCCATTTCACTTTCAGTGCAACCACACTATATCAAGCGGAAAATCTACTCGACTGTAAGTGAAATGGTAAATTTGGATTCAAAATTTGTCTTTTGTGGACTGAGATAAGGCGACCAGAATTTTGGCGAACTCGACTGCCAACTTGGCTGTTGACCGTTACGGTTTTTTTTCACACATTAACAAATTTACTACCAAACACTCGATGTCGTATCGGACATACGACCCACTAGTGCCTACCTTATCATTCATTTTTTTTCAAACAGCGACGGGTTGTATGGTCAAACGGTAGCAATTTAATTAGGGCTACCTACATGTCTCTAAACATGTGCCGAAATCTCGTGTAGTTTCATCGTGAACTTGCAATGCTTAGAAATACATGGTGCGTCGTATTGTCCGAAATTGCAGTATATGTACACCAACGGTGAGTCGTAATGCCGTAAATGTAAATGTAAATATGTTAACAGTTGTGTTATACGTGATATTGCGTAGACGTCCCAGTTGGAAGTTTTTGTATATTGTTCTATTTTAAAGTGACTGACTACAGCGAGACACTTGCATTTCCATATGGAGGTTGCTCTTTCCGCATAATCACTTAGCTCTTCAATTTTAAACAGCTGGTATAACAAACCTGGTGCAAGCTAACCGACAGGAAATTGATGCTCACAAATTACATCGCTACATATTCTTTGGAAGAGGAGAAAACCAGAGTAGATTTTTGTGAATCACAAATGACTCGAATGTAAAGTTAGCCGAGTAATTGCTGGTATCACGTCGGATTGTATCACAGAAGACTTTGCGGAAAGGTTTCAAATAAACATAAAACGCTTTTTTGTCAATTTCGACAACTCATCTAGTTGACAATGTAAGAGAAGCGCCTAGAAATGCAACTTTCTATTGACAATGTAAGAGAAGCGCCTAGAAATGCAACTTTCTATTGACAATGTAATAAAACCGCTTTGGTAAGTGTTTGCAATACAAATATATTATTAATTTGTCTTGAACTGAGAAAGAGTATCAAAAAGTACTTGGAGATGCGTTGCTAGTTTGTGCCTTCAACCCAAACTACCTGTTATGCCTTGTCTTGTGTAAACATGACATAATTCAGTACTATTGCAAAAATCTCATGCAGTACCTGTACAAATTGAAAGCTGTTGGAGTCTCTCCCGAATATTTTCCTTACGTTTCTGTCGGTCCGTGCATGGGTTTGGATTGCGTGCATCCAGGAATTGAGGTCAGCTCTTTGCAATGAGCAAATACGCAAACGCGAGCAATTAGTATTTTAGGTTGAGTATCTGGAATGGTGCTTGCAAATGATCAATGCAACTATGATAATAAGTCCAACAATAGTAAACACTGGCGAGATGTTGATGACGGCAATTATTTGGTGTTAACATTCTGTCTGTAACTAAACATAAAGTTTGCAGCTTATAAATGGAACCGCAGATATTACCCTCAGGAGTGTCAGCTTAAGCGATCTAGAGCTGATAGAAAAGCAGGTAATACATTTGACTTCATGATTAGGTCATACGGTTTGTTAGAATGTTTGCAGGTGGATTTTACAACGCCTACTAATATGGTCTATGTTGGATATATTGTGAAAGAAAGCGCTCATGTCGAAGTCGGAGATTACATTGTTGGAGCGTTTTCAGGAGCCGTAAGATACTAATCATTAATTCGTTAGCGACCTTGTATTTTGCGTGATCTGTTTGAGAAACCGCACTATATATAACTCGGGGCAATTGAGAAACTTATTATGAACCAAGGATAAGGATAGCACTACGCCTGCGGCAATATATTAGGCTGTCGGGTTTCTGTTATACTTTATATTTGAATTCTTAAAAGTCTCAAAAACTTTGAAAGGATCTCATGTTTACGACGTATGGGCAGGGTTAAAAGCCTAATCATCGGTACCGTCTGCGCGACCCGTGCGCAAAACATTCACTTTGTGGCTGAATTTTGTTCCCATTTTCGCCCATGAGCTGGCATTCCTTCGGGTATGAGCAAAAGAACAGACAATGTGGTATACAAATAAGGCATAGTCGGTACCGCTTAGTAAATGTGGGGGGATAACACAGACATGTCTACACCGTTTTTTTTTTTGAGTGTTCCAAATGTCATTGTGGGCCATCTTTGCAATCGTCTGCATCCCAACAAAAAATCTCTGCGAAAAATTTCCAAAAATTTTTCCAAAAACATTTTTAAGTTTTCTGTATTCATTTCTACACGATGTACACAAAAAGGAATTTAGGAAAGTTTTGAATTTTGTCATTTTTTTCACTCTTTGTTTTTCGTATGCTAAAGGCACCGGAGTGCCTCCACGTAAGAGACAATGTCGAAATACGTCCTAAAAAATTTTAGAAGAGGAAAAGCACAGTCAGGTGCAGAGAAAAAACCAGACAAAAATTGAAAATTTGAGTGCTTTTACAAACATGCAGCAGACCTGTTGGACATCAGTATGAACGCAGCCTAAGGCTGCGTTACGAAATCCGGGAACAGTTCCAGCACAGTGCTCGAACTGAGCGTTGTGCTGGGAGTGTTCCCGAATTTCGTAATCAGTATGAACGCAGCCTTAGTGCACCTGCGGCGATCTTGGTTTTGAGACCCTGCTATGTCCTCAGCGCGTCGCAAATCTGGGATTTTCACAAGATTCTGGAATTCCCTAGAAAAGTTGGAAAAAAGTGTAACAGAAATTAGAACAACCTAATACAATACTATGTTCGTTGTTATTAGGGTCAAATAGAATTTGCACAACTGCTGCACACTAGATACGACCTCCCCTCTTTTCTACTCGGGTAATCGCCGAGGGCAGGCGGCCATGCGATTTCTGGGCAAGCGGGCACTGGAAAAATAGTTCTGATTTCTTGTGGTCCGCTTGCAGAAATTTGGAAGAATTTTGGCCAATTTTTAGATGAATGCTCGGAGAACAATTGCGGCTTTTTCATAGATTAGTTGCGGCGCAGTGGCCGCATTCTCGCGGACTTTCCGCAAGAATATGCAAAATTATTGGGGGAATCACGGTCCTTTGTGGAGGACCGCACAGCCCGTAGGTACCTTCCGCTAAGAGAAAGTACCCCAAGCTCGGGAAACCAGATGACCTGTCGCACAGAGTCTCACCTTTGCTTGGCGGACGCTCAAAACCCGTAAAAAGACTCCGAGCGCCTGCTGAAGCGCTCGCTCATAGAAATTATTTGACGAGCGCTTGCAGAAAATTTTGTATTGCTGCCCGCTGGCAGAACACGAAGTACCGCTCGCTGAAGATTTGGCCACGCCCCAAAATCTTGCTGACCGCTTGCAGAAAAGCGCAAGTTTGCGGACCGCCTGCCCCTCGCGATTATCTGAGTAGTTGTGAAACAAAATTATGTGTATTTGGTGTTCGCTTGGAAAAGAAATCGTGCCTCTTGACATACACCCTGCAGATCTGAATTTGTGAAAGTTTGATGTAAAAGGTTGTTTATCCCGCAACTATGCAACGGAGCTAATCGATTGCACAGCATGCCTCCTTGCCGAGAAAATTGGCGGTTTACGTGGGCTAGTGTATGTATGTACACCCTGCGCATGCAGCACAGGGTGCTGGACTCACATAACTGTCGGGAGCAGGCGGTCCGCAAGCTCGCGCTTTTCTGCAAGCAGCAAATTTTTGGGGTGTGGCCAAACCTTCAGCGAGCGGTACTTCCTTCGCTGTCGCATGTTCTGCCAGCGGGCAGCAACACAGAATCAGAATTTTCTGCAAGCGCTCGTCATATAATCTCTTTCAGCAAACGCTGGCCGAACTTTCAGCAAGCGCTTGGACTCTTTTTACGCAGTTTCGGGCTTACGTCGAGCACAGGTAAGACTCTGTGTGGCAGAGGTATCACCGTAGGTTTTGAATCAAGTTTGAGGTCCCTTCTCTCAACGGAAAGTACCTGAAGGTTGCGCGATCCTCCACAAAGAACCGTGTGGCCCTCATAAATTTTGCGTTTTCTCGCGGAAAGTCTGCGAGAATGCGGCCACTACGTCGCAGCTAATCTACAAGGAAACCGTGATTGTTCTCCATGCATTCGTCCAAAATTTCGCTAAAATTCTTCCAAATATCTGCAAGCGGACCGCAAGAAATCTGCGAACTATTTTTCCGGTGCTCGCCCGCCCATAAATCGCATGGCCGCCTGCCCCCGGCGATTATCTGAGATAAAGGCTACCCAAGCACGAGGAATATCAGATAACTAACGAAAGAAGAGTCGTCGAAGTGGCTTTTACATATGGTACCTATATCATTTTGTAGAGCATTGAACGATGATTCCAAATCTGTCTTCCGCATCTGCCGATAGCCTTTAAATGCCGAGTTATGGGCGTTTTCTAGGTCGAAAAACTGAGTGCGTAACTGAAACAAAGCCGTCAAAATTGCTCCAATGGTCAGGTGTTGATTATCAGAGCACTTATTCAATAATTACCTTTTCTAATACCCTCACACTCAACAGTGCTCTATTTGAGCAAGATCGTAATTATTTTTTTACATAGATTCTGCGTTCATTTTTTGCTCCAAAAAACACTCATAACTCGGCTCCCAGGGGCCCTTGGCAAATATTGAAAACAGATTTGGGACTAATTAATGCTCTTCAAAGTATGTAGGACTCACCTAGGAAGGCCACTTCGACCAAAGTCGTTTCCCTTGTAAGTTCTGCAACTACTTCTAAAACTTCTCTGCCTTTGCATATGACGCACCCAAATTTTCCCATCATGTAGGTCGTGACGTAAGCTACAAGCGATTACAGCATTGCAAAATCCTAAAGTCGCAGTGAGGGTTATGGTAGGTGTATGGTACAAGGAAAAATTGCAGAGTAAAAATGTGGCTGAAACTTTGCGAAAGGCGATGCGATATCTGACATACCGGTGATGGAAACGACCTTGGTTCCGCATCGTGGGGTTACAGTAACTTTACGATATGGGGTCCCACGCTAAACAGAAAAGGCGTGAATTTGATGAACGCTTATGATATTTGTGTTTGGCTGGGCAAATAGCTCTAACATGCAAAGTTTTGGCGAGTCCCGAGACTTCGATTCCTTAGTGATTGACGCTTGTTCTCAAGCAGCTTTGCGTACAGCGGCTCGTCCAACTTTGTGAGGGCGCCAAATCTCGAGTTGTCTTCGAATTCTATCTCTTTTTTACGAGCTAGATGGGACAACCTCTGGCAACAATTTATGCACACTTTCGGATTGTTGTGTATGGTTTAGATTGAGAGCAGCTTCATTTCCTCTTGAAACTCCATAAATCTCCAAGTCTCAGCAACTCTCGGATTTCAACTACTTTGTCATCAGAAAGCAAGCAGTTTGTGACAGCTCATAGATCACGCGGCATCTGCACACTATCAGAATCTGAATGCACCGCTTTCAAAAAACGAAGAGTTACAGACTTGGTTGCAAAACTTAGTTAACAGCCTGATATAACCTAGCGTTAAAATGACTCCTATAAACAAGCTTGCGGAGAATCTGAAACTGGGCCCGCCACATGAGTGAAATGCTCGTTTTCAAACATGTTTAGTTTTGTTTCAGAGCCGAATTGGATACTTCTCTCGCACTTAGTACAGAACACTTCTCCTTTCTGCTTACGTCAAAAATCCCGTTTCGAGAAACCTTCAATTTGTGATTTAAAAGGAAGCCAAAATTTCGTTTGTTTTATTTTTAGCTTCTAACTTTGCATCACTTATCAATCAGAGCAAAGGAAACGAATCAGGCTTAAATCCCTCTTGTGAAAACTGCGAGATTCAGACTAACGATTTGTATGCAATATTCGTTAAAATCCTTTTAGGAGTAAGTTAATGGGATGACTGAAACAACTTTTGGGTTTGTACCATACCCCATTTATGGCTATATCTCATAAACATTTCTTCGAGCAGTATTTAGGTAAATCATTGTTCTACATCCCGTAGTTTTTATAGGAATGATTTGAGCCGAGTTCGTCTTCTTTGAGTAATAGTTAGTGAAATAACAGCTATTGAGAGCGAAAAATGGAACAGACGAGATCTTAGATTGCTTCAATTTCTATAGTTTAGAGGACCTTTGAAGCGGAATAGCTGAGATGGGCAAAAAAGAGAAGTGGTTTGCATTGAGTGAAAAAGAGGTGCTATTTCAAAAAGAAAGTTAGTCATGTTCGCCATTTTATTTGGGTGCAATATTTGAGAACTTCAGAATTCGCTCAAACTCTGCAGGGGTCATTTGATATGCTAATGTGGATATATTACTCGTTATGCATGGTAGAGCCTCTTGTTTATTCACTCTTTATTGCTACGGTAGGTATATAATGACAATTCATCTCATGTGCTGGTATTTTGCATGGTGAGGTGACAGATGTTTACGAACATCATCTTAACAGCCGCTCTCCGCAGCAGATGCGGCTGAAACTCAGCAGCTGTTTTCGTTTGCGTATCTTAGGTTACTTAGAATGTGAATAACTTGAAATCTGATCCATTTGGGTCTTTTTCTGTAGTTGGAGGCGTATAGACGATATACAGGGTCCCAAAAAAATGTCTTAAAAAATGTGAACACTGTTTGATCGTTAATAACTCCGTTGCTTTCTTGTCTTTCACTGAGCTTGAGGCACCATTCTGTGGAACGAGGTTCAACTTAGATTTGTAGTATGCAGCGATTCACCGATCGCTGTTCGCTACTGTAGGATTACGGTATGAACTTCTAGCATGTGGATTTATTGTGAAATATGCCATTTGACAAAAATTTGTTCAAAAAATCTGAAAAATCGTGTACTAGGGTTTTCGTGCGCGCTGATTCCATTAGACAACTTTTTACGAGTGTTTTTAGCTTTTTTTACGGTGTAGTCACACTTCAGACGAATGGTAGAAGTTCAGTTATTACGGTTTAAATAGGATATCCTTGGAAAGAAGCATCACAGTAAGATGGAAATTTTACATTCGAAATTAGCGTCTTCCATTACCATATGTAGAAGGCTTGAGTTTTTTGGGTTGTTTGGTTTTGTTTCGAGGCAGAATATGGCCTACAATGGCCTAAAATCTTTGTCGAAGTTCCTACCTTAATGCTACAGTAATGAAGAGCAATCGACGATTCGCTCCATACTGCAAATCTAAGTTAAACCTCGCTCTATAGAATGGTGCCTCAAGCTCGGCGAAAGACTTCAAAACAAAGGAATTATTAGCAATCAAACAGTGTTCACATTTTTTGGGACACCTTGTATATATATATTACTAGCTGGCTTACCCGGCTCCGCCGTATCCGGACCAAACTTGGCACACATACACTTCGGGCCCCGGCGGGTGTCACAGTCCACTTTTCGTTATCGATCGATGTCGATTTTACCGATTTTTATCGATTTTTTGCAGAGTTCACCTACAGGGCTAGGAGTTGGCACAGGGGGGGAAGTGAGCATGGGGATTCCGAATACAATAATAGTTTTCAGAATTATCGATTACTTTTATTGATTTTATCGATTTTTTGTAAATTTTGACATGCGAGGCTGGGATTTTGCACAGGGGGTAATCAAGCATGCTGATTACGAACACAATATTAGTTTTCAGGATCGTCCATTACTTTTATCGATTTTATCGATTTTTTTGCAAAGTTTGAGCTACGGGGCTGGGAGTTTGCACAGGGGGTAATCGAGCATGCAGATTACGAATACAATATAAGTTTTCAAGATCGTCCATTACTTTTATCGATTTTATCGATTTTTTGGAAATTCGAGCTAGGGGGCTGGAATTTGGCACAGGGGTGTAATCGAGCATGCTGATCACCCCCCTTGGGGATGATCAGCATGCTCGATTACCCCCCTGTGCCGACTCCCAGCCCCGTAGCTCAAACTTTGCAAATAATCGATAAAATCGATAAAAGTAATCGATAATCCTGAAAACCAATATTGTATTCGGAATCCCCATGCTCGATTACCCCCCTGTGCCAACTCTCAGCCCCGTAGGTGAACTCAGCAAAAAAATCGATAAAAATCGATAAAATCGATATCGATCGATGACGAAAAGTAGCCTATGACACCCGCCGGGGCCCGAAGTGTGTGTGTGCCAAGTTTGGTCCGGATCGGTTCAGAAATGGAATTTTCTATTCGGAACATACGTACACACATACAGACAGACAGACATACAAACAGACATTCAGCTTTATATATATAAGATGTGCAAGTATATACAGTACTCACAAGGTAATGTTGCGGCCCTTAAAGGCAGTGCATCGGCAGAATGAGACCCGTGACAAAACAAGGTCACGGGATAGGAGCCCCCATATGGAACCTATCGGCCAAAGTCCGATCTTTCCCTGCCACTTCTAACCCCCAAAATTTCAACGCGGAAGCAGCGCTCATCTCCTGTATTCTCCGGCCCCGCCCATCCCATGGTGTGTTAGAAGTGGCAGAGAAAGATCGGACTTTGGCCGATAGGTTCCATATGGGGACTCCTACCCTGTGACCTTGTTATGTCATGGGTCTCATTCTGCCGATGTACTGCCTTTAAGGCAAGGCGACAACTTGAGGCAAACTTGCAACTGGAAGCGATGTAGCAAGCGATCCTTGTAATGGACTGAGACGAGATGTATAGTCAAAATTATGATCTTCGAATACCAATGCCACCAAAACATCGACTGCCACGGCGGGTCTTCAGAGTGACGGAGTTGTGCACGTAGAGCTTACCTCAAACTTGGGTAATTAAACCGTTATTAACAAACATAAGCTTCAAATAAACAATATTGCAAGCGAAATATAATACCTCCATGATATGAGATTTTGATTATGGCAAAAAGGTAGCGATAAAATTCGATTGATGTGTTTTAGTCCAATGAACTGAAGGTCAATGTGACTATGGCAATAATTCTGAGTAAATCTACAAAGCAGGGCTAACTGCATGAAGCAAACGATGAACAGTGACGCGCTATTCAGCGCAAGGAGGAGATCACCAGCTGCGAAGTTCTCACTCCTTTTTGCATACATGCAGTCTAAAGGATGCAAAAAAACTAGCTGCTGCGCTTGAACGCTTATATTGCAAGTAAGATAGATAAAATATATGAATTATAAAATATCGGTCTAGTTTCTCGGCACTCCGAGCCTGCTTGATGATGGTTTTCTTTCAATCGCTGTTGCTTGCTCCTTATTTAGGATTGAGATGCGACTGAATTTACAAATCCAGTGCCAGCTAACTATGCCAAGGCTCACATCATCTAGTCACAGTTATACACGAATCTTTACAAATACACTAAAGAAATACGAGGATTTCACATCTAATGCTAACATTGCACATCCATACAATAGAGAAGGCAATACGAGCTATGGAATTCCTCTATGCTGTATAGCTGGCAAAGTATCACTCAACCACATACTCAGACAATCGCCGGAGGTAGGCGGTCCGCAAACTCGCGCTTTCCTGCAGGCGGTCAGCAGAATTTTGAGGCGTGGCCAAACCTCCGACGATCGGCACTTCCTTTGCTGTCGCATGTTCTGCCAGCGGGCAGCAATACAGGACTTTCTGCAAACAGTCGTCAAATAATTTCTCTCAGCGAGCCCGAGTCAAATTTTCAGCTGACGCTCGGACGATTAAGCAGTTTCCGGCGTATGCCGGGCAAAAGTGAGACTCTACAGGGCGGAGGTGTCATCGATGGTTTAATTGCCTGAGTTTAGGGTACTTTCTCTCAGCGGAAAGTACCTACTGGCTGTGCGTCTTTCAAAAAGGACTGTGCGACCCTCAACATTTTTGCAAATTCTCGTGAAAAGTCCACGGGAATGCGGCCCCTGCGCCACAACTGATCTATGAAAAAAACCGCGATAGTCCCCCGAGCATGCGCTTAAAGTTCGCCAACATTCTTCCAAATTTCTACAAGCGGACTATAGAGGAATCCATCTAAACCTTGGTGGATCCGATAGAGTATAGTAGTGTAGCCTTGATAGATAGCGGTAGCCTTGCTTCTATGTACGACCAACACGATAGTGGTTATAGTCGTTTATCCGATACAGTAGCTATATAAGAGCCAAGTGGTAGTGGAGAACTTGTCGACGAACCAGAGCGAGATTGAGACACAGAATGAACTATCTTCCAAAAATTATATGCTTATATACAATCTCAAATCAACAAGCAATTCAACATAAATACATTTCTATATACAGCAAATATGTATCGGTCATCGCAATCTGCGATACTCCCGGCGAGAGTAGGATGGCCTTCATGATGTTTTAAAGTTAACTACTTCATTAATTGAGATTGTCTTCAATTTCTAACGCTACCAGCAAGTTGATTGGTCTTTTGGTTCTTTGTCTGTTTGAAATGAGTTCTGCTTCTCGTACTTCGCCATCCATTCCACAATGAAGTTCGGTAATTCTCGCTAATTTCCGAGAGTTGTGTGGAAGTACTGGATCGCTAACCAGTACCACGGATCCAATTTTGGGGATGTCTGCTCCTTGCCGTTTCCTCACAATGTTTTTCAAATGTTTTTCTCTTAAGCTGGTGAAGATATAGCTACTGCCAGATTTTCCAAAAACGTTCGGCAATTTTGTAAGAGGATTGAAGTGCTTCTTCGACTTGGTGACGGGTCTGGAACGCTCTCCTTTCTTCAAGTGGCACGTAATCTGGGTCATCTGCTGTTGATGTCAGGTCATCGAAGGGAAGCGTCACTATCCAGTCCTTCTGTAAGAAGCCGATTGGACGAATTATTTCTATAGTATCACGTTCGGCTGCTTGGTACGTCAATGGTCTAGAGTTCAGACAAGCTTCGATCGTGATCAAGGTGACCATATGGTCATGAGAATGCATGATGACTCCTCGTGTTGCTTTGTAGAATGCTTGTTTGATAGACCTTATGAGACGCTCATAGAGGCCTCCCTGCCAAGGAGCGTACGGAGTGTTGTGATGCCATTTAATTTCCAGTTCGCTGGTTTCTCTGGTCACGGCACTATTCAGTATCTGTTCACTCAGAAGAAACGTAGGTGCATTATCGCAAGTAATCGATTCTGAAACACCTCTCCTTGCGATAAATCGCCTTAGCGCATTGAGGAAATCTTCTGTGTACATGCTTGTCACTACTTCCAGGTGGATTAACCTTGTGGATGTGCAAGTGAAGATGCATCCGTAAATTTTCGTTTCCCTGTCTCTCACAGATGGGAGATCGAAAAAATCAAGTCCTATGTGCTGAAACGGACGTCCTTTCTTAACTCTTCTCTCTGGTAGATTAGAAGAATCAGGGTAGTGGTGTGGTAGGCCATTGAACCGTCTGCATCTGACACAATCATGTATGAAATGTCTGACCATTCTACGAAGTTGTGGAATCCAGTACTGTGATCTTACGCTTGATATTGTGTGTTCCACTCCTTTACGGTACATGCCGTGTGAATCCTCTAAAATAAGTTTTGCAAGCGTGGTTTTTGGTGCTATGATAATCGGATTTTCGGATTCGTAGCTCAGTGACGAAAGGTCGAGCCTTTCTTTAAAACGCCATATGAGCTGGTGATCTAAGAATGGTCTTAGAGTATTCTCCATTGACTTTCTATACTCGTCCGTGAGGTGATTTCTTTGATGGTACCGTATAATCGCTCTTCTTGCTGCACACATTGTCTGGTTTGAGATAGGTAAGGGTAAGGTTTGTGGGTCTTCCAATTCAGGAATGCTTTCCAAGGTCTTCTTTAGTTGACGATGTTGTGGAGCCCGCTGTAGTTTTTTGACGAATATGAACGCTACTGCAACTGTTCGTTTGGCTTTCTTCCATGTCGAGTACCTAGACAAATCCCAGGGAGATTCTAGTCCATCGTGGTCTAACGTTTGTTTTGTTCGTGTTGCAAGCACTACTGACTCCAGCTTCTTTTCCGCTTGATGGAGGTTGTACGAAGAATTGGTTCAGGCTTCTAGCGGAAATCGTAAGAAATGCGGTCCGTGCCACCAAAGCTCACTGTCCATTCCTTGAGCGTCTGTACCGCGAGTACCCAAGTCAGAGGGTTTTCTTCTGTTGAAACATGCTTAAAGTGTACGCAAATGTCTTCTTTCTGTAGCGTATTCACAATTTCGTGGATCTCATTGATTCTATTCCTGACCAAAACTCCTGCCTTGTCCTGGTATGGATCCATGGTAAGCCAGTTCAGCGCTACTTGCGAATCCGATGGGATGATGATTGTGCGCGAAAATGCATTATTACTCCTATTAATCGCTTGTGAAACCGAATTTGCGAGTTGTACCGCCATAGTCAGCGCATTTAACTCCATTTTTGGTATTGTCGTATGTGTGTTGATCGAAGGTAATTTTAATCTTGCCATTTTGAGTGAGGAAAAATTTTCGTTCATTAGGTACGCACAAACTGCCATAGCTATTTTGCTTGCGTCTGCAAACAATGCTATGGAGTATGCCTGAGATCCTGGCGTCAAGTTTCTGGGCACCGTTTTCTCATAACCATCTGCATTTTTCCTCAGAGTTTTCCATTCTTCGCATAAGTGATCCTGGATGAGGTCATCTCATTGCAGCGGTTGCTTCCATAAATCTTGTTGGAAATTCTTCAACTTAGTCAGGATTGGTACTAACCCTCTTAGAGGATCATAAATTGACGCTATGCTTCGTGAGATTTTCCTTTTTGTTACTGTCTTCACAGATGGTATCATGCATTTGATGGATAAGTTGTCTTTTTCTGAGTCCCAAGTGATTCCAAGTACCTTCTGCTTGGGCGTTGTTGCATAGGCATCCTCTTCTAAAACTTTTGCCAACTTTCCCGAATTTGAGAGAAATTGACGTAAATTCATTCCCATATCTTTGAAGCATTGCCTTGAGGTTTGTGCTTTTCGTTGCAAATCTTCTTCTGTACGTGCAGGAAGAATCAAGTTGTCCACGTAGAGGTTATCACGTAAATCCGTGGCTAGTTCATCGTCTGATACATAGTTCTGCACCTGGTAGCGAATGGTTCCTGCTAAGAGATAGGGAGACACATTCAATCCAAACGTCATTCTTGTAAAACGGTAGGTTGATAACGTTATTTTCTTTAGGTGGTACGTTAATATCGCGGACCCACAAAAATCTTGTGACATCTCTGTCCCGTTCTTTGAGGTGAACTTGAAGAAGTGCCTTTTCAACATCTGCTGTTGCTACGTATTTTGCCGTGCGAAAACGTATCAGCATCTCATATAATTTCGGTAGTATGGATGGTCCTTGATAGAGAACGTCGTTTAACGATGGACTATTTTTGAAGTGCGATGAAGCGTCAAACACTATACGTAACTTCGTTGTTTCCTTTTGTGGTGTGATAACCGGCTGATGAGGAATATAATGTATGCGTTTTCCTTCGTCAATTGAATTGCTTATGACCTCTTCTATGATGTTTTTATGAAACTGATCCTTTATAATGTCATCATACTTCTCCAAAAGATCTGATTTTGACTTTAAGGACTGCAATATGTTAACCAGGCGTTTCGTTGCAATAGCTTTGTTAGTCGGCAGCGGTGGATGTGATTCTTTGAATGGTAGACGTACATAGCAGCCGTCTGCTCGTTTCTCAATTGTCGAGTTGAAAAATTCTTTCACTTTCCTTTGATTGATAGCCTTTTCTTCATTCTTAGTTCATGAGGACTCGCATACTCCTGATGAATCCATAGTCTAATAATTATCCCATCTTTCTCTGTCTTCATTGTAGTCGCACGAACTAGTGAGTGCTTGGATAGTAGGCGAAGAATTTTCATCTTTCTTTCCAGTTGATTTGAGAGAACTGTTCTGTTGTAATAAGATATCCAAGCTTCGACGGAATCAGCATTAAGCCTGATGGAAGCGTCAGTTTTGGTGCTGAAACTTCCAAGAAGTTCCACAGCTGATCACAGCCCAATGATATCTGCGGAATAGGCTGTCTCGTGTTCAGCGCGGAAAGAGGTATTTGACGTGCTTCAACTCAGATAACCGCCGGGGCAGGCGGTCCGCAAACTTGCGCTTTTCTGCAAGCGGTCAGCAACATTTTGGGGCGTGGCCAGACCTTTAGCGAGCGGTACTTCCTTTACTGCCGCATGTTCTGTAAGCGAGCAGCAATACAGGATTTTCTGCAGGCGCTCGTCAAATGATTTTTTTCAGCAAGCGCTGTCCAAATTTTCAGCCGGCGCTCGGGTGGATTTTAAGCAGTTTCGGGCGTACGCCGAGCAAAGGTGAGACTCTACGTGGCAGAGGTGTCACCGATGGTTCAATTACTCAAGTTTGAGGTACTTTCTCTCAGCGGAAAGTACCTGGAGGCTGCGCGGTCCCCCACAAAGGACCGTGCGGCCCTCGAAATTTTTGCATATTCTCGCGGAAAGTCCGCGAGAATGCGGCCACTGCGCCGCAGCTAATCTGTAAGAAAACCCCGATTGTTCTCCAAGCAATCGTCTAAGATTTCGCTAAAATTCTTCCAAATGTGTGCTAGCGGATCGCAAGAATTCAGCGAACTATTTTTCCGGTGTCCGCCCGCCCATGATATCGCATGGCCGCCTGCCCCCGGGGATTATCTGAGTAGGAATTCCATATCTTCTGAACACAAATTACTCTTTTTCCCTTCCCTGTCAACACAGGGGTTGCATACAAGCGTAAAGTATGTCTTCTTTTCTCATCGTTCTTAAGGTTCAGTTGCTTTATTTCGCAAACTGTAGATTTTGCCTCATGTGAACCGAAGGTGTAGATTTGAAATTTAGTTTTTTGCCAAACTTGAGTTGATGAATGACCGATCCGCACCAGTGTCGAATAGTACCTCGACCTCGGTCCATTCTCTGTCAACTAAGTTATATATCTTTGCACAACCAGTGAGGAGTAGTACCGGCCCTTCTCCACTAAAGGCACTCCTCTTTTCCATGTGAAAGATACTTGTAGGTTCTTCTCCTCCTTCGGCGATGTCTAATCCAGTTCTAGGTTCTTCCCCTCCTTCGGCAATGTCTAATCCTTTTGCGACTGTTGCCTTGAATGGATGTTGCTGATTTTTGCTCTTTTGCTGCTTCATTCCGTCGGCCTTTGGCGCCTGTGATGGTGCTTGCCGTAATGTTTGCTGTCCGTTGTTATTTCCTTCTGGTCTCTCTTGTACTTCCATCCTTGCGAAGCGTTTTGGGCAAAGGGTAAAGTGGTGCTTCATTCCTTGACAAATATTGCATCTTCCTTTAATACAATTTCTTGCGTAGTGGTCGTTTCCCCCACAGTTGAGGCATAGCAGCTTTTCTTGCATAAGTCTGCGCCTTTTATCTATGGTGTCGTAAATCCTGCAGTCGACTCTGTGATCCGTGGCGTCGCAGAATATGCAGGTTGTAGTTTTTGGTCTGCTTTGTCCTGTATTTTGCCATTGCTGATCTTCTTCCTTGTACGCGTTGTGTCCCATGTTCTTATTTATCATTTAATCTACTCTTTCCTCCATGTTTATTAGCGAGTCAAGATCCTTTTGTACATTTGAAAGTTTCCAGTCTCGCTCTCGTATTTCTTGAGACACTTGCTTCTCCAAGACCTTTCGCCTGGAGCTTTGCACTGAATTTCGCAATCACTTTTTGTACGAGATACGAACCATCCAGATGCATTCCCAGTTTTTCGAGTTGCGTCACGATAGGAATTATGGTCTCCAGAAGCCTCCTTTGTGCTGCTATTGTTTCCCGATCGGCCTTTGCACTTTCAAGACGAGCTTGTAGTACGTATATGAGTTGAGATTCATCACCGTACTTATTGCATAGGAGTTCGACCGCACTCTCGTAGTTTTTTTCTGAAATGGCGTATCTTCTCATCATTTCGCGTGCTTCACCTCGTAGTGCACTCAATAAGTAATTTAACTTCTGCAACTTGGTGAGCAGTTGGTTGTGCACATTTTCCTCGAAGAGTGTCCAGAAATTGTTGTACTCCCAAACCTTTACAGTAAATATTTGAATTGGAATAGCTGGAAGCGTTGCTCTTGCCATCTCCACACGGCCTGGCAACGGTCTCTGGAAACGCTCCGTCACATAATCTGACTCCGACAGCATTGCGTTCTGTGCCTCCAGTTCCACGATCAAGGTTTGTGCGCGCTCGATTATTAGGTTTATCTTCTCCAAATATTCTGGTGCATGCATTTCTTGCTTTTCTGTAAGCAATTTCGCTAGAGTATCCACGGTGTTTGCAAAGGTATTGAGCTGCTCCAAGACGAGTTTTGAAGTACTTCTTAGTTCCGTTACAAAGAGTGATCTGCGATTGTAGATTTCTTTGTTGTCTCCTTGTCCTTCGTGAAGTACTGTGTCGTCCTCGCATCGTTGGATGATCTTCTGTAGGTTATTGCAAATTCGCGTCAGCAACGATTTCCGACTAGTGAAGAAGACTTGTGGAAGATACTTTGACCTTACTCAACCATCTGTGTTTATACCTTCTCGATCATTGCTGGCTGCATATCACTAACTAATATAGTTATGTGTCAGGGCAATAATAAAGTGATAGGGTGCTTCGCATTAACTTGTACTCATTCTTCTAACTAACTACTCGTTGCGGGGTAATTCCCTCCTTGCCTACTATACTTGTGACTAGAGACTTTAGTCTAAATGATTCTGCCATTTTTTCGTCTCCTTTTGTGTTGCCGTTCAAATTCAATTTTCTTCTTTCGGTGGTTCAAAGTTCTTGGTCTCCAGACGAGTATGTGGTGCTTCTTGGTCTCGAGGCTTTCTCTGTTAAACTTGGAAGATCGTACCTGTTCAGTTGTCTTTAGCCGAACCATATAGAGGAATCCACCCAAACCTTGGTGGATCCGATAGAGTATAGTAGTGTAGCCTTGATAGATAGCGGTAGCCTTGCTTCTATGTACGACCAACACGATAGTGATTATAGTCGTTTATCCGGTACAGTAGCTATATAAGTGCCAAGTGGTAGTGGAGAACTTGGCGACGAACCAGAGCGAGATTGCGACACAGAATAACTATCTTCCAAAAATGGTATGCTTATATACAATCTCAAATCAACAAGCAATTCAACATAAATACATTTCTATATACAGCAAATATGTATCGGTCATCGCAATCTGCGATACGGATTACAAGAAATCAGAACTATTTTTCCGGTGCCCGCTTGCCCAAAAATCGCTTGGCCGCCTGCCCCCGGCGGTTATCTGAGTAGGTGCATCTGAACCTGTAGTAATCCCCCCGTCGTGAGGGTTGCGACGTTCGAAACATCGCACGTACTCAGCACGTGTCGTTTCGGCCGCGATTCGTCGCGCGCCTATCTCTTATCACGGCCGCGCGGCGAAATCCTGGGACGTCGCAACTGCAGGGCGTGCTCCTCCGTGCGCAGAGGACGAGTACGTTATGAATGTCGCGAATTGAGGCGCAGTCATCCCGTATTCACCTTACATTCTCTTGTTAGACATTAAATTCCGTACTTGTATAGATTACTAGACATCTCAGATGGTGGCGCTGTTCGAATGAAGAATATTCAAGCAGGGACGCTGAAGCGAATCTTTTGCTCATGCATAGCAGAAAATTATCATCTATTCCGAGTTGAGGAGACTCGAACATGCTTTGCACAGATACGGTGTAAAAATGTTACTTGTTCTTTACCCCAGTTGGTTGGTTTACTACTAGACATTAGATGAGAAACAAGTACAAGTTTGTTAAACAACGTGTGCAACGTTCTAAAGTCTCCTAATCTCGGAATTGGCATATAATCAAAGTGTCAAATTCAAGTCACAGTCGCAAAAAGCCGAATTACCTTTTCCATCATAGATCTATTATGCTTTTCATTTTGCGTGAAATATGGAAAACAAGATATTCCAGCATGCAATTGAGTACGAAATGAAGTTCATCAGATAAAATCAGCTTAAAAAAGAACGATATTCAACCCTAGCGACAGATTCAGCGACGCTTTCGCGCTCGAGTACTAAATTCGCTGCCCGCGTCGCGCTTTCGCAGCCTTATCCCGTGGGTACCCACGACCGATGGTAACTGGTATGCCCTATATTCTGTTTTCTGAGAATTTCTGCCACTATGTTCTTTGTAATCTGGGAAAGGTGAGTTTATTTTGAACAAATTGAAAATCTACTTATTCGTATCTTATCATGCTCCTTTCATGCTCATGTCGCAGCTCATTTCCGCACCAAATTTCTTCTGTGTGTTTTGATTACCATTTCCTTCCATCTTAGCACCTTTTCATAACCTATATGCTTAAATGCTGTTCATTAGCTACGCGCTGAGCGTTTGCTTTTTTTGAGGGAGGGAACCGTTTGGCGTCATGGCTAGTGGATTAGCTTATGTTTGCGTCATACAGAGTAGTGATTTTATTACAATATTCCGATTTGTTTTGTGTATTGCCAATATTTTATGTTTTGCATTGCCATTTTTCCCTACTATCAAACAATTTAGCAATTTTCGTTTATTTACTCAAAAAATTAACTGGCTAAAACTTTGCAAGGGATAAGCTCACATGGAACTCGTACCCATCACCGCTAGCTCATTGGCGTCCAACACTGTCGCTGCACTATTCGGACCCTTTGTGGCAATACCTTTAGTATGCCCTTGTTAATGAACATGGTGGAGGCAGTGTGTACTTTACAACCTACATAGAGATTAACACACATCAAAGTTTGCTTATGATTGCTCGGAAGATGTCGCAAGCAATAATTTGGTCGGTCGCATCTTTGCTTCGCCAGCTTCTGATTTCTCGAAATCGAAGAGATATCAGTGACGCAGTAGCAGTGCGCGCCGTCGAATATCACCGGAGAGTCCGATTGGGCGTGCGGTCGAAAGTTTTGTAGAGACCAAAACATAATCGTGAGCAGCACGTCCTTCAATCGGACACGTCGTGTTCTTGGTTTCTTTACATTACAACATATTTCGGGGGTTTGTTATGGGCCCTGAAGTATTTAAGGATTTGTACTATATAGCCGCGTGGGCTGTTAAATATTGTTAAAAATTCGAAGCGTAATTGTTGAAGGTTAAAACCTTTGAAAATGCGACTAGTATCGAATTCGCAAACATTCACGCAGTTTTTCATTAAATTCCACCAAATTTGACAGGTAACAGCTTCAAACAGCTAGTAAATTGAAGCACTTTATTCGGTATTTTTGAAGCCCGCATAAACTGAACTAGGATTTTAAATCGCTCACATATAAATCGCTCCTGTTGACCGTCCCTCGGGTTTGCCGTGCCGCTATTTTTATTGCGGCAAAACTCAGGATTCCAATTTTTAATTCAATTATTGCCTCACAATGACAGGTGATGCTGCTCATGGGTATTGTTGGCTTCAGTGTGAGTTGTCTTCTGCACCTCTTCACGAAACTTCTCACCAGAAAACCTTCATCAATATTCACCTTCGCCTATTTCGCTGTAGCCGGTGAGAGTTGGGACTGTGTGTGTGCATTTCAACTGAATTTTTTATTCGTACTATGCACTTGCTCAAAGCTTTTAGCATTTTTTAAAAACTCCAACTGTAATCCCGAGCCACTCTGTTCCCGGTTACTTGTTTGTATGTGGTTGCTGTTCAGTTTTATAGTGGGACAATATTATGGGGTAAGCATTTTTAGCCAATAGTACGCCGTGTTATGCCAAGACCAGATTTGTTGGATTTTCTTTATCAGTCTGAACGAAGATGGTGGCTTACTTTGATCTGGATTATACACCATCAAGAGCCTTTTCTCACACTCTGCCGGTCTAGACTAGTCAAAGGCTAGCAACATGGAGGTGAAGAATCGAGCCAACCTTGAGTTCACCGCATCGAGTAACTCCCCACACATACTTAGTTATAACCGCACATAGAAGCATTGACTTACTGGGTGGCACTCACTCACTCCGTTACTAAGTAGCTGTGCGGACTTACTGGAATGCGACTTAAGTTCGGCTCGTTTCTTCGTATCCATGGTTTCGTGTCGTTAGCCTTTGACTAGGTCTAGACTGGTAGAGTGTGAGAGGCTTTCGGTGATGTATCGTCCAGGTTAAAGTAAACTATGATCTTTGTAGCCGAAACCGTCAGGTCTAATAAAAAGATCCACCAACCAACTTGGTCCTGGCATTACATGACATTTGCTGATACATTACAAGATCCCTGGGAAGATAAGAGTTACTATTTACTACGCGTATTTGGTGTCTTGAAATTTTTCCTTTATTTGTTCGTGATTTATTCATGAGTTGTTATAGTAAAGAAACATTAACTGGAAGGACAATTAAGGCAAGACTTCAAAGCACTCTATTATTGACGCATTATAGTGATCCTTTTGATAATTTAAATGATGCAATGGACGCGATGGAGTATCACGTAAGTCAGGTTTTCCACACGATATGCAATCAGCTTATGTATTTAGGGATGGAAAATGGTATACGACTATCCAAAATATTCACCATTCTCGTTTTGTTATGGCGATCAGTGTACTAGGCTTCGCAGACTCCAACAGAAGTACGTACTTTGTGTAAAACGTAATGGTGCACACTTAAACATCACTAATTTGAGCCGATCTTTTCTTCAACCTATCATAAAAACACCTAGAACAAAGATAGGGAAACGCTCCAAACACAACCCGACGCAACTTTTCCTCCTCTTTCTGACTGTCATACTCCCATGCCGATTGCTCTTTTGCTCACTGAGATAAACGCCGAAATTTCGAACACATGGTTTTTACTATGTCCAAGTTTGGCAATTTTTCACAATCTTTATTTTTAACTTTCGGAAAAGCTTTGGCAACAGTTAGATAGAGCAAACAAAGGGCAATATAATGCAATTTTGCGGCATCTATAGCCAGCCTTGAAAATTTTTTAGAATTATTTTTCTCATGCTATCAAATTCCATTTGTGGTGATGCCAAAAGCCAGACATCATGAAACGGCGCACAACTAGGGTGTTATTCGATGCAGCTTTTCCTCTTCTTTCCAGTGAATGTATTTTCTCTCCAATTTAGGGGGTCTTTAGCGATAAAATTTCTATAATTCCTGAATTCGACTCCCGCCTCAGCGTGTACCGTAAAATGCAAAATCTTATATTTCGAAGCGGTAAACGCTCAGTTGCTTTGTAAAAATAGTGAGTAATCGTAGTCGATTTTCAAAAGCTTCAAAATTCGATGATTTGTTAGTGTTCGAAGTGTTTCTGTACTTTGGGACTTCGCAAAAGTGAAGACTTTTGGAAAAATTATCTTAAAAAGTACTGAAGCCAGCTGGATAAGCCTAAAAATCGCATTGAATTGCCCTTTGTTTACTCTATCTGAGCGCTTCTAAAGCTCTTCCAAAAGTTGAAAATAAAGGTTGTGAAAAATTGCCAAACTTGGACATAGTAAAAACCATGGGTTCGAAATTTCGGCGTTTATCTCAGTGAGCAAAAGAGCAATCGGCATGGTAGCACGACATTAGAAAGAGGAGGAAAAGCTGCGTCGGGTAGTGCTTACAAGGGAAGGATACCAGCATTAGTTGGAAATTGAAAACGAAATGTATGTAAGTGGCTGCGTCTCCGTAAGCTGTATCCATAACTGAAATCCAAATCTGCGGAAAAACTCTCTGAACGGAGTTATGAGGGCTTGAGTCTACAGGCTGTCACCGAGTACCCGCTGCTTTGCCGCCAAATGCATGCGAGAAATCAACGAACGTAGCAGGCGGCGAGGCGCAGTAGGGAGGGTGTCGGGCTACGGATCTGCATGTCGCGGGTACGAACCTCGGTGTTGGCAGGGGGTTTTGCTGTAGGTGTATAAGCACGAATTTTTGTATATAAAGTATTTTCCTATGCGATTACGCAGTTTTTACATTTTTACATAGTTTTACTCGCATTTTTTGCCTTTTAACGAGTCTTCCGAGATTTTTCCTGGGATAAAAAAGAATTTGAGGTAAAATTTTATGACCAGTATTCGGAAGTTAAACAAGCAACAGCTTGAGAACATTTTATGAACAACAGTGATAACCAATAACGAAGTGCTGAAAGCAAAGCAAATGATTGCAATGAGCGCACCTTATGAAGTACATCTCATCGCAATCCTCTTGCTCGCAAACTCCGATCAAATCAGATTTGAAACAATATTGCACTGGGGTGTCGAAAGAACCTGGTGATCATTGAAGTACCCAGCTCCATACCAGGAGTACTTCAAAAAATTTTGAAAACGAGGCGCGCGGAATTGATTGTAGATGAGAGACAAGAGGCGGAGAATGGAGTGCGGGCATACACAGAGAAATTCAGATTATGTGCAATAATGAATATATGAAGTAATCCTTTTATACATGGCTCTGAAAGGTAAAAAGAAATGGACGTCCAAAGGTCGAATTTGAGCGGTAGTACCGGGCGGAATATTCATAATCTTTATTTGTTTTCCTTGGAGCATCACTGACTCAATGGCTGAATGATTCTTGAATGAAGTCCAAGAATCTAATAGCAAGCGTGTGAATGGTAAATCAGCTGAAGCTAGACAGGATCTGACCCAATCCAACATAAGCTGTTTACTCATTATATGAGATGTGTGGGCTCTTACTACCAATTAGCCGCTTCAAAGTGTCCCCTCTCGGGGAAAATTCCATTCGGTTCCTACAATGCAAAAATTACCGGTTCAACTTTCACATGTGTGTAATTCCGACGAACCTGCATAACTACGAACAATTTTTCACCAAGGGCGTTCCATTTCTGAAGACAGGCTGATATATTCCTTTTTTACACCATCGACGAGCGGTGGCGGATCGAGAAGTGCGGGGCGAGGTGGGAGGCTCGCAAAAAATTCTTGAAAGTAGCCAAATCAATTTCGCTTTTTTCAGTTTTGAAAATTTTCCAAAAATTTTCGGAAAACTCCCCAAAAATCTCAAGAAGCATCAGAACTTTGCCAAATCTTGTTGACACCACGCCCGTTTATTGCTAGGATTTTCTGCCCCTCCATTATTTTCTCGGACCACCACTGTCGCTAATTACCTCTTTTGACTGCTTCAACAAATAATTGAGCGTCAGCCGCGAGACGATCGTTGTCATAGAAATTTTTCTTGGAGATAAACGTCGTTACACGTCTGGATACAATTCCGCTGCATTTTTTAAACTCTTGTATCCAGCGATGACTCGCTTTAAAATTTTCCACCAATTGCTCTTCGCTATTTATCCTCAAAGCCATTTGTCGTATGTCAATGTCATGAAAACTAATACCCAAATCGAACTTTGAGGATACACACTCTTTCAGCTTGTCTGCTAATGCTCGTAAGCGAGCCAGTCGATCGGAGCGGAATTGCCCTTCAAAAGTTTTATCTGCTTCTTTATCCTTTAAACCATATAAAATTGGGGAACCCACGGCTTTTCTCTATGTCCCGGAATTTCTGTAGATGATGAATTTCGATGATGAAGCGAAATTTGGTGTGCATACTTGATAGCGAGCGATATCCTTTTTTTTTTGATGTCCGATAAAAATGTATTGCGTTTTCCACCTACAAGGACTATCTTTGGACTGTCCTAAAAACGGGTGCATACCATTTCTTTAGACACTTCTGCATCGCCAAAGCGAATCTTGTCATTGAATCAAATTTACTCGCTTCTTCATCGTCAGCTGTCCAAGAAGGATCAGCTACGGCATCATCTCGTCACGGTTTTCGGACTCAACCTCCAGGGTACTGTACGTGGCCTCTCGTAGGATCGTGGAAAAGTAGCTGATGACTTTTTGTTCTTTCCGTGTTGGTGTGCGTGTTACTTCACAAGAACCATTTTTGAGTAAACACGACAACACTAACTTTGGGCAGAACATTCCGACAGTCAGAGCAAGAATTAGCTCTAACGATTGATTTTCACAGGTACCATGCTCAACTTTTTGTCTTTCTGCACGTCGCAGATAATTCTACACGTGCTCATATAGAGGGATAATTTCAGTCTCCTTTTTTCAGAAAAAAAAATCTTGGAAAACTCGTTAAAAGGCAAAAAATGCGAGTAAAACTATGTAAAAATGCAGGCGGGCACCGGAAAAATAGATTGCTGATCTCTCGCACCCCGCTCGCGGACTTTTTGGAAAGCAATCAGGACTTTTCGGAAGACCGCTTGCTGAGTTCTCGATTCCTTCAGAGATTCAGCAATATATCTGCAAAAGATGAGAGCGAAAAAAATTCGACAGGCGGTCTCTCAAAAATCCGCTGACTCAGCAAGCGGTCTTCCGAAAAGTCCCGATTGCTTTGCAAAAAATCCGCGAGCGGGGTGCGAGAAATCAGCAATCTATTTTTCCGGTGCCCGCCTGCCCCCAGCGATTGTCTGAGTGTATGTCTGTATGTCTGTACGTATGTTCCGAATAGAAAATTCCATTTCTGAACCGATCGGGACCAAACTTGGCACACATACACTTCGGGCCCCGGCGGGTGTCATAGGCTACTTTTCGTCATCGATCGATATCGTATCGATTTTTATCGATTTTCTTGCTGAGTTCACCTAAGGGGCTGGGAGTTGGCACAGGGGGGTAATCGAGCATGGGGATTCCGAAAACAATATTGGTTTTCAGGATTATCCATTACTTCTATCGATTTTATCGATTTTTTTGCAAAGTTTGAGCTACGGGGCTGGGAGTTGGCACAGGAGGGTAATCGAGCATGGGGATTCCGAATACAATATTGGTTTTCGGGATTATCGATTACTTTTATCGATTTTATCGATTTTTTTGCAAAGTTTGAGCTAGGGGGCTGAGAGTTGGCACAGGGGGGTAATCGAGCATGCTGATCACCCCCAAGGGGGGGGGGGGGTGATCAGCATGCTCGACCACACCCCTGGGCCAAATTCCAGTCCCCTAGCTCAAATTTTCAAAAAATCGATAAAATCGATAAAAGTAATGGACGATCTTGAAAACTAATATTGTATTCGTAATCTGCATGCTCGATTACCCCCCTGTGCAAACTCCCAGCCCCGCAGGTCAAACTTTACAAAAAAATCGATAAAATCGATAAAAGTAATGGACGATCCTGAAAACTAATATTGTGTTCGTAATCAGCATGCTCGATTACCCCCCTGTGCAAAATCCCAGCCTCGCATGTCAAAATTTACAAAAAATCGATAAAATCAATAAAAGTAATCGATAATTCTGAAAACTAATATTGTATTCGGAATCCCCATGTTCACTTCCCCCCCTGTGCCAACTCCTAGCCCTGTAGGTGAACTCTGCAAAAAAATCGATAAAAATCGGTAAAATCGACATCGATCGATAACGAAAAGTGGACTGTGACACCCGCCGGGGCCCGAAGTGTATGTGTGCCAAGTTTGGTCCGGATACGGCGGAGCCGGGTAAGCCAGCTAGTTCCAAATATGCTGCTCCGACTTGTTTGGCTTT
The DNA here is from genome assembly GCA_958299035.1 of Cylicocyclus nassatus. Classification (NCBI taxonomy): domain Eukaryota; kingdom Metazoa; phylum Nematoda; class Chromadorea; order Rhabditida; family Strongylidae; genus Cylicocyclus; species Cylicocyclus nassatus. The sequence continues at coordinate 20,470,746 of CATQJL010000305.1, read as the reverse complement.
ATTTTGGAGCGAGTTATGGTCTCTTTTTTCTAGGCGAATTTGCGTGCTCATCGACCTACTGATGCTACGGTGTCGACGTCTAGGTGGTTTTGCAATTGCATAATGCTTCCTTTCAAGATCTAAAGAATCAATTTAATGCTAGGTCAACATCCTAGCACATTTTTTCGAGCAGATTCTTATCTACACGCCATCTTACGACATTCGAAGTTGTTAGTTACTCACAATGCAAGCCCATAACTCCCTTCGGAATAAAGCTATGCAGGTAGAAACAGCATATTTGGAATCAGCGTTCGAATCTAATTCCAATTATATGTGTCCCATGTCAAAAGGCGGATCTAAGTTAGTAGTAAGTTAGTTAGTTAGTAAGCCTTCCCTCTTAGTCATTTCTACAAAACTTGCTACAATTGTCAGTGACGCAATTTCTCAATCTTCATTTTTATTTCCACTTTTCATTCACATGCTCGAGGCGTTACGAAACAAAGACAACCAAGTGTTAGTCATACATAAAATCGAACAGTAGCTATCACGTCATCTTAAGCCCAGCCTAGGCGACTTATCTAGAAAAAAAAAACAATGCAGAAATAGTGTAAAAAGCTTGCGTAACATACATCAGGGTTGCACATAATCTTGTGCTTTCATAGACTCAGTGGAGTAGTATCCATACCCCCTCGTTTGCAGCAAGGAACGATTTTTGTATGAATCATAGAAGCAAACCGGAAGTTCAGCCGGTGGGTATACTGGCAAGCCCCCCCCCCCCCCTCCAACACAATTTGCTGGGGAGAGTACTGAGCTCCGAGGATAATTAGAAAGTTTGCAATTCGATGCAAAGCGAGCGCAGTCAGAATCAGCAAGCCTGTATAGAACTACTTAACAGCCAGGCTGGGCTCAAAATTACATGATTCAGTTCAAATTAGTCGAAATAGCAAAGCAGAACAAATTAAATGGAACATGTTGGATACATCTTTGATTACAAGTCAGAAATGCACGTGACTGGCAAGAAAGAGCATGAAAAAAGCCAGTTTCGCTAATTGCACAACCAGCAGCCGACGTAGCATTAGGTTGACATAGATTAACCAGACCATTAATGAAAAGTTTCAGAGCAAGCAAGAAAACCTGAAAAAAGAAAGACACATGCACGAAATGACTTTAAAAAGGAAAACCAATGAAAAAAGTATTCAAGATAGAACTTGCAAAATCCAACTAAATAAGCTGCCCTTATTGAACACCTGAAACAAACTTGAAAGAATAATAAAAGAAATCTCAGTATTTTTCATATGCAGTTTCGTTTCCTTACGCCGCGCCAATCTATAAAAATCTTGCAAACTTGTGGCACAACGTATTAGGTTGCCATACAAGTTTTAAGACTTCGTAAATGACTTCTTTATTTCTAGATGGGGGACATTCAGATTTTGGCATTATGCAAAGTCGGAAGTGGGCTAGCAATTTGCGCAAACTGTTTGACTTTTTAAAACAATTTAAAAAATCCGGGCGTTTTCCTAAAAGAGGCCAAAATCGAAATCTTAGTTTTTTTTAGCAAAAACAAAGACATAAAAAATGATCTGAAAAAGCTGTTCAGTTGTGTTTCATATAAGCAAAACATATCAAAATGATTACTAGAACTCTTTATCGCTATCAAAAATGTTACAAAAACACCTTCCTCTTCAATCTGTTTTCGTCATATGAATTAAGCTTAAAAAGTATGCAAATGTTGGTATGAAGCCTGCACTACTTCGCCACTTTGGCCATAGCGCTATTTTCAGTTCTAGGCAAATTTGAGATTTTTATTTGGAAATTGAGTGCTATCATAATGTTGATTGAATTTATTGAGGTTAAAATTGGAGTAAATATTGTAGAAGAACGGAGTGAAGTTATATTGGCGGATAGGCAACATAAAATACTTGATAAAACCTCTTAAACGTGCAGATGACATGTCAGCTTTTTTTGACACGTGGCAGGAAGTTGACACTTGATTTCGTGAAGATAGAACTCAACAAGGCACAAAACAAAAAGCAGTATCATTTTTCAGAGAGTTGGATCCGTATAATGGAAAGGTACCTGCTTTTATTCGTAATCAGCGTCCTCACCCCTGTACCACCCAGCCATTAGACTCAAAATTTTCGAAAATTCTTCTTCAGATCGATAAAGTATTGACTGGCAACTAGTCTGTACATCAGCAGAACACCAAGTCATATTTTGATTCCCATTATTAAGCGATCTTAAGAGAAAGCAATTGGTGTAAATTTTTATGATATGCCCAGAAACCTCTTCTTTAGGTTGCCAGAAAGTGACTGATTACAAGAATGACATGACTTTATTCTTTTCAAAATTAACAAAACAAAGTTATTGATCTACTTCCTATATGATTGAGAAACGCTTTTTCCGAGTAATGTTGGAATGCGAAGAATACGAGATCTCATAGAGTTCAAAGCTGATCGCGTCTTCAAAAAGATGCATTAGCGAGTTTTGCAGAAACAAGCGCGGAGAAATCGAGGTTGATAATCAGCAAAACTCGGATAATTTGAACATAATTCGAATAAAACATTCGAATAAAATTCATTCGGAACCACACTTTTTGATTATTCGAATTTCGAATTTCGATCAAAAACCCTTTTTTGATTTTCTAGTTCTGGAACGAATTTCAAAAATCGAATGATTGATGTTTCAATCAAATGGTCGTATGTGTACTTGATTTGGACCCAAGTATAGTATCCAGAAAGTTAATACTCGTGCTCAACTTCATCCCGGATAATCAGATGGAAAACAAATTCGACTTCCAGACAAAGTACAAAGCGTTCACAAGTTTTCTGGTCTCAGAATGGATAACGCTGTCACTAGGTTTGAATACAAAGTGTCTAAAAATGTGCCTACTATTAGGTTGTTCGATAACTGTCTTGTTATATAGCCTCTCGGAAAATTTTACGTTTTGTATAGCTGGCTTCAACTTTACGTTTTGGATTTGCAGCATAGAGCGAATCACATCGCTCTTCGTATGTAACATTGCTGTAGAAATTCCGATAAATGGCGAAAAATTGAAGCTGTCGTTTTCAATAATTCTAAAAAAACTGAAAACTTGTTTGTCTTCATGAACGCTGAGTTTAAGACTCAACCTTGTACAAAAATATGAAGCTTTCTAAACGGTGTAACTCATTTTTTAGGAACATCAAAAAACGCTATGCTTACAATACGCTCACATTTTTTGAAAAATAGACGCGAATGTATGGACATGTCCATACATCAGCGTCGCGTGGCCATATCTCGCTTTAGAGTGTATGAATTCTGAATCCAAAACCACCATTCGATTCAGCTCGGGGCGGAGAATCTTCTGATATATTGGAAGTGGGGGTACGATGTCTTCGATATTCCGTTTTCAGTTTTTTCAATTTGTTCTGCGGAGGTCCTTTCGCGAATATGTGAAGCAACGCTTACCCAACATAGAAGACTTTGCTAAGTACTATTCGATAATACTGTTCTTGTAGATTATTGTGCGCTAAAAAGCAGGCTCAGACTTCTTCTCAAAGGAGATAGAAGCGTTGGTAAATTTTGGAAAAATCACGCGTTCTTAAATTCTACTCGCCATAACTTCCTTCGGAACAAGTATATTTTTAATCCGAAAAAAGCGCCTTGCTCAGCTCATCAAGGCGAATCTTCCCATATACAGCTTGTCTTTGATATTTCGATTTCAGTATTCCTGACTCTTCCTGAGGACGTCTTTTCGCGGAGGTGTAAAGCAGCGAGCATTGTCCCGAGTACATTACAGCAAGGATGATTCGATAGCATTTTTTCTGTAGATTATAATGTGCTAAATAGTAGCCGCAGGTTTCTTTTCAAAGGAAGTAGAACGGTGAGTGAATTGTGGAAAAATCTTGTCGTCCCAAATTCTACTCGCCATATCCGCAGGATATGAAACTCTCTTGCTAAGCAGATGTGATTTTCGTAATCAGCAGGTCGGATAACCCTTATGAGCAAGTTTTCCAAGATGTTCGAGTAATTTCATTTTTTCTCGTTTTACGCTCCGAAGTTGGCCGGTGGATTTTGGTCAAAATGTTGACGCTCTTGAATTGTAGGGAAACTTCGCTTATAGAGGTTTTGGAACACGCTCTTTACGAAAATCGTGGTCTTTGAGGATTACAGGGTCTTTTTGGAGAGATACGGTGAGGTGACTGTAACTGCATCACGAAATTGCGTAATTTTGGCCGCACTTCTCGCGTATCTGTCAGGAACCTTGCCTGCTTGCTTTTCTCAGTCAAAGTCAATAGGAATTCTGCTATCGAATGGTGCATTACTCAGGCTCCAGTCTGTGAAATTCGCTGAGCTACGAGCCTGCGAAAACACGTCCTCGTGAGTTTTGCCCAAAATGTAAAGATCGCATATCTCGGCGATTCCTCCGTGAGCGCTTGTATGAGTTCGTTGCAGATATTATGTTCGCCTCGTCGAACGACTCCCACTGTACTGAATATAGTGCTTGCGTCTGCTTCAGTTGCTCAATTGAATATCAAAGCTATTTCGTGGCTAGAGCTCAAAGCACCAAATCTAACACAGTAAGATTTATTGAAAGATTCCAGATACTTTACCATCTCAGAGCACGAATGTTTTTGAACGCAGAATCAACACGCTTGATCTCTTACGTTTGAGGCATTCTGAGAATTAGTGATGAATAGCACCAATTCGTCATCTGTATTGCTATAGCTGGCCATGTGCGATTACATTATCCGACCACGAAATGCATACCAAATACACATCAATTCGTGTTTTTTCCAAATATTATTTTCTTTCAAATGTCTTACTAACCCATGTCTTGCTATTACGTTAGTTCAGGTCTAATCAATTTACTTCTCTTCCCAATCATTGCAGCTTGTTGACTTGCTCTTAAATGAATTACAAAAAATGAAACTATTTGATATTCGTTCGGAGTCACTGGACTCTCCCCGGAATCATTTGCGCAAGGTTGATTGGTATTACTGCACCAACCGAGCCCCGCTTTGCTTCATTATTGCAAGAGCATCTTCTGATGGCAAACGAGTTGGCATGATTGCCACCTCCATAGATTACAAAACCTAACTTGATCACGCTCACGTATGAGTTATTCATCATTACAACCCTTATTGAAATTCACTTGAAGTCACTGGCTCACACTGGTTTACTGGTTTGGTGGGGTCAGATAATATACCCACCATCAAACCTTGTTTGCTTGTTAAAATCAAATATTTTGCTGGCAAAAGGGGCATGGGTACATCTCCATAAATCGCATCCATTAAATCCGATAATTATAATCATAGAGCAGTCAAATACAAGCTTTCGTCACACTTTTATCAAGATTAGACCCAAACTAACGATGCACTTTCGTTGCGGTTAGAGTATAAATGACTTCTTTCTATTCTATTGTATGGAACGCCAAGAGCGCATGAAATAAATAAATATATTAGGTTGCTGCATAAGTTCTGTCCGATTTGAATTTTTTGAATTCAAAATCGAAGTCATAACTCTCTTCAAAATCAACTTTTTCCTAAGATCTTAGTTTCTTTGTATTGAGCAATTTCTTGGCTATCAGAAACATATTGAAACCTGCGAAAATCCTTGTTAGGAAGAAGCAAGAACTCAAAAACTTCACAGCGTTATTCTTCAAACCTGTCTTTTTTGACATGGCAATGCTCCCTTATGGGAATTGATAGGCATCTTGTCTAACAATGGACGGATAGATAAACTTTCGTAGATTATTATGCGTCATAAAAGAGCCCATGGGATCTGCGTTGCCGAGAGATTTTTTTGACCGAGCAAAAAAGAAGCCACTTTTTGAGCCCAACTCACTAGGGAAGTACTTTTAATGGCCGTGGCCTTTTGATATGAGATGCGTACCATCTGAAGCAGCTTCGAACGATGATTTCAAATCTGCTTTCCTTTTCTGCGGAGCGCTCTTCTGAAGAGAGTCATGTAAGCCTGAATATCCTGTTTTGGGCCCCCCCCCCAGTTTGAGAAGGCTGCTGGGTGTGTTGGTGGTGCAGTGGCGTAATGGTTAATTGTTGGCATTGAAGGCGAAAGGTCGACTGTTTGAATCCGCTTTGATTGAATCCATTTGAAAGGTTTTGAATTCATTTGAAACGCTACTACAGTATTGTTCCCCTAGTAACTTAATGGGTACTTGCGAGCATAAGAATTGTGCGGAAATTTTCTTCATACGCTGCTCCCGTTGTGAAAAATGTCTCTGTTCTGCTCACTTTGTAATTTCGCTTCACCTCTGTACATGAATTTTTTTGCGAAGAAAATCAAATCTCAACAAGCAAGGGTCCTGCCAGAAAATTTTTTTCTTAAGTCACATTTTCCAAGGGCATCACAGTAAGTGTCCGCAGACGAATTAGAGTGGTAAACTCACATTCGTAGTGCAAAATGGTACCAGACTTTTAACTCTCTTCAAAACAGCGCTCCGCAGAAAGGGGAAGCAGATTTAGAATCAGCGTTCGAAGCTGCTTCAGATGATATGCATCTCGTATCAAAAGGCCACGGCCATTGAAAGTACCTTCCTCGTCAGTGCATGTGTTCACGCCTATTTACGAGTTATGAAAATTTTTAAATTGACGAAAAGCGCCGAAAAGAAATTAGTGGATGGTCTCTGCTAGCCCTTGCCTTACACTAGCAGCTCCAATTTTGAAGTCCTCGATTACTTCTATTCGCAGAAAGTTATAGCTTGTAAAACATCCACACAGAAAATTATTGTTTGACAATAAATTTTACTAGCAAGACGTTTTCTCCATGAAACTAAACTTATGCGTATGCTAGCCTGTTACACCCTTATTCCGGAACCAATTAAAAAACTTGACCTGAAGAGCGCATTGTGGAGATTTCCTCGCAAGAACATATTTCTAGGGTGAGAACCTACCTCGACCACTTGGAGATTTTAGGCCTGAAATCTCCTTACACTAAGAAATTTATTGAAATCTGATATGCATTGAAAAGCGCAAGAAAAGCACTTTCTAACGATACTAACAGTGCCGCATTAGAGATGAAATTCTCTTAGAACAACTTCTTCAAACATAAGGCGGAAAAAATCGGACAGAACTTATGCAGCAACCTAATAAATAAAAAAGTGAAAGGATTTAATCAGCGCGTTGTACAAGCGCTCACGGAGGAATCGCCGAGATATGCGATCTTTACATTTTGGGCAAAACTCACGAGGACGTGTTTTCGCAGGCTCGTAGCTCAGCGAATTTCATAAATTGGAGCCTGAGTAATGCACCGTTCGATAGCAGAATTCCTATTGACTTTTACTGAGAAAAGCAAGCAGGCAAGGTTCCTGACAGATACGCGAGAAGTGCGGCCAAAATTACGCAATTTCGTGATGCAGTTACAGTCACCTCACCGTATCTCTCCAAAAAGACCCTGTAATCCTCAAAGACCACGATTTTCGTAAAGAGCGTGTTCCAAAACCTCTATAAGCGAAGTTTCCCTACAATTCAAGAGCGTCAACATTTTGACCAAAATCCACCGGCCAACTTCGGAGCGTAAAACGAGAAAAAATGAAATTACTCGAACATCTTGGAAAACTTGCTCATAAGGGTTATCCGACCTGCTGATTACGAAAATCACATCTGCTTAGCAAGAGAGTTTCATATCCTGCGGATATGGCGAGTAGAATTTGGGACGACAAGATTTTTCCACAATTCACTCACCGTTCTACTTCCTTTGAAAAGAAACCTGCGGCTACTATTTAGCACATTATAATCTACAGAAAAAATGCTATCGAATCATCCTTGCTGTAATGTACTCGGGACAATGCTCGCTGCTTTACACCTCCGCGAAAAGACGTCCTCAGGAAGAGTCAGGAATACTGAAATCGAAATATCAAAGACAAGCTGTATATGGGAAGATTCGCCTTGATGAGCTGAGCAAGGCGCTTTTTTCGGATTAAAAATATACTTGTTCCGAAGGAAGTTATGGCGAGTAGAATTTAAGAACGCGTGATTTTTCCAAAATTTACCAACGCTTCTATCTCCTTTGAGAAGAAGTCTGAGCCTGCTTTTTAGCGCACAATAATCTACAAGAACAGTATTATCGAATAGTACTTAGCAAAGTCTTCTATGTTGGGTAAGCGTTGCTTCACATATTCGCGAAAGGACCTCCGCAGAACAAATTGAAAAAACTGAAAACGGAATATCGAAGACATCGTACCCCCACTTCCAATATATCAAAAGATTCTCCGCCCCGAGCTGAATCGAATGGTGGTTTTGGATTCAGAATTCATACACTCTAAAGCGAGATATGGCCACGCGACGCTGATGTATGGACATGTCCATACATTCGCGTCTATTTTTCAAAAAATGTGAGCGGTATTGTACCTGGCAAAACTTTTCAACGAAGCATTATGATTAAATGCAAATTCCACTTTTGAAATGCGACTATAATTGGCTTAGTGTTAAAGTTTTTAGGTCCTTTCGTTTCCTTTTTGCGCGAGATATGTCATGGCTCAAAACCCCCTTCAAAAGTCTTACCACAATTCTGCATTGATGAAGAGCAATCGGTGATTTACTCTATATTGTAAATCTGAGTTGAAATCAGCTTCTACAAAATGCTCAGTGGCAAAAGAGTTATTAATCATCAAAGAATAGGCACATTTTGGGATACCCTGTATATTATTATAGAGAGTTATTCCTCCTTCATTCAGGGTCATTTCAGTATTAAAATGCAGAGATAACTCGTTCCTTTTTGATGGTCAAATGTAACGTAGGTATTAACTGTAAAGTCAGCTCGTTAGCAGTGATGGTAATGACAGGAATAAAAAAGCACACAACCACTTGCACTGCGAGCAGATGTGGGTACGTGTCGAGTTCAAGGAAACGTCGTTAACCTATTGACGACGACGCCTAATTTTGCGCGGCGGCGCTGTGGGACGACGCGATTTTGCACAACACTTTCAGTGTGGGAAGGTTTCGTGCTTATTTACGAAATGCAACATTGTTATGTAAACAATTATTAACATTCTCTTGAACGACAGAGCCTATAGGTCCTAAGAATACAAAAAATTGGAAAAAATATTCATATGTGGAAAAAATACTAGACCTGCAAATAATACGACTTTGCGAGAGGTGTGGGCCACCGGGGGTCCACATCGTCCCTGGCAGCAAAAAGCGCGTAGGCCACCGGTGGTCCACATCGTCGTCAATGGGTTAATGACTGAATGTTAGTCAAAGCTCTGATCTGCGGTCGCGCGGCGTCAGCTATTCAAGCAAGCGAAGTTCGTCTCTGACACCATCATAAGTCATAAATCACAATTCGCTTCCTTCTAGAATCTGACCATGTAATTTAGATCGCTCCTGGTGTACAGTAATGACACGCCACTAGAAAGAATAGCCGAAATGAGTCATCACTTTGGATTTACGGTACAATGGAGTTTTTCAACTACACCCGACAAGACGTTGCTCGACGGCTCCAAGCGTATACTTTTTGTAAAGGATCGATTTATAAGTCCCATTCTTCGATCATACGCTGTCCGCAAGTAAGTGCTGATTAATGCTGATGAGGTCGTAACCAGTAAAAATTAGGGAACATAGAAAATTTAGTTGTTTCTGCAATGGTCCATAGGAACTTCAACGGTAGCTCAAACCACTTTCTAATTTGTATGAAAATGAATGCCATTCAGAATGAGATTTGTGATGCCAAGAAAGGAGGTTAATACTTTGTAGTGCATCTGCAGGGTGTCCCAGAAAATATGGTTACTGTTTGATTGTTTTTAACTCTCTTGTCATGAAATTTTTCGACAACTTCAAATACTTTCTTGTATGGCTGACTTCAACTTAGATTTACAGTATGGACCGAATCGCCCTTCAATAATGTAGGATTATAATAGGAGTTTTGACAAAGATTTTGGGCCATGGGGGATTTATATCCAGTCTAGAAAAGAAACAAAGCGACTAAAAACTCTTATACTGTTTAATTAGAGTTGCTGGTTATGAATATAGACTTTGCTTGAAAAGTTTGGCAGGTGAGCAGTGGCAGTCGCTTAGTCGTTGTCCCTAAAAAATGTGATTACACCGTGTAGAAAGCTTCAAAATCTTGTACAAAGTTGTTTATCAAACTCAGCGTTCATGAAAACCCTGTCGCAGAAGTTTTTGAACCTTTTTTTTTTGAAAAGATTCTAAAAGGCTGAATTTCACAGCGACCCATAAGCCGAGAGTTCCTACCGTAATCCTGCAATAATGAAAAGCGAAAGATGACACGCTCAATACTGTAAATCTCAGTTGAAGCCAGCTCTACAAAATGGTACTAAATTTCGAGAGATTTCATGATAAGAGACTCATTAACAATCAAACTGTATGCACATTTTTGGGACACCCTTTATATAGCGTAAGCAAGGTAGAATGAAGTTCGACATGATTAATCATTTGAGAGACATAGTGCGCATAAACGCGAAAGGACAGCATAGTCAAGCAGATTTTGATAATGTGCATTTTAACTGCCAACGCAGGGACAAGCACCGATGTACAGAAGCTATCGTTTTTATAAGTGTAAGCTAAGGATATATTGTATGTAATAGTAATTGCATTATACGTATGCGCGTTGCTCCTACATGTTTCAGTATGGCCTCCATGCTTCCGCAATAAGATAATCTCAATAACGCAAAACTTGAACTTTCTGCAAGAACAGAAGCAATGTAGCTTGTTTATGGAGTAAAAATGAAAGATATGACCTAGTTAGTATAAGGAATTTCAATCCCCAGGTTCGAGATTTGTGAAAGCATCTGTGGAGGATTCGGCAACATTTTCAAGTGTTAACTGTTATAGCGAAGCTACCCAAGCTTTACTTGCTCCGTTTTCCTATTGTGGACTTATAAAACTGATCTCTTCGCTAATTTTTCTCTAATCGCTCTCGCCACTTGCAAGCTGTATCTTCTTTCATTCAGAGGTAGTGTCCAGGCACGTGTACTAGCTACCGTATTTGGCGAAGGATTTGTACGGTCTGCATGACCTCTCGCGGGGGCCCATCGCGGAAATGGTGGGTCCTCAAGCAAAAGCATGCAAGACGATGTAACTCATCTCTCTCTGGTAGCGGGCATTGGCAGTCGCAGGATTTTTTTCCTGGGGGGGGGGGGGGTAAACTCTTCAGTTGAAGCTGCATGGCGTTCGCCACGACTTCGAAAACATTTTTGGGGTGCTTCTTAAAATTTACGAAAATAAACAACTTGCCTTGCACATCTTCATAACCCTGTAGATGAATTTCAAATAATCTGCGCCATTCTCCCCCCCCCCCCCCTTCTCGTTCCACCACTGATAGTGAGGTCTGCTTTTTAAAATGAATCTCACCCACGAAACGCCATTTGGTCACCGCTTAGGGAGTATCTCAATTAAGCCAAAATTAGTTTCCATGTGCGAGTATCCAGATTTGCTTGGACGTTGCCTTCAAGGAGGCATTCATCAAGACAAGCTGCCACCTCACCTTACAAACTTTAATCGTCTGCCTCTCTAATGTCCTTCCTTAACTCTTACAAGGAAAGGATACTTGGTCGAAGTGACGTTTCCATATGAGATGTATACTATCTTATAGAGCATTCAAAGCTGCTTCCAGATTTGCTTTTGGTATCTGCAAAGCACTTCTGTGAAGGGAGTTCTGGAAATTTTTTGAGATTGAAATTCAATGATTTGGCTAAGATAAAAATAGGTGTAAAGGTCTTTCCGGTGCTTGACAGGAGTAATGACTGACATAAATTTATCAGATTAAAGGTGTTTATTCTATAAAACACCTTGGTAGTAATCATGGCCCTATAAGCTCAAGGACTAAGATTCCGAATGATTTTACTGTAGCGGCGCTTTCAAATTTTTGCATCATCATTTTCGGTAACTCCCCTCCCAGAAGCGCTTTGCAGAAACCGAAACTGGGTTTGAACTCAGCGTTCTATGCCCCATAAGATAGTACACATTTTGTATGGAAACGCCACTTCGACCAAGTATCCATCCCTTATTAGCGATACCGACATATCGGCGGAAATGTGATGAACGCTACATTGTCAATGTGCTTGAACTCGAAATGATGCCAGTTTAGGTTTTCCAGAAAGTGCCTTTGATTTTTGTATTTATCTTTGAATTACCTGGCTTATTAACTGCAGAATCAGGTGGACCAGCATCTCCGCTGCCGCGCGGCCGCTGCGCCTGGACTCTGCACCTCTTTCGCAAATATGCTTTCTTATCACTCTGACATTTGTGATTAACTCGAATGAAAAACTTACGCAGCGACAGAATTGCTGTAATCAAACTTGTCGCGAGAAAATCTCGACATGGGCATTTCGATCCGGAGGTCACTGCCCAGATAACTTATTCTCCCGCATTCATGCAGACCGGGAAAATCGGGCTCCGCGCTGGACCTAGTGATGTTGTCACAATCAACTACGTGCAACTTGCGCTCATCACTCTTCTCTTGAAGATTTTTAGAAAGCAATTTACATCCGTGTTTTTGAGTTTATATGTACTCTTACCAATAATCAAATGGATGTTTACTAAGATTTTCTACAATGTTTGTACATAATTCGTATTCAGTGACTTCAATTCTTCAAGTGGTAGGAGTGCAGACATTCTGAGCAAGAGAAGAGCTATGGAATTGATGCATTTCTTTTAGTCAACGTAGCAATAACAAGAAAAAATGTTCAGTCATGAAACGCAAAGAAGCAACGCCGTGATGCGATGGTTCTTCTTCGATTTAATTGCGTCATTTCCATTCCTGGTGTGGACTCCGGATCGGGGTCGACAGTGGTTGTACAAGCGCGTTTCATTTAGAACAAAGGTGTCATTTTGAAGCTGATGTGCCCAGAACAGATGTTATAATACCGTCGGTGGATTCAGTTCCTTCGTTTCTAAATTAGGCGCTCAAGTCTCTCCCAAACTGAAAAGACAGGGTGACCTAAAAGTATGTATACAATGTTAGATCGTCAATATCTCTCTTTCCAGTAAGTCTATTGCCCATTTTCAGGAGCCATATTGTAGAGCTGCTTCAACTTAGATTTACACTATGGAGCGAATCATGTATCGCCATCCACTACTGTAGGATTACTGTGGAAACTTTGAGGAGTTTGAGTAAGTAAAGGCCATATTTTCTAAAAGAAAACCAGACAAACTGAAAACTTCTACACTAATAAACACGAGTTGCTAATTTCAAATATGAAATCGCGCTTCATCCTAATTCTTCTTTATACGTTATCCATACCATATCCGTTATATGTGAAAATCGTTTACTCAATGTTCCTCAAAAATTTGATCAAACATTTTGAAAAACTCTGGAAACTCGTAAACTATCTTGTAATGAAATCAGCGTGCATGGAAACCTTTACACACAATTTTTCCAGTTTTTTTTCGCAATTATTTGCACAAACGGCATATCCCACAATGACACCACTCGCTGAGAGTACCTACCGTAATCCTACGGTAATAAAGAGCTATTGGTAATTCTTTCCATACCAGCTCTACAAAATGGTACTCAAAAGTAGACAGGCATTTCTTGAAAGAAGAGAGTTGAACTGTCAAAAAGGCCCACAGTACCCTTTCAATTGCTAAACGGGCTATTCCATTCCGAATGACTCTGGCTTCCTCCAATTTATCAAACATCTTTCGTTCGTTTGTCATCGTCAAAGTTGATGTTTTGGCTTTGCAAGACAAAGACTTGATGATCAAAGTGTTTTGTCATAAAAACTTGCTGAATTGGACTATCCATTCACAACTTGTTGTTACCCTATTTTCAGGTGTATAAGCCGCGGGGTGGTCTTAGCTTACATCGACCAGCCTGAACACGCCTTAGGACTTCGCAACCAATGAATACTAGACCGTGCTGCGTATTGCCTGAGAGAATTGTGCAACATAAGGATCGCTCTTCGAAACACAGAGAGGCGGCTGAGCAGTTCGATGTAAGCTAGGACCACCCGGCGGCTTATACACCTGAAAATAGGGTAATTAACCCCCAAACCGTTCAGACAAGCACCGTTTTTGATGAAGCGCCTTTGAAATATTTCACAAATAAGCTATAGCATTCCATTACCGATAGCTACGAAAAACCATTTGGATCAGCAAGAATATTTGAGGTTCCCCTGTCAAAAGATAGGAGGGAAAGTATTCAAAAGCAAAAGACTTACGCTTTCAAATAGAATTAAAAGTATGCAAATTCGTTGGCATGGCGCAAAGTTACAAGTTTCAAATATGAAACGACACAACTTTTGGGACAGCATAAAATTTTTCTTCCCCCAAACAGTGCAAATAAAACTTAATTCCTTGTTTAAAAAACGTGAGAATTTCCCTTGATGAAAAAGAAGCGAGCAGCGAAAGAGTGCTCGTTGCATTACGCTATCCGCCGTGAAAAAACACTAGCTAAAAATTACGAGGACTGAATGTCAAGAGAGGAAGATACACACTAAAAAAATGGGAAAGATGGGAACTGCCAAAGAAAAAAATCCAAAAGCTTTCATGATCTTGGTCTAATAAGGATTGCCGATAAGCTCAAATCAAACTGTCGCTTTGCAAGGTGGGAGTTCCTTGCGCAGTAATCTCTAACTCTAAAATCTGGAAAAGTGGTGGACTGGTCAGTTCTTTGAGCTTATCGGCAATCCTTATTAGACCAAGATCATGAAAGCTTTTGGATTTTTTTCTTTGACAGTTATGTTGAAGGAAGCAAATCACAAAAGCATAGCAGTAGCTTCATTTTGAAGGGAAGTTTGAAAAATAGATACTATTTGAAAGAACCATCACAGTACCGACGCAATAGTACGAAAATGCGAAGAAAGAATTAAATGAACCTTAAAGAGCGGAAATGGCGCCAGAAAATGAGCGCAGTAAGCCACTATTTTCCGCGTTTGTTGGCTGTGTACATATGAAATCGCGAGCAAATCGGAAGTTGGCAAAGATGTTATGAATTTCTCCAGCCTTGTTTTAAAGTGCCGCGATTAGCTTGAAAGTGGCGGCAAAAACGGGTTTGCTGCAGCAGTTCCAATTTTTTCGCAATCTCCCGTTTTGTGGGCAAATCTACTGCTCCAGGTGACCACGAATGTCTGCGCCTTTCCCACCACAAGCATGGGAAAGGCGGAAGTACAATCGTTAATCAAACGTGCAAAAATGACTAAAGAGATGTTCGCGAAGGAAGTGCAGAGTCCACGCTGGAGCGGATTTGCTAGTGCACCCGACTTCGCAATAAGCACTGTATGTTTTTGCTTTATGTGAAAATCACTAAGGAGCGGGTAATCACCTCAGAATCTATCGGATCGCAACGAGCAAGTAAGTAATACTCTCTAGTAATACTCTCAACATGCCCCCTGCTTGCAGCACTTTTGCTGCAAGCAGGGGGCATGGGACAGACTCTACCGAGCATCTGCACTGATATTCCTACACGGTCCACAGGCTTAACCCCTTTCCATTCACGGAGCTGGACTCGAGCTTTTGGGATGTTTTGTTATTTTCTTTACTGTTCAAGCTCTAAGTATTCGTTTTTTGTTTCAAATATGGCACGCCTTGTGCGTATTGAATAAATAAATAAATAAATAAAAACTTTCTATCCTCCTTATTTACTGATAGAAATGGAAGCCTGTGTTTCATTTTCTGCCACAGTGATTAGTGCACTTTTTGCGTTTCGAAATACTTTCCAGGCACTTTTAGAGGAACACAGCTGTTTTTTGGTACAAGGTCGTCTTACACAGTTCTGGGCACAACTAATTGTCATATGTCAACAGGACAAATTGACAGTCAACTTTTTCGACATACCTAGAGCCTGACACTTCTTTCTGCGATATTGAGAGTAGATATGGTATAAAGAACAAAGCGATATCCTTATTTGAAAAAAATCAGTTCGAATAATGGAAAAGTACATTCAAATGTTCTCAAGAAGCTTTCTATCGGATTACAGCCAATTTTGGGCGAAAGGGGGGGGGGGGGGGTAATTATACGTGTAAGGGCGAAACCTTACACGTATAATTCGAAAAAAAAGATCTTCATTCTTCAATCCTTTTTCTTCGATTCTTGTATTCAAAACTATCCGTTTTTCCGAAAGAACACATGTTCACAGATTGACTAATCAATCCCATTTTCAGAAAAATTCCAGGCTTGTTAGATAAATTAAATCAAGCCATAGCGTTTACTCGCGAAGGGTGAGTTGCATATACCAAATCTATTTTTCATTTGGCCTATATCGCTCAATTTAGCTTATCCATCGTAAGTAAACGCTATGAAAGTGTCCCCGATCCATATGTCAACAAGCATTTTCAAATTAATGCTAACATATTAACCTTATATCATCTTAAAGTTCTTCTTGTCTGCACGGGGATAATTCTTCTATTCTCAGTTGCAGCTTTACTTGGAGGTAAGAGCTTTCCATCATTAATAATAAGTTATTCCAAAGTTATTTCAACCCCATTTTCAAAAATTCGAGCTGTTTTTGTTTTCCTGTGAGACTTGGGGTACCCTTCGATAGAGTGGAACAAGCTCTACAAAAAGACCGCCAGGTATCCACCTAATGCCTAATCAGGCAAAATTTGGAGCCAAAAAATCAAGAATTTTCATCTACCCTAAAAATCGGATCTCCTTCTAAATTCCTACGGACTTCAAACGTGGTCTGTATATAATAAACACATAGTAGTACAAAAAAATGTATTTGGTTGAATTTTTTCGGTGTTCAAAATTGAAAAACAAAGACGGTTCAAAAATGCCAAAAGTGCCACATCATTCGGGTTTTTCGTATTAAATTTGGTATTTCTCGAATATAAAAGCATACACATACAAAGGTAAAGCTTCAAGATTATAATTATAAAGGCTTGTAGTATACAGTGACATATGTGGGAGGGGTTGGGGGCGGAGTTTGCCATTTTTGGACTATCTTTTTTCTCTCCTATGCGTGTAAAAAAACCAGTAAAGGCATATCTGAGTACTACTATGTGCCTACTATCGCAGATCGCGATGACCGAAATGTATCTATGTTGAATTGGTTGTTTACTTGAGTTTGTATATGAGCATACCATTTTTGGAAGATAGTTCATTCTGTGTCTCATTCTCACTCTGGTTCGTCGCCAAGTTCTCCACTACCACTTGGCTCTTATATATCTACCTATATCGGATAAACGACTATAGTTACTATCGTGTTGATCGTATAGCAACAAGAAGCAAGGCTACCGCTATTCAACAAGGCTACACTACTACACTCTATTGAATCCACCAAAGGTTTAGGCGGATTCCTCTATACCTACTGTATAATGGCCAAGTTGGAGATTGTAGGGTTTTTCCTTCCGAAAATCCAATTTTAGGGGACAAGATTTTTTTCATTGGCTTCAAATTTTACATGGGATGTGACTTAGGCGGACACTTGGGCCCGTAGTAATCCACCCTACCTGCCGGGATCTCATGCCCTGAGGTCGCCCTGATGTGGACTTGAGGTCCCTAAAATCTCAAACTCCCTCCGGAGACCCCCAAGTCAGGCTGATCATCTATTTTTTTGTGTTACTGCCTAGTTTTGCTGTCGAAATAGTATGGGAATTGAAAGGAAATCCAAAAAATGTTCTCGTTTGCCATTTATTTGGCCTCGAATTGTGATCCTGCCGGCAGGTTCACGATCTATTTTTGTCGAAATTTGAGGTGCCATCTAGCTCGCAGCCTGCCGGCAGGTCAGAGAGTGAAGGAAATAGTGTGTAGTTTGTGGAGTGCGACCTGCCGGCATGTGGACGTGCCCCTACCACGTCCAGATGCCGGCACCTTTGTCGACGGCGTCTGTGAAATTGCGTCGCGCGGCAATATCACAGAATTTACGACAAGCCGAAGGATCAGAAAAATTCATTTTCTATTCAAAAACAATGATTTTTATCATTATATGGGTTTTTCCTTGTTCAGGTTCTTGATATATCTGTAGAAAAAATAAATAAATATATCATACAACCAAAAAGAGCCCCATCTTCTTCTTGCAATTCCTTTAAATCTTGTCTGCAACGTTCGCCTGCCTCTTGCTCTTATCAATCAGCTGTTCTTTCAGGTCAAAGTCTATCACGCAATGTATTGATCCTGCGCTCTCACAAGCTCAACTTTTCTGTGCGTTTGTAATTGCTGCCGCACAAAGCAAAAACTGACCGCGTGGTAGAATGGTTAGTGCTGCGGCGCTCAAAGTTGATGCATGCAGGTTCGAACGCGCTTGAGTAAGTGTTTTGCGGCTGCATGCGTTATTAAAATTTCATGTGCATATGACTGCGGAGTACGGGTATTTGAAATTATCAGAACCTATGAACGATCAAGGCGAATAAGGCGCCAATCTCGAGAAGTACAAAAAAGAGAGAAAAACTAATCAAAAAGCGAGAATCTAAAGCAAGATTTGGGTAGCTTGCGCCCGAAACACGAACATGCCGCGAGGTTCGCGAACTTGCCGGCATCTTTGATGCCACCTGGTAGGGTAGATTACTACGGGCCTTGGTGGCCATTTTGTAGAGCCTGATCTGCTCATCGAATGATACTCCAAGTCTACTAGTAAAGAAAAAACAAAATCAATTAATGAATTAATCAAAAAAGGGCTTTACTTTTGAGACAACTCAAAATGTCAATTTCATTAGCATTTTCTGTCGAAACTCGGAACTTTTTTTCAATATCCCAGACGTTCTTAGCCACACAAGCTTGTCATCCGGCCTCACGAATTGGCAGTCATGCCTTCATCGGTGGCCTGAAAGAAAGTATTGCTTATATTGCTAATTTGTACCACCAGCTTGTTTACTCGGTTTCATTTAAAATGCGCAAATTCTCACACTGTACGACTACCAATACTTCACCCAAATTGTTATGTTTTTTGTGGGGGCGTTCTTAGGAAGAAGACATCATGTTTCAGTTACTAGTGTTAGATATTATTTAGACGCGCCTGTCACCCTTTCGGAGATATATGGTAAACATTGGAAAAGTATCATGTCAATGTACGTCTCAGTGAAGCGCGAATGACTGTGTCCAAAGAATGTGTATTGCAACATCTACACGCACACACTTGCGCCTATCATCGTCGATCTTGGCTACATTTTCATATTATGAGAGTTAATCAAGTCAGTATATCATTAACACAATGTCTTTTGTTGCGCGTTTCATCCAGTGAGGTCAACTCCGCTTTATCGTCTCCGTCAGATCCTTTAGAGTAGAATGTTCAGTGAAAGTATTATCAAACACCAGCATCTCCAGATGATATTTGATTTATGAATAGTGCGAAACCAAGGCGCAATAATGGGGTCAAAACTAAAGTCAGAATAACACAATAGGGGATGCGTTGACCACAACAAGTAGGACGGGTACCTTTTTTTTCTTATCTTGGTCTCAGCTAAATATTTGAGTATGCAATATTTTGTTTTCAGAAATTTTTTACTGTCGCTACAGTCAGCTGTTTCTGAAGTGCATTCAGAAGGCGAAGGCTCGTCTCAACTTCGCTGCGTCTGACAATGGGATGACGCATGAAATAGAACTCAAGCACTTCTCGAACTTCAGAGAATGAAGCCTTTAGCATACTAATCAAAACTTCCATACAAAGCATACAGTTCGAATTATTGTGTCGTGTACAAATTCATGTTTTCTGATATATCATTGACGGCCTCGCTTAACTATTGTTGTACCCGACGACGAGTAAAAAAGTGCTTATAAACGCTATTGACCCGCTGGCCGCAATTCCAAAATGAGCACCACATAGTTGGCGAACGAATGCACAAGAAATTTCACTCGGATTATGAAGATAAAGGTGAAATAAAAGTTACTTGAAAGTGCAAAGACATTGCACATTAGGCATAACTTGAGAATGCTTTATGATAGTTCTAACTAAGAAAGAAAGACCCTGTCAAGTTATGGCAAAACAAAATAAATATTGTGATACGAAAAAAAATGCATCCTTTTGATTAGCACGCTTGGATGCAGGTTCAAGATACCAGACAGTGGCGAAAAAGTTCGAATTGGTATCAGTTGTGGTTGCACTTCAAGTGCTATCGCTGCCACGCTTGCAAAAACTATCTAAAAACTAAAAAAAAACTATGTTTTTGTCATCGTTGAAGCGAACTAAATCAGCAGTTAGGCTCAGGTTCAAATCTCATATGGTTTTCGTGAACTTGTTCGGAGAAATGCAAAGTGTGTAAATATGACGCCAATGCACCATCACTATAGTAATCACACGAGTGTTATTTGTACACTGAAGTCAGCGTCCGAACAAAAAATAAACCCGCTTTCTAGCATTTCGCTTATTTAGGCTTGCCGCTACGGTAAAGCCACCTTAGAAAGCGCGAAATAGCTATTCTCATAGCCATTTATTTTAAAATTGAACGAGTGAAACTTTTGCCAAGGCTGAAAGATCTTAGGATCATAGGCTGCTGAGCACCCTGTGATCCTAACCAACTCAGACAATCGCGAAATACTTCCGGGGAAAACTAAACTTCTAAAACTCTTAGGACGAACGCTCTTATTGGGCCGTGTGGGTGAACCCCGCCCTACTTGGCCGCGCCCTACTTGGCAGCTCCAATAGGAGTGTACCCCCAAAATTCTAGAATTTAGTTTTCCACGGAAGTATTTTGCGACTGTCTGAGAAACGGCATGCGCACTCCGCCGTAAGTGGAAGAACCTTGAGCTGGCTATACTCACCCACTGTGGGATAAGTCTCCCAACTTCACACCATATTTTCTTTAGGTTGGTGCAGGATTAGTGTGCTAATTTTATTCGGTGGCCGCAGAAGAGATATAAAATGTAAAAAAACACCATTCGATAAAGCAAGGCAAACGATGACATTTGAACAATTGCAAAAAGTTTGATCTACCTAAAGTTTGAGAAGAAAACCTCAAAGAAATTTAACACCTAAAAATCAGATACCCCTTCAAAAAGATCCTACAAACCTCCAGCTTGGTCAGGCATATACTGTCCTCACCAGACATTCATAATACTCTTGCTCTGTTTTTTATCTCAAAATTGAAAGATAAGTATAGGTCAAAAGTACGAAAATGTCGCCTTTTCGGGTTTGTGTTTAAAATTCAATATTTCTCGGAAACTAGGACTTGTAGAAGGTCGGAAATTTATTGCTGTATTTTCAAAGCTTTGTACTGTAGAATTACTCGTAGTCGAGGCGCTTATACATATTGGAGCGGTTCAATACTAATTTTTCCAATTTCCAGATATGGAAGAAATATAGAAAGCGTATATAGGCGATGTCACCCGCATCCGTCGTTGGTATCCGCGAGCTGAGGCTGCGCACGTGCGCCGCATGCGCGGAAACGATATGCGAGCGCGGTAGCTGCATGAGTCAGATATGTGACCGCTAACTCCGCCTTGCTCTTTCCGATTGTGCTCTTGTCTCTTGTCTTTCTGTCATTCTCTGCTATCAACTTTCTTTGAGTGCGTTCATGACTAATTTTCATCTATTTGTACATATTGCAATGAAATACTTTCAGGTTTCAGCTACTACAACGCTGGATCAAAACAGTGAACTTTTTCAACTCTTGACAGATCATAAACGATACTCGGACATTGGTAGGTTTGAGGCTATCGGATTAGTATCGCGTTGTGCATTCGTTGCAGTGTTTTTCGATAAATGTCTCTACGAGCACTGAATTCGAGTTCCCAACAATTAAGGCTCTTCCTACCATTGATCAAGGTATCTGCACTATGAGTGTTTTCATATGTTCTACTGTAGCCTTGTTTCACTTCTTTCTTTGCTTTCCTTGACTCCTTTTTAAGCCAAAGGAACATTGAATAGTTAAAAGTTGCAGTTTTTGCTATTTGTCTCAAATGTGTAGCAAAGTATCTCGTTTCTGCCTAAGCAAAAGTGATCGATTCCTTCGTTCGGTCTCGTCAATGCTTCGTTCTAGCCATTCTATTTCGACCGCTAACATCTCACCAAACTCAGATTTATACTGTGTGTTTCACCTTTTCGAGCAACTTTGAAAAGAAAATTTAAGTTACTTCTCTTATTACTCAGAAAAAGTCAAGGAAAGCAAAGGAAGTGCAAAAGGCTATAGTAGAAAGCGGAAATATATGAAAACACTCTTGGTGCAATGATACCTCGATGGTGCGAGGAGCCTTTGAACTAAAGACATAAGTCAGTGCTCGTAGAAACATCACTATCGAAAAACATTGCAACGAATGTACAACGCGATGCTAATCCAATAGCTCCAAACCTACCAATGTCCGAACATCGCTTGATGATCCGACAGGAGTAGTCAATACAAAAAGACTTTGTTCTGCCAGCGTTGTAGTAGCTGAAACATGATAGTATTTTTTTGCTAGTAAAAATGAAAATCAGATGCATTCAAAAAAAGTTGTTCGCAGAGAAAGACAAGGGCACAATCGAAGAGAGCAAGGCGAATCAATAGCGGTCACATATCTAATTTCATGCCAGCTACCGCGCTCGCATATGTTTCCGCCGCATGCAGCGCGCGTGCGCAGCCTCAGCTCGTGGATACCCACGACCGATGCGAGGTGGCATCGCCTATACATGGAAGCTGACATGATAAGTAAATGTCTAAAGCAAGTTGCAGGCTCGTGGGATTTTCTCAAGCAAAAGTCCGATTTTTGAGTGCTAGAATTTTTCAAAGCTTTCCTTCCAACTTTAATTGCAGAAGTACGCGAACGCGCATTACTTCTGCATCAACCTAACATGTAGTAAACAAGAAAAAATTAAACAAATTGATAAAATAACGTTGTGACCTCGCACATGCACTAAGGGACGCCCAAAGGAGTCCGCCGTCTTATGCACTCTCTTCAAACTTAAAAGAGCTGGAATTTTCAGCAGAAAGCTACATCAAACTTTATTCGCCGCATTGCACGCTGTCTCATTTCGCTTAAGAGCTTCGCTTGCTTGCTTCTAATTGTAAGTATTAGCTGACGAAAATTCAGTTTGTGTTTTTTGAAGCAGAACGAGCAAGTCTCAACAAAATTATGCCCAATTGCAAGACGAGGCACGATTTTGTGAAGATTTGAGTGCTTTAAAAAAGCGCTAACACGTCTTATATCCAATTCTAATATTGAATGCGAGTGAATGCTTGAAGGCATTGTTCAGGTTAGTTGGAGGGTGGTGGGGTTTTGACGCAGTGCGGGAGCTCGGGTCCTGACTGATGCAACAGTTCGAGTCCGATTAAAAAATGTGGATTCTAAAGCGAAATCGCTTCAAAAAAAGGGGCTCTGCCAATCCCGCCTCGTTAATACGTTAGATCTACAGCATTCGCCGCCTCAAAACTTGTCAAGGAGGCAAGATTGGCGGACCGCCCCTTTTTTCCGGAGCAATTTTCTCACTTTAAAATCCACCATTTATTGGAAGTGAACTGTTGCACTAGTCAGGAGACGTGCTCTCGCACTGCGTCAAAAAACACCATCCCTCAGTTGACCTGGACAATGCCTTCAACGCATGCCTCGGACTGCACAAGGCTGGCACGACACTCTTCCCACCTTAAAAGTAACGGCTCGACAAAATGACAACTTTGGAATACTCATCGTTCTCGGTTCCCCTGTGGCCGTATTCATCAACGAACCCAGTGGGTTCCGGAATTCAATGGGTTCGTTGATGAATACGGCCACTGGAAGTCCAAACCTGTGCTTTGCAGATTTAAAAGAAATAACCCGCTTTCTTAGACGTGCAAAGTGCTGTTTGGGTGGATCGCGAAAGTGGCTGATGGAGCCAATAATCCAGTTGTGGCCGAGATGGATATGGTGTCTCCACTCACGAGCCAATCGCGCTCTAGAGGATAGGCATACGCCGTCCGCCTAAATAGCACCTTTCATGTCTAGAAAAGCGGGTTATTGATATCTTCTGCAGCTGAAGAACAGTCTTGGACTTAGGTCATCCAGGGGAACCGAGAACGATGAATATCTCAAAGTTTTCAATCTGCCGAGCCGCTGCCTTTAACCACAGAAACGAGTGCAATTTCGCGCTCTCCTATATGTTCGCGGGCCCTTCGTTTTGCAACTCATGATTTAGAGGCCTTTTTAAAAAACAAATGATAGAATCAAAAAGTTCTTTGGACACTCCGCAAAAATTAAATTGCATGAGCGCAAAGTCATCACATTCTCACCAAGCTTCAATGCAAAAAACACAGATTGAAGTGGGTTCACATGAAGTGTGAGACTGCGAAAGGTCCATTTTTGCCGGTTTTTGCTGCTTTTATGTGATTATCGTATTCCCTATAATCCCCAATTCCTTATTGCAGTTTAACTCGATTTCATAGCTACATTCCGCACAACCTGAAGATCGTCACTGTAGATATCGGTCTTAAGCAAATTATGATTACAAACATTGTCTAGTTCAACCCAGTCTTAATTCACAAGCTTTCTGTCTAGCCGAAGCGTGAGCGAGATGCCTGCCCTTCAAGTTCATCTTATTATAGCTGAAAAAGAGCCTTGGCAAGACTTCGAGAATTTGCCAAAAGCCATCGTCTATCTAAGGGCCGCATGCAGTAACCTCCCCGCTGGGGAGGGGGTCGCAGCTCAAACGAAAGCTTTATATTTCGAAGCTTTACCTGGATTTTACGTTGTGTACCTATCCGTAAGCATTCCTACTACCCTTCACTATGAACATGTTGAACAGGAGCGAGAAGCTGCACGAACCGCATTTTCCAGTCTTTGCATGATCCCTGATGATCCCCGCCGCTTTTCTTTAAAGTCATTTTTCTTTCTCCGAAGTTGACGAAAACCTTTTAAAGTTGTACTGAACATCTAACACAACAGTGCTAAGCATGTTGCTGATGAGAACAAATGAGTTTTTGAAAAGTCGAATTTTTCGGTAAATCTCAAATTTCGACCTGTGGATCATCGAAAATTTCATGACTTCAAAACATCATTTGTTCTTATCGGCAACATGCCTAGCACTGTCGGGTTAGATAATCTGCACAACTTTGGAGGTTTTTCGTTAACTTCGGAGAAAGAAAAATGACTTTAAAGAAAGCCCGGGAGTCATCAGGGATCATACTAAAGCTGGAAAATGCGGTTCGTACAGCTTCTCGCTCCTCTTCAACATGTTCATAGTGAAGGGTAGTAGGAATACTTACGGATAGGTACACAACGTGAAATCCAGGTATTTGGAGTTTCGAAATATAAAGCTTTTTTTTAAGCTGCGACCCCCTCCCCTCGGGGATGTTAGTGCATGCGGCCCTAAGAATTAAATTCTTAAAAAATTTTCACGGATGTTTTCTTTCTTTTTGTTCAACAGATGAATGTAAGTGCTTGTAACTACAGCTATTACAAGCTGAATAATAAAGGTTATATTGCGTCACACTTTGTATGGACCCTTTGGGTGATTCGGAGTAGAGTACACCGAGTGCAATTGGCATGGTAATTCGAATTTGCGAAATTACAGAGAAGGCAGATCATACTAGGGGACATTGGCCACCAATATATAGCCATATTCGCGCTTCCATAAACAAAAATATGAGTTCATGAGAAGACGGTAACAAAGCGCCGAAGCTTTTTAGCACTGCTGTCTTCGTAATGAGCAATCATAGGATGAAAAATGATGGAGGAAGAGAGGTATGAACAGCGAAATTCTTATCTAAAAGAGTAGCATTTAGTGGTTTTATGCCAAACGGAACGACTAAGACAGAAAATGCCATACAAATCTAGCTTGGGAACTCAATACGATGAACTAGGTTGGCATATATGGGCCTCTTTAACTTACAAGGAAAGGAAACTCGGTTACCGTGGCCATTTGGAAAGTGATGTGTACCGTAAGATGCATCACGAAACGCTCATTCTAAACCTGTACTCGATATCTGCGAAACAGTCTTTTGAAGGAAGTTAACTTTTTTTCCTAGAAAATTTGCGTACTTTTGGATAGTTAAAACCGCTAGATCTGATATAGTTTTCCGTTTGAAGTCATTTAACAGAATTCTAAAAGAAGTGCTTTTTGTATCTATATTTATCTGAATTATATCATGCAGTTGAAAAGGAAAGAAAATTTTTTATTGATGATTTTGGCCCTCCGCTGTAGCGCAATTCATCTATAAAAAATAACCATAACTTCATCCAGGATATCGTTTCGCAGACAGGAAGACAAATCAAAACCAGCATTGAAGGCGCATTTTTCGATATACAAATCAAATATGAATGACCGCAGTCATCAAGTATCTTTCTTTTATTAGATACGAGTTACTTCACAAGAATTTATAATTTAATAATAATTAATAATTTATAATTAATAATAATCAATAATTTATAACCTAGCACCATATGCATTTCTCTCTAAAGTCGTCACTAGATAACAGTCTCGTGATATTTTCTGTTTTTCGGCTTAAGGCTAGTCTCTTCCACATATTTGCAATGTTCGTTTACTTACATTGTTTTTGGCACAGATCCACGAGTACTGAATGCAGATAAAGAAAGATAAGGGGACCACTCCGGCAAAATTGGCAGCAGATTTCCAGTAGCAAGTGACTACTCAGACAGTCGATGCCATAGCTCCGGAGGGCAAAATGGGAGGGTGCTGGCTCCGTCCGACGGAGGTTTGCCACTCATGCTCCGGAGCCCTCCCATTTTGTGCTCCGGGGCTCCTCCAAATCTGGCGCACCTCCGGAGCCGAGATTTGCGAGTCCGGGGGAGGGGTTCCATCCGCGTTTTTGTGACCTCACCGTGACGTCACAAGAAAAGACCTCCCCCTCGATCCGCCCCCTCAGTGATTAAGAGGGCCCTCCGGAGCTCTGCCAGATTTCGACCGCCCTCCGGAGCTACGGCATCGATTGTCTGAGTACATTCACACAGATTCGCGGCAGCGCAAATGATTAACTTAAAGCAGATTATAAACTCAACCCAAACCTATTTTCCAAGTGACTTGTATCATCTTGCCTGCTTTCATGTGGTAAACCACCACCCTCGTATCTGTTGGTTAATCATCAGATAAATGAGTTGCCGCACATTGACGGTAACTCGCTTTCTAGACATATCCACTAGTTACAAAACAGAACGGAACATACCCTTGATCAACTGGCTTGGCGGCTGGAAGGGGGCTTCGTGACCTAATTAAGGCCGCTCTTGCCCGCGACGCAGTCTGCGTCTCTCTCCCGCGCGTGCTCTCTAATCATTATTAGCCTTAATTAGGTCACGAAGCTAGTTAATGATCAGAGAGAGACGAGAGAGACGCGCGAGAGAGACGCAGACTGCGTCTGCGGGAGAGAGCGGCCTCAAGTGGGTCACGAAGCTCCGCCTTCCAGCCGCCAAGCCAGTTGAATCGAAGGTTACTCATCTATTGGTTAGTACGTGATAGGTGTCGCACCTTACACAAAGAGGTATACATGATCGGAGCTGCCAAAAGTAGAATGAATAGTGTGATGGTCTTATCAAGAATGCAAATTATAAAGTTGATTAGAAAGAGCGTCAGTACCTGCTGGAAGAATTTGATATCTATATAACCACCAAACAACACAGTTGCATTAACAAAGTTGCTCAGTAAATATGTTTGACCTAAGTGAAATGCAAAACATCGTCTCATTTGACCTGAAATCAATGACGGAGCATTTGGTAAAGGAAAATCATCACATTCGTTAATGATAAAAGCATTCAAGGATAAGTAATTACAAAAATAAAATCATTATGACAGAATCAAATATTTTCTGCATGTGTAGCTGTGACAGATCAACATTCCATATTTAATCTATTAGGTCGTTCCATAAGTTCGTAGCGTTTTTATAAACCAACAAAATCATCAATTTACGGTAAAAATCAATCAAAATTTTGATCCTCTTTGTACCGCACGACCTTTCGGCACATTCTCGTTAGCTTCTCAACCTCAATTTTTCAAACGCCGGGTCCCAAGAAAGTCATATAACCAGCGCTCGAACTGCTTACTGAAATCGAGACATGCACCATTCCTGAGGTTTGCCAGAAAGCGTAGCAAATGAAACACTGAGAGAGCGAGGTTTGGAGAGTATTTTGGGTACTGAAGTGCCTTCCAGTCAAATCGTGGAGGACAGTTTTGACGACATTTGCCGTATGACGCCATGTTTCGTCGTGCAAAAAAACTCACTGGATCTGTCTGTTAGGCTTTTTCTGCGGTAGGACCTGGTTTAGACGGTCCAGTTGGATTGCTTACGGTATGGTTGACCATCGCCTACCTGCACAGCAATTTTCAGTGCACGACGTCCTGCCCGTCCCCCGAAAAATCTTGCTCAGGGACATCCTGCTCAGCTCCTGCTCATTTGTAGCAATCCAATCCTTTTTTTGTCTTATATTGATGATCGAGCGCCATGTTCCATAATCGAAACAAAAATCAGCGCAAAAGCGCTTCTTTTCATAACGAAAAAGGCGCAAATGTCGAAAATGCTCCTCTTTTGCCTTTCAAGATTTCCATCTTTGGAAGCTGCGAGATCCGAGTGAATCAGCTTTCCACGCAATCAGCAGATGTATTTCAAAGAGCACAATTAGCCCTTCAAAATGATATACGCATCCTGCCGCAAATCAACCGCTCCTCAAAGATATGAGTACGAAAATAAAAACGCTACGAACTTATGGAACGACCTTATATATCAACTTTGACTTATAACTTAAGGCAAATTGAGAAGCTACTAACAACTAAACGAGTAAAGCCTTCGATGGCTATCGTATCACATTTATGCATTGTAGGCATTACCTGTAACACGTCCGCCCTTGCCCGCCCAGTTGGTGTTCACAAACCCGGGGCGTCCATGAGTGCATGTGAGCTCCGAAGTAGTCACGCTGAGCTTGGAGAAGATTCGCAAGCAGAACCTGAAATCGTTTACATAAAAGTGATTTAATTTGAGCAAAATTTCAATTTTTTCAAAATGAATGTTGCACGCTATCAAGGTGACCAGAGAGTGATGCTAAAACCTCATACAAACAAAGAGGACACGACTGAGAATGCAAGCACAGAATTAATGAGCAAACAAAATAATTGGCGAGTCTCGAACTAACTTTGAAGATATAGGAAAACAATCATAAAGCCACATTAATTTACAAAAAAAATTCAGTTACCCAGAAAAAATAGAGAAGCAATTTCTCTAACAAATCCGCTATAATAAGATGAAACAGAAGTTCTGTCGTACCAAACAAAAATTTATAACTTCTTGATTTTTTTGTGGTGCATATCTCTGACTTTAGTCGATAAAAGAAATCATGCGCTTCATGATTGCATAGCCAGCTTTTCGTAGCTATTCAATACGCCGTAGAGGCAAACTGAAATTCTGACTTTTTTGTATTTGATCATGAACAATCTGCGACTTGTTCATGATTTCTCATGATTTTTCACATCCTAAGTTCCGTTCCCGTGCCCAGTTTAAAGATCGTCAAAAACTGTGAATTGTCAGTTTTTGACATTTCTAAAAAAAAAGCAAAGCAAATTTTGGCTACACAAACATTGTTCAACTCAATCCAGTCTTGATTTCACGATTTTTATGTCTAATCGATGGTAAGCGAAAAGCCTGCTCTTACAAGTTCAATTACTATAGTTGAAAAGAGATTTGGCAAGAGTTTGAGAAGTAGGTTTGCCGAAAGTCATCGTCTATCTTGAATTCAAATTCTTTCAAAAGGTTTAAACGGGGTTCCTTCTTTTGTTTAACAGATGAATGTAAGTGCTTGTAACTACAGCTGTTACAGGCCAAACCAGTCCATCGTATTGAGTTCCCAAGCTAGATTTGCAGAATATTCTGCTCTTAGTCGTTCTGTTTAGCATAAAAGGAACATTAAATGCTATTCCTATCGAACAAAAATTTCGCTGTTCAGATATTTCTCCCTGCATCACTTGTCATCCTATGATTACGCATTATGAAGACAGTAGTGCTAAAAAACTTCGGCGCCTTGATATCCTCTTGCCATGCGCTCACACTTGGTTTTATGGAAGCTTGGATATGACTATCGATGAGCAATGTCCCCTAGTATGATCTGCCTTCTCTAGAATTTCGCAAGTTCAAATTACTCGTGACGTACTCTACCCCCCCCCCCCCCAATCACTCAAAGGGTCCATACAAAGTGTGACACAATATAACCTTTATAATTCAGCCTGTAACAGCTGTAGTTATGAGCACTTAAATTCATCTGTTGAACAAAAAGAAAGCCCGCGCAAAACTTGAGGAATTTGATTTCAAGATAGGTGATGGCTTTTCGCAAATTTACTTCTCAAAGTCTTGCCAAATCTCTTTCCAGCTATCGTAAGATGGACTTGAAAGAGCAGGCTTTTCGCTTACCATCGACTAGACGTAAGAATCGTGAAATCAAGACTGGGTTGAGCTAAACAATGTTTGTACAGCCAAAATTTGCTTTGCTTTTTTCAGAAGTGTCAAAAACCGACAATTCACAGTTTTTGACGATCTTCAGGCTGGGCAAGGGAACGGAACTTAGGAACCCGAGCCCAATTAGCTCGATTTGGGAAGTGCCTGCAGGACACAGTCTTGCTCGCTGTCTCCGACTGCTCTCTGTTACATGGCGACAATCTAAGCCCCGCCTACTGAGAGCCTGTCTTGGAATCTCATCAAGGAATGCTGAAAATCGCAACTGAACTTGAACTTTCCTTAAGCCAAAACCTTCAAAATGATTTTAGGAACGTGAAATTAGTCTCAGAAAGAGACAACCGTGCGTTTATAAACAGACAGTTCATAGTTTGATTGAAAACTTTTCTTCTTCGACTGATTTGAGTGCTGATTGTGAGTTTCGGGCAAAATCAGGAGAAACTTTTGGGTACATACAAAGTCAAGTACAAATAGATGAAAGGAGGAAGAGAACACGGCTTTGATTGTTGGGCGAAGAAACAAATACCATGAGCAAAATCATAGTTCACACTTAAATTAACCATCGAGTTTCAAATTTAATTTAAAATATAATAAGTTGAAGGCATGGAAAATTCAAACTGCAGTAAATCCGGTAATGAAAACCGATCGACTAACATCAAAAGCTTCAGTAAAAACTCATTTTTTGATTGAAAATAATTTGCACAAATCTTTAGGAAATTTACAATTAAGGCTGCGTTTGAACAATTATTTACTTCAAGCAATACACACAGATGGCCACAGATGCCTTTTTCAGCCTACTGCCTGAATTTACCACTCAAATAAACTATTTTCGAAAAGTTTGACAGTTTCTGAATAAATTCATAGTCCATGTTTTCCGAATCTGCAAAAAGAATATTGTGTTTAATCAGTTTCAATTAGTAGATGATTTATGATGACGGTACGTTTTTCTTTTTCGTTTGAGGCTATTTTCACCTTTGTACGATCATTTGAGAGTTTTTGCCTAAGAGCCAGTTTCAGTGACGTGAAGTTCAATTGGGATTTTCAGCATTCCTTGTCCAGATGTATCCTCTCAGTAGGGGCGGGGCTTAGATTGTCGACATGTCTTAGAAAGCAATCGAAGACAGCGAGCATGACTGTATCCTGAAGGCACCCCACATCGAGATGATTAGGCTCAGGGCGTGAAAACTGATGAGGGGTCTTAGCTAAGACATTGCCCTAGCAGCAGCGCAAATCCATTCACGGCTGAGTAATCCATCTCCAAAACCCTCAAGCGCAGCACCCTTACCGTACCCGCAATTGACCTGCTCTGATTGGCATTGCTCGCGCTGAGACCCGTCCCTAATCGCTCGCGAGTTACGGTAACGCCGAAGGCTTGGAAGGTTTGGAGTTGAATTTCTCAGCCGTGAATAAATCATTTGCACTACAACTTGGCCAGTGCCTTAGCTAGGAACCCCTCACCAGTTTCCAAAGAAAACGCATGCGCCCAGATTTGCTTGGATACTGTCTTTAAAATGGGAAGAGTGTCGTGCCAGCCTTGTACAATCCGAGGCACCAAGCGTGCACAAGCCTCAGTCAATAATCGAATTGACTTTAAGACCTGTTCGCCCTTTCTTAGAGCCTCAAATATCAACGAAATCGTGCTGGCTATGCAATTGGGCATAAATTTGTTGAGGTCTGCTCGCTCTGCTTTAAAACACAGAAACCGAATTTTTGCCACCTTATACTTGAAACCAGGCAAGAGAAGCCTTAAGTCGGAAGTATGCAACAGCGTGATGCGGCAAATAAAGTTTGATGTGGCCTTCTGTTAAAAACTCTCACCCCTTCAAGTTGTCAAAGCAGTGTGTGGATAATGTAGAGGCTGCTGGGCTTTAGCGGCAGACAACGGTGGATTCCTTTGGGCATTCCGTAGTGAAAGTGCCCAGGTACAACGTTAACTACCCTTTGATTCAACTGGCTTGGCGGCTGAAGGCGGGGCTTCGTGATGTAATCAAGGATAATGATCAGAGAGCACGCGCGCGAGAGACACGCAGATGCATAGCGGGCGTGAGCGGCCTTAACTAGGTCACAAAGCTCCTTCCAGCCGCCAAGCCGGTTGAATCAAAGGGGTTACATTTTAGGTTTGGGCAGAATCAATGCGCATTCCTTATCCATAAAAATGTAGTAAACATATCATTCGATAAAGCAAATAGTCTACAAGATGGCATTCTGCAATCGCGAAAGTTCTATCTACCTGAAGTTTGGAAGGAAAACTTTGAAAAATCCTAGTACTCAATAATCGGACTTTTGTTTAAAAAAATCCCACGATTTTTAACTTACTCCAGAATTACTTATCATGTCATCTATCTATCTATACACTTGCTATGTTTCTTCCATTTCTAGAAACTGAGAAAATCAATATTCGACCGCTCTAATGTGAGCAGTTGTCCAAGCAAAGGATAATCCTGCGATTCAATGCCATACGAAAGTAGGCGCTTTTGCTATGTCATCCTGTCATCCTTTAAAGCCATAACGAGAAAATTCCCCCACTATGGTCGGCCGCCTCATCGTGGCGTGGGGGTGACACTGGGTGTCGAACTGCGATGCACAGCCGAGTGTATACTCTGGCAGGGCCTCCCAAGCTGTGAAGGAGTTCGACGTTTCCGGTTTCGGCCGGATGCCTAGCTAAGAGCCGGCCAGGCCAGATCCGCCGCCGTCTGGTTTTCAGGTCGCTCCCTCTCTCAGGCGGTTCTCCCCGCTCCAAGCCCGGGGTCAGCGATCGCCCCGTGGAAATCAAGAGTTGGCCTAGTAAGTCTGCTCTTGTAGGGGAAAAATTTCATTACTCTACCAGTTAGAAGAATAGAAAGAAACCCTGTACATCGGATGCCGCCTACGGCGCCGGGTGGTAGCAAGACTGATGTCAGGGTCCTCAGGGCGCCTTTTGGATTGGACGAAAACGACACGTCTGCCCGGACGACACGCCACGGAGACTGCCTCATGCTCTGCACCTACAACGCCAAGACAGTCTCCACAAACGCCGACCTCCACGCTCTTCTCGACGCTGCAGAGCACATCAAGTAGCACATCATCGCTCTGCAGGAAACGAAGTCCAGGAAGAAGGACGTGCGACAGATGAATGATGGAACACTCATCATTCGTGGTGAGAAGGTTCCATCACGAAACGTGGGAGGTGTTGGCTTTGTCGTCCACCCATCTATCGTCCATCTTGTCCATTCGCACGAGATCCTATCACCCCGACTAGCCATCCTACGACTACGCCCTCCACGTCAGAAGACCATCAGCATCATCAACTGCTACTCTCCAACATCAGCAGCTGACGACTCAGAACTAGATGCTTTCTACGAAGACGTGGAGGAGGTCGTCCGCGACGAAAAGTCCTTCTACAAGTATGTTGTGGGCGACTTCAATGCGAAAATCGGGATGCCACTAGAAAAGGAATATAGGATCGGGAAGTTTGGATATGGGCTCCGGAACAAAACGGCAACCGTCTTGTTGGGCTTCTCTCCGCCGCACGACTTTTCCATGGAAATTCCAGCTTCCTAAAGAAAGAACATCGCCGGTGGACATAGGAATCGCCCAACGGAACGACTCACGGGGAGATCGACCACATTCTTGCCAACCGAAGGTGGAGCTTGCTCGATGTCTCAGTAGTTCCATCCTTCTGCAGTGGCTCCGATCACCGCCTCCTTCGAACGAAGATACGACTCAGCCGAAGGCTGGAAAAGAAAGTCTGTCACATTGCCGTGAGAAGGAAGGAAGTCGTTTACGACGGTAACAGGCTGGAGGAGCTCATATCAAGATGTGACTGGCCCATCGAGGAGGACCCAACATACGACTACGACCGGCTTCTGAAAGGATTGCGAGCCTGCGGAGAATGTGCCTCAGTGACTTCTGAGAAGAACTTGGAACGTATTTCGAAGACCACCAAGGAATTGCTCGAAAGAAGAAGATTTCTGAGGCAGGATCCGAATGCAACCCATCTCGAGCGACTGATAGCCAACGCCAGTTGCAGAACAGTTTTGCAGGAGGATTTCAGGAGGTACAGGCAAGCCAAGATACTGGAAGCAGCCGAAGAAAGACGAAGTCTTAAGAAAGGCCGAAGGGATTTCTGTGAATATCACGTACCGCTGGCTGCACTATTGAACGAAGACGGGACTCCGACTTCTTCCCGATACAAGATGGAATCTATCGCGAAGAACTTCTATACCAACCTCTTCCGCTCATCAACACCCGTGCCGATGCCCGTTGTTCCCACTGGAGAAGTACCACCACGAATTCTACCTGCTGAAGTGCGCACGGCGATTCAGACCATGAAGACATCCACGGCTCCAGGACCAGACCATCTTTCCGTCGAATTCTGCGAGCCGGAGGACAACGTCTACACGAGATTCTCGCGTCGCACCTGACATCTTACCTTCAGAAGGAGAGGATTCCCGACCAGTGGAGAACGTCAAGAACCGTCCTTCTTTTTAAGAAGGGTGAACGGGAAGATCTTCGAAATTACCGTCCAATTTGCCTGCTGAGTGTGCTGTACAAGCTCTTCACGAAGATTATCCTCGCACGCATATCTAGGACACTGGATGAAGCCCAACCCCAAGAACAAGCTGGATTTTGCAAAGGATTCAGCTGCATGGACCACATCCAGACGGTTTCGAGGGTCATAGAAGTCTGCCGGGAGTACCGACTGCCTCTCGTCCTAACCTTCGTCGACTACGAGAAAGCCTTTGACAGCGTCGAAACCAACGCCATCCTGTCTGCGCTAGTCGATCAAGGAGTGGAACCAGCTTACGTGAGGACACTAGCCGACTGCTACAAGGACTGTACAACAACGATGCAGCTATTCCATCGCCTAACCATTCCAATTGGTTCGACAAGGCGACACTATTTCGCCGAAGCTGTTCACCGCGGCCTTGCAGTGGGTGATGAAGTCACTAGACTGGGAAGAGAGAGGCATACGAGTTGATGGGAGATTCCTATCCAACCTTCGTTTTGCAGATGACATCGTCCTTTTCTCGAGCAGTATCACTGAAGCAGAGGCGATGCTGAAGGAACTAAACGAAGTAGGGAAGAAGATCGGACTGCGAATAAATCGGGAGAAGACTCAGTTCATGAAAAACGCCCTTTGCGAAGATGCAGAAATGGAATTGGAAGGCACCCCGATTATGGAGACGTCTTCCTACGTGTATCTCGGACGTTCGATGAACATGGAGAACGACTTGAGGGAAGAACTCAACAGGAGAAGAAGAGCAGCCTGGGCCGCCTTCGGGCCTCTGAAGGAAGCCACCGACCAACTGACGGACCCGGAGCTTCGTGCCCACCTGTTCGACTCAACCGTTCTCCCAGCGCTCTGCTACGCAGCTGAGACTTGGGCCGACACCGTAGCCACGTCGAAAGCTTTAAGGACCACCCACAGAGCGCTCGAGCGCAGTCTTCTGAAGATGGCCCGACACAAGCAACATCTAGTCGGACTTCGCAGCACGGATATGAGAAGAATGTCCCGTCTTCGTGACCCAGCGGAATACGTTGCGAAAGCGAAACACCGATGGGCCGGTCACATAATGAGAAGAACGGACGATAGATGGACACTAAGAACATCTGAGTGGATTCCTCGCGAAGCCAAACGTCCTCGAGGAAGACCACCGACGAGATGGGCAGACGTGTTCGTGGAACGGATGGACCAGCTGAGAAATCAGCTGGATACGATTCTTGCCCCTGGAACTCGTGGACGCAGCCACCGACGACGACCAAGAAGATCGTGGATGTCCGAAGCGAGGCACAGGGATCAATGGCGACTTCTGTACTGGGGCCCGCACGTCACGTGAGGACGGGCCATCTAAGTATCTAACAAGGGAAGGATACATGGTCGAAGTGGCATTTCATCTCGAAATGTATACTGTCTTATAGAGCTTAGGATGCTGATTCCGAATCTGCCTTCGTTATCTGCCGAGCGCCTCTGGACGCCGAGTTATGAGCGTTCTTTGGGTTGAAAAATTGAATGCGTAATTAGAGCAAAATTCGTCAGAATTGCTCAAATGGTCCAATGTTGATTATCAGAGCACTCCATTTCAAAGGATACCTTCTGCCCAAAACACTCATACTACATGTTGCTCTGTTTAGGCGCTGAAAAGTCCGTAATAGTCAATTTTACTTGAATTCTGCGTTCATTTTTCGCTCCAAAAAACATTTATAACTCGGCGTCCAAAGGCGCTCGGCAGATAACGAAAAAAGATTCGGAATCAGCGTTTAACGCTCTTCAAAATAGTATATGACCCATTTGAAAAGGCCACTTCGACTGGTTCGACCTCCCTTGTAAGTAAGTAAGTAACGAGGAAATTTTTACTAAGATTACTACACTTAGCGTGGTTGATCCGCTGAATATGGTACATTTTTCGGAAACCCAAAAGGCTTGATTGTAGCTTTGTGAATGACAGGTTTAAAATTCTGGCGTCTCTTCGGTCTACGTCCAAAGGAAACAATCAAGACAATTTCATGCTGAGTAAAATAGTTCCGGAAGTTGTATGATCTTGTATTTGATTTGCTAGTGGATTTATACTTTACCAACTTTTGAATTGACTAAATGCATCTACATCTCATTCAAAGCAAATTGGTACAAGTAAAGCTGGATGTCTGTTTGTCCGTATGTTCCGGATAGCAAAATCTGTTCCTTGAGCGGTCCGTACCAGACTTTGCACACATACACTTCGGAGCGGGAAGGGTTGATCGTCGATTTCATCGATTTTTTTTGCAAAGTTTTACCTATGAGGCTGGAAGTCGGCATAGGAGGTAAATGAGTATTCTGATAACAAAAATATTATTGGCAGGACCGGGCGGAGCCGGTTTGTCAGCTGAATTGGTTAAATAGTACAAGCAATGGCGATTTTTATCGTGGTGCATTGGAGTGCTGGGCGGAGCCGGGTATGCCAGCTAGTAATATTTTAGAGACAGCTCAATGTGATGGGTCAACCACAAACAAGAAATTAATTATACATAACTAATTTCTGACGAGTGAAGCACAACTGGCCGTATACAATGATCTTTGTTTATATTCATTACTTGCCACTTGTATATTTTTAGCCTTTGGTACTCAACGCTTATTCTTACGCAGCTGCGAAACATATCACTCGATCACCTTGCGGTCATATCGAAACGTTTTACAACAGCGATTTAAGTCTTTGGTAGCCATAACGAGGTTTCAATGGATTTTTGAGTGGGTAGCGAAGTGCTGCTTCGTCCCACAGCACTATGTGCATACAAGAGTACGCAGCAGTAACTGCTTTTCCTCCATTGTTTCATAGGCGTCTCAAAAATAAATCCCAACTCTGAATAAATTGAGTTGTTTTTGTTTTTCTAGTAGACGTGAGGTATCATTTGATGGAGCGGATCAAGCTCTTTAAAAAGACCACCAAAGATTCACCCAAGTTGTGATCCAGGTAAAACTTGGAGCCCAAAATGAAAATTTTTCAGCTACTACAAAAATCGGAGCTCCTTTCAGAAGATTTACACGGGATTCCATATTCGCAATCATATAGTAGATACATAGTAGCCACCATAAATGTATTTGGTGGATTTCTGCAGGGGCTCAAAACTGAGGAACAAAGACGGTTCAAAAATGCCAAAAGTGCCACATCATTCGGTTTTTTCCTATAAAGCTTTGGTATTTCTCGAATATAA
Source organism: Cylicocyclus nassatus (assembly GCA_958299035.1). Taxonomy (NCBI): domain Eukaryota; kingdom Metazoa; phylum Nematoda; class Chromadorea; order Rhabditida; family Strongylidae; genus Cylicocyclus; species Cylicocyclus nassatus. The sequence continues at coordinate 20,432,936 of CATQJL010000305.1, read as the reverse complement.
GAGCACATACAGGGCTGAGCTTCTGAGATTATACTTAGTGAGGCTTGTAGTATGCAGAGACATATGTGGGAGAGGCTCAGGGCGAAGTTTGTCAGAAATCTAATAAAGGGACTTTTGAATACTACTATGTGCCTGCTGTAAACGACAAAGTCGGAGGTCCGTAGAATGTTTTCTTGCAATTCAACGTGACAAAATTTTTCTTCGATTTTGGCTTCATCCTTTAAATGGAATGCGACTTAAACGGATCCTTGATGGTCATTTTGTAAAGCTTGCTGATCTGCTCTATCCAAGGATACCCTAATTCAACGAGAGGCAAATACAGCTCAGTTTATCTAAAAATGGAGTTTGTTTTCGGGACAATCTGGTACATTAGCACAACCTACTACATTTATTTAATATTCAAAAGTCCAGATAAGGTTCAGTTCTGAGCAAACAGTTAAACATCTACATGGACCGACATGTGCACAGTACAGAAGCAGCCAGCTGCGGAGACATTTCTATCAGTTCGCATGTACTCATTTGTTTCCATTTGGCAGCTGCATGAGTAAAAACAGCATAAAAGTCAAATTAAACTGAATCTTTACAGCTATCCAAAGCCTTGCTTTTACATTACAGCGAGTTATAAGCTACTGTATATTCCATAGATTTTTCTTCTCACCTGTTTCCTTTTGTATACAGGTTGTCCCAAAAAGATGTGAACATTGTTTGATCGTTGATAACTCTCTTACTTTCAAGCCGAGCTCTAAGTACCGTCCTGTCGAGCGAGGTCCAGCTTAGGTCTAATAAGTATCACGCGAGTTAAATCAGTCTTCATTACGGTACGACTACGGCACAGAATTTCAGCATACAACGCCACTGCGGAATAGGCCTATCAATGAAAAAACGACAAAATTTGGAAAACTGTGTCACAAAGTTATTAGGCGTGCTGACTACTACACAGTTTTTTACCAGTTACTCGAGCTTTTTTATTGTTATGCTTCTTTCATAAGTTATTTCAGGTTTAAGGTAACAATTGTTTGTAAGAGGGTTCGTCAGAAGTGTGTAAACAGTTGTTACTTTAAACCTGAAATAACTTATGAAAGAAGCTCAAAAGTGAAGTGCAAGTTTCACATCAACAAGTTTCCTAAAGTCCTTCAAGAAATTCCTATCGTAGTCCTACAGTAATGGAGAGTGATTGATGACCTAGGAGAGTGAATGATGACTCGCTCGATATTGTAAACCTAACTTGAGCATCGCTCTACGAGAATGCTACCAAAAGCTTGGCGAAAGACTTGAAAGCAAAAGAGTTATTAACGATCAAACAGTGTTTACATTCTTTGGGACACTCCGATGTTTGAACAATTCGGACTGTTTTCTTCCTTGACAATTTTATTTTGGTAAATCTTTTTCTGTTAAGCGGTCTTAATTCTTTCCTCAAAGACGGGCGAATTTACTTTAGACAATCAAATGTCTTATCTAGAAACGCTGTTGATTCAATTCAAATTTCGTACGTGCATAAACTGTAATTTTATATTGCAAAGCAAAATTATGAGAACTTTCAATGGACAAGGCTCAATACATAGAATTTTTTTCTACACACTACAGATGCAGAAAAACTGCGATTTTTTTGTGACCTATGGAAATGAAACATTTTTTTTTGAAGCATGATACCCACAAAATTACGTTATCGCTTGAAAGGAGTTATTCTTCGGAACAAATATTTGCATTCTGGATTTCGGTGTATTATGCATTATGCTTTAGAGAGCAATGCTTTACAAGATTTTCCTGCTCCTGGTTCTAACATATGCCGCGTCGGCTTGCATCCCCTGGCGCTCCTGCTTCGGAAGATCAAACAGAAAATCAAAAGAATCAGTGGAGGATCCTGAGAAGGGCTTGCAATCTGAAGTGAGTTTCGAATTTTGATTTATAAACCGTGTATTTAAGTGTATTTTGATTTACAAAGCGTGTAATTGAGTGTACTGACTGCTTTACAGTGCGAACGCCTCTGCAGTGGAGTAAAAAATCCTAAAGAATGCATAGAGGAGTGCATAAAACACATGAAAGAAAGGAACGCATTGGCCAACCGTAAAGCAGCTGCAGAGGCCAAATCCAGCAGCAATCCAAGTGAAGGACAAACTTTGTCTCCACCCAAAACTGCTTGAATTGTTGGAATAAATTGTTAATCTTTTGCTCTCTATGCGTACATCATCCATCATTCCCATAGAACGTCACTAATCAAATGCGATAGCCTTGGACCCTGTATAATTTATAGAAATGTTGGAAATTTCACAGAGAAAAGTGATTGTGTAGCAGATAATCATTGAACAAATGTTTTTTTTGCAGAACAAGAAATTGATTTGCTTTGTAAATTTGATTTCTTGAAAGTTAGATATCATGCTATCTCTTCAGCAGGTTGTACGCTATATCATATTAATATTTAATTCGATTCCTTCAAAAAATGTATCGTAGTGCATGTTGAGTTTGAAGCCAATGCACAAGAGTATTTGATTGTCAAAAAAAATCAGATCTTCGTTGGAATAATCTCATTTCTAACTGATCTTGTATAGAGGCAGAGACGTACAAAATGTGCTCAGCGACCTCAGTATTCAAAAATCAAAATACAAATTCAGAAAAACACAAAAACGTCGATTTTTTGGTCTTCAAGGCTAAGTCGATATTTTTTGAATAAAAGCACGTACAGGACTATATTGGCTGTTTTTTGAAGGTATGCACCTCATAGATTTTTTGTATTCACCCTGCATGCACAAAAAACTGATACTTTGTTCTGAAACTCAAAATTTGGCTGTAATTGAGCACTACTCTTTTCTAGCAACACAAAATCAACATTCAAATTCTATTGACTTACCAAGTAGTAGGTACACCTTGACATATGGAGCAATTTGAAGCACAACGTAAATTTTTAATTGAACAAAATTTTTATGCAATAAAACAGTCTGAAAACTTTCGGCACCTTCAGCCATTGAGGTCCTAATCATGCTTTGCAAAACCCCTTCATACGAGAAAGATTGTGGAACCAAAAGCCAGTGATGGCAACTGTTTAAAAAAAAATTTTCGTATGCGATTACTCTGTACCTACTGTGGGAACAAACTCAAGCAGTTATTATAGCGAATTGATGTGGTGATAAGTGATTTCTTTACCAGTAAGAAGTGAAAAGTTCCGCTATATCAGTCCAGACAAAAATCATTCAAATGTCGGAATCGCGCGGCATCCTGACTACACAAAAGTACTACATCTTTTATGTACTTGTGTTTAAACTTCAATCGTTTGCATTATGTACGAGGGTCTGGAAATAAGGTTCACATCTAACCTCAAAGTCATTTATTTCTTCCTTGAGGGAACTTGTAATGAAGAGCCTGTTTTAAAAAAGTAGAGTACTTTCATGTGTTTGCGCGGTAAAATGATATTAACAAAATTCTCGATTAAAACAAAGATTATACCATGCAGTCTAACTTTAAAAAATCACTCAAAATTTCTACCACTAGAGAGGCGGTGATGTTGATCTTTCTTTTTGCAAAAGAAAGTAGGAGCACTTTTTTGTGTCTGCGCAAATAAAACAATTTCTGGAACGAAAATTTTGTATAAATCGAATAAAAGTCAACATCGTCTAAATATGCTTCTGGGGTCTGACAGTGAATAGAAAGATTCGTTACGACAGTGTTTTGTCCGCAACTTTCCGTCGTTTAGCCTCAGAAAACGAAGTCTCCAAAAAAGGCAGCGCAAGATTTCTTAATTTTCAGCTTGCTAGAGTCTATAAGAGTGGCACTAACAAGTCACGAGATGTTTCGTAAAAATCAAATAGCAGTAGTTTGCATACCACCTTTGCAAAAAAATTTGTGAAAACATGTGTTGAGAAGAAATCCTCTTATCCTAGCTTTTGGTTGGAAACCAATCAGCTAAAACACTGTGGCGATTTACGCGTGTTATTGAGTCTTTGCAAATTGCAGTAATAGAGGGATTTTTTTTTGTAAAATGGCATTTGTCATAAATTTTCCGCTTCTGGATTTTTATGCGAAGTTGAAGCCGACCACGGTAAAGTACAAATATTGCTGTGGCTGGCTCATGCTAACTAGGCATTTTTACAGCTGTTCTGGTGGTGCGCTCCAAAATTATTGATTTCAGACTCAAAATCATCCATCTCTGGGTTTTTTCCATTGCTACCATTTGATTTATTCAAATTTGGGCTTTGATTATGTTTGAATTGCCCAAAAACTTCCATTATAGCCATATATAATAAGCAGGCAGTGATGGTAGATCATTCTCAAAAAGGTCATCAAAAAATAAACTTTAAAGAATGCGCAAACAAATTCCACATCATGGCTCGCAAACAAGAGATTCGAATTTATCCGAAAAGAGCATCAATTCACTGTTGAAATTTATAGGCTGTGTGTTTCCAGTTGCAGAAAAACGATTCAGATTTTAAAATACTCAGTAAAAGAGATCTGAGAGATAACACAATGAGGTGCGGATAATGCTGCGGCTGGGACTCTTTTTAGGTGTCCGTTATATGTGCCAAAACTTTTTTTTTGCTATAAGCCTTTAGACGCATTACTCCACTTACAAATGTAGTAGTCTCTTACACTGGTAATCTTTCACCCCATCACTTCCTTAATCTGACTTGTCTGCAGATAGATCCCAAACTGACTGAAAAAAACTTGCGCTAAAAACTAACCTTTTGATTCATGAAACGACAAGGTGTTATTGTTTCGCCTGTATATAAAAGGAGCGGGATGCTGCCAAGCCAAAGTTATTACAAAGCCAGAAACGTTTAGTCTAGATATGCGGAGATACAGCTCATCATTAGAAAGAGAATTTTTTCTACAGGTGCCCTGTGAACTTGAGAATGTCAGACTTGGTAATCTTTGACACGCTGTAATCTATAATTCATACGACTAGACAGTCAAATGCGATGAAATACTTATGGTTCACAAGTGGTGATCCCCATCAATCAATGATAATGAGAGCGATTACGAGATGTTACGTTTCCATCAAGTCCCTCATCGAAAACACGCGTCACTAGATTTTGGTCTATTGATCTAGATGCATACCTTAAACTACATACAATTTTTACAAAGTTTTTCGCAGAGATTTTATCCTTGCGAACTTCGAAATAAAGAAAGAAATATAGAATGCGAATACTGATGCCCTCCTTTAATCACCATGCTAGCCGAACTTCTAAATTCCGATTTTTCCCCCTCTTTAAAGCTTGTTTGGCCAGCTACAAGGCATAAGAATCGTCAATTCTTCCTTTCAGAAACTATTATTTGTTGCAATGTCTGCAAAAACTGGGTTTTTCTCGTGGTCATTTCAAATTTAATCATAATTCTAGGCGATTAATCCCACGCCGTCTAAAAGCTTGTTGAAACATAAATCCCTTTCTTTCCTTCTACGCCATAAATCGACATATGCCATAAATAAAAAGTAAAAAGTAAAAACGTTTTGTTCGAAAAACTGTCCATTTTTACCACATTTTGATTATTTTTGGGGTTGTCAGTTTTTGTATGGAACGTGTAGTCTTTCATCGCAAGTAATACATATGTTAAGACTTGGTAGGTAACAATTAAAGGCACCGTCCACCCAAAGTGAGGGTCCACGAGATTCAATGGCATACTGATGTGGGCCCCCACACTAAGCCAACCCCAAGTTTCCCGCAAAAGATTGCTTCCGGAGCGAAAAATCCGCTCTTGAAAGTATGTGGTACGTGATCCAAATGTGGTCACTCCGCCCATTTTGCAGCTTTGGGGGCTGCTGGCGCTGATATACGCCGGGCGATAACCGCGCCGCAGCCCTGCAAACTTTACTTTCACCGTGCCGCTTTCTCCAAAATAGGGGTTTTTGGGATTCTCGACTTCATATTCGAAATCAGGGCCTTCAGAAGGCCCGGAAGCGACATAACCATGGATGTCGAGAATTTAGGTGGACGGTGCCTTTAAGAATTTCAGAAACGAAGGTTGGCACAAAGGGTAAGAGAGCATGCTGATTATGAATACAATATGGATTTTCACGATTATCGAACACCTCCAACGATTTTATCGACTACATGTGTGCGATTTTGTGGCTACGAGGGGATTGTTACGGGAGGGGGGGGGGGAGTTGCATTACGAAAACACGGAGACACGGATCCATATATAAGTGGGAAGTACGGAAAATGTTGTGTGGCAGTGGGACAAAATAAGTTCTGCCATGTCATGATGATAAGAAAGGAAACCAGGTTTCTTAGCTAATTAAATATATAAAAGCAACCGGGATTATCCCTTTCTATCGCCTTATGCCTGTCGTGCCCACCCATTTCTTGGCTACTTTCTAGAAAATTACTAAACGCGTGAGAAGAGGCTCCAATAAGTTCTCCGACTACATCCTCCTCATGGTAGATCTTATGTTACAGCCATTTATCGAGTTCAACTATGCACAAATTCGAGAAAACCGCAAAATCCAATAGTTCATTGCATTTGATTTACATTGGAGGAACATAATGAATGCAGAATTTCCACTTGGCTTGTGGGCATACGCATCTCATTGTATATAGGGTGCAGCCCACCCAAAAATTCTCTTCCCATGTTCTTGTATTAGGTTGATGCAAAAGGAATGGCCGATTTACGAATTCTCACTTTGACGTGCTATAATTTTCCAAAAGATTCACATTTCTGTATGCGGTAAAAACCTCCAGAAGCAGCAAACCTTTCGAAATACAGCGCATACTTGATTATACTCAAACCATGAACGGGGGGAGAAATACGAACTAAAAGACAAAAAAAGTTCTTCTGCGGGAATCTTGTTTTTGACAATTCATAACTTCCTTCAAGGTTTCTTAGCAAGAAGCAGGTGGCCTATCTTGTAGCCGCAAGCCAGTAGTACAAAATACAATAAAAAGAATTCGGACAAAAAACTATGCGAGAAAGAAAAAATTGAAATTTAAAATTTCTCAGTTTTTTCAACATTTTTTCAGTGTGCCTCAAAGTTCGGAATATAGAAATTTCTGATTTTCTACGTATTGAACAGCTGGATGTTTTTGCAAAAACTGCTAATAAATGTCCTAGCTCTACGCTTACAGAATTGAGCAATGCTTCGGCGACTGACTTCCTCAGAAGAAATTTATGGGTCATAAAATGACCGCAACAGCTACCCATGTTTAGGCGCCGATATCTCAGTCTGAATAACTTCAAAAAATACAATTAAGTATGCATAATGTAGACAATTTCTGCTGCATACAACAGCTAAATTTTCGAAGAAATCCCATTGCTACGCGCTTGAATTCTGGCCGGAAAAGTGAATGCAATGAAATTCTGAATTTGGATGCGGTTATCTGAAGCTCAGTAACTTTAAAAGAGATGAGGATGAGAGCCCATTTTAAGCACCATTAGATAGAGCATGAAAACAGCTTCGCGACAATATACTACATCCCTTGTAAAGAAGAAGTATTGACGGAAAAAAGTTGCCCTGAAATAAGGCTTGGAAAATCGGCCATTTCTTTTGCATCAACCTAATAATTCTGGGACACATTACCCTGATTACAGTTATGAAGTTCAAATTGTCCAAAACCCAGAAAAACCCCGATTTCTGAGAGGCTTATCTTGAAGGCACAAACGACTTTCAGTACTTGGGTGGGCGGAGTTTGTTAGGATTTGGGCGTGACTTGACAGAACTTTTGCTGTTTCCGGTCCATTATCTCCTTTCCGAGACCACATTAGAGGACCGAATCAATGCCCCTCTCCTGGGACCTTCTGGATCGGCATTAGTCGGAGGGGTTGAGTTTATCCTGAACACTGCCTTTGACTGAAAATGCGAGCTTTTGAAGCCATATATAGGCACAGCAGAAAATTTCAATGCAATGCAGTAAAAAAAATTACTGAAGGAATTTTTTTCAATCCTATATCACTTTCTACCCCATTGCTCAAGGGAGCTGATAAAACGACAAAAGCAGGTGCCAAACTCTATAGGTTGACCTGATCAAAATTCCATTTGCTGCTATATTTTTGGCCCCCAAAACTGCAGGCTGCAAGAAATGATATCGTATTGAATGGATATCGTATTGAATATCCACATTGTAGGGCACACACAATCAAGACATTCCACTTTATTTATTAGACTAGCTGGCTTACCCGGCTCCGCCCAGCTTTGTCAAAAACGACAAAGATCCCTTTCCTATCCCCGTACAACCTTTCCCTGTGCATACTTCTACATGCAATTCCCTATTCCCGCTGTGTTAGAAATCAGCATGCTCACCTACCTCCCTCAACAACCCCCAGCCCCGTAACTCAAACTTTGCAAAAAATCAATAAAATTAATATAAGTAATTGTATTACAAAAGCTGATGGCGCTATTTGGCTATCCGGGCCCCAAAATGTTTTTGTGATGGATCTTGCTCAAACTCGGTTGGGGGTTATTTGAGCCGCTGATGACAAATACCGCAGTCATTTCGCGCGGCAGCGGGTAAAAATCACGAACCTGCCCGAAAGCTTGGCAGGGATTTACCTAAAGCGCTGTTTCAAGAATATCGTGCTTAATCCCCACGATAAAGGCAATTCGTGTGGTGTGATTTCCCACGACCATAATGCTTTCCTTGCAGGGCCACTGCCGCGCGCGATAAACCCTTTGGCGGCTTTTGCCTGAGCAAAAACAGGAGGGAGATTTGCCGCGTGCGTTACACGTTGAGACAGGTTATCAGGATGGGCTGAAGACCGCCATGCAAAACAACCCTTTCCCCATTTCGTGAATATCTGGGATCTAAATTGGCCCGAAAGCGAAAAAATGTCCATTCAAACCCTGCAACTCACCATAACTTCAACAATGGGTTATGACAGCGAGCAAGCATCATATTTATGAGCATTATGCTTGTGAACCGTTACAGGTAAACTTTTGAGCAAATGGGACTTCGACCTATCTACTATACACCCACCGTAACCCAAGAAAATGAGCTATCCTGCGAAATCAGCATGATATTCATGTTCAGCGCGCTAAATGACCACCCTAGACGAAGATTAAAGTAAATCTGTGTTTTCGATCCCATACCAAACACCCTATCTCTATGAAAGGTCCCAATATGTAGAGAGAGAGTACGAAATTTGTAGTCAGCATGTCGAGTAAGTTCTCTAGACCGAACTCCAGCCGAATTCATGATTTTGACTTCTTAACCTGCCCTATCGTAACCACACGGGGAGACGTTCTGCGGAGAAAGTGTGTTATCTGTAATCAGCATGAAAGATAACCCTTATGCACGAAGTCTGAGCAAGCTCTACGACAAATAAATTTTGGGGCCCAGATAGCCGAATAGCTTCAAACTAAAGTACTCGTAACTGTACTCGTAACTACTTGTACTCGTAATCAGCATGCTCGATTACCCCCCCTGTGCCAACTCCCGGCCCCGTAGCTCAAACTTTGCAAAAAAATCAATAAAATCGATGAAATTATGAAGACTATGATACACGCCCCGCCCCGAAGTGTATGTGTGCCAAGTTTGGTCCGAATCAGTCCAGATACCGAAGAGGCTTGGGCTCTATCTCGTTTTGTCTGAACACACAAACAGAGATAGAGCCCAAGCCTAACCACGCCCATGAAGTATACGCCGCACACGTTAGAGGCTTCCGATGGGATGCACTTGTCTTCGGTTCAGTTTGGATTGTCAGGGCAGCCCCCGTCCAGCCGGTAAAGACCAATGCAGCGTCCATCGCAAACCCCCCCCCCGGATGGCCGCAAACCCCCTGGAGGCAATCAATCCGAGCAGGAGATCCCGAGGTCACACCTCCCGCAGCCCGCAAGGGGTGAGCAATAAGTCATTTGCAGGTGTAGGCCCCGTTGTTCTGTTACTATTTTTGTGGAAGTTCATATAGTGTAGTGTTTCATAGCAAAGATAAAGGCGTTTTTGATTTTTCTGTGATTCCAGTTTTACCGAATGTTGGTATATCCGTACGCTTTTGTCGATTGAAACGCGGGTTCCGCCTCTACTGAGGTGGCCGATGGCTCACCTCGACTGAGGTGTTGAGCCAATGGTTCAGTTTTTGTTACAACCGATGGTTGTCCTCGACCACTATCGTTGCCTCCGATGCCGATGGTTGTCCTACCACTTTGTTCCACCCTTAGAGGGGCCCGGATAGCCGAATAACGCCAAACTAATAATGTATTCGTGATGCTCAGCTACCCCCCTGTGCAAACTCCCAGCCCCATATCTCAAACTTCCCAAAAAGTCGATAAAATCGATAAAAGTAATGGATAATTCCAAAAACTAATTTTGTATTCGTAATCAGCGTGCTCGATTACCCCCGTGGCCATCTCCCAGCCCCATAGCTCAAACTTTCCAAAAAATCGATAAAATCGATAAATATAGGCGATATCTATCGATGAAGAAAAGTGCCTATGACACCTGCCCGGCCCCGAAGTGTACGTGTGCAAAGTTGGGTCCGGATCGGTTTAGAAATGGAATTTTCTATTCGGAACATACGTACAGACAAACAGAGAAACAGACAGACAGACAAACAGACAAACAGACATTCAGCTTTATATATAAGATTACTCGCTTTTTTTGTGGAATATACAGGGTGTCCCAAAAAATGTATCGCCGATTCGTTGACCGCACGGACTGCTCATATGCTGGGAGCACGCGCGGCGCGGCTGGATTACCGCGAAAACACGACTGCTACAATGGCGAATCTGTACTGTTGCAAGCGCTTTACCTCGTGGCGCGTGCTTTGCAGTGATGTGCAATCCGTGCGGTCAACGAATCCACTATACCTACTGTTTGATTGTATTCAAATAACTCTCTTGTAAATGAACTGTTTCGAGAAGCTTTAGGTACGATTTTGTAAAGCGAGTCAAGCTTAGATCTACAGTAAGGAACGAGTCATCGATCGCTCTTCATTACTGTAGGATTACGTAAAAACTTTCAGCATATGGAACCATTGTGAAATATACCACCTAACAAAATTTTTTCAAAAATCTGAAAAAATATGTACTAGGGTTTTGGCGCATGCTGATTCCACTTAACAACTTACGAGTGTTTTCCGACTTTTTGACGGTGTTATTAAATTTCTGACAAATGCTGGGAATTGAGTTATTACGAATTACCGGGGATAGGTCAGGAAGGAAGCATCACAGTAAAATAGGAGTTTCAAATTTGAAATCAGCGGCTCCCATTAGTACCGTAATCCTACAGTAATGAAGAGCGATAGATGCTTCGCTCCCAATTGTAATCTAAGTTTAACCTCGCTCTACAAAATGGTACCCAAAACTTCTCGAAGTATTTCACTGTAGAGAGTTATTTACATTCAAACAGCAGGCAGATTTTTTGGGACACCCTGTATTTGATGGCTCTATTTCCGAGTAGCACTCCGTAAGCCCATCACATCCACTGCGGACTCTCGGGCTTCGGTCTTCATTCAATTTGTTTCCCAGCGACTTTTCTAGAGGTCTCTATGTTGGTTGTTGAGAATTTTTTTAATATTGTGGAAGAAACACAATGACAACATTTTCGCACGACGAATTACACTTCCTTCATTTCACCATGTTGGCACACCTAGATTTATGACCAGGCATGTTCATAATTTCCGCAGATATTTCTCTGTAAATATTATCAAAACCAGATATTCAAGTTCCTGTTTTTCTAAGCTGTGACGTATTCATCCAAGTGCAAATTCTAAGCTTTTTTGTGCACAAGGATCGTAATATAGGGACCACCTAGCTCATGCTGTTCATCGCATATTCTAGGTGCGTATACTGTGAAATTTCATAAAGCTTCTTCTAACCCTTCTTCTCGCACTTCGTGTATTTGGTCAGTTTTATAGCTTGCTCACATCATCTGACTCATGCTTTTTTTGCAGTGGCAGTGCAAGGAAAGGTAAAAAATAAAGTGCCAGGAGACCGACACTTACACGCGGAGCAACACCTACGAAGACACCACCAACATCAACAAAAACACGACACCTAAAATAAAAAGTAAGGTTCCTCACCACACAGCGCCCAAACCCCGCCCAAACCCAAAAAAGATCGTCGCCACCGTTGTGCTATTCGTCTTTACATATGTTTGTATATTTTTTTAGAGGTTTCACGTGTGTGGATGTGGTGATGCTTAGTATTTGATTTAAACTATATCAAGTCAATTTTGCAGCTTGCAGTTCTACAGCAAGATTAAAATAAAAAAGTACAGGCCTTCAAATAAGTGAAACCATCAGGACTTGGCATTTGCTTTCGCCATTTTATCAATCTCCTTTTCTAGTTTGGAGAGAAATGATCTACAGTGATGGAGGGAATAGTATTTCGGCCCATCGTATCGGATGCCGGTCAGTCCGCCATAATTCTGCTGTGTAAACATGCGTAGCGTTTTAAGTTTGCATAATTATTTCTATGTGACAAGACTCGCAATTTTATAGACACTTCAGGAGATATTCTGCTAGAAAATGCAATACGAGAATTTTTTAAGCTTCATTTTGTGATTTCTATTGACTAGTGACATTACCTGCATAATGATTTAGAAAGGTTTTTTTATTAAGTACATGCAGACAAACCAGAAATTTTTGATTGTTCTTTTGTATCAGATCCTTTTTAGTGACTCATGGTGCACCAAACGTCAAAAGTTGCACCTGGCCCGTCTTTCTTGTTAATCCAACGACAATTTGCATAGGAAGATATTTTAAGGGATACATGAGACCTAGTAGAGGAAAAGTAAATATTAGGTTGTCCGGAAATTAATGCAGGTTTTGAATTCCAACCGCAATAAATCATACACTACTCATTTCTAAATAGGTTGCAAGGTACCATTCGGTAGAGCAAAGCAATCTCTACCAGATGGCTTTCTTTCTTTAGCAACATCCAGGGCTCGGCACGAGGTGGCTTTTTAAATTTTTCAAATCGAAGTTCCCGTAGACTTCGTCAGAAAAATACGACGTCACCTATGACGCAACCATGAATGCATCAGGCACGGACAAAAAAAAAAGATGGAACAAAACATAAGTGACATCAAAAAGACGAAAAAGAACTGAATCTTTCGATTCTCCGAAATGGCGGCATGCTGTGTCCGGCGCGCACCATTGCGCGCCTGGAGCAGGCTTGCCACCGCCATACAAAAATATTTTGAGGGCTGTAACTAGGCGAGGAGGAGGGGGTTTAGGGAGATTCAAAAACTCAGTTGTAGGGTTTTTGATGTAGAACAAAGTTTTGATAAACATGTGAGAAAGTTATGTGAAGGAGGAGAAATTTATGACTTTTTCTTTTTACAGCCACCTCAGGTGGCTGTCCAAGTGGCTGTGAAGCCACCTAACCCCGAAAAATGTTTGCCGCGACTTTAGTTCACATAGCTTTTTCATAGTTTTTTGCACATAGTACTATCCCCCATTGGCCATCTACACACCCATTTTGGTGTCATTTCATTATCACTTGGCTATAAACAAGCCCTTTGCTTGTTCGGGAGACCATGCTGCCGACGCCGGCGACGTGCTAGCAGCAGATCGAAAGACAGCGGTATGCTCTTCGGCAAAAACGATATCCCCTTTGCTATTTACCTCCAAAACGATATCCAGCTTGCCCGGTAAGCCACCTGTGCCGAGCCCTGGCAACATCTCTGATCCATCTCGAGTTTTGAGCTAAAAACTTAAAAAGATTCAACTGCCTGAAAAATTGAGAGAAATCGTAGCTCAGTTCACAAAAATCCTACAAAAATTCTAACTCTCTCACGTTGACATAATCCATATAAGACATCTATATACGCCGTTATCGTATTTTTTCTCTGTTAGAAATCAAAAAAAACGGGAAATTTCGTGCATTTGCCAAAGTTATGCTGTGCCGCTTCCACATAAGTACAGGGTTGGGGAAAAGTCCTTGAACAATTTTTGATGTCCTTGCATGTTCGGTTTTTCCACAAATTTTTGCATGCTAATTACATGTGTTTGCTTCTTATACTCTTGCGTACAAGTCCTCAAACTGAACTATTAGCTTTTTTCCTTTCGGAGATATGCCTTCTGGAATGGAGCGAGCATCGATGGAGAAGATGCACGAGGAGAGGATGGCTAACCAGCAAATTGCGCGGGCTCTCCAAATTTTACAGATCAGGGTCTTTTCCACCTTGCGTCGTTTCTAGGATATGAACAGAACCCAGGACTGTTGTATAAATGGTAAATTGGCTACTGCGGGCAGTAACGAATTTCCTGAAATCGTTTGCCAACGCCTTCGTCGCAATCCTCGGCGAAGCTTGATTGAGCCGGCTTCAGAGCTGTCCATCTCTGGCAGGAAGTCTTCGACATCGTAAAAGAGCGCCTTGCGATGAAGCTTTTTAGCATGCTAAAATTTCATGCTTTTGGGAGGACACGAAGCTAAACTGACTGCGCAGATGCCATCGACTGCTTGAACGTCTCTCCAAGGCACGCCACCGAACGGCACTCTTTTCTGACGATAAAATTTTTACGGTAAAGCGGGTTTTCAATCTCCAAAACACCAGGAATCATATCCTAATCGCATTGAGGAGCCATCAGCAGCAGTTGACTCGCCAAAGGAGAGCCTCATCCGGCTTTTCTGATGGTTTGGGTGGCGATCATTTCCGGCGGGAAGATGCCACTGATCTTAGCGCAGCAGGGCATCAAAATGGACGCTACTACGTAGTTGAATAGCATTCTGAAAAAGCGACTGATGCTCTAGACCAATATCCATTTTGCAAGGAAAGATTGGTGCCTCCAGCAGGTACCGCACCTGCGCACATAGCGAAGGTTGTTCAAACTTGGCTCCAAAGCAACTTTAAGGTCTTTACTACTCTTGCGGAATGGCCTCCGTTTTCGCCCAATCTGAATCCCCTCGACTATAGGGTCTGGTCAGTTCTTTAGGCCAAAGCCTGCGCTCACCCACGTAAGACAGTGGAGTCTCTGCGACTTGCTCTTCAGGCGTTGGAAGAAATCGACGTGAAGCACCTCCGCGCCACCATAGACAGCGTTCCCAAGCGTTTTCGAGCTTATGCTCGCGTCAGAGGAAGAATCTTTGAATTGTAAAGCCACTTTTGTGTAGCACAGTTAAGTAGACATCACCCACTAATTTCATATATTCATCTTGCCTAGCTTCATCATTACGTTAAAAATATCGCGTTCAAAGACTTCCCCCAACCCTGTAGATGTATGCTACCAACCCGTAGAGGTACAAAAGTAAATTTCCAGCTCTCCACAAGCTATAGTTCTCGAGAAATTTGAATTTTAGCTTGGACCACACGACTAGGGAAAACTGTACTCGATATTTATCGAGAACTATAGCTTGTAGAGAGCTGGAAATCTACGTTTGTACCTCTAGGGTTTGTAGCATACATCTAATTATGTGGGAACGGCACAGCATCACTTTGGCAAATGCGCGAAAATTTCCGTCTTCTTGATTTCTAACAGGACAAAAATGCGGTAATGGCGTATATAGATGTCTTATATCGATTATGTCAACGTGAGCGAGTTAGAATTTTTGTAGGATTTTTATGAACTGAGATTCGATTTTTCTCAATTTTTCAGGCAGTTGAATCTCTTTAGTTTTTGGCTCGAAACTCGTGGTGGATCAGAGCTTTTGCTAAAGCAAGACAGCCGTCTTGTACAGCTTGCTTTGTTCTATCGAACGGTACCTTGCAAGCAACTTAGAAATGAGAAGTGTATGAATTATTGCGATTTGAATTCAAAACCTGCATTAATTTCCGGATAACTAATACGTTGCAACTCTTCCCAAGGAGGGATCTCAAGTCGCAGTGGACGTCTGAAATGCCTTGCACATCATTGATTGCGTCTTGATGAGCTGATTCCAAATACCTTCCTTATCTGCTGATGGTTTTTTAGAAGAAGTTATGAATGCGTGAGTATGTTAAATCATTGAGGTTACAATCAGGTTTAAGCAAGAGGTGTGGCACACGATCGCTGGTTACGACACCCCCCCCCCTCTAATTCTTGTCTCAATAAAACCCCCTGAACTATATCTAAGATAGTATTACTTGAAGGCCCTGCTACCAAACATAACGGGCAACATATCCATAATTAGGCATGCCAATTAACCCCTGTAGACAATGTTTGAGCGAATTCTGAAGTTTCAGGATACTGGGTCACCTAAGTGAAATCGCCATTTTCCAGCATGATTAACTTGGTTTCAAAGGTGAAGTAGCTAGCTGTTTTTGCACTCGAGACAAAGCACTACTGCTTCTTTGGTCACTTCAGAAATCTCGCTTCAAAAGACCTTCTAACTTTGGAATTAGAGGCCAACCAAAATCTTGTTTCTCCTACTTTTCACTTTCAATAGTTGTGCTTTCACCAATATTACTCGGAGCTAAGAAAACGAGTCAGGGTCAAATCACTCCTATGAAATCTACGAGGTCTATGCTATCGATTCATATAAATAACGTCCGCTAAAAATGTTTTTTTCAATATAGTTGATGGGGTGTGGCACCACTCCTAAAAAGCTGTGGCTGCCACACCTTTTTACGGGTGGTGCCACACCCCATTAAATTACCTTCAAACAGATCAAATAGCTGCGTTTTTTAGATCATTGTTACTGCTTAACCTTCTTCTTTACATAGCAGAAATTTTATATGAAAATGTTCCTTCAAAAGCAAGATATGATCGTTTTTCCTTACCTATGCAAGTGTTAAATCCTGGTAAAATATTGCGAAAATATTGGAGTACGATAACATGCTTATTCTGCGCTACTACGTGAATCACAAGGGAAGGCGACAAGAATGTATATATTCGATAGCCTAAGTCTCGTAATCTACATTAAATGATTTTATCCTGATTGGTCTTCTTTAGCCTGAGATATTGAAATCGAAAAATGGAACAAACAAGATTTTGGCTTGCTTATTTCCTTGATTTGGAGGTCATTTGAAGTAAGATTTCTAATGTGAGCAAAGAGATAAAGTTCTTTGTACTAAGCGCAAAAAGAAGTAGTTAACTTACCTTTGAAACAAAATTACATGTTTGAAAACGATCATCTCACTTAGGTGGTCCTGTATTTGGAAACCTCAGAATTTGCTGAAACTTGGACCACAGGCGTTATTTTACTTGCTAATTACAAAACGATGCTCTTGTGCTTTATAGATCTTCAATTATGCTTACTGTACATATACGATAATGGGCCAAACATCAAGGTGCTAGTATTTTGCATGACGGGCCTATTTGACATTGTTAACGAATATCATGTTATGCGAACAGCAGATGCCTTGTTAACGACCCCCCCCCCCTCTCTGATTCCTCAACACGACCCCCCAAGTGTGGCGTGCCGCACCCCTCGCTTGACCCTCGTTACAATGCATTATGTGCTTTGAAGTCTATTGAAGAGAGCGTAATTTGCGTGTGTTGCATGTACTGACTGAAGGAAAGGAACATATTTACCAGAACCTGGTTTTTTGGCACTGAATGTTAAACAAATTTGAACATTCAAATGCTCATACATAGTCTTTTTTGAAGGATTTGTTTAGCAGATAAGGAGGTGGAAGAGTATATACAGTATTTGAATACTATACAGCCTGTTTTGCTTTGGAATATAGAATCACCTTATGAAGTATCTAGAATACCCTTCATCTTAAATCGCCACTGCGTCTTGGGATCCTTCCCTAGTCAGATGAATTTGTTTTTGGATCCTTAAAGCTCAGAACAAACTTACATAGAAGCAATCTGAAAGCAGCAGTAGCTGCGTTTCCTCCGTGAAGTGCTAAGCACTCCGTAATATTGCCGTAATATTGAAATTACTTTTAAACAATAAAAAGAGTGTGCAGTTGCTTTGACAATGAGAAAGTCACAATCAACAACAAAAAGTGTTCAAATTGGTAAACGCCCTTGCAAATCAAGCTCCACCGTAAAAGCTTCCAAAAGCAAGTGTAGCTTGGCGTATCCAAATTACTGTAGTGACCAATTCTGATCAACATTTATGAAGACCGTAAAAGATTTTGACAAGCAAACTTTTTAGTGAAGATAAGATAACTGTGCACCACATTCAAACCTGTATGCGAGATTTTCAACCTTTTTACCGAAATGCACAAAAGCAACTGCGGAAACTGCAGAACTTCCCATGAAAGTTGATGAATGTAAAAATGGCGAGACATTGATAACGTTTTGATCCTGATATTGCAAGCAATTGTGTGCAATTGTAAGGGTTATTCTTGACGTGAAAACTGGTGCTAGTTTAATTCTTTTTCAACCCATTCAATTTTTCATGCCTTTCGTTTCATGCCCTTCACGCACTTGTCTATGCATTTGTAATATTTCTGATCTATATGATGATCCAAGCACTTAGTCACTGCGCACTACAAAGGATCGGTATACTCAGTGACAAAAATTAGCGATCAAAACTAACTTACCTAGAGAGCATTTTATCCTCTTCGTTTCCTTCGATGCACCAAATCATTTGAAACAGACAGCAGAACGCAGCTTTCTCAAAATCAGAAGCAAAAATTTTTGTAAAGCATTGCCATCAGAATCTTTATTTCATATGTGTCGGGAAAAAGTATTTAAACTTGAACTAGATAACACCACATCAGCTGTAAATAAAGGAAACAGATTATTTCACATTAAGCCTTGGTTGTCGCTTTATCTAACTGTGGCTCTGAAAGCCTAGAGGATTCAGGCAAGATTGGAAAATTTTTCCTCGCTTTATTCATAAACGGGCTTTACATTATACAGCTGTCCAGTGTGACAACAAGTGCATGCAAATCATCAGAGTATTTCTACAACTGCGTTTTTCCTTATGTGAGTTGTCAGTACATAGATGCATATCGCTATCCAGTCAACAGTTTGTAAAACCTCGCTCTGGCTACCGAATACGCCAAACCAGTATTACGCTTTCATCTTTTCAATTTGATCGTTAAAAAAGCAAGTGAATTAGTAGAAAGTTCCCATGTCTGCATCAGGACCGTAATGCTTGAAACAAACATTGACACTCATTCAAAAGCTGCATAATACCGTGCCAGAATTTGAAGCATACAAGTGGCAGTACTCAAAAAGTAAAGGACAAACGTACGGCACAGTTGTTTTCCTTTCGTGATCGGCTTCCGCAACCAGAGGAAAATTTTTGTAACCTTTCATTCATAAGGCTTTTCTTCAGTATGTTGTCTGAGTTTATATAGATGAATTACTGCATTTTATCATTTTCAGACGTATTAGGTAGATTTAAAACTTGGTACCGCCTTTGTCCACAGCCTTTGAAAAATAGCACATGTACATCTTTTCAAAGATATTCTATCAGCTTTTCTTTCTCTGCCCAAAAACTGACTATCTATCACATCGCTGCTACATAAAATATTGACTGCGAGCTTTTGATTGATGATGGCGCTAATTTGCCTCTGTCCAGATATTCCTGTTCAGAAATAGAAGGGAAATTCTCAGATAGGCAAGAGCTCTGCTGGCTAGAGTGTATCGTTAATTAGTAGTCGCAGACTTCTTTCCAAAAAAGATAGAAGCGCTGGTGAATTCTGGAAAAATCACGCGTTTTTAAATCTACTCGCCGTAACTTCCTTCGGAATTAATATATTCCGAATCAGAAAAAAGCATTGTGTTCAGCTCGTCAAATCTTTCGATATACAGCACGTCCTTTACATTGCAATTTTATTTTTAAATTTTTCTGCGGACTTCTCTTCGCAAAGGTGTAAAGCAGCGCGCATTGCTCCTCATAGGCTACAGCAAAAAACCCTTCGACAGTTCTTCTTCTGTAAATTATAGAGCGCCAAAAAGTAGCCGTAGGCCCCTTTCCAAAGGAGATAGAGGGGCTGGTGAACTGTGGAAAAATCTGTCGTCTCAAATTCTACTCGTCATAGCCCTAGAATACGAAGCTGTCTTGCTAAGCAGATGTGAATTTTGTAATCAGCGGGTCTTATAACCCTTATGAGCAAGTTTTCACAGAACTTTGAGTTACTTGATTTTTTTTTCTCGTTTCACGCTCTGAACCTCGCCAAGTGGGTTTTGATCGAAATGTTGATGGTCTTGGTTTGAAACGAAACTCCACTCATAGAGGTTTTCGAACACGCTGTTTATGAAAATCGTGATTTGTGTCAAGTATAGGCTCTTGTTGCAGAGACAAGTGAGGTAACTTTAAGTCACAAATGTTCGTAAACTCGCCTGCACTCCTTGCGTATCTGTCAGAAAACCTGCCTGCTCGCTTTTAAAGCTATGTTATGGGAACTGTGCTATTGAATAATCATGCCTCAGGCTCCAATCTGTAACAATCGCCGAGTTACGAGCCTACGAAAAGACGTCCTCATGCATTTTGCCAAGAATGTAATGATCGCATACTTCAGCGATTAAATTTTTTCACATTGCTTGATGGATCTTATTGTGTTAATTGGCACTTAGATAGATCTAAGCTCTAACCACAAAGTTGTTGTGATATTCAATTGAGCAGCTGAAGCACATGCAAACATCATATTCAATACAGTGGGATCCCTTGGGGCGAAGCGAACATATTATTTGCAATTTGAATGTCATATGATCACTCACGGTGGAAATTCGATGAAGTATGATCTTTATATTCTGGGCAAAATGTATGAGGACGTGTTTTCGTAGGCTCGTAACTCGGCGATTACAGATTGGAGCCTGAGGCATGACTATTCAATAGCACAGTTCCTATAACATTAACCTTTAAAAGCGAGCAGGCAGGTTTTCTGACAGATACGCAAGGAGTGCAGGCGAGTTTACGAACTTTTGTAACTCAGTTAAAGTTACCTCACTTGTCTCTGCAACAAGAGCCTATACTTGACACAAATCACGATTTCCATAAACAGCGTGTTCGAAAACCTCTATGAGTGGAGTTTCGTTTCAAACAGACCATCAACATTTCGATCAAAACCCACTTGGCGAGGTTCAGAGCGTGAAACGAGAAAAAAATCGAGTAACTCAAAGTTCTGTGAAAACTTGCTCATAGGGGTTATAAGACCCGCTGATTACAAAATTCACATCTGCTTAGCAAGATAGCTTTGTATTCTAGGGCTATGACGAGTAGAATTTGAGACGACAAGATTTTTCCGCAGTTCACCAGCCCCTCTATCTCCTTTGGAAAGGGGCCTACGGCTACTTTTTGGCGCTCTATAATTTACAGAAGAAGAACTGTCGAAGGTTTTTTGCTGTAGCCTATGAGGAGCAATGCGCGCTGCTTTACACCTTTGCGAAGAGAAGTCCGCAGAAAAATTCAAAAATACTGAAATTGGAATGTAAAGGACGTGCTGTATATCGAAAGATTCGCCTTGATGAGCTGAGCACAATGCTTTTTTCTGATTCGGAATATATTAATTCCGAAGGAAGTTACGGCAGTTGATTTAAAAACGCGTGATTTTTCCAGATTTCACCAACGCTTCTATCTTTTTTGGAAAAAAGTCTGCGACTACTAATTAGCGCAAGATCACCCACAAGCACAGCTCTAAGCACTTACTGGAATCTTTTATGCTGGATAAGCGCTGTGTTACATCTATGCGAAAGGACCTTCGCAGAAGAATTAAAGAAAACTGGAAACGGAATATCGAGGTCATGCTGTGCATCAAATTTGCCTTGGCGAGCTGAACACAATGGTTTTTTCTGATTCGGAATATATTAATTCCCAAGGAAGTTATGGTGCGGCGTAGTTTGCGTGATTCCCATTATTCCGCGGAATTCCCATGACTTCGCAAAACTCCTGGAATGTCGCGGAATTCCGGGAAAGTCGCGGATTTCGTGGAATTCCCGGATTTCCGCGATGTTCACTGAAATTTTGCAGATTCGGTAGGCGCTATTATACTTTGAGCTGATTTCAGAACAAATACATCAGAGTGACTCTCTACCATGCTCCTACAGTATCCCTATGATGTGCCATTGGCAGCAAATCAATGGCGATATTGTCATCAGCACACTAGACAATCCAACAAAAAAATCTGCAAAATTGAGCGAAAACTGATAACAATATACTTATCTACCCCGAAAGATTGTGGCACATCTACATACCAGATGATGCGTCTCGCCAAGCTAAGCCGAACGGTGTTTTTGGAATCAGAATACGTCTAAACTGAAGAAACATGGCGATGCGACGCGGATTCCGGCGCACTCTAGTGGAGTGCTGCGCAATCCGGCGCACTCCGCTAGAGTGCGGCGACTTTTTTGACGAATTATTAGCGGTATTGTAATGAGCGTTAATGAGCGTTTCATAATTTTTAAGACAGTAGACATTTTATATGAAAACGCCACTCGACCAGTATCCTCTCCTTGTATGTAATCAATGTATAGGGTCGGGGATACACGAGCGGTCATCGCTTCGCAATCCTTCCCACGCAATTGTTACAATTTTCATTGCATGTCGAACATCGTGCATTTCGGATATGATAGCTTTTTGACTCGACTGTTTAAGATCGGCATGCAATAAACTCGTAAAAGTTGTCTTGTCGGAGAATCGCGGGCAGTAAGACTGCGTGAAGTATGCCCGGTCCAAGGCCTTATCATCGTTGATCTTGGCGTCAGGGCTCGGCACGAGGTGGCTAGCTGAAAATGCAAAAAACGAAGTCCCTCTTGACTTTTGCGATTTTTACGAAGTCCCCTTTGACCCTAGACCAGGGCTCGGCACGAGGTGGCGTCCCGAAATTGCAAAAAATGAAGTCCCCTTTGACTTCAATGAAATTACGACATCCGCCACGAGACATTCGAAGAGAAAATACATGAAATGGAACGGAACAAAGCAACAGTAGGAAAAAAAACGAAAAAGAATCATCGAACACACGCGATGATATTCATATTCTCCGGATTGGCGGCATGATGTTTCCATCGTGCAGCAATACGCGCCTAGGGCAGCCTTTCCGCCACCATTCAAAATTTTCGAGGGGCTATAACTAAGCGAAGAGAAGGGGGTTTGAGGCGGTTTAAGAACAACCAGTTTGTAGGGTTTGGGATGTAGATGAAAAGTATGTAAAGAAAGTAGAAAAATTATGTGAGGGAGTAAAATTTATGACTTTTTCTTTCCTAAGCCACCTCAGGCGGCTACCCAGGTGGCTTGAAAGCCACCTTACTCCGAAAAAAGTTGAGCACTCCTTTAATTTACATAATTTTTTCATAATTTTTCATACTTAGTCCTAACTCCCCATTGCCCATCTACACACCTATTTTGGTGTCATTTCACCTTCACTTCGCTGTAAATAAACCCTTTGTTTATTTGCTGGCGGCATGCCGGCAGCGTGCCGGCCGCAGATCGAAAGACAACGTTATGCTCTTCCGCAATAACGATATCCCCTTTGCTTTTTCCCCAAAAACGATATCCAGCTTGCTTGCTAAGCCACCTGTGCCGTGCCCTGCTTGGCGTCAATTTCTCTTTATCGCCTCCGTCAGATCCTTTGAAGTTGAATGTTCAGCAAAAGTATCATCAAACACCAGCATCAGATCTTAAGATGATATTTATTATGGGGCCAAAACTAAAGTCAGAAAGCACAATAAGGGGTGCGTTGATCACCACAAGTAGGACGGGTATCTTTCTTCCTCTTATCTTAGTCTCAGCTAAATATTTGAGTCTGCAGTATTTTGTTTCCAGAAATTCTTCACTATCGCTACAGTCAGCTGTTTCTGAAGCGCATCCAGAAAACGGAGGCTCGTCTCAACTTCGCTGCGCCTGACAATGAGATGGCATTTAGCCTATAGCATACTAATCAATAACGATTTCCATACAAAACACAGTTCGAATTATTGTGTCGTGTACACGTTCACGCTTTCTAATATATTGACTGCTCCGCTTAACGTTGTTCTGCCTGATGACGACCAAGAGAAGTGCGGTAAACGCTACTGACCCGCTGGTCGCAATTTCAAAATGAGCAGCAAATGGTTCGCGAACGAAAGCACAAGGAGGTCCACTCGAATTATGAAGACATAGGTGAAATGAAAGTAACTTAAAAGTGCAAAGACACTGCACATTAGGCACCGCTTGAACATGCTCTATGATAGCTCTAAGAAAGAAAGACCTTGTCAACTTATGGCAAAACAAAATAGACACTGTGGAGAGGGAAAAATCATTCATTGTTCAGCAAACTTGGATTCAGGCTCAAGAGACTTGAGAGGTGTGAAATTATTTGAATTAAGAATATAAGTTGCGGTTGCACTTCGAGTGCGCCAATCACTGCAAAGACTATTTAAAAACAAAAAAAACTATTTTTAGTCATCGTGAAAGCGAATGAAATCAGCATTTAGGCTCATGTTTGTGTCTCATATAATTCCTGAGCTTGTTCGGAGAAAAGGGGATTGTGTAAATTGATGCTAATTATACCATCACTGAGTTAATCACACGAGCATTCTTTACATATGAAGTCGGCGCCGGGCCAAAATAAACGCTTTTTTGCTTACCTAGGCTTGCTGCTACGATAAAGCCGAGAATCCACTTTAGAGAGCGCGAAATAGCTTTTCTCATAGCCATTTATTTTAAAATTGAACAAGACTTTTGCCAAGGTTAATAATAGTTGCTGTAGCACCCTATAATCCTAACCAAGCGGCATGCTCCGCCATAAGTGGAAAAATCCTGAGCTGGCTATAAATGCCCACTGTGGAAGAGGTTTCCAAACTTACATCGTATCTCGCTTCTATTGAGTTAATGCAGATTAGCGTAGTCTCATTCGGTGGTTGCAGAAGAGATATGAAAATGTAAAAAAACATAGTATTCGATAGAGCAAGGCAAACAATGGCACTTGAACAATCGCAAAAAGTTTGATCTACTTGAAGTTTGGGATGAAAACCTCAAACAAATTTAACACCCAAAAATCAGATATGCCTCCAAAGATCCTGTGATCCTCCGCCTGGTCAGGCATATATATCCTCACCAGATATTCGTATACTCTTGCTGTGTTTTTTATCTCAAGATTGAAAGAGAAATATAGGCCAAAAATACGGAAGTGTCGCCTTTTTCGGTTTTGTTTGAAATTCAATATTTCTCGGGGTACTTTTCCGTTATCTGGATCCATTTTTTCAAAAAGCTCTCATATAATACACTAGAGTATAATAATCTCTATAATCTAAGAATAAATTTTTTCATAGATTCAACGAGGACGCCTCCCTGCCGCGTGTCACAAATAAATTGACATGTTTTCCATTTTGACAGGTTTTTATCAAAATCACTGCGGTGAGGAGAAGAGAATTTTTGATCACCTTGAAGCCGTTTAATTGTTTTCTATAAAAGCAAAGCAATCTTGAAGTTAGGCTTTCAGCAGTAACTCAAAAACTCCTTTCTCTTCAAACTTTTGTCGCCATGCAAATTTAGCCAGAAAAGACTATAAAGTAAAGCATGAAATACCTTGCTGCTGCTTATTTCGCGTCTCGAATGACGGAATCCTTGGGCACTCCTCTATTCTGAGCACAATAGCATGTCGTTATTATTACGACAGTGTTCTTTTTGAAATTATTAAGTTGAAATCTGGTCAAAATTTACTAAAGAAAACTTATTGAACTTGCGTAGGTAGGGCAACATAAACTCTTGGTAAAATCTGTTGAACATGTAAAGGACATGACAAATTTTTTTGACACGTGGCGAATGGTTGACACTTTTTCCTGTGAAGCTGAAACCGCATCGGGTACAACGATAGAAGCAAAACCTCCTTTGAAAAAATGGGTCCGGATAACGGAAAAGTAATTTGAAACTAAGGCTCGTAGAAGGCTGGAAATTTATTGCTATATTTCCGAGTCTAGTATAGAAGTGCTCACATTAGAGCGGTCGAATATTGATTTTCTCAGTTTCTAGAAATAGAAGAAACATAGCAAGTGTATAGATAGATATATGACATGATAAGTAATTCTAAAGTAAGTTGAAAAAATCATGAGGTTTTTCAAACAGAAGTCCGATTATTGAGTGCTAGAATTTTTCAAAGTTTTCTTCCAAACTTCAAGTAGATAGAACTTTTGCACTGTAGAATGCCATCCTGTAGAGTTTGATTTGCTCTATCGAATGATATGTTTACTACATTTTTATATCTCTACTGCTGCGGCAGGATAAAGAACGCGTACTGATTCTGCACAAACCTAAAATGTAACCCCTCTGGTTCAACCAGCTTGGCGGCTGGAAGGAGCTTTGTGACCTAATTAAAGCCGCTCGCGCCCGCGATGCAGTCTGCGTCTCTCTCACGCGCATGCTCTCTGATCACTATCTAGCCTTGATTACATCACGAAGCCCCGACTTCCAACCGCCAAGCCAGTCGAATCAAAGGTTACTCATCTAACGATTGGTAATAGGTGTTGCTTCTCAGACAAAGAGGTATAGTAACCGGAGCCGCCATAAGTAGAATGAATATTGTGATACATCTTAAGAAGAGTGCTAAAGTTGATTCGAAAGAGCGTCATTATCTGCTGGAAGAATTTAATGTCTATACCGTCAAAAAACACGGTTACATTATTAAAAAAGTTACTTAATCAATATGTTTAAACTGAGTGAAATGCAAAACAACGTCTCATCTGACCTCATATTAATGACGGAGCATTTGGTAAAGGAAAATCATCACATTCGTAAATAATGACAAAAACCAAGTATAAGTAATTACAAAAATAAAATCATTATGACAAAATCTAGAATTTTCTGCATATGTAGCTCTGACAGATCAACAATCCATATGTAATTCATATCAATTCAACTAACTTAGGGCAAATTGAGAAGCACACTAGCAACTAACGAGTAACGTCTTTGAGGGCTACAGTATCACACTTATGCGTTGTAGGCATTACTTGTAACACGTCCACCCTTGCCTGTCCAGTTGGTGTGCACAAACACTCCCGGAGCGTCCATGAGTTCGTATGTGTGAGCTCCAAAGTAATCACGCTGAGCTTGGAGAAGATTCGCAGGCAGAACCTGAAATTGCTTACATAAAAGTGATTCAATTTGAGCAGAATTTCGAATTTTTGAAAAGAATGTCGCATGCTATCAAGATGACCAGAGAGTGATGCATAAAACCTCGTATCCTTTGATTCACCTGACTTAGCGGCTGGAAGGTAGGGCTTCGTGACAAAATTAAGGCTAGATAGTGACCAGAAAGCACGCGCGCGGGAAAAACGCAGACTGCGTCGCGGGCGCAAGCACGCCTCAATTGGGTCACAAAGCCCTGCCTTTAAAAACAGTGTTTCACCAAAGTTGAGGTCGCGCGGATCTTCACATATTCTATTACGGGGACCTCCAAATAGGCCATGCAACAAGTCCCACTCAATTTGACCCCCTCTTCGCTGAGAAAAATTCGCTCAAAGTGGTACGCGGAGAGCGACTTGGTACGCGCGAACGACTCCTTCGGTCTCCCCCCTTACGCTTTTGAACATGTCCCTCCACTTGGCATCCACCTCCCTCTGTTGCTGCCACTGTGGCTGAGGCTGAAGTTGGAAGGTACAACTCGTCCACGTTGCTTACGCGGGCCTCCAGAAAACGGGGTTTTTGGGAACTTCGTGCGATTTTGAGCCCATGCAATGCTAGACAAGGTCCGACAGGCTTGCAAAATGCAAAAATCTCGGCAACTAGGTTTTGGTGAGACACTGCCTTTAAGCAGCCAAGCCAGTTGAATCAAAGGCAAACAAAGAGGACACTGAGAATGCAAGCACAGAAATAATAAGCAGACAAAGTAATGGCGAGTCTCAAACTAATTAAGAAATAGGAGAACAATCATAAAGCCGCCTTATTCTAAAAAAAAAATCAATTATCCATAAAACAATCGAGGACAATTTCCTATAAAAAAACCGCGATATTAGGATGGGACAAAAGTTCTGTCGCACTATATTGAGAAATTCATAAATTCTTGATTTTTTGGTGGTGCATATCACTGACTTTACTTGATAAAAAATCTCACTGACTTTACTTGATAAAAAATCATGCGCCTCATTATTGCATGTAGCCCGCTTTCAATACACTATAGAAAAAAAACTAAAATTTCGACTTTCCTGTTGTTTAGTCATAGATCTGCCACAAAATCAAAATCCGAGTGATTTTCTATCTGCGTAATGCATGCATGATGAAAAACGTGCTACACGCAGGTACAAAGCGCATGAAATCTTTTCCCCAATAAAATTAGATACAAGCTAATCTGTTAAAATATCAACAAGAATATGGATTTTGGGTGCGACAGAACTTTTGTTCCAACCTTCAAGAACTCAATCAAGCAATTTCGTGAGTCAACTAACACTAGTTGATTCAAGGACTCGATCTAGTCAATGCTGACTGAGGTTTCAACCAGAAAATCCATAATTTCCAATTTTTCAGGAACCTTCACAGCCAACGGCGTAAGCTCCATCAAGGTGTGAGCACTGTTTATGTAGTTACTAATTGGCTTACCCAGCTCCGTCCAGCCCTGTCAAAACACAATGATAAAGGTCCTATCCCTAAACAACCTTTCCCGGTGCCCACTTCTACATGCTAAGCCCATATTCTCGCTGTGTGTGTAATCACCATGCTCACTTCCCCCTTGTGCCAACTCCCGGCCCCATAGCTCAAACCCTGCGAAAGTCGATAAAATCGATAAAAGTAACGGATAATTCTAAAAACTAAAATTGTTCCAATAAAAGTAACGGATAATTCTAAAAACTAAAACTGTATTAATCAGCATGCTTGATTACTCCCCTATGCTACCCCCAGCCCCGTATCAAATCTACAAGGATCGATAAAAATCAATAAAGTCGATATCGACTAAGTCGAAGGGTAGCTTTGACAGCCCCCCCCCCCCCCGCCCCGAAGTGCATGTGTGCCAAGTTTGGTCCGGATCTGTTCAAGGATAAAAATTTCTCTTCGGAACGTACAGACATGACATACAAACAGACATTCAGCTTTATATATGAGATGAGAGAAACCAGGCCCAGCCCAAGACAAATAAGCACATATCGTTGATTCGTTGACCGCACGGACTACAAACGCGGCGGACCCGCGCGACGCGGCTAAAATTTTGTGAGAGCACGAATTTGTACAATGGCGGATTTGTACCGGGACAAGCGTTTTACCTCGCGGCGTGTGCTCCGTAGTGATGTTCAGTCCGTACGGTCAACGAATGAACTATATTTGATATCCATTACTTCGTCGGCGACAGGATGGCTAAGGTGGGAGAGGGAAGGTAATCTCACAGTGTCTGGATCTTTACAATTTTTTAGTAGTAATTTGAAGCAGCTCTATTTATGCCCCGTAGTCGTTGCATACGGGTATGACAAATGACATGACTTATTGAAAATGTATGAACCAAAACCTCACCTTTCGTGAATAACCGTCGTAGAATGCTAGAGCTGATGACATAGCGGGTACAGGTATTCCCAAACGTATGGCTGAGGTTACAACAATCCGCCAAGACGTCTGAAAAAACTCTATATATATAATTAGACAGATAAAGATAAGCTGTAGTGATACTTGTGCTTCAGCCATTGCTTTTGAGAAGAACTCGTCAAGCAACAAGTTGGGAAGAGCCGGATTTTTGTCAAAAGCTTTCTTGATTTCACCGAGGAATCTGACAGAAAATTCATTGGAAAGAAATTAAGCAAAGAATATAAGCATTAATCAAAGCTGTACCTACCGGGATCGGATAATGCAGCCACCTCGCCACATTAGGGCAATAGCTCCAAAGTTCAGATTCCAGTTGAATTTCCTGCTGGCTTCAGCCATCAGCATGAAGCCTTGAGCATAGCTAACAATCTTTGAGGCATACAAAGCCTATAAAAGCAATATGTGAAAAGCATCCTCAACGCCGAATTCTTGTAAAAATTGTCAAAATGGCTGACCTTGCTGATGTGTTTGATGAAATCTCGTTTGTCTGGTATAATCTCATCATGATTTACTTGTGGCCTGACTAATCGTTCTGAAGCTACTGATCGCTCATCCTTCAATCCTGACAGGCATCTGGCAAACACCGCTTCACCAATCAGCGTGACAGGTATACCGTATTCTTGAGCAGCGAAGCAGGTCCATTTTCCAGTACCTTTCTGAAGAAACATACAAGAAATTAACTTCAAAAATTTTATTTCAAAGTTCAAACAAACCTGTCCAGCAGCATCTCTGATTTTGGGAAGCACATGTTCCCCATTCTCATCCTTGAATCTGAGTATGTTCGCAGTAATTTCAATGAGAAACGAGTCCAATTCGCCTTGGTTCCATTCTTCCATGACCTAAAATCACAGTTCGTAGATGACATAGAAAGAATAGCATTTAAAGGCAGCGTCCTGTAAAGATTTCGCTTTCCAGTTTTGTAACTGTTTGGAGCCTCCTTGCCATGAGGAACCCATATCTGGGTTTTTAAGCGCATGAAAATGGCATAAATGGCCCTTTTTCGAAAAATTCCAGGTCCGCATTTCAGTGAATATACGCCGGAAGTCTTCCGCGCCCCGCCTCCCTCGTTCCGGACTCCCCCCCCCCCCCATTTACAAATATTTTCCACTGGATGTGGACCTGGTAAGCTTCGGAAAAAGCTCACTTTCGCCATTTTTATGCACTGAAAAACCCAGATACGGATTCCGCATGGCAAGAAGGCTCCAAAAGGTGAAAAAACTGGAAACGGAAATTTTGCCGGAACACTGCCTCTAAGGAAAGAGTCAGAAAAACAAATGTTCATAAAGAGTCAACACCTCTGGAACACTTCGCCTTAAGAAAGAGATTAAAAATCAAACTCTACCTCCGCCATTTGATCGCAGTTAAGTCCTACACCTTCAAGTAACAGATCATAAGCTTCAGCAATCAGTTGCATGTCTCCATATTCAATCCCGTTGTGAACCATTTTCACGAAGTGACCAGCACCGGCGTTTCCCACCTATAATTGCGCATTCAACTGGAACTACTATTTTTTATAGGGGCATTAGAAGAAAAAACCACTACAGCTATTGCACTCGCTCACTAACCCAGTCACAGCACGGTTCTCCATCGGTTTGCGCTGCAATCGACTGGAATATATGCTTGATATGTGGCCATGCATCTGGATTTCCGCCAGGCATCAATGATGGGCCAAAACGGGCACCTGAAGAATCAGGTAATAACTTAAGCTCACCTAAAACGATTTCTGACTGATATTGTCTGCTAGTTCTTCTGTCCAAAAGTGTATCAGATTTTACAATTCAAAATTAATTTGCGGGGACTAGGCTGTCGCAAATGATACTTTAAATCTCAAAAAAGATTATGAAGATCTCAGCGGTCACAAAAGCCGAATGTTCTAACCCGATCAATTCTATGATTCTAGTAATTCACCTCAAATGCCTCTTTTTATTATATGTTTTAATTTTCCATATGTGTTCATGACCTTCTCTGCCGCAAATGAGAAGTCTTACATATCATTTGTTGACAGTGGCCTAGCGAGGGGGTGGGGCAGGGGGAAGGGGCTGAGAATGGGTCGCGAAATTTTTGGAAGTTACTTACATCAGCTATAAAAATGTGCAAGCGACTTGTTTGTTCTTGTAAATAATTAGCATAATTTTCTAAAATTTTCTGAAAATTCAATTTAACCTTACAAAAAAATTTCGGGAGGTAGCTGAATCACGACCCCTTTTTCTGGAATTTCGGGGTTATGGGCCCGCAAATATTTTGAGGAGCATACCAAAAAAATTTCTGGAGTATATTACTAGCCACGCACCTTCATCCGCAAAAATAATTATATGTCCCTCCCCCCCCCCCCCCCCCTCCGAACGGAAATCCTGGGTATGCCACTGCTTGTTTGGACCACATTGGGCTTCATATCCCGAAAAGACAGAACAAAATCTAAGGCTAAACAATGCAGATCTGGCCTCCCATAGTAAATTACTTTGTTGTTCTTATAGGTTTAGGTTGGTAATAGCTAAGTCTGAACGCACGAAAACAATCGGAACAAAACGTACATTGAGATTTATAGAAAAGGATATTCTTTCGCAAAAACCCAACAGCTTGCTTCCTCTGCGCTCTCCACAACGATAACTTCAAGATAAAAGCGTGTCAGTTTCCCAAGAGCGAAAGACTATTTCCATCGATTGCTTCCAAAAAGAGTTTTTCGGCGGCCACGGAAAGACAGCCGAGAGCCAAAACGCTACGGCGCGTTAGCACATATCACCGTTCATTCTCTTCAAATTATAGCACATAGTTCAAATACCACCTAAATTCTTGGAAATTTTAGGCTTTTGCCCTTACCAGCTCCTCATTTCTTTGCATCGAGACTATTTGGTGCCTGACGCCTTGAATTTCTAGTTTTTGGCAGACGTTTCTTTTTCTCAACAAATCAGAACTACTACCAACTGTTCCTGATTTCCGCCTCAAAAGATACGGCTCTTTTTTGTCATGCAAGCATCACGCCGACCTTGCGGAAGTAAGCCTTCACGAATTATTCGCTAGCATGCCATAGAGTCGTGAACTTAAAGTGCAAAGCGCACTTGTCACACCTTTTTCGTAAAGTAAGCTTGACAAGATGCCGAAAAGGGCCGTGCGGAAATGGCCTTTCTAGGCGGCAGCTCAAATGGAAAATGCAGTTTACCACGCTTATATAGGTGCCAAATTACGTGTGTGTGTATAGCACTTGTAGATTGCCATAATCGTAACAATAATTACTTTCTGTCTTAATGCCGAGAGTAACTACCTTTGTGAAAAGCCTTTAGAAATTTTGACAAAATAGCCCTGGGAATTGTGCCAAAACTAGAAAAGAGAAGTTCTTTTTGATGAAAATCACCAACTTTCCAACTTCTTGAGTGACTATTCACCGTCAAAATCATAGAAGGGCCGAAAGCCGAAAAAAGAGTGAGAACAGGCAGGCATATGATTGATAGTGTTGCAAAGTGATCGTACCGAGATTGTTAACTCAAACCCCATTTTTGATCTCATATACTTTATCAAGAACTGAAAGTTTATTGTTTTTGTTTTGTTATTAATTGTCCATTTTAAAATCAATAATTTTTTGAAATAACCGCGAAAATGCTATGGCTATTTGTATCCGACGGTATTTCAGTCATCCTAACCAGGTTGGACTGCTTTTTTTTGGAACATCTTGTTGGATTCACAGACTCATTGGCTGCCATACTTGAACCAGATCGAATATATCGAATTCATCGATTTTTGACTGATAGTGTCTCTCTTCCTATACGGAGACCTTTTCAAGGCGTGTAATAAAGTTTTCAGAAAACCCATAATCACCAACAATTCACAAGCTCAAACTTAAATGTAAAACAAAGCAGAATTTTAAAATGTCTAATTTTATTCAAAAGTTGGCTAGACCAATAGTAGTAAAAGAAAAGCATCCCATAAATCTACCTCAACCAATTATTATACTTCATTTTTTTGATAAGATGTATCGCTGTAGTTCTTGAACTAGTATGGAAACTACGCGAAGCCAAAATTATCTCACGGTTTTCCTGGCATTCAAACGATTAGAGATATAGTGCACCAAAATATTGCACTACCGCACCAACCAGAAAGTTCTTCACATTTTCTACGAAAGACGCTAGGTACTAGCAATAAAAACCGCACCTTCAACGATAACAGTTTTTATCGCACTACACACGGTGAACTATGGTTATGAATGTTTCTGTGACAACATCAAAGCGCACTTCAGCATTTCTGCAGTTTTTGCGTTATACAGGCTAAAGGCGCTATACATCCCTCCATTCTGCCATCAGTTTTTCAGACTCAAGAAAAATTCTGCAACTTGCAAGTGTTATTGGAATAAGCACTATATCCAAATTACAGAAAAAAGTGCAAGTGTCTATATTGTAAGCCAGAAAATTACGGAAATTTCGATAGAATTCAGTCTATTTTGTTGCCAAGAGAAACAGGGAGAAAACTGCAAAATTTTTCGAGCCGAACGAATGGGAGTTGACAAAAACTCCTTGTAAGGGCCGAAGCAAAACGAAATATCTCTAAGTTTCAGTATGGATCATAGAAACACGCAGGTAAAAATCAAGGTCTTGTGAAATCCTCACTTTTTAGATATGCGCGGATGTTTGTATAATCTCTGAAGTCATAACTTCTGGTAAATTAATGCTACTTTTCCCATTCCAACTTTTCATACTTGACTTTTACGCTGTTGTTCCTGAACATTTCCTCCCCGCCCCTACTTACGCTCCCCTCCCCCCCCCCCCCTCCTATGAAACCTCGTGCCCACACCCCATTCCTACGGTTCTTACTTCTTCATTTATTCCCACAACAAACGCAGATATCATGGAAGCAAGCGGTCCGCTCGGTCTTCGGCTCCAGCAGAGCATGAAGAACGCCATGGCATGCAGTCGTAAATTATACAATTATCGTTCGCAAGCACATGTCCACAAAAACTAGGGCCGAGCACTATTGACAGCTGGCATCCTTGGGGAAAGACACTCTACACATCTAATTCAAACGTGCCGCTTCAAAAGGAAACATTGAAAACCCCAAACGATAACGAGGTCCACTGTCACTAATACATGATGACACATCTGGAGATTAAACAATTTGCAAACTTTTATTGCTTCGTATCCGTGCCGGATACCTCGTCTGCGTAAACACTGGTTTCGTAAAAAAAATCGAAACGACATGTTGACACTGTGATGAATTTTGAGCCGGTTCAATACACCAGGGTAAACATTACCCTAATGGTGAGGATAAACATACAGACTTCCCCATCATGGGCGTTGATAAATTACGCAATCCTGATCGGGCGCTGTTCTAGGTTATGAGTGCCCATTGCTCGATTGGGCGCTCCTTTGGTGAAACAGCGCCCGATCAGGAGGCT
This sequence comes from Cylicocyclus nassatus, assembly GCA_958299035.1. Lineage (NCBI taxonomy): Eukaryota > Metazoa > Nematoda > Chromadorea > Rhabditida > Strongylidae > Cylicocyclus > Cylicocyclus nassatus. The sequence continues at coordinate 20,398,392 of CATQJL010000305.1, read as the reverse complement.
GACGAACAGCTATGGATACTGCTTTCGTATAAAAATCGACAAGTTGACATTGTGACGAATTTGAAGCCAGCTGATTTACCATAGGGTGAACATACTTATACTGCGCTTGATGGTACGAAAAACCAAGCTCCCCATCACGCGCAGTATTTAGCAATCTCCCAGTCACAATGAATTTTCGTCAATGCACCGTTATAAAGACTCGATCGGGTGCCCGCTCAATAGACAACTGACAGCGCCCGATCAAAGATCGGAAACCTGAGATTGATGAGTAGGTGAGTGCCCATCACCCGATCGGGTGCGAATTCGAAAGGTAGAAGGGCGCCCAATCAGAGATCGGGAGATTGATATACACCACTCTTCAGGCTATTTCCTCCCTCACAGACCCTCACATTAGCGCTATATCTTCTAGTTATGTCTCCTTCTCAAACAATTTGCAGGCCGAGCCCCGTCGTCGTCGCCCCGGCAACGCCCACATGGCAGCGCGCCAACACGTCATCCGGAGGTGAACACGGGCGCGCAATGAGTGTGATGGCATCGGAAGCGGCTCAAGCCGCTGCGCTTCGCTATGATCCCCGAGCTGATCCCCCGGCTCAATCATCCGATAATCGTAAAAGCTCATCATCTACTTTACAAACTACAACTACTACTGCCTCAGCGCCTACTAGGTCTCAATCACAAGGACGTCCGCCGTGGCGAACAGAACGTCGTTGTGAGTTTTCTGGTTTTTACGAGTTTTGTCGATAATCACTGTATTGTCATGCATTTACCCTAATCTACCTAATTCCGCCAAGAAAAAGACTGCTGAATCATGGATAGAAAGCATGTCTATAAATTGCTCCACTCTTCATCCCACAATGATTCATCCAACCAAATTTTCAGATACCGAGATTGATGATCATACGTGGAAGTACACTTTGAACAACGAAATATGCGGGTAAGTTGTATCCTATCCTCAAACATGTTTGATTATCTAAATCTGCTTATTTTAGACAATCCGTTGTCGGCTTTGGCAATGTACCCATTCCATCGAAAGATAATATTGCTAAACTAATCGATAGGAAACTAAGTATTCGTGCAATAACATGGAATATCAATGAAAAAGTGAGTCATTACGAAATGTGATTTACCATTTTTTCTCACTGATGTGAATATTCAACAAAACAATCAGGAGGAGCTCTAATGAATCCTATTCAACTCAGTCGCATAAGGTAGTATGTACTTGAAGTACTTTTTGCTAATGAGGCAGATTTGACCGGAAATTTCCGCACTTCAATTGTTTTGTCGGTTAATTGCCGTAAACTCTGTAAGCTACAATTTTCGCGATCAAAGTACGCACACACAATTCTTTTTACCGGTTTGAATTTCATTACTGGTAAACTTCACGCATAGAAAGAACAGATACTTAGGTATGATATTAGCTTCATTTTTCGCTACAATATCAACTGCCAGTGACTTTTTGAATAAGGCTAATTAGCTTACATACGATCGAGCAGAATCATACTCAATTCTATTTGTTTGCAAAGCTGTACCAATGAAAAATTGGTCAGAAAATTCATAACGTCCCCTAAAATTAAAAGAAGTGGTGCTCTCATATCCTCTCAAAGACCATTCAAGGAAAATTTTCGGCAATAAAGGCAAAAAAATTATGACGCAAACATTTCCGCAGTGTGCTCAAGAAAGCAATACATACTGCAAAACCCCGAAATTGCCCCTATTTGCCGCAAAATCTCGTTTCTACATGAACATAACGCTTAACAGCCCTTTCTTATGTCAGATCAAAGTCTGGGAAGAACACCATTTTCATTTTTCATGCGTGACAGACGATTCGCAATGAAAAGTTGAAAAAAAGAAACTCATAAAAACCGAGATGAATGACAGAGGGTGACTGAGAAAAACTTAGTTATATATTCATTGTTGATTTTGGATTTTCAAACTTATGAATGCTTTATTTTCAGCCTGTCAAGACGCTGGATCTACTTTCTGATCACCTCGAACATATTCCAGAAAACATTCTTGAGGATATAATCATAATTGCTCTACAAGAACTTCCCCCTTCAACGAAGTAAGTAACCATGATTCAACAAACTAATAAGGTACAGACCGAGCTGACTTATTAGTTTCTCATCTTTTGCATAATAGAGAAAGCAAACTAAAAATCAATGCACGTGCATACGTCCTTCCCAATTTCGCTTGCTCGAGCAAACAAATAGCCGATGATTAGGAATTCCAGAACATTCCATGAGGATGCATTGGCTATAATCGTTAAGCCACTGCGGCAAACGCACAACACTTTGATCTCGTATCGAGCATGGAGTCAAATGATTTTCGTCTTTATCAAGAAAGCACATACTCGTTTCGCGACAGGTGAGTTCAATTTATGAAAAAGAAAGGTGGAGGAATCCATCTTTGAGGGCACTGTCCACTCAAATCTAAGATTGGTGAGATTTTTTCTGCAGTACGATAGCGAGGCCCCTAATCAAGTAATTACCAAAGCTGCAAAAGATATATACCAAAGCGAAAAAATCGTTCCAGAAGCTGGATGCTGCTGGGGTCGCTACGCCCATCAACGTGTGTGGTCCACAGCAATGGCTAAAATTGTCTCAGTAGTACACAACAATGTCACAGATTCGCTTTTCACAGTATGAAACATATTCTCAAAATTTTTTGTGCTCTGGAATAAGATTCAAGCTCACTACGCTAGACCGCTCACGTTGATGGGCGTGGCGACCCCAGCAACGTCCACCTTCTGAAAAGATTTGCTAGCTTCAAAATACACCTTCTGCCGCGTAATTGGGCAATTTTAGAGCTGCGGTCGTACTGTATAGAAAATAAACTTCGCATTCAGGTAACTGTTGCCTTTAACCCTCACATGACCCATTCCAGAACCTATGGCCAAATTTGTTCCTGCTAGTACCATTGTCAAGCCAGTTCGAACGAAAGGAGCGATCGGCGTTTGCTTACGCATTTATCAGCGATGGACTGTCATCATTGCTAGTCATCTATCACGTAAGTGACATTTTGATAATCTGACATTGTTTGCGTAAGCAGAAGCTAGTTTTTGCTTCATTGCAATGACTCCGCGACCCAATTACGCAATGACATAAAACCCAGACAACTGACATCACCATTGATGGCAGCATTCAGGATGAGTCAGTCATATTTGAGAATAAACCGAAGAGGAAAAAAACTAATTTAAACTTGTAATCGATAATTTTATGTTCCGATATAATGTCATCACAATGTCTTAAAGATGAAATTAGTAACCATTTCCAGCCATTTCCACAAGGTTAATTCCTACCGCAAACAAATCAAGAAAAACATTTCAGATGCCACACCACTGCAACGGATACAAGATTACCATAAAATAATGCGCAGTTTGAAATTTTCAACTTTATGTAGTTTCAAAGGAAGTGACGACATATTCCATGCAGATGTAAGTCAAATTTACTTGTGTGAAATTTTTATTGCTTACATAAACTTTTGCGGGGCTGACCCATTTCTAACGAGATATGCAAAAAAGTGCAGCAAAAAAATTTCTACTACCTTTCTTGCATAACGGCGAAACAAGAGAAATTTTTTCCGAGATCTTCACTGTTTCAAAATTTAACTAACGATTCAGTAAGTTGTAAGTATGGTATCTGCGATTAGCCTCACATGCTTGATAATGAAACATCAGAAGCAAATTATTTTTTTCGCATTTTCATTATAATCTTCTGCAAAGCAGCCACGCAAACATTAGTAACATATCATCCAAACATGCGAAGGACAGCATTCTTGAAGGTAGTGTCTCGGCAAAATTTCGTTTCCCATTCACCTCTTCAGAGCCTTCTCGCCATGAGGAACCCATATTTGGGCTTTTCAGCGCATGAAAATGGCGAAAATGAGCTTTTCTCAAAGTTTTCCAGGTCCGCATTCAGTTGAATTACGTGTAAGTGGGTGGAGCTCGAAACGAGGGAGACAAGGTACAGAAGACTTCCGGCGTGATTTTACTGAATGAGGACCTGAAGCTTCGAAAAGGCTCTTCTTCGGCATCTTCATGCGCTGAAAAATTCAGATATGGGTTCCTCAGAGCGAGAAGACTTCGAATAGGTAGAAAACGAAACAGCGAAATTTTGCCGAGACGCTGCCATCCCCTCCGAGAATACATCGCGAAATTGTAGAAAGTGCTTCACATAAACTGAAAAAATGTTCAAGAGACTCGTTACATATGTCCTATCGCCCCTTCGAATTAAGTAAAAGTGGCCGATTGGACAAGGATCTTGGAAAATCTTGAAAGCTCGTCTAATGCAACGGATCTTTGTTCGAAAAAATTCTCATCCTGTAGAAAAAACTTTGAAGCACCTACTTATGCGTACTCTCTGAGTACGCAGCTGTATAAACGCAATAAATTCCCCTCTCTAGTCCATCTGACCCTCAAAGTGCTATACGTTTTCACCATGGAGCGCCCGGAGATAATCACTTAAATCAGTCGCCCCCACATTTACGCCTAGAAAATTAACTTCTGCATTATTCGAGCGAAGTGTAATTAAGACTCTATGCATGATTTATTATCTTTATATAATCGTTAGAATCCATCGTATTCAACTAGATTATCTGACCAATTAATCACTGAAAACCACTCATAGGCCTTGTATTTTCAGTGCGTGTTGTGGTTAGGAGATCTCAATTTCCGAATAACTGAAGCCAACACCATCAACTGGAAAGCTCAACTTCAAAAGCCAAATCCCAAGGACATTGAAAACACAATGGAAAGCGATGAGCTATGTATCATAAGGAAAAAGGGTAAGCGAACTTTTGCACAAAGCTATGCTCGCAATGGCTCTTCTGCTTATTTCAGAAATGGCATTTGCCGAATTTTCGGAAGCACCGATCGCATTTGCTCCAACTCACAAATTTGAACTGAACAGTAATGACTACGTACAAAACCGGATCCCATCCTATACGGTCAGTTTCCTATGATGTTGACGGCGAACTTTTTTTTTTGAATATTCTACAAGTGTGCTTTCTTGTGACAAGTTTTTTACGTTTACAAGAAATTTCAAATTTTTTCAAATTCTGACCTAAACAACTGCCCAGCTGACCAACTCATTTGATTCAGGACAGAGTTCTTTACTGGAGTAAAAGCCCGAACTGGTTAGAGACTATCGCTTACAACTGTATACAAAAAGCTTCACAATCGGATCATCGCCCTGTTTATGCTACAATGAGGTGTGTAATACCGATTACTTATCTCATTCACGCTTACCCTATGTATGGCACTCATGCAGGAATATTCAATGCATTCAAGACTAATTTTCTTTCTTTTTGCAAGTCCCGAAACAATAACGAGACCCTTGCAACTTCAAAAATTATGCATTTTTTCTTAAATTTTTGAAGCAGAATGGTGTTGGCGATATTGTTTGCTAACAACTTCTTTGATAGCATACTAATAAGATAGGATATAGAACACTAGATCAAAAGTAGGAGAACCCACTAGAACTGCCAAAAGCAATGGAAAATTTCCACAAAAAGTGTAAAGGATTATGTTCGACCACAAAATGTTTTTTGAATGCAAAACTAGGTTTGAATGCTTATTGGATTAAGGTACAATTTCAGATTGGAAGTGGTAAATAAGAGTACACCAAAAAGGTTCAACAGCGATCGAGTCAGCGACGATACAGTTTCACGTAAGTATTAGCATTTTGTAATTTTAGATGAGAAAAATGTTTTTCTCTGTGATTTGGACACTGCTTGAAAATTCCTCCACTTAGTACGTTTCAATAGCAGAACCCCGCTTCCGTTCCATTAGGGCCAACATTTTGTATCATTGTGATTCCAAAAGTATGAAATCTTAAGGGCACATTAAAATGGACGTGTTCTTACATTCCCAAAGTATTTTTGTGCATAGCCGTGAAGAAGCATTGGTCTATACATATAGATAAGAAACACGAGGGAAACAAACACCTAACAAAAACGGTCTACTCACTAGGTTTAATGAAATAGATATAAAAAAACAAATTGTATTTCTAATGAAGTGAACTAGAAAGAAAAAGTCGAATGGTGGCGTGGTAAAGTTCCTCAATTAGTATCTTGAATGATATAGGAACCTGACGCTGTATATAACATACTATCTTCATGCCATTTTGTATATTTTCAGAGTCAGCAGTGGACAATATTCGTCACACAGAAGCTCGAAACCATCTCATAAAAGAATTCTCAAGCCAGACTTGATTGCAGGGACTTTCAGAATCAATGAACTGATCACAAATGGGTATCATTGTGTACATTGTCTATGAAATAAAGATGTCATGGCAAACCTGTTGAAGTATTGGAATACAAAAGTAAAACTTGAAGAATCTTACTTACCTTCCTCTCCGCCGGAAACTCCGCAGCCAACGTAGAGGATCCCTCGTTTGAGAAGTTCTGCATAGCGGCGCTTAAAGCAAAACTTGAGCGTGTTGAACATAAACACTTAATTTATGATAACGTCTCACGGTGTCAACACTTCCGAACAAGAAAAACTTACATTGGTATCGTTGTACTCCGAATTTCCTCCATCTATTAGAATATCACCCTGTTCTAGAAAAGGGACAATCGCCTCAATCATGGCGTCCACAGGAGCTCCAGCCTTCACAAGCATCATGATCCGACGCGGTCGCTTCAGGTTCCTACATAGGAATGTTCGCAACAAGGTATGAGATATAAAAAAGAGGTGTGTCAATGGTCGAGTAGATGGAGAGAAAATCACAATGTCAGATCGTCTTAAGTTCACAAACATGGAAATTCGATGTGGGTTTTTAAAACCTCTAGTCGGGCTCAAGTCAAAAGTGAGATGCAAGGTAAATTTTCAAAGAAAAAGAAGGCATACGCGAAGAAGTAAAGATTTGTGCCTTCGATAAATTGTTCATCCAGTCAAGCACTGATATTGAGACTGGTGGGAAAAGAAGAAGTCATCCATCTCGCAAGTTTTCTAAGCAATGCAAAGCTCGACTTAACCTCTCCTACTTCCTGCATTGCACCGGTTTTTGCCTCGAAATTTCATTTTTTTTTTCCGCAGTTTCTACAAAGTACATCAAAGATAAGCAAAGGTGACCACTTTGAACTTTTCTACGTTTCCGCCTATGTCATGTTTCCCGGAACGCAAAGGCCACGCAAAGGCCTGACAACTAATTGCTCAATGTAAAGAAAAGAGTATTACTTCAATCTACTTGGAATATGGAACGGCAAAGGTCTGTAGTCAAACTAGGTGTCAAAAACAATCCAATACTAACCAGCTATAAGATTTGGCATAGTCAAGAAAAGCAAAAATGAGCACTGGACAATCAGCGAGTCGTTGTAACTGGTAAGTTTTATGTCTACCAGAAGCTGCCAAGAGAACAAGACTTAAACTGCCTCACTACTCGTTATAAAAAATAATATCAATTTGAGAAAGTAAGAAAAAACAGAATACGAAATCATAGCACTCACTGGCACATCTCTTCTACAGAATGAGCTCCTATGATGTTCGTTCCCTTGGCCTCATTAGCAAGAAAAACATCAATTTTTGACAAGGTGCGATTGAAGGCGCACACCTGAATGGGAAAAATAATGGTTCGAATCAAAAATCCGCCTTAATGACTCTCGAACAAAAAACCCTTGGAAATTCACGCCAAGATGATGTCAAGCAGTGGCACAATTAGTCATGGAGTGATGAGATTCAGTTTTTGAAATCTTTCCCAAGCAAAGTTACAAGATAGAATAAAGTCTGATGTCTAACAAGGGAAGCATACTTACAAGTCGAAGTGGCGTTTCATCATGAAATGTATACCGTCTTATAGATTTTAGGACGCTGATTCCGAATCTGCTTTCCATATCTGCGAAGCGCCTCTGGGAGGGAAGCTAAGGGAATTTCGGAGCGAAAACTCGAACGCGCGGCTACCACAAGGTCATTCAAAGTGCAGTCTACTCGAATGGGGCTATGATCACTACCAGGGCGTTTTATGCAATACTACCTTCAATCTGATAAGCTCTTGTATTACTCCTTTCAAGCACCGGCAAGATCTCAACACCACTGGATTTTTTCCAACAAAAATTACCAGAACTCCCCTCCTAGAAGAGCTTTGCAGATAAGGAAAGAGGTTTGGAATCAGCGTTCCATGCACTATAAGACATTATACATTTCATATGGAAAACCCATTTCGACCAATATCCTCCCCTTGTAAGATCATACAGATACAAAGACGCTAGAACCGATCCAAGTAGACTGAAAGCAGTAAACAACCTTGAAGCCATGATCGTCCATGTTGAGTATCAGATTTTGACCCATGACTGCCAAGCCAATCACGGCGATATCTGCCTGCCCTTCGCTCATGATTTTCAGCAAATCCTGAAGAAAATAATGTGAACCTATGGGATGAGCTTATACGATGACAGCAAAAATTAGACGTCGATTATCTAAAAGAAGCATTTTCGATGCCTCCAGTAGTACTGGAAGTTACAAAATCACTATATAGACAGCTGGTGCAGTGGATTTGTCTATTATAGTTTTCTAACGTCGGAGACAACAGTTGCGCGTAGTAATTGGTCGGGCACAAGAGTGAGAGCATGCGCTCAAAGATAATTATTAAGGCGCAAGCGTTGCCTTTATAGTGCATGACTTTCTTGGCAAGTGTCTGACTGTTGGAAAAGTGGATGGGCAAAGAATTGAAATGAATAGTAAAACACGTTTTAAATAACCAGTGCGTCACCTCTGATTCGCAGAGATTCGCACTGGCTCTACTATCCGTGCCTTCTTCGTGATAGCATGATAATGACTTTGAGACTCACCGCGCGATGCTGAACATCACGAATGAACTGTAAACAACCATTCATTTTTAGAGCTTTTCCATGTAAGATCGGTAATTTTGGGAGAAGAAATTTTCCCGCAGAAAAACAAATGCGATTTCGAATGGGTTACTGAATTTATTTTGGCTTCATATTCGCCATAAGGATAAAGACCACCTTGAGCTACACATCTACTTAAAAATCCTCTCAATTCTTGTAGTAAAAACTTGGCAAGTCGACAATTTGCTCAATTACATCTTTTTGGCGACAATTTTGTGCAAAAATAGACTTTTTGCTTACTTTTTTGAGCTGAAGTCAATGTTATTCGGATTTACTTGCTGAAGAAATCCGCGACTTTGCAAAAAGTCCAATTACCGACCCATTTTGGCGGGCCAAAAGTCGCGTGGATCCGTTTGACGCACATTTTTCAAAGGTTACACTTACTGGATCGACGTGATTTTGCACAGTTTACCTACACGCTGACAGGGTGCTATGACCAAAATTCTAGATCAAGACGCTGGCTGCAACTCACTCTGTGAATTTCGTGACAGACAGACAGACATACACACACAGAGAGACAAACAGACAGACGCTTAGCGCTTTATTATAAGTCATGATACCATTTTCTGTGCATTTATCAGTTTGGAGTTTTCCGCAAAATGACGAAATTCAGCTCATAGCAACAACATGGAAGTGCACGCCCCCTCCCCCCTCCCCCGACCCCAAAAAAATCGTTGCAGTAGCCCACTAGGGAACTTCAACTCATACTCGAAGATAATTCGAAAAGTATATAGCAAAGAGGTAGAACTCTGGAAAGCCAAAAATGTGACCGAACGAAAAAGGAACAATAGCGAACAAGAGGCTAAAATGAAGGACGCACATTGACGATGGCATAATTCGACACATAAAAAAGAAATCGATACGCTGAATAGGCGTTCGCAAGAAAATAACTATCTAGCAATACCAACAACATGATTTTCAGCAATATTCAGCCTTGATTTCGGGTTCAAAAAAAGACATTGACAACGAAAGACGCATTTGCGGAGTGTGCAGATTTATTACGGCAAACTTACAAATTGCCATGTTTTCAGTTGAAGTTTGAAGCACGCCTTTGGCAGAGGTTCTTTCAATTAGCATTCAGGCTAAAAGAAGATGAAATTATACATATGTGGTTGAAAATGGCCGCTTTCTGTAATGTTATGGGGAGAAAAAATATATAATTGCCGTCTGTTTTAGACTTTGATCTTCAAACTGCAATAGTCACCAAATCGACTCGGCTGAATGGAAATAAATAATTTAAGGATTGACGAATTTGATGATGTGAACACGTCTGACATTCGTCTGACATAAGTATTGCTGTTAGGGTTGTTATTCCTTCTATTTCACGACTATGAGTTGTGTATTGATTAGATTTGCCATTTATTACGAACGCAGAAATACCTAAATATTGCGAAAATAAAATTTCATCGAGGGCTGATCCGTTCTCAGGTTTTATCTTCTATACCATATTATTTCAAAAATTTATTCTGGATTATAGATTGAGTCCGGATTTTTCCGGTCACTAAAACCAGGTTTACTCAGCTGTAATTTGCAATTTTGACGGCTGATATAGTATCGAAAAATGCGCCCTCATGGCCACTTATCAGCGCAAGTGTTGCCGTCAAGTGTGCATAATCACCGTTGAAGACATAGTCGGGTCCATTCGAAGCGATAGTGCACTTACGGACTGTGCACATTGCGCGTCTTCTCCTTTCTGATTGGTTACAGTGCATACACCTTTGCAGATGTTCGGGTAGACGTAAGGTAGGGCACAGAAGTAAGGCATAACAGAATTCATGCGTGCATGTAGCCAAAATGGACCATACCTAAGCCCATACCCACACCTACCTATACCCATTGACGACGACGCCTAATTTTGCGTGGCGGCGCTATGGGACAACGCGATTTTGCACAACAATTGCGGCGCGGTAAGGTTCTGTGCTTATTAACGAAATGTAAAAATGTTTTGTAAACAACTACAGCCATCTTCTTGGACGACGAAGTTTACAGTTCCAAGAGTGCAAAAAACTGGAAAAAATGCTGAACTCCGAAAAAAAAATACTAGATCTGGGAAGGATATGATTTTGCAAGAGGTGTGGGCCACCGGTGGTCCACATCATCATCAATGGGTCAGGTGTACGCAGTTGCACTATTTCCAAATCACTCGAGTATAGAAGGTTTTCCACTTGTATAAAGTGAATCGATGATAAGCATCAAGAATTAAAGCGCAAAATGGAAAATTTGATTGTACAACAAATTGAATTAAACTCGTTGATATCTGGAACTGCAAAGAGCAAGAAGCCTGAGAGGCAACAATGAGTATGGCACAAAAATAAGTGCGTCGCAACTGGGGTGACATTTGATACCGGTGATGGTTTGTGGGCTGATAGGATAGCACGATGGTGTGAGCATTGTTTTATCGTAAAGGTCTAGACGGAAGACCGGGTGAGCAATGATTAGGTGACCTCAGTATGAAAATCTGTGAGATAGAAGCAAGCCAAAAATAACGAATAACCAAAACTGTAAGTTCACTTCATTTTCTATCGATTTGAATAATTGCATGCAAAATTACGAGTTATTCAACCAATCCCAAAGACATTTTACTTCTTTTTTCTGAATCGCGCTCGCATGAAAACTGATGCCTCACTGAAGATTTTTAATAACGTGTAAATTTCAATCACAGCATAATATTTTTGTCATTGCCATTACTAGCCACAAATATGGAAAATAAACTTTTGAAAAGGGGAATTCCATTGCGCAAGGACGTCTGTGAGCGATCGACAAAATGTTGAAGAGGAAGTATGATCTTGCCAGATGTGCAATCAAAACTGGTTGCACAGTCCCTAACAACACAGTACAAACACTTGTGCGCAATTTAAAAACTTGTATTCTTGGTCTCGGTGTTTCTTCTATTCGCTTCCTTCTCAACATAGAAATTTAGGAGTTGTCAGTCAACATTTCCACAAAAAAAAAACTGAAGCCAATGATCTTTTTATGCCGTTAAGGGCCGGGCGTACTTCACGCAATTTCAGTCGCGACGCTATTTGGCAATATTCCAACTGTCCATAACTCATTGTAGGCACACTTTAAACGTACAGAGATAGGGCATTTTATCAACATTTTATCAATCCACGCAAGTTATACACACTATGCATGTGCAGTTGCTAGTGCTAGATCTCGAGACTCTGGCGAATTGCCAAATCGCGTCGCGACTGAAATCGCGTGGAGTATGCCTGGCCCACCAAGCACTTCTTTATCCAACACCGTCCATTCAAAAATGCGACGATCATCTTCAGATCTTCTATTTTGTCGATCACTCCCGACTGATTGTAAAACATATTTGAATAACAGTATGTCGTACTGCTTAATCACACAAGACTGGGACAAAATTTGTTATACTTCAGTACAAATATAATCTCTTCAGAGATAACCGGGAAGGGACGAGATTTTGTTACTTGCTTGCGATTGTATGAAGTATATTTAAATATAGTTGTATAAGGTGGAGGGAGTGTAGTAGAATAAAAAGTTCTCTTCAAGATCACTCAAAAGCATTCTAATCAGCATGTATCCTTAAAACATCACACTGCTCGTGTACTCGAAAGTATTTTTTCATTGGTTCTTTTCCTTGCAACGTCTGATTCTTGAGTCAGAAAATTAGTAAATGACTTATAAGGAAGGGTGAAACATAATTAATAAAACGAGGGAACAATTCAATTGAAACTGTCAATGTTGAAAAAAGCGACAGGCAAAATTATTTTGCAATTATTGACGATTTTAACAAAATTGCTTACATCGTGCGCATTCCATCTGTTGACCATTTTATAAAATTGAATCAAACTGCTACTCTTCACTTTCTCTAGGAAGATTAACCTCTACAAAAGATATCATAAGCTCATATTATTTGATTACTGGAACTGGCAAACTAAAAAGAAAAAATGAAACGGTTGACGTGGTGCTCCGCGGATCGGCGGTTCATTCATCTTAATGGATCAAAAACAAAGAAAAAAATCCTTTGCAATTAATCTAGGTTGAAATGTTTGGTGAAGAGCACATCAAGATAGGGGCCGTCGTCATTATTTTTCTGCCCTTGACCTTCTAGAGACCCCTGACCCCTTGTGTGCTTTACAGCTAGGGAGCTGAGAAGTTTCAGAACAGCCCCATGAGAAATTCGATAAAATGAGATAGACATCACTTGATCCTCAGTGATATATTAGGCTGTCCGGAAATTAACGCCCGTTTTGAATCTCAACCGCAATAAGTCATACACCTCTCAATTCTAAATAGGATGCCGAGTACCATTCGATAGAGCAAAGCAAGCTCTACAAAAAGGCCATCTTGCTTTTGCAACAGCTCTCATCCACCTCGAGTTTCGAGCCAAAAACTGAAAAGACTCAGCAGCCCGAAAAATCGAAAAAAATCGTAACTGAGTTCACAAAAATTCTTACTTGCTCACGTACAATATCCACATAAACATTTATATACGCCTTTGCCGTATTTTTAGCAGCCCGAAAAATCGAAAAAAATCGTAACTGAGTTCACAAAAATTCTTACTTGCTCACGTAAACAATATCCACATAAACATCTATATACGCCTTTGCCGTATTTTTCCCTCCGTTAGAAACCAAGAAAACGGAAATTTTCGTGCATTTGCCAAAGTGATGCTGTGCCGTCCCTACATAGGTAGTTTTATACCACAAGCCTGTAGAAGTACAGACTCAGATTTTCAGCTTTCTACAAGCTTTAGTTCTCGAGAAATGCCGAATATAGCTTTCCTTAGTTAGGTGGTCGAAGCTAAAATTCAAATTTCTTAAGAACTAAAGCGTATAGAGAGCTGAGAATTTACGTTTGTACTTCTACAAGTTTGTAGTACACAACTGCCTATGTGGGGACGGCACAACACTACTTTGGCAAATGCACGAAAATTTCCGTTTTCTTGATTTCTAACAGAAAAAAAACGGCAAAGGCATACATAGATGTTTTATGTGGATAGTGTTTACGTGAGCGAGTAAGAATTTTTGTAGAATTTTTGTGAACGGAGTTACGATTTTTCTCAATTTTTCTGGCAGTTGAATTCTTTTAGTTTTTGGCTCGAAACTCGTGATGGATTAGAGCTGTTGCTAACTCAAAATTGCCTTCTTTTAGAGCTTGCTTTGCTCTATCGAATGGTACTTTGCAACCTATTTAGAAGTGAGAAGTGTATGACTTATTGCGGTTGAAATTCAAAATGGGCATTAATTTCCGGACAACCTAATATTTCCTTTCTGTTAATAGATATTGTGCAAAATTTTGCGGTTATTTGCATTCTTTCATCAAAGTGTTTTATAAAAAAGTGCACTTGCACAGCAAGCCCTTAGAAAAAAATCGCTGTCAATGGTTTCCAGTATGCTGTCACCGTCAGCTAACGTCCGATGAAACTGAAAAGGATTTTTTTGATATTTCGGTCAAACTTATATTCGACAAATTGTTCATAGAACTGGTTAGATGAATATAAGATTGACATAAAATTTGCTTAAGACAATAGGCACTTATCAATCATACATCTTTTACATTTGGCCTCCCATAAAATTATATTAACCAAATTTGGAATTTGAGATTGACTCTACATGATAGGCAGTCAGCTCTTTCTTTGCATACAATAATCGTAATTGAACAATTGCTCCATTTACACCTTGATTACCTCTCATCATCTTCGCCCCCAGCGTAGACGTACGTTTGTACTCTTCTGCTGGATGTACAACACTTCCTGGTCTCAAATTTGTTACTCATAAGTAATTTTCAGGAAGCTAAAAATTGATTAATCTTTGCTTTGCTTTACTTCCTGGACTTTTTCAAATCGAAATCGTAAGAAGGGATGCTCGAGAACTGCTATACCTGCACTCATGTGTTTTGGTAAATTTTACTCGACTACACTGTCGTCTTATCAATGCCGATCAAGCAGTTCATCGATTACTCGCACCTGGTTCTCAGCATTGTTCAAACGTAAAATTCTGATACGCTTCATCCTGTTTACCATTTGAGTAGAGCTGGCGTTCGCAGTGCAGCTTGTTAGAATTGTTTGAAGCATGTTGAAGAATTTCTGGTTCACTTACATAATATTGATAGATTGCCCTTGGATGAATTTTGTAAACTCTTGAGATAATTTGTCGGAATTATAAAGCGGAAAGATTCTTCCAAAGGCACAATTCTCACCTCGGTAGCCATGACTTACACCTGCGATGATTTTTGAAAGTGTTTTTTGTTTATTATCGATATCAATAGCCTCTCCTAATCCTGTCTTATTTCTTCTGGAGATGGGGATGCTGGATAGTTTCACTGGATAAAAGATAAAAGATACTAATCACACCTTCTATGTCACTTTACGGAATGAACTAAAAATGCCATTCAACAATTGCTTATCAAATTGAGTTCTCTCTTTGATACTGGAAGCTAATCTCATGTCCCTACAATACTTACTGGACGAAGTTATTATAGGTAACTTTGTATTTTAGTAGGTATTTTGAAGTGAAAGTCTAGCCTACCTTCTGTTGGAAACTCGCCAAAAGATTCGCACTCACAAACATTGGATTACAGCGTTTGAATTCAAACAATTGAGGTTTAGGTATCAGCAAAACGTAAAGCTGAACTATTTGCATCTGAATCTGGATGGATTTTTCAAATATGTGGTTCGATTTCTGACTGAAACATTTGTTCATAATGACTTCCACATATATCACAAAAGCTGTGGTTTTCCTTTTCTCTTCTAATCTTCTTCGCGTCTCTTCTCACCTGCTTCTAAAACAAATGTGAAATGTTCTATTTTTGAGTTCTATCCAGCTCAATCTTGTTGCGCCGTTCCTTCAATATATAAAAGAGATTTTAAAGATGAAGTCGCAACTCGATCACTATCGCCAAAAAGCTATGTTTAACTGGAAAGATCTCAAGGTTGCAGTCGAGGGTGCTGACGAAGTGCGAATCAAGGTGAGTGAAATCTCGATCCCTAGAGGTAACCCGAGTATCCAAAAATTGTAAGACAATCGATGCACCAACTAAAATCGAGATGACATTAGAATAAGCGAAAAAGGCAGATTGTTTGTTATAAGTATTAGCTATTATTTTCTCGAAAGAACTGCTCATCTGAATCTACTATCAGCATACGAATGCCCATTGTCAGACTAGTTTTAAACCTTAGAACTAGGACCTGTGACAATTGGTCAGCGACAATTTTCATTTTTGCTGGTTAAAAATTGTCATCGAACATCACTATTTGTAGGACGAAATTTACGCAAAACTTGAGAAAGAACCGTTATTTGCTCGAAAGTACAACCGTCCATCTATGACAGAGCAGAGAGAGTTGAACCATAAACGCTGGAAGAGGATAATCGAACTAGGATTGCCCACTGACGTGAGTATTGGGTCTCAATATCTGAAGTAAATCATTCAAAAAATCGCAAAATGTACTGTCGTGCTTTGTCACGGCGCTCTACCTAGGATTTATTTTTGTTTTTTTTTTCAGCAATTCGAAGATATGCAAAGCTATAAATGTCTTGGCGAAATACTAGAAACTTACGACCAAGGCTTGTCTGCACGTTTGGTTCTACATTCTGCTGTAAGAACATCGTCTTTTACTTTCGATGGTTATTTTTTTCCTCTTGCAGGTGTTCAGTGCTGCTCTCACATCTATGGGAACCAAACGTCACGAAGAGATCAAGGAAAAGACAAGGAAAAATGAGGTAAGCGGGATTTACGATCTTGACTTTTTCGGGTTCAGAAGACCACATAAAACTACATGGAGTAGCGTTGGATCTCTCATATAACACGTTCTTTTGGCTCCAATATCCTCAAATCTATCCAATTTATTTCCATCATGAACATCGTTAGATGTGAAGGGCCCAGAACGCAAATCTAATGCTTTCTAATATTTTTTGAAAATTTGTAATCCATTCTCTAGTAGATGGCTCTATAGATGACTTTATGTATAGAAGGGTTGGATGTGTCAGAAGCAAATCTCAAATGGTGTGAACGCCAGCGGATTCGTAAACTATTTGCTTGGGCCGTATGTTTCTCAAATTAGCAAATTTATGAGATTACTCTTGGTATTGAGAAGCAGCGTTTTAGTAAAAAAGTTTTCATCAAGGCAGGTTTGGAGGCAAAGGAATTCCCCTTTTTTCCAAAGTTAATTTGAACTAAACTCCGTCTGTTACAAAAATCCAAAATTCAATGACTATCCAAAAAAGCAAATCTCCCCTGATCTTATCACTGGTAGAATAAAAAAAATGTTAATCTGTTACTGCATCATAAGCTATTCGAAAATCTGAATAATATTGGAAAGTGCAGAATAGTAGTATAAATTTTGATACCTCTTGTAAATCTATGTACAAAAGAATTCTCATTTTGCAAATAAGTGACGAATTTCAAGACCTGCAGTATCCCAGTATTTTCGATGCTTCTTCAAATTTTGAGTGACAGTCGACCGCACTGTTTTTTCTTCAGATTGTCGGTTGTTTTTGTTTGACTGAAATCGGTCATGGTTCGAACACGCAAGGAATACAAACGACAGCTACATTCGATCGGGGAGAATTCGTGTTCAACTGTCCAAATGAGGGTGCCATCAAATGCTGGGCTGGTAATCTCGGTAAGAAACTAATTTATATTTCTTAATAACTACTTGAAGATATCGGATTTTGACAGAAAGAAAAGCTTTTTGAACTTGGTTTTCAGCCCAGTCGGCTACTCACGCGGTAGTCTTCGCTCAGCTATACGTCAAGGGCAAATGCGAAGGAGTTCATGCGTTTATCCTTCAAGTACGGTAAGGCCAAGATTTATAGTGACAACAATAAAGAATGCGGCAAACAATCTACAACATTCCAGAGACATGCACACCTATGAGCCACTTCAAGGCATTACCATCGGTGATATGGGAGAAAAGCCAGGGGCTTGGAATGGCGTAGAAAATGGATGGTTAGAGTTTAAGGTAAGCACGGTTTAAGGCCAGATTACCATAACTCTCTCTCTCTTGAGCATTAATCTGTTGGAAGCTTATGGAAACACACAATAACTATACCGTAATTTGGAAAAAAACTCTTTATAGACTAAAATAATCTAGTCTCTATTTTGCTTTGAAACAGCGTTCAGAGCTGCTTGCGTCAGAAAGCTGTGCCAACACCGTGTCGGAACACGCGCGCACGCATGCAGTATTGATCGATAGTCCAGGCACGGCGCTAGCACGACTCTGGCATGACGCAGAGTCAGCACAATTGGCAGCCTAACTGCCGTTTCATAAACTGTGTATCTGTATTCAACTGCTACTGCGTGAAAATCTTCAATCATAGCCTCGAGTGATACCGTATTTTCCTGAAAAAATTTTTCAATGGATTTATTTTCAGAATCACCGTGCACCACTTTGGACACTGCTAAATAAAGGTTGTGACGTCACAGAAGCGGGAGGATACATTACCGAGTACAAATCGACAAGCGAGAGACAGTCTGTGAGTCTTGGAGCGCTCTCGATAGGCAGGTAAGTAGTTAATGTTGCTTCAATTTCGAAACTGAGATACTAACGAGAAAATTTTGGCGAGTGAAATTTTGACTTTTTTTCGTCAGCTACAAGATGTTCTTGGGGAAAAATGAGGAAAAATGGCGTGCTTGAAAATTGACAGAACTCATGAAAATTTTTCCAGGATTGGCATAATCGGTAAAGGTGTAATGGCTAGTGGATACGCAGCAACTATCGGTATACGGTATAGTGCATGTCGCAGACAGTTTGGACCTAACAAAGGAGGTGAGTGGCTAGGCTAAAATTGCTAGAATAGCAATAGAGAGCTCCAAAAATCTAATTATGACGATTTTTCTTGCAGTTGAAATGAAAAAAACACGTTAAATCTGTTCTAATTATAGAAGAAATCCCAGTGCTGGAATACCCGCTGCAACAGCATCGCCTATTCCCCTACTTGGCTGGTCATTTCACACTGCGAACATTCCAGAAAAGGTGACCACCGCTCAAGAATTCAATGCATTGACATTTACAACATATACGAAGTTCAGGTTTTGGAACCTCTTCACTGGCTATATGATGAGAGTGATGGGCGGAGAAAAGTCAGCTGAATTGGTTAGTAGAATTGGCTTTCATAATCAGCATAAATTTTTATTGCAAAATTCAAGGCAGATTTCGCCAAGGAGATCCATGCCTTGTCATCCGCAGCCAAGCCAGTTGCAACCTGGTTTGGCGTAGAAGCGCTTGATCAGGCCCGACTAGCCTGCGGTGGGCATGGGTATGTTTTACCATAAATACTGTGTGTGATCTCCATGGCTTCCAGCAAAATCCTCGCGAAACTTCCGAAGAATTTTGTCGAACTCGAATGTGACACTTTTGCGAATACTTACGTTTGTTCCGTCTCACATCGTATCTATGGACCTTCTGTTTTTGACATTGACCGGTTTTTAATTCGATTTTGTGCGGCAGTCGTAAATATTGTTTTGAACGTCATATTGTGACGACTGGCAGAAGTTCCGGGAAAAGTTAGCAAAGCAATGTTAATATAGTAAATCCAAGGACACTCATACCTAGCAAATCCTGAAAGATTACAAAAACTCTCCTCGCTTTTATTGATCATGATATTGCCTTAAAATCTTTCCAAAAAGTAGAAACGCTTTTAGTTATTAAGCTCTGCTTTAGTTTCCTACATTCTTCGAGGCTGAACGAGCTGAGAGATAGTTTCGATCCGTCTCGAACATTTGAGGGTGAAAACTTCATGATTCTACAGCAAGCCAGCAACATCATGCTGGAGTGGGTAGGTATTGAAGCATTAACTCTCTTACATTGTAAAAGGGTCTTGTTTTTGAAGAAAATTTATGATGGTGTTATAGACCCGAGCAGGCAAAAGCGACAGTCCAATGAAGACCCTTGAAATGTTAAATAACAAGCAACCGCAACGGTTCAAACACTTTGGAGAAGATATCATAGAAGGTCAGTAACGTCACACTTGCCGACTCTAAGCTTCCAAAATTTCTTAAAGCTTTTTTTTAGATGTTCTCCACGCCTACAGATGGCTGATCGTGTACTATTTAAACGAAACTAGAAAGTCGTTTGACGAATGGATGAAGGCCAACGGTGGTGACACCTTCGACGCTCGTAATCGATCTCAGGTATACATTATGTAGCGTTGTGGATATTAGTATTCTAAAAATTTTATCAACTAAGGTACACAAGGCTCAAATGCTGGGTATTGCTTATTCAGAACATACAGCCATTCAGTGGGCTGCTGGTAATTATAGAGAGCTGGAGGATCCACGAATTTGTCAGGTAAGCCATTTTCATCAAAGCAAAGAAAGGGCAGAGAGCTGATGACACTTCAACCATATGTGTTAGTGAGCGCCATTTGGAGAACAAATGATTTGGGTCCACTAAAAAGGGGATCGTGAATCGACAATCACGGACGAAATCATGATGCGATAGGCTCAAGTGCTACCGTAAACATACGAAACAGAAATTGCGACCAGAAAAATCCAATCCGTCTGTAATGGATGTTGCAACATACTAAGCTCAAGAATTTGCCTGTAGAGGGGGTACTACACCAACGGTTTACCGTTTATAGTTGTTTGCATGGGCAACGTAGGCACTGTAGCTGCTTCTTTGTTAGAAGCTCAATCTCTATATACAGGGTGTCCCAAAAAGATGTGCACACTGTTTGATTGCAAATAACTCTCTTGTAGTGAAGTGTTTCGAGACAAATTTGGTACCATTTTGTAGAGCGAGGTTCAACTTAGATTTAGAGTGTAGAGCAAACCGCCGGTCATTCATTCTTACTGTAGGAGTACGTTAAAAACTTCAAACATATGGTTCACTGTGAAAAAAGAGGCCGTTTCAAAAATTTTCAAAAAAAATGTGG
The DNA here is from genome assembly GCA_958299035.1 of Cylicocyclus nassatus. Taxonomy (NCBI): domain Eukaryota; kingdom Metazoa; phylum Nematoda; class Chromadorea; order Rhabditida; family Strongylidae; genus Cylicocyclus; species Cylicocyclus nassatus. Next base: position 20,377,708 of record CATQJL010000305.1, on the reverse strand, counting down.
AAATTTGTGTAATAGGGTTTTTATGAACCCTGAGTTCAATACCCAACTCTTTACAAGGTTGAGAAGCTTTCTAAACGGTGTAACCGCACTTTTTAGGAACACTCAAAAAACGTCTGCTACTGCTTACCTCGCATAATTTTTTAATGAAGTATTAGAAAGAGTTGCAAACTTCACATTTAGAATCAGCAACTCTAGATAGCCCTGTGTGAGAGTTTTCAAACTGTTTTGGTTTCTTTTTGGAACAAAATATGGCCTTTCATGGCTCAAAACCCTCTTCAAAGTTTCTACCGTAATCCTACAGTAAGAATGAGAGATCGGCGATCCGCTCTACACTGTAAATCTAAGTTGAACCTCGCTCTACAAAATGGTACCTAAAGCTTCCCGAAACACTTCATCACAAAAGAGTTATTTACAATTAAACAGTGTGCACATCTTTTTGGGACACCCTGTATATATAAAGCAGAAAATCCGTGAGTGCGTTTGTGTTTGTGCACATTCGGCGCAGGTTGTGCAGGGTGTGCAGGATGTGCAGGGTGGGGAGGGAGTAAGTGAACGTGCTGATTTGAATAGTTATTGACAGGACCAGGCGGAGCCGGGTTTGCCAGCTCGTGATATATACGGACAAATGCTTCCACCTGAACTTCTTATTTATACACTGACTAGCTTGCTTAGCCGGCTCCGCTCGGCCCTGTCAAAACACTGTTAAAGGTCCCATCCCTATCCCTGTACAGCCTTTCTCTGTACCCACTTCTACACTTCATTTCCCTTTCCCTGTGTTGTTTTCGAAATCAGCGTGCTCGATTACCCCCCTGTGCCAACTCCCAGCCCCGTAGCTCAAACTTTGCAAAAAATCGATAAAATCGATAAAAGTAATGGGTAATTCCAAAAACTAATATCGTATTCGGAATCGCCATGCCCACTTACCCTTCCCCCCTGTGCCAACTCCCAGCCCCATAGGTGAACTCTGCAAAAAAAAATCGATAAAAATCGATAAAATCGATATCGATCGACAACGAAAAGTAGCCTATGACACGCTCCCTGCCCCGAAGTGTATATGTGTGCCAGTTTGATCCAAATCGGTTCAGAAATATTTCTATTCCGCACATACGTACAGACATACATACATACAGACAGACAGACATTCAGCTTTGTATATAAGATTGAACTAAGTATAAGCTATTGCATCAACAGAAACTCATCTGATACATTCATGGCAGAGAAATTCGATTTTCTCGAAACCTCAATACCGTATTCGTGAATTCTGATTGGCTCGTTCGGAAAGAGCACCGTATTTTAGGCAAGACATTGAAGTCTTACTTTTCGGCTATGAATAAATGCTACCTTATGTAGAACGAAGTATATACCCATACATCTCACCAACATTATTCATTTGAGCAAGCAGGTGTCAGGGAGAAAACATAAATTATTTCCTGTTTACAGCAATGTTGAATTTCTCTCAAATGTGTTTTTATTCAATAAATCCTCAAACAAAGCTATAGTTCTATTAGTGATTGACTACTTCGTAAGTAAATCAGGTTTTGCTCCGAATGCCAGCATTGTATGGTCTCTACTGCCTTGAAAAACATCTGGCATCACTGTACATAGGTACGTTTCTTAGCTATTATATGGCTGTGCAAAAACGATTACTTAAAATTCTAGGAGGATACTGTGAAGGACCGAAGTTCGGTGATGGAGTACACGACGCGGTTCGACGTCTTGAGCGAGATCTTCTCCCCGACGCAGTAGCTTTAGTGGACGCAATTGCACCTCCAGATTTTGTGCTCAACTCTGCGTTGGGATTAAGTACTGGAGAGTGAGTCAAAATCGTTGGAATTCTTGATTTGGTTGTGATTTATGCCTGGCTTAGGCCTTACGAGGAGCTAATGAAGGAGTTCCGCAGCCACACCAACCCGAAGCCCGAATGGTGGGCGGATCTCAGAGACTTCCTCAAGGAAAATGCAAACAAAAGCAAGCTATAACTAATTGAATTCCCGATATATCTCGTCTGAAGTGCAATTCTAAATTCTAAAAGTCTTGAAGCACGCATAAATCTGAATACCTCTTGTGTTGAAGTCCATTCTGGAACGCATAAAAACGATAAAATCTTTATGTGCATTGAGTGCTCAGTCATGAAAAGAAAATAATTTCACAGAATTGGAGCAATTCAAAAAAGATGTTGACACAATTATTTGTGATAAATCTCTCAAGAAATGGATTGTATAATTTTTGCTGCGCAACATGCTCTTGCTTCAGTGTAAAATCAGATGAGTTGAGGGTATTTGACGATATGAATTTTTTGAGACCAATATGTCTTGCATAGCTGAGGCTACGGATATGCGTGGTCCTGACTTCACAACTTTCAAAACGTCCTTGAGCTTCCAAAATTTAACTAACTCAAAAGCAATGAATCAGCAACAATATGGAGTAATCTACATTCTAGCTGTTGTCGGGATGCAGCTAATCCCCAACAGCTGCCTAGGATGGAGGTTGGCCTAGGATAGCCAACCTCTGGCAGTGACCTCCGCCCGTCGGCAGGAGCCGGTTCCCTCTTTCCCCTTTTCCCTTCCCCTTTTGTATATAACTTGTATAATAAACATTATGGTAAGACTTATGTAAACCCGCTACACATCAGGTAAAGGCGTCATGAACCTTTATCCTGACAAAATCCTAAAATAAAATTTTTTTAATCAACCAATCAACCATATGATAAATAATATTCGATCCCCTCCTCCCCTCTGCCACAATCTTCCAACCGTCTGGATGGAGTCACTCAACAACGAATGAAAGCGAGTGTGTGAGTTCTAACTGTTTTGTTAATTTATCTATAATAATCGTGTGCAGTGAAAATATTTAATCATTTCAGAAGGAATGAAATAAAATAAAATAAATTAAAATAAAATAAAGTAAAATAAAATAAAAAATAACAGTCCTGCGAACAGTCCCATTTTTGTCAATTCTTTCTTTCGCAAAGCGCTCGCATCTCCCGTGATCCGTGATTCCGTGATCCGTGAGTCCGTGAATCCGTGATTGCATATCCGTGAATTTTTTTTGAAAAAATTGCCGTGATTCCGTGATCCGTGATCCGTGAATCCGTGAAACCGTGATTCCGTGAATTTTTGTTAACTTATTTTCTTTTTTTTTCTTTTTTATAATTAGACAATGGACTTGTTCGCAATTGCTAGCACAAAATTCACTGCAGTATTAGACCCAGAAAGATAAATCTGCTGGCCCACTGCAGATAACTTCTGCTGGGAAGTGTCGACAAAACGTAATGCTTCGACCTCTCAGGAAATATAGCAAAACCCAGTGCTACTGTCCGCGCGCGGTGACCCCCTTTGGCTATAGAGTAACGCAGCTGCCCTCGCAAGTTGTAAGCATGTGACCCGCGACAAATTTTTTTTGTGACAAATTAATATTATTTGAGCGCTATGACCTTTCAGCTGCGATAGTGCAAATACGTCTGCTTTGTGTCGCGATAAGCCTTGGAACAGGATTAATAATTGCGTAACCTAATCCTTTACGATCATGGTATACGTCCAACAGCAGCAGTTGCACAGTATGACCCCTTAACGTCTGTTCTTATGCAACTTATACTGCCAACAATAACAGTTGTGCCCGATGTCCCGCTGCCGTATATCTTACGCAAATTATATTATCGTAATATTTACCATCTGCTGTCGAATACAAAACCACTTCAAACCTTTTGAAATATTTAGAAATATTCATACTATACACAACACTAATTATATTGTTTGTTGTTTCATGAAAATGATATACGCCTAGATCAATAAAAAAAAATTCTCGACAGCTTTGGTGATATTCCGCGCCTCACAGATAATAATAGCATTCAAATCATTCTTAGTGCAGGATCGTACTTTTGAAGATTTACCGCGTTTTGCTACAATTTCCCATCCATTAAACAAACTGCGCAAAAAAAATGCAGTTTTTTTGGAGCAAGGAGTAAGAAACAGCATTCCAAGCATTAAAACATGCCCTAGTGGATGCGCTTGTTTTAGTGCTTCCTATTCTAGGAAAACCCTATATCATCCACACCGATGCATCAACCATCGGTCCCGGCGCATGCCTCCTACAAGTCAATCCGGAGACTAGTAGTGAAACTTTTGATCGCATCGCAGCCGCCGTCTAAAAAGACATGAGAGGACTACGCAACTTCTGAGTTAGATTATCTACACGTTGCTAATAGTTCCACAATGTTGATAACTGATCACGCCAGCAAATCCATCATGCATAGATCAGATCTCACGTCATCTAAGCACGAAAGCAGATCCTCATCGTCTTTTTCAAGTTTACATATGTAGATTGATACCTCAACTTTGAGGAACAGTCACCATGTATCAAAAATTAGATGACAATCATTGCTGCTGCTTGAAAAAAAAATCCAGTAGTCTTTGTCCTTCGAATCTATAGTCACAATAATGCGCTTCCATATTGTACCCAATTAATTGCGTTCTAATATACGCAAATGCAAAAACAGCGGGTCTTGCTTTATAAATGCAATCAATTCTGTTGGATACTTCGCCATATGCATTGATTTTTAGACGCTTGAACTTGAAATTTTTCAATTAGTTCACACTTTGGAGTACAGATTTTATAAAAAAAAATCTAACGATCTGAGTTACTTAACATCCTCTGCTTCTAACATTCATACTCGCTAAGCTATACTCTAGTGATATATCATCAAATTCTTATTGTTAAAATTCATCGGTCCGATTGAGACTTAGATGGTAATTTTAAAAAAAGCGCAATCGAGTTTGCTCCAAGGTTGGAAATGTCAGATATAAAAATAATAAGATTTTTGTCACATTTGCGGTGGCACCATTTCCTCAAAGATAGAATTCTGGTATACTTTCCAGCTCAAAAAGCCCTAGAATTCTACAATAAAAAAAATCAAAATTCAGCGTCCTTTCACCAAGAAAATGAGTGAAAAAACTTCCTTGAATGATTGAAATTTTGGGAGTGATTTTTTTTCAACGTTTTTGTAAATGTTATGTTCTTAATCAGTTTTTTTTTTGTTCCAACTACGTCTACTTAGTAATATCTCGAGCTTTCAATCAATATCATACACTTTTCAACTCAACTTTGATGAGGAACACCTGATGCCAATTTCGAATTGAAATTTTCTTAAAATGCCTGGAAAAAAAAAGAAAACAAGAAAAGCGAAAAAAAATCGCTAGGTTATCCATTTCAATTTCAAAACACTCTCGAAAATTTCATTCTTGGGGACGCCTGCATCTAAAATATTGCAACTCTATGCATCAGCTACACTGTGCTTGCATATACATTTGCTTAGAACTGACAATTTCCAACTTTGAGGTAAGTCTGAAAAAAAACTACAAATTTTGCACAACCTACATTTAGGGTTTTGCTTCACAAAGTTCCTGAAATACAGAATTGATACTAAAAAAAGGTGTAGCTTCTATGAGGCTGAACAATTTTGCGAAAACACTGCACTTTCTTTTCTCTTTTGATCTACATCAGAAATTTCAAGCAATTACTGGTATATGTAAAATGCGGTTGTAACACAGACAAGCATTTTTTTCCCTTTCAGTAGTTTTCAGATCATTCCCAACACTTAGTATGTTCACACAGTGTTTGACGTAACGTGAAGTAGGATTGTTTTCAGAGAACATTTCTGCTGACGGTTTTGAAATTGAAAGAGATAAAGTTTCTAACAAATTGGAACTCTTCATAATTTTTTTCAAAAAAATTGCTAGAAGTTTTTTCTCGTCATCATAAAAATGCATTAAGGAAGAAACTACTACTCAGAATAGACCTTATACCAGAACAAACCAAATATTTCGCTTAAGAAAAACATTACTCCACATGAAAATCAATTCTTCAAAATTCTTTTCTCAAACTCCGGCTTGATTTGATTACGTAACATCCAAACCAATCTGAAACTCAAAAATGTTGTTATAAAAAGCATTTTTGCAGGGGTTACCTGCACTTCCACATGTAACTTCGAAAAGAAAAACCAGGCATTTTCTTAGTTCCAGATTGAACCTTACGAAAACATCAAATTGGTACAATAGATTCAAAAGCAAACTTTCTTATTTTCAGTTTATTTTTCGAACTTTCATTAATGCATGATTGATCTCGATCGAAAGGAACTTTGGACTGTAAAATCACAAAAACTCACATTCATATTTTGACAGCGAGATTTCTACTTGAAATCATTTTTTTCACAAGATCTACGAACTTTTCAGTCATCCACTACTTCTGAAATTTGTCATTCATCAGAGCAACCTCCAATTCTTTTGCAGAAGCATTCATAAAGAAAGAATACTCTGAAAACATTCTCAAACTGAGAAGAAAGACATTTTCAAAAAAAAGAACTTAACTTATATTTTTTTGAACATCGTGATGAAAAAAATTCTTTTTAGAGGATGATATGAAATGTGCAACCGTTGCTGGTCTGGTTTCTCTTCAAAAAAAAAGGCTAGCAAGGTTATAATCACTTTTATCAAAAAAAAACAAAAATCTCAATTCAATCTATTTTAGAAGCAATAAGAGCAGATCCCAAAATTCCATGACGCAATCAATTTTCAAATAAACTTACTGAATTTTGCAAAAATTTCGATATCAATTTTATCACAAACATTTTCAGGTGCCTTACAATATGAGGAAAAATTTAAAACTATCAGTTTTAGGGAACAGAAAAAAAGAGCTTTTCACTTTAATTGCTCAATTCAAATGCATCTTTTTACACCACAAACATCGTCGTTCCATACCAAGTGATAAAATACACTTTTTTTGCAGATCGGACTACTTTTGAGATGTGTGAGCAAGGCTAGCATAAAGTCTGATTACTATTTACTTCTTTCGCACTCCTGAATTCAACGACAGTAACGAAGAGCTCGGCCAAGCTCAGTTTCTGCATGTTAAGAAAATTCAAAGGTAGTGATGGCAGTTTAGTCAAAAAGATTATGCTTCTGGATGAACGTTTTTTGAAAGATTTCGAGTTGTTTCCATGACGTAATTTTTTCTATTGATTGTGCACAAATCTAATGAAAAAAAAACTTTCTTTTACAAAAATTCGTTCATCGTCCTGTTTGCATTGACTTTTTGAGTTTGACAACCCGAAAGTGCAATAATTTTTTCTAAGTAATTCACATCGGCTCGTTGCCTCAGCATTTCTGGATAAGACCTGTAATCACACACTCAAACAATGAAGAAGTTCGCAAAATGGTTGTAAAACATGCATCGATTGTAACAGTTCATTGAAAACCGCGCTCATGACTTTGATTCTAATTAATGGACATACTATTGGTAAGAACATTGGAATATAGCAGTTCCTCCAGTTTTGTGCGATTGCACAAACCAAGTCTGCATTACGTTGTTAAACGTAGCAATCAGAACTACAATTAAAAATATAGAGAATATTACTTGTAGCTGAATGGAGATTGTTTTCAGAGAACAATTCTCTTTTAACCGAAACGCTTCGCAGAAGAAATAACTTGTTGTTTGCCAAAAAAAATCCTCAGTGCTTCTGAACATGTTCAGATATCCAGATTGATATTCTTTTTAGAAGAAATTTCCGCAATTTTTTTTTGAAAGGTGATCAACCGAAGCTGACAATAAGCAATGGAGGCACAGTTTTTTTGTCGCACCGAAATTCATTCTTGGGAATGAAAAAGAAACTGTTTAGAACATTTTACGTCACCCAGTTCTTATTTCACCCTAGAAAAGAATGGTAATGATTCCTTTACAGATTTCAGCAGAATTCAGGGACAATCACACCATAAAATTTTCTATATTGGATCTGGACGTTGAAGAAACATAGATAGCTTTCTTAGATTGCAAATTAGTCGTGAATTACCACACATGATGTTAGGATCATTTCCCCTGAAGTTTTTACACTTATAACTCAAAAGTTACATATCGTAGTTTCTGCAGTGGAAACGTTCTGTTCGTATAATTTACTATGCCAAAATGTACTGTTAATACTTTTGTATAACTTGGTTTGCATTTTCATGTTGTCTATGTCGAAAATGGGCTAATGCTTCCAAAAACCACTTTTTTTTCAAAAAAAAACAATTAAAAAAAGGAAACATCAGAACATGAACGACATCACGTTTGTTTTGTTCACGAATGTAGTCCTGAATTTGGTCGCAAGACTGCAAGACAATCTTCAAATGCAAAACTCAGTTTGGAAAAAATCCGACTGTCAGAGTTTTATTTTTTTCTGCTGTCGGGATATATCTCAACGTGAGTTTGTTTACACCTATTTTGCCGCACCGCTGCGATTATCTATAAGCATAAATTTCTTTGAATCGGCAGTTCAAAGAATGAAAAAAATATTTTGTGCTAGGCAGCGAAAAAAAAAATCTCCCATTTCTATAACACTCAAAATTTGCCACTATGTTGAATTAAACACAGTTTGTTGTGCTCAATTCTGCATCTAAATCTTCCTCTCCGTTTTCTAATCGATCGCATTATTTATATGCTGTATAACCATATGTCACTCGGTTCAAATACAATATACAATGCCTTATTTTATATTATACTTCCTAAAATTCCACATGTCGCTTAGCTACTTCATGTAAAATATAAATTCAGAATCACTAATGTCATTCAATATCGCCCAATATTTTTGTTATCTATGTAATTTCTGCTCACCACGCTTTTTTATTAACATGTTCTACAACAAGTGCCCTTCCAACCCATAACTTCCTTGTATCAACATTTAAATACTGGTCACATTATACTCCTATAAATCTCCACGCCAACTTTCCCATTCGTCAATTTCCGGCTATAATACGCCTGTTCACTTCCTACAACTACATGTTACTGCCTCTCCCAAGCAGTCCCCTACGTCACATCGTTCATTCCGTATATATCTCTCCGCTTGAGGACAAGCTCACTCTGTACCCCTAGGATGAGGTGAAGGTCGCTGTTTGGTTATCCAATCCGCCTAAACCAACTCCTCTACTCAATCAATCTGAGGATAATGGTACCGTAATCGAAGTTCTCTATGGTCTCGCCGTAACACGTGTACTCTTTACACACGTAACTCGGAAGACATTCAACAACCATCAAACAAGCTCGAGGACGAGCTTTTTAAAGGAATGGAGATGTCGGGATGCAGCTAATCCCCAACAGCTGCCTAGGATGGAGGTTGGCCTAGGATAGCCAACCTCTGGCAGTGACCTCCGCCCGCCGGCAGGAGCCGGTGCCCTTTCCCCCTTTCCCCTTCCTCTCTTGTATATATCTTATATAATAAATATTAGAGTAAGGATTATGTAAACCCGCTACACATCCAGGTAAAGGCGTCATGAACCTTTATCCTGACACTGTATAGAAATCAAAAGAGCAAAAAGACTAGTTCTTACAGCTACTGCCCACTGCCACTGTTTAGGTCAATCCTCGCAGATACAAAGTCTCGAAAGCGTGAAAACCTCAAAAACCTTTTTGGACGTTGTGGGCCCGAACGACGTTGCGTCCACCGATAGGGGCGTGGTCGCCAATGGACGACGGAGGACTTGGGCGAACCTCGTACGAAATATAGAGTATCAAAGTTTATTATTATACTGCAATCTGGCTAATATACCTAAGGCCTAAGGCATACATCACGCGATTCGGCCGAATCGCCACTTTCAACGACTTGGCGATTTGCCAGATTTCTATAAATTTATCGTGCGTACTTCTCGGACGCATATTTGAGTAGCTTATGTAAGTTGTTGCAAACAGAGCAAGTTCTGACCAAAGGCAGCGCATTAACGACGAATTAGGAGGTCGCTGTTGTGCCAAATCGCGCAGCGACCGGAATCGCGCGAGGTATGCCTTAGGCATAACACCTAAAGCGACAGAAACAAACCATCTTGTCAATATTAAACAAAATATAAATTTTTCGGTTCAGCATTCAATACGGTAAAATACACACCCGTACAACAAACAAAAAATATATCTCAGGAAATAGCGGAAAATCAAACGCGATTTTCAATAGTTTAATAGTCAACATAAGTGGATATTATAATATAACATTACAGTATGATTCATAATCAATCAACGTCAACGGTAGCAATGCTTATAACCAACATAATATCATATACATAATAATAATTATATATACAAAAGACAGCGACGATTTACGCATTATACGCCAAAATAATCGAATCTCATCCAAATGTCAACGAATTATATCTATTTTGTTTGTTGCATATGCTGCTCAATCATGTGGATGGCCATGTCACTGTAAATTTGGATGCATTTGTCGCTAATGCCCAAACTTCTGCGTTCGCCCTGCTTATTCAAGAAATGGATACTGTTATCGATATCTAGGTAAAAGTCAATGTCGAGCAGGATGTTAGCAGAATCTATGGTGTTCGGCAGCTCTAGTGCCAAGTATTGGAAGGTCCTCTTGCCTTCGACAAACTCCTGAAAAATGTTGATGCCGTTCTTTCAGTAGAGTGAAGACGAGAAAACGAATAAAAAAATAGACGCGTTTCTCAAAATAATCCAAATTTTCTTTATTAATCTAATTATCTTGGTAATAACAAGGGAGCAGGTCGGAACAAATGACACCACCTAAGTAAGTTTTTTGAAGAGGGTAAGATGCAGCGGATTTACAGCAAATTTAATCTCTTATTTTTGGAAAGTGGTGGAATCTACAGTACTTTTAATCTTGTTTGGAACTTGTTGGTAGAATGAGGATTACGGTATTGCTCTATGTTCACTTTGCATCCTTTACTTCTTGTGTAACAGACTTCTATCTTCTTTTTTTTTTTGAGTTTCACATAAAATGGATGGGTAAAAGTCACTAGGCTCGAGGGATGAAGACAACAAAAGACAATAATTACTTAAATTTACCTTGATATACCGATTCACTGCTGCTTCGGTGACATTTGTACCGCAAACTGCCAACCAGTCATTCTTCGATTCCAGAATATACTCGTCATCGATATTAGTAGGCAGAAGAATTCCGAACCGCTCCAGCTGAAGCAACAAGCAATATACCGCCAATTTTATGTTTATTAACCATTAGCTAACACTTACCCTCCTAACGCTAGGTTTGGTCGCCAAATCAAGCGTAAAAGTGTTGCTGACAGTTACAGTGTGAACAATGGACAGTTCAAAGATTCCCATAACTTCCAGCAAGTGCGAGAATGACTGAGCATCTACAGAAATGCGACAGTAATCCAATCCCAGACGGTAGACACGGATACGAGATCGTTTTATGGCTCGTTCTAGTGAAGCGATAAAATCGTTGGTGATTTCCATCTAAAAGTAGGTGGTCCCAGATATAGGACATAAAAATAATCAAAAATGAAAAAAAAGAAGTTTACGTAAGGGAATATCAAAAATAATCACTGCATATAATTTGATAGAATAGAATATGAGATCAAATCAATATTTTATACAAATAAAGCAAAGAGCCGAAAAGGGCGCTCCATAATAAAGATTACTTTTTTACCTTAGTTACAAATATGGCTCTTATCATGATTTTGGTAGTTTAGCGAAAATTTCTATAATTCTTTCTAGGATTTTTTGCCTTCTTTACTTTCATTCCAACTCCAAATAATTGGAGAACATTTCAACTTTCTTCATGGAATTTAGATTAAAATTATTTTGCAATGATTGAAACTCACATAAGATATAGTCAAACCGCCAATTTCTCCTTTCATAAATCGCTTAGCAAACGTCTTCTCTTCATACTGCATGTGCTTGCTATCACTCATCACCTCAAAGATCATAAATGATAAAAAATCAAATAGTACCTAAATAGTACTTACCGGATGAAATTGCACATCGGGAAAACTTCTATAGGGTAGTGAAAGACGATAACGCTCGACTAGATTATTCAAAGCTGTACTGCCAAGCCGAGCTGAGAGTATATCATTGAGAGGAAGCTGTAAAAATATAAATAAGTCATTGTTTCCTGCATTTCCATAGAGTTCAGACCCAGACCTTCTTCAAAACTTCAATTTGCATATCACATGGCAGTGTGAAAAATGGGAACTGTTTACAATCACTCATGGCGGCAGTACATGGTCTTAAAATACTGAAGTTCCTGTAGAGAATGAAATGTTATGATCTGTAAAAGTTTGGCAAGTAAAGAGTGTAGATAATGACTGTTTGCATCACTACGGGACAGGTCACGACCTTAGGTCATGTGGATTTTGTGGCCTCATAAGTGCCGACGGCGTTTGGAGAGCAGCATAGGGCCAAATTTTGCCACAAGCGTCTATTTCCGAAATTTGTCGCTTAAACAGAAATCGATATCTAAGACAGAATACAAATAGATAAATTACTTAGCTATTACATCAGAAAAAATATTTTTCTGTCCTCTTGAGTGATAGGCAGATGATGGTCAATGGACTTAACTTTTGCTTAATCTATTTTGCTATTTTGATATGCAGGTTTTACTGCTTGCAGGTATGTGAGCTTTAGAAAGTTCTACAGAGTCACTCATCTGAATCCTGTGAAAAAAAAAACAGGATACACTTTTATCTCTCTAAAATTTTCCTAATTCTTTATCTATCTTCAAGACTTCTTTCAAGCATCCCCTGTTTGAAAACATCGAAGCTAGCGCAAAACATAGTTGTGACTCCAGTAATGGGAGTTGGAAACTTGCTCAAAATCGTCAAAAAACCATGAAGTTGAAAGGACCCTCATTTGTATCGCACATGTAACAAAAGTCAGATTTTCCTAACTACAAAAACCAGAGAAGTCCAAAGAGACTTACGTATGGTTCTTGCGGTGTGAGAAAGCGTACATTTCAACCCTATAGACGAAAAAAACGAGAATCTCCACTTCCAAAAAATTAATGATTTTTTTCGAAGAAAAGATACGTGCCCTCTAATTGGCGGCTGTAAAGCGGGGCTTTGTGACCTAATTAATGCTACAAATGATCATAGAGAGTACGTTCACGAGAGACGCAGACCGCGTCGCGGGCGCGTGCGGTGCCTTCCGGCCGCCAATCTCGTTGAATTGAAGGGTAGGGGAAGGGTCGTTGAAATGCCTACATGTCGAAAATCATTTGGATAGTATCCTATGCTATAATTCGAAGTGCGTGTCGTCGTCCCTTGACATAAACAAAACAGAAAGTTAGGTCCGAGCATACTTCACGCTATTCCATTCGCCAGCGATTTGATATTAGTGGGTTGTTTATGACTTACTCATAGTGCTATACACATTATACACTTTCAGTCTGCAAGTTATAGATAAGGCATGTGGTAAATCGCCAAACTGGCCACTGAAATCGCATTTTGTGGCTCTAGGTTGCAGCGCACAGTTTCTTCAATAATTTAAGTATAACATCGTTTGTGAGGGATCATCAACTAAGCTCATCATTTGAAGTTTACCTACATATGTTTGTCAGTCACAAGAAGTCTCACAAGGGATTGCTGAAATTGCTCTAGAGAAAACAGTGACTAAATTATTATATAACTTGCTGAGCTGTTTAAAGCACCGTGGCCTCACACATCTCCCAAAAATTTTCGATATCCCTCAGCTGAGTTACGCTCTTAAATACTATTAAAACCTTAGAAAAACTGTATGAGTGATTTTTTTGGATGCCATAGATGAAACTTATGTACCTGGTGATAGTCTAAACCAACGGGAAGCAAGTCCATATTCTATGGTAACTTGACACCGTATTGAATTACCTATCGGCAAATTAGCTCGGAAAAACATCCAGCTTTGAATTTTGTCTTCGGATGAACGCCCCGGATTTCCCTTTGAAGCTGCGTATGGCGTAACAGGTATGCAGCCTAATAATGCCCATCAGGAATTGAAATATGTGTCTATATTGTAGTTTCATTTTTTCTATGACCGACATCCTCAGCTCTCTGTAGAAGCTGCTGTAGAAACGGGTAAAATAAAATTTGCGCTTGCGTATTCCTTGGTTTAGTTTTTAAAGATTCACTTTATTCCCACAATGGTCGGCTGCCTCATCGTGGCGTGGGGTGACACTGGGTGTCGAACTGCGATGCACAGCCGAGTGTATACTCTGACAGGCCTCCCAAGCTGTAAAGGAGTTCGACGTTTCCGGTCTCAGCCGGATGCCTAGCTAAGAGCCGGCCAGGCCAGATCCACCGCCGTCTGGTTTTTTGGTCGCTAGGCGGTTCTCTCCACTCCACACCCGGGTCAGCGATCGCTCCGTGGAAATCAAGAGTAGGCCTAGTAAGTCTGTTCTTGTAGGGCAAAAATTTTGCTACTCTACCAGTTAGAAGAACAGAAAGAAACTCTGCACATCGTATCCCGTTTACGGCGCCGGGTGGTAGCAAGAACGATGTCAGGGTCCTCAGGGCGCCTTTTGAATTGGACAAAAACGACACGTCTGCCCAGACGACACGCCATGGAGACTGCCTCATGCTCTGCACCTACAACGCCAAGACAGTCTCCACAAATGCCGACCTCCACGCCCTTCTCGACGCTGCAGAGCGCACTAAGTACCACATTTTCGCTCTGCAGGAAACGAAGTCCAGGAAGAAGGACGTGCGACAGAATAGTGATGGAACCCTCATCATTCGGTGAGAAAGTTCCATCAATGTTGGAGGCGTTGGCTTTTTCGTCCACCCATCTGTCGTCCATCTTGTCGATTCGCATGAGATCCTGTCACCTCGACTAGCCATCCTACGACTACGATCTCCACGTCAGAAAACCATCAGCATCATCAACTGCTACTCTCCAACATCAGCAGCTGACGATTCAGAACTGGATGCTTTTTAGATCTAGATGCGGAGGGGGTCGTCCGCGAGGAGAAGTCCTTCTGTTTGTTGTGGGTGACTTCAATGCGAAAATCGGGATGCCACTAGAAAAGGAATATAGGATCGGGAAGTTTGGATATGGGCTCCGGAACGAAAACGGCAACCGTCTCGTTGGGCTTCTCTCCGCCGCACGACTTTTCCATGGACATTCCATCTTCATGGAAAGGAACATCGCCGGTGGACTTGGGAATCGCCCAACGGAACGACTCACGAGGAGATCGACCACATTCTCACCAACAAGGTGGAGCTTGCTCGATGTCTCAGTAGTTCCATCCTTCTGCAGTGGCTCCGATCACCGCCTCCTTCGAGCGAAGATACGATTCAGTCGCAGGCTGGAAAAGAAAGTCTGTCACAGTGCCGCGAGAGGGAAGGAAGTCGTTTATGACGGTAACAGGCTGGAAAAGTCTATCGAGTTGTGACTGGCCCATCGAGGAGGACCCGACGTAGGACTATGACCGGCTTCTGAAAGGATTGCCAACCTGCGGAAAGTGCGCCTCAGTGACTTCTTGGAAATCTCGAAGACCACCGAGGAATTGCTCGAAAGAAGATTTCTGAGGCAGGATCCGAATGCAACCCCTCTCGAGCGATTGATAGCCAACGCCAGTTGCAGAACAGCTTTGCAAGAGGAACTTAGGAAGTACAGGCAAGCCAGGATACTGGAAGCAGCCGAAGGAAGACGAAGTCTCAAGAAGTGCCAAAGGGACCTCTGCGGATATCACGTACCGCTGGCTGCACTACTGAACGAAGACGGGACTCCGACTTCTTCCCAATACAAGATGGAATCTATCGCGAAGAATTTCTATACCAACCTCTGCCGCTTATCAACACCCGTGCAGATGTTCCCACTGGAGAAGTACCACCAAGGATTCTACCTGCTGAAGTGCGTATCGCGATACAGACCATGAAGACGTCCACGGCTTTAGGCAGGTCATCTTTCCGTCGAACTTCTGCGAGCCGAAGGACAGGGTCTAAAGGATATCCGTCGACGACCGCCCGTTTCGTGCATTTACACCACCGTGAGCGTGCCTTTTTGAAGCCTTTCCAGCTTAACAGTACGCTGCAGCGCGCGGGGACTTGGTAGCTAGCAGCATCCCTGTCCTTTAACCTGTTTTGTTCATTTAAGCATTTCACATCGTTTTTCTTCTTATTTTTCATTTCAGGCAAACAGCCGTTCTACTGTCTATGTGAGATCCTCGCCGTGAGCAAAGTAGAGAAAAGAATGACCTTCTTCGTAGTTGCAATGATGGATATCATGGCTATGATTGGGATTGCATGTTTTCTTCAATGTTTTGTAACGTGACATATTCCTTGGGACAGACCACTGAAGTGACTACTTCAGCCCTACAGCAGGGACACCATGTAGGAGTGCTGAAATAAACATTAGAGTGGCCTCATCTAAGGAAAATCCATGACAGCCACCACTGTTTATGAACAAAGCCCACATCACCTGCCCGAGGCGATGGTTCACGATTTCGTAAAAGAATGCTTGGCGTCTAAAAAGGAAGAGGAATTTAAGAAATGTGCCTAAACAAATTTTTTTCCTCACGTTTCAGTGCTCATCAAAGAAGAACGTAGGATATTTGAACATCAACAAAATTTAAGAGAAAGGGAAAACTAATGACTGAGTGAAATACGAAAACCAAGAGAAGAAAGCGATGTGAAATACTTGAATCAACAAAAGGGGCTAAAGGACACTGTTGCTGCGAGCTATGAAGTCCCGGCACGCTGCAGCGTACTGTCAAGCTGGAAAGGTTCCAAATAGGCACGCCCACGGTGGTGTAAATGCACGAATCGGGGCAGTTTCGATGAGTATCCTTAACACGAGGTTCTAACTTCGCATTTGACATCTTATCTTCAGAAGGAAGGGATTCCCGACCAGTGGAGAACGTCAAGAGTCCTTCTCTTCAAGAAGGGTGAACGGGGGATCTTCGGAACTATCGTTCAATATGCCAGCTGAGTGTGCTGTACAAGCTTTTCACGGAGATTATCCTCGCTCGCACATCAATGACACTGGATGAAGCCTAACCCCAATTACAAGCTGGATTTCGCAAAGGATTTAGCTACAGGGACCACATCCAGACCGTTTCGAGGGTTGTAGAAGTCTGTCGGGAGTACCGACTGCCTCTCGTCCTGACCTTTGTCGACTACGAGAAAGCCTTTGACAGCGTCGAAACCAACGCCATCCTGTCTGCGCTAGTCGATCAAGGAGTGGACCCAGCTTACGTGAAAACGTTAGCCGACAGCTACAAGGATAGTACAAAGCAGCAGAGACGATGCTGAAAAAACTGAACGACGATGCAGACGTTCCATCACCCCCTCCCCCTCCGACCACCGCAGTTGGAAAGAGGTTCGACAAGGCGACAATCATTTCGCCAAAGCTGTTCACCGCGGCCTTGCAGTGGATGATGAAATAACTGGACTGGGACGAGAGACGCAACGAGTTGATGGGAGATACCTGTCGAACCTTCGTTTTGCGGACGACATCGTTCTCTTCTCGAGCAGTATGAAGCAAAAACAATGCTGAAGGAACTGAACGAAGTAGGGAAGAAAATCGAATTGCGAATAAATCGGAAGAAGACTCAGTTCATGAGGAACGCCCTTTGCGAAGATGCAGAATTGGAATTGGAAGGCAACTCTATTACGGAGACGTATTTCTACGTGTATCTCGGACGTTGAATGAACATGGAAAACGACTTGAGGGAAGAACTTAACAGGAGAACAAGAACAGCCTGGGCTGTCTTTGGGCCTCTGAAGGAAGCCACTCACAGAGCGCTCGAGCGCAGTCTTCTAAACTGATCCGACGCAAGCGATTTCGCAGTACGGATTTAAGAAGAATGTCCCGTTTTCGTGACTCAGCGTTGCGAAAGCCAAACAACGGTCACATAATGAGAAGAACAGGCGACAGATGCACACTAAGAACATCTGAGTGGATTCCTCGCGAGGCAAAACGTCTTCGAGGAAAACCACCGACGAGATGGGCAAACGTGTTCGTGGAACGGATGGACCAGCTAAGAAATCAGCTGGATACGATTTTCGCACCTGGAACTCGTGGACGCAGCCACCGATCGTGGATGCCTGAAGCGAGGGACAGGGAACAATGGCAACTTCTGTACTGGGGCCCGCACGTCACGTGAGGACGGGCCATCTAAGTATCAACAGGGGAGCATACTTGGTGACCCCGGCCATTCATAATGATCTGTATATTGAAGAATGCGCCTTTTGATGCTGGTTCGAATACTGTTTTCCATATCTGCGCCACGAGAACGTGGATAGAAATATCATTGTTTTTTCAGAAATGAATTGCGCTACTGCGGAGGGTGAAAATCATTGATAAAAATTATGGTTTCTTTAGGTATAAATACAAGTTACACCTTTCAAGATTTTCCTCAATAGCTTCAAACGGTAAAATAGATCAAATTGGGTGATTTTAACTAGCTAAAAGTACACAAATTTTCTACGAAATTAAGTCCATAACTGCCCAGGGCCCGGCACCGATGGTTTGGGGTCAAACTGGACTTCGTTTTTGAAGTTAGAAGCAACGGCGACATCGTTTTTATGAGGTCGTGGAGGAAGCGCCAAAAAAACACGACGAACGTGTCAGGTTTCACGAGTTAAACGTGTTCTTTCGCAAGCGCGCGAATTTCAAATGCAAGACTCAAACAAACAAATGGCTTGTTTACAGCGCACAAACAATCACATGGCTCCGAATCTGGGCTATGTGTATACAATATTACTCCAAAATATGTTATGTAAAAAGTTCCCAAAACTTATGTGTCCTAATATCTGTTCTCGAATTTGTTGGTTTCTAGACCAACTACCGAACCAACTGGGTTGGTTCGGA
This sequence comes from Cylicocyclus nassatus, assembly GCA_958299035.1. Classification (NCBI taxonomy): domain Eukaryota; kingdom Metazoa; phylum Nematoda; class Chromadorea; order Rhabditida; family Strongylidae; genus Cylicocyclus; species Cylicocyclus nassatus. Next base: position 20,359,135 of record CATQJL010000305.1, on the reverse strand, counting down.
GCATAAATATTGAAGAGTTCACATAAGTTTTAACCCTTTTTGATTTGGACGATTAGAACGGTCAAAAATCTATCATATAGTGAAGAGAGCGGGTCAAACCGTTGCCTCTCCCCTTTTTTGGAGTCAAAAGTAGTATAATTCTACGCGTTGATAGATATCGCGCGCCAGTCACTTGCGGTGTCCTTTGAAATATGTGGCGAAAAATGCATCGCAGGATTGTTGAGGCTACAGATTTGGTTGGCTTAGGAGATTTTCGACATTCTCAGCATCAAAATGGTACTATACACAATGGCAGAGCCTTTAATCGACTCAAAATGTTTTCTTTTTGCTTTTTTGTTATATTAAATATCTCAAAATGCGCTTTTTTCGCTTTTTTGTTGCTATTTTGGTTGAATAAGGGTTTCTCCATTGATTTTCACGTCGAGTGGGACTTCGTAAATTTTCGCGAAGTCATGGGGGACTTCGTTTCCTAAAAACCTCCAAACCAACGCGTGCCGGGCCCTGTAACTGCCTTCAAATGATCATTTCGCAGATTTCGAGCACAGATTTAAAATCAGCGTTTCGAGATGCACTTTATGGTATACATCGCATTCCACATGGTCGGGGTCATCAAGTATCCTTTCCTTGTAAGTAAGTAAGTAAGATTCACTTTAGAATTACATGCAATGGGATCCACCGCGGCTGGCGGTAATGTACGATTAGGGTGCGGCACTTGGAGGATTCGCAAACAATCTTCTCCTGTACGAAGAAGCACCTTTCATGGCATTTTTGGAACAATCTGCAGCTAATTTTGAGCGAATGAAGAGAAGAAAAAACATAGAAATTAAGAGAAAGTTATGTAAGAGTTCAAAAAATGCCGGTTTCCAAGTTAGAGGCAGTGCTGGGGATGAATCGAATATCAATAGTCAGGTTTTAGCTAAAGAGCGAATTTAGGGAGAAAAGTCAGAAGGAAAATATGGGCAAAAAATGATGACTTGTTAGGCCGGACCCACCACAGGAGGCTGTCAAGTGGAAAAGGAGCCAATTAAGACGGAGATATGCTCACAGTTTGACTTACATAATTTTTTTCACTTTTTTTCGCGCATTCTCTTTCATTGCTGTGCGAAACTTTAAGTTTGGTTGCCTGAAAGTGTTTACTACTGTAAGCTGATTATTTTCGGGTGTATAGTCGTCCTCCCGCCACTAGACACTTGGTGGAAGAATTGATTTTGAACTGGAGCACGCCGCTTGCGGCAGAGCGCAACACTGTCGAACCCATTTTGAGCTCATGCAGTGTTGTTTTGTGTTTTCTTATCGTTGTGTGTAATCTTTCACTTTTAATGACGTTTGTGATCAAAATCGACGAACTTGTTGTTGCTTAGCGACATACTACCATGGCGTTTCTTTAGCTCTATTTTAAGAAGAGTTGAAAAACGGAGTTAAATGAAGATCAATCGTTCAACATTTCATGACATGTTACTCACCAAAGAAAGAGTTCACTAGCACACGTACTAAACTTATAAGGAAACGGCCAGAAGTCAAACTGGCCAATTGCCAAATACCGGCCGTACCTCCATTCGATAAAGCAGTCAACGTTATTTCGAACCTGTACTCCATATCAGCTTAGCGCCCTTGTGGAGCAAGGTATGAGCAGTTTTATTGCGAAAAAATTGCGAAATTGGTCCACTGTTGCACTTTCAGCTCATCTTTAAGCTTTAAGAATATAAAGTTACCTAGCTCATACTTTCCACCAGCATTAAGCCTAACATGGCTCTGTACTGCCAAATTAGCGCTTTGCATGCACGATTTCATAGCAAAATAACGGCCTTCAACGGCTCATGACTTCGCCCATTCATGTGATGCCTAAGGCTTAGCGTGCCGCGAACAAAGTTGGGGCTCCCCACCTCTAACAAGGTGTGCTGAATCTTACTCAGACGACGTAGATCAAGCAGCGACCGACGCTATAAAAGGGCAATGAGATCATCGATCTCTCGGTGGCAGCGCTATCGGGGGCTGACCCCTTTTGTTTATGTTTTTGGAGTCCAGTTTTTTGCCATTATCGAATTATTCAACTGTCTCCAATCCTCCCTTTACGTGCTGAACGAAATCAATGCTTCAGTTGTGAGTTTTGGCTTAGATTGATCCATCCGTCAACTTGCGTTTTTTCGATTGAAATTTGATCAACAGATTTGAGTTTTACCGCAGTCAACGGTGTCGGTGTTTTGTGTACGCAGCGACGAAGAAAAGAAGGAATCAAAGAAAGCAACCAATGTCACCTGTAGGTGCATCTCTAACACACTGGCCATCTCCTTCAAGTTCTAACCACTGCTCCCTCTCTGTTTTGCTGTGGCTCTAGATAGTAAGAGATGCGATGTTTTTCGCCTTTCGCGCCTTGCGCTTGATCATAAACTTTTGTTAGAAAATCGAGGTATCTTTGAAAAATTGATGGGGGGGGGGGGGGGAAGCTTCTCCTTTTAAAAATCCAAAAAGTGTGTATTTTAAGCGGAAGAGCCCCCTCAGCAGCTGGGAAAGAGAGTAAAATTTCTGGCTGAAAATGTCGTTTTTGAGAGGATAAGGAGTTGTGAGGCGGCGTGAAAGGGAGGAAGGGAGAAACGTGATTTTTGACGGTATACGCCAAATTTTAAAAAAGAAAATACATGTTCCAAATAAAAACGGTTTCGTAGGTTTGGAATAGAGTAACCAACAAATTGTCGATGTAGAAAGAGGATATCCAACTCGGTTGTAAGAGACTTTTATTGATACAAAATTAATAATCTTGACCGAAACTTTATTGTTGTGAGTATCGATTGATACGTACAGAGCTCGATTCAACATACATATCATGCGTCAGTATTGAATATATTCAAGTTACTTAGCAGTTGCGTCAGACTTGCTCGAACTTTTGGTCATTTCTTTTTTGATACGGGTTGCGACGGCTGCTACTACAGCTGCTCCAATACCGCTACCGTCCTTCGACAACATGAGTTTGTACTAAAATTGTTTTTGAGAAACTGAAATCAATATGTCTAAATTTGAAGTACTTACCTCGATTCCTTTATCAACAAGTTCACCGATTTTGTTATGCATGAGCTGTTTCACGTGCGGATGGAAACGAAACACAGAACCATCAACACCGACTGTGACCGGATATGGTCGCCTTATTCGATTAAGTATTTGCGCAATACCAGCGGCCACTAAGTAGGCAGCTCTGCAATGAGTTCTATAACGCTGTCAAATTAGCACAGTTTAGCTTTGCTATAGTATGTCTAAATCCTAGAAAAGCACTTTTAGAAGCAAAAATGTCGTCAAAACTGATTCACATGGTAAATAACAATTATATGGATGTTACAATGACCCCACTAAAATAGGTGTACGCATGAATTTTATTGAAATCTCGCTCAATTTTCACGAAAGGACGGCAACCTACCTAGTACTTACTACGGTGCATATATAAGCGACATGTAAGCAGTCATCTTCGCTGACATTCCTCACACCAATTTCTTTGAGTATTTCACGTGTTTTTGGGAAAGATTGGGATTTTCCTCCCTTTTCCAGTTCACTAAAATGGCGATGATGAACAGCGACGACAGTGGTCTATCAATCGCGTGAAAAACTTGAAATTTCAAAGTTTGACTGATTTTTTTTACTTTATGAATAGCATTTGACTTTTTGGACGTGCTATGTCAAAAACTGTGCTTCACTTTTGTAGTAGGATACCGCCCATGAATCGACAAGTACGGACGTAATTTCTTTCAAAAATGTGAGTCTCTAAACTGGCCGCCGATTTGGTGGGACCCACCAGATAGGTACAGGACTATATGTCGCCGAAAGTGGGGCAGGTTACGCGCGAAAAATACAGCAGATACTCAGCCTCTGCATGTATCGAGATTTGTATTTGTTACAGATGTCCGGAGGGACCTCCCACTTTATATCATGACTTATAATAAAACGTGTGTCTGTCTGTCTCTGTGTGTGTGTTTATGTCTGTCTGTCACGAAATCCATAGAGCGTTTGGTAGGCAAGGTCTTGAGCTGAAATTTTGGTCATGGCACCCTCCCAGCATGTAGGTACAAATGCAAAAGCACAAGCTGATCCGATATTTGGGACCTTTAAAAACTGCGCGTCAAACGGGCCCACGCGGCTTTTGGCACGCAAAACTAGGTCATTAATTCGACTTTTTGCGAAGTCATGATTTGTCCGACAAGTACATCTGCGCCTCATGAATTCTAGCCCAAAAAGTGCTCAAAAAGTTTGCTTTTCTGCGACAACAGCGCCAAGAAATGGTGATCGCTTAGAGTCGATTTGGCAAGGTTTTACCTTCAGACTTGGAAAGATTTTTGCACGGAAATTTAGCTCAAAGTGACTATTATCCTTATGACGACTACCAAGCCAAAACAATTTCGGTAATCTAATCAAATTCGCAAGAGTTCCTTTGCGACAAGTTTTTTTCTCTCAAAATTACCGATCTGACGTGGAGATGCTTCAAGAATGAACAGTTGTTTACTATTCATTTGTGATGTTCAGCATCGCATGGTGGGTTTCAAAGGGTTGGGCCAGACTGCGCGGCGTACGCGACGTACGCAGCGTACGCCGCGTATGCTCCTATGATGAAATATACCGAGCGTACGCTGCGTACGCCGCGTACGCCGCTTCCCCGCGAAGTCTGGCTCAACCCAAAGTCATCATTATGCGAACATGAGAAAGGCAAACGGATAGGAGAGCCAGTGCGAACCTCCGCGAAGCGGAGGTGACGCACTGGTAATAATATAATCATAATAATAATATAATATAATATAATCCCCCATCCCCCACTAGGTAGACGAAGAGATGGTCTCAGCCACTTTCGACGCCCAGCATGGATCTGCTTCAGTACAAGGCAGCTGAGAGAAGCTATGCCCACGAAATCGACTCAGCCTCTATTTAGTGACTAGAAAAGTTGTAATATGGAGACCAAGGAGGTGACTGTAGTTTTTCAATGACTCCTATTGATTCAACACGCTACATATGAGGATCTGCTAATAAAAGAGCTGATGGCGGCTATCAGGTTTGCAGTTTGGAGCAGTTTGTGCTTTGTACTAATGTGTCTGGGTAACTAATGTGTCTGGGTAGCAACCCCCAAAAATGTGGCATTTGAACTCACGCTTCTATATCAGAAATAAATTTAGTTGGGAAACATTCTCGTTTTGAGATTGCAAGACAATCTCCTTTGAAGAGCACGCCTTTTCTTGCTAGCGATGTAATCACAATGCGCGCGACTTCTCCCATGTACATTCCAGAGATCATCTTTTCAAAACTGAAAAGGTTTGAAACTGATGCTATAAGATCACACTGATCTCTTGCTTTGAGTATACTCTCTGCTCACATGTGTACTCCGGGATTTATGCTTTTTTCATCCACTTCCCTGTCGTAATCCGTGTAAATGAATCCCAGACAGTGATCATCACCGAAAGCGCCCCATTCCATATTGATTATCATCTGAAACTCACTGCCAGATATTCGTAGCTGGCTCCTTATGAGCTCACCTCGTCCGGCAGTCCATCTCTTTCCCATTTGCCTCTCAATTTTTCAATCCTATTGAGCTTTTCCATGTAACAGGCATTCGTTCCTGTCCCAAAGATGACACCCATCTAAACATATCAAATATGTCGAGGAATGATTTTACATACATAGATAAACTTACTTGGCACGTGTTTTCTTTGAAGGCGCATGCCATTAGAGTCCCGACCGTGTCGTTCAAAATTGCAGTGACGTCAATATCAACATCCTGCATAGACTTTACATTTTCTACATTAAGCATTCCACTTTACATACGCTTCGCTTCCTGCATGCTTTTTTGAGCAATCTTACGACATCCTTTCCTTCTACTCCGCTGGCCTTGAAGCCTTTTGACCAATGTATCAATATGCCTCTGGAATATTTGCTTATTCTGATAAAAGTAGTTGGGACTAAAGCTTCGTACTTGGTAAGACCTTCAATTCTGGTGGGAAATGAGAATGTAAAACCTAGTGGTAACTTCTTTCTTTCTCCGTGAAATTGCTCCCCAGTAAATTGCGCGATACATGCAGCAATGTGGTCAAACAACTGCAAAAAAACTTCATTTCTTATTGATCACACGATCACACGTCATTTTGTCTTTACATCTGATAAGGAAAGCTACCCAACTTAGCTCGGCCTTTCGGTAAAAGGCATACATATTCTGAATTAGCTTCAAACGCTGATTCCAAATATGCTATTTCTAGCTGCCACGCGCCATTCCGAAGCAAGTTATGGGCTTTTTTTCAAAATTGGCATACTACTAAACATGGGAAGACTGCCTGTAGATAAAAATCTGCAAGAAAAAGGTGCTGTATCAAAATAGTCTAAATCCAACTTTATTTTCATCAAAAAAAGTTTAAGGTGTATCAGCACTCAAATGATGATGATGATGTGATGCCCGTAAATCGACGAGCATGCCAATTTTGCGCAGGAAAAAGCCCATAACTCGCTTCGGAATGGTGCGTGGCAGCTAGGAATAACATATTTGAAATCAGCGTTTAAAGCTGATTCAGAATATGTATGTCCCTTTCCAAAAGACCGAACTAAGTTTGGTAACTTTCCTTGTGAGAAGTACGAGATTCGTTCTTAGAGATATTGTTCCATGCGCCGTTATGTTAATATTGACTTACTAACCGCTTCACCGGTTCCTCGTTGAATTTCCACGGGGATTTCATAGATTTTTCCTGCTATCTCTGCATCTCGGCCTCTTAACCGAATGAGAAGCACGCGGAAATTTGTGCCTCCAAGATCTAGTGCCAAGTAGTCTCCGAACTCTGTACCGTTTGGCACAGCACGTACGTACGACGGGATCATCTTGAGAAAAAGTCCAGCCGCTGAAAGTTATTGAGATTCTTCAATTCACCAAGTTTACTGCAATTGATTAGTCCATAACGATAAAAAACAGTTTGTTTTTTCATTAGTTTCTTGCATATGAGGACCCATAATCTGTAACAGTTGGTCAGTATTAAATTACCCTAATCATGCTTAATGCGTTAATAATCATGCCTTTGAAAATGTTTTTGGTAATCTTTCCGCTCCCTCCCCCCCCCCCCCCCCAAGTCATCAATTTCGCAACTTACACATATGCCAAAACATTCAAGCGTTTCTTTTACTTGAACGAAGTTACGTGAGAATATGTGCTTAAACTTACGTTGATCTTTTTTGAGACCCATTTCCATTGCATTGTGCAGGACTGACATTACGTTTCTCAACTGATCAGTGTGAACTATTAAGCATCGGCAGGCCTCCCGCACCTAAAATTCCCCTCCAGGAATACATGCTAGGAACAAAGAATGAACATTACCTCTTTGTGTATATTAACGCCTTCAAACCCTGCTACCGTAAAAGGTGGTTCTGGTTCAATGAGACTAAGTACGTAGTTGTAAATGCCCTTGTAGACATCGACAAGAATTTGGCAATTATCTAAAACAATCAAAGGTATAGATAAAGCTCCATTGTTAGCAGTAAACGAGATATTCTTTGGAATATATTTATTGCGAAGTACGAGCATTTGCATTTGGCGATTCTTTTTCAAAGGCAACGTTTGCGCAGAAACAAAGATAATGGAACTTGTTATATCAAGATAGGTAAAAAGGCTACAGCCCAAACGCTAGCGCTTAATTTTACTTTTGAAAGAAGACACCTCTCCAGAAGTACTAAGATTGGGAGGTTTGCTTATGGAGACTGCCGAACAAATTTTTCAAAGAAGCAAATGGGTTCTATTTCTAATAAGTATCTGACAAGGTCAAACGTCACTGAGAACAAGCTGGATCTCTAAGTAAACTTGGCTGTATATATCGAATTTATAGCAGGTGTCTGTCGAGCTATCATCCATTTCTGCTGCAATTATTGAGCATAATAATAGCTTCAACAGCGCCGAGAACAGTGCCATCTGCCGTAGTCACCCAGCGATTGAATGCAACTCAACTCAAGTAAATTGTACCCCATCTCCATCCTATAGCCTTAATATTGGCGAGGAGGTTACCCTAGGCGGCCAACTAAATATAGGGCCGAAGTTTGTTCTCTGGCAAAGATCATCTGTTGAGAAGAAGTTTTGGCCTTCAACTTCACCCAAATAGAAGCGGACGGTCAAATTCTCAGTCTTTTAGCGTAGGTAAGAAATGCTGGTGGCTTTTCCGCTATGTCAGCGACCATTTTTCATGGAAGACAGGTCAAACCTGCTTTCTGGTAAAAAAATTCTTTTCTTACTTAATCATCAAGAAAACCGCAAACATTGGACCCTATTCGAGGCGCCGGCTGATAGCAAGACCGATCTCTAATTGCCCAGAGTAAGATCAGACAACAAGTTGAGGCGAATACCGTAAAAGTCGCCTTGTGTTCTCCTCAGCACCAGGATTGGTAGTTGTCCTCCACGCCTTTTCAACGTTGCTGAAGGCATCAAGCATGTTCATTGCTCTACATAGGCGGAGATATCAAGAAGAAAGACGCGAAACAATTGAATTATAAGGCTTTTACTAATTGTGAAAAGTTTCATTACAGAATGCTGGTTTTCGGCTATTGTCCCCATCTTGTCCTCGCCCAAACATACCTTCGATTGATCTTCTCGATTGCATAAAACCCTGTCACCTCAATTGACCATCCCACGGTAGCGCGTATATGTCAAAAAATTATCATCAATTGCTGCTCTCCAACATCAGCATGTAATTTAAAGGCAGCGTCCGGGAAAGATTTCGAATAGAATTTTTTTCGCTTACCTGGGCTTCTTCCTCCCGCTGATTCTGAAAATGCATTGAAGGGCATGAAAACGCCGAAAACGGGCTTTTCCAAAAGCTCTTGATTTGAATTTTGTCGTTTCCGCCAAGATTAAGACGCAGAGTCTTTGTGGGACCCTACGTCTTGACTGTGTGCGGTCTGCGCACTCTGGCTTGTCGAACTAACTCGACCCGGTCGCCGGGGCGTTCCGGTCACCACTTCTGAAGCGGATTTCTCGCTTCAATAGCAAATCGGTGCACTGCCAGTTGGGTAAGAGCCTTACCAGGACGGGCGCCCCTGTACTCTATATTTTCTTATCTGCCCGGACCGCTGCCTTTAAGATCCTGACGCTTTTGAAAAACTTGGATCCATCCGCAACGAAAAGTCTTTCTACAAGTTTACGGTGGTTACCTGCAGTTGAAGAAGAGATTAATTGAGAAGTTTTGTTATGGCTTGGTTAAGATTTAGGTAGTTGCATTTTTGCGCAGTGACTTCAATCACCGCATCAATGGAAGTACATCGCAGTCGAAAGCTTGAAGAAAATCTGCCATCACGTCAGAAGGAATGAGTTTGTTCGAAGCTTATATCACAAGCAGAATCCAAACTTCCTTATTAGCTTTAAAATTTGTGCGAAGATTACATGTGCATCCTAACAATTGTGTGAAGAAATTAAACACATTTAGTAAGAAAGATTGTATGAAGAGGATTTAATATTCAGATCATTGTGTCAACGTCTTACCCAAGAGATTGAAAATTTTTCATGGAAATTTGGCTTATAATGGTCGTCATCCTCATGGTAGCATCAAACCATACTAGGTCCAGCAACCGATTCGCATTCATATTTGTCCTACTGCGAGTTTGTTCCTCACAAGATAGCCGACTTTACATGAAAAAACCTTTCAAATGAAAAGTTGTTTACATTTCATTTGCCGGATCAGCTATGCTGAGTGAGTTTCAGAGTCATCATTATGCGAGCACAATGAAGGCATACAGGTGAACCAAAAGCAACGCAGGGGGGCTCATATTTATACCCAGCCCAGACCTGTCTTGGTAGATCTAAGGCCAGAGGTCAGAGACCTTGCATTCTGTGGTAGGAAAGAAAGTGCTGCTGCGTCAGTGTAACTTTTCAGCAGTACTTCTCATCTCAAATACCTTATTCTGCTCGGTGATGCACGCTTTTAATGCTGATGACGTGTGAGTTCATTGTCTACGGCTGTAGGCAAGCTCGTATTCCACTGTACCTAGCACACCCGAGTGATCAGTATTGCAGAAGATCAAAAGACGTGCCCTAGCTATATACAAATCTTATTTTCCATCTAAAAAACCTCTTCTCAAGATCCTGCAACGACGGATTTGAGAGATGATTTTCGCCGCTGGGTCTGTTGACGACAGGACATATTCCACGCACGCGAGTGAATCTTCTAGGTCTCTGATAACATCGACATAAAGGCTGCTGCATGACGAAGGCGCAGAAGCAGTACTAGTTGAACGAGCGCGAACGCGCGCGCGCGTATCTTCACCATTGTAAATCCTGCGCCTCATGCGCTCTGCGGCTAATAAAAGCGCGATCGGCCCAAAGGTATTGCGCCTTCGTCATGCAGCAGCCTTTACGTTAGTTACAAGGAATCTATTAAATACGGGCTGCTCTGCCCCACTAATGATTTCTTAGGAGAAAGTCAGAAACGTAGCGGCGTGAGAACTCTGTGATGTGCTGCATTGCTTTTCGTCGGGTTCGTACTCTGTCTGCTTCAGCCGCCTGCTTCCTGCGTGAAAGCGATGCACTCACCGGTACAATAGTTTGACATCGCGACGACGTTACGAGAGGTTAGTTGCAAGCGACCAGCCGAATGTGGATAAGTAGGGAAGACTAAATGAAAGACCTACAACAAGACATTGTTGTCTGTTTTGTTGTTCACACGATATTCCTATTAAGAATGACAGAAGGCTAGCGGAAAGCGGTGGACAACGGTTGCCAATCTTGATTAGACTGTCTTCGTTAATCCCATTGTCAGCAAGGTCCTGCTTATCGCCGATTTGTGTCGGATCTACTTTGAAAGCTATACTGACCAAACGCTGATCTTATACAGAACCGCAAAAAATTACTATCAAGAACTTTCTTGTTCTTAAGCTCTGGGTTGTTTTCAGGCAAATCAGACGACATACTTTAAACTCAACAAGAAGCTGTAGTGTAACACTGTGATTTTGTAATACTTCAATTGTCCATTTAATAGTCATCCTATGGCGCAGATGTTAGCCGCAATCCCTCCCAGACGTGGAAATTTCTAGAGACCCCATAGGAAAGGTAGACGGGATTTGTAGTAAAGTTTAGAATGTAGTTTGATGTCGGGGTTGCGGAATGGCAAGCTTATGTATTTTGAACTTTCGAAGAGGAAATTTGGAAGGTGAAATTAGGAGGGCTATCTTTTATCAATGTCACAAGTTGCACAATCTAAGAATCTGTTAGTAATTCCTTATCAAACTAGTAAAAAATGATTTGCAGAATTACAGCCAGTAAAGCAAAATTGTTCGTCAAGCAATGGTGCAGTAGATATATGAAAGGCCTTCGTGAGATATACTAAACCAGTGCGTCACCTCTGCTTCGCAGAGGTTCGCACTGGTTCTACTATCTAGGCCCTACTCATTCTCGCATAATGATGGCATTGAAACTCACCGAGCAATGCCGACTATCATATACAGAATGTAAACAACTACTCATTCCGAAAGCTTTTTCATGTGAAATCGGTGATTTCGCGTGGATGAGATTTTTTTGCAGGAGAACAAAGCAAAATTTTGCACGTTTTTGATTTTCCCACAGTCTTGACAGTCGCCATAAGAACAGTAGTCACCATAAGCTACATTTAGGTGCAAAAATCTCATCAAATGCTCTGGTAAAAGCTTGGCAAAATGACCATTTACGTAACCGATACTTTTTGGCGCCGTTTTTGTAAAGTAATAAACTTTTGATCACTTTCTTGGGCCTAAGTTCATGGTTTGCACATTTACTTGCCATAAACATCCACGAGCCTGCAAAAAGTGAAATTACGGACCCAATTTTGGGGACCAAAAGCCAGGTGGGTCCGATTGGCATTTTTTGAGGGATCCACACAACGGATCCGCTCGTGCTTTTGTATACAACACGCTCTACGAATAGTGACAGACAGAGATTCACACACACACACACACACACACACACACACACACACACACACACACACACACACACACACACACACACACACACACACACACACACACACACACACACACACACACACACACACACACACACACACACACACACACACACACACACACACACACACACACACACACACACACACACACACACACACACACACACACACACACACACACACACACACACACACACACACACACACACACACACACACACACACACACACACACACACACACACACACACACACACACACACACACACACACACACACACACACACACACACACACACACACACACACACACACACACACACACACACACACACACACACACACACACACACACACACACACACACACACACACACACACACACACACACACACACACACACACACACACACACACACACACACACACACACACACACACACACACACACACACACACACACACACACACACACACACACACACACACACACACACACACACACACACACACACACACACACACACACACACACACACACACACACACACACACACACACACACACACACACACACACACACACACACACACACACACACACACACACACACACACACACACACACACACACACACACACACACACACACACACACACACACACACACACACACACACACACACACACACACACACACACACACACACACACACACACACACACACACACACACACACACACACACACACACACACACACACACACACACACACGTAAACAACCCTTAGCCCGTTATTATAAGTTATGATAGTAGATCACTCCAAGTGACTACTCACGAAAAATGAAACAAAGACCGTGGAATCTGCGGTGCTCGCTCCGCCGCCAAAAGTGTGACTATGAGCGACATGAGTCAAAGTGGACAAACGTGCACTTGGATACGTCCTCCGAATAGGCAGCATGCTGTGTCCATCACCACTGCGCTTGAAGCAGGATTGCCGCCACCATCCAAAAACTTGGAGGGCTGTAACTAAGCGGGAGGAAGAGGTTTTGGGAGATTCAGAAACTACTTTGTAAGGTTTTGAATCTGGATTGAATATGTGAAAAAAGCGAAAACACCATTTGGAAAGGGAAAAATTTATGACCATGTTTTCTCTGAGCCACCTCAGGTGGCTCTCCGGCTGGCTCAAAATCCAGTAGAGGCCGTATTCATCATTGCTAACTTGAGGTAAAATGAACCTTGAGGTAGGATTATCACTCGAAACCCGTATTCTTCAATGTATCTTGAGGTAAATGCTCAAGGTTAAATCAACCTTGAAAATGATTTCATGTGGAATGGATGATACCTTGAGGTTAATTCTACCTCAAGGTAGCCTTATCAGCGATAAATCCGTATTCATCAAACTTGATGCCTTTACCTTAAAGGCAGTGGATCGGCAAATCTTAACAAGTCAGGACTTCAATGCGCTAGGTTCCTTACGGCCCAAGTATGAAAACAGTGCCATTCCGGTTACATAGCATGCCTTCTCTGCCGAGAAAATTGCTCTCAAATTTACACGCGCACTTCAATCCTACACGCGTCCGGACGAGTTGGCAATTTCCTTCTCACCATTGGAGACTGCCCGCTGCAATGCTACAAGCATTGGGTCCAGCAACGATTCAGCTTCATCAGCGTTGCTCCACTCGTCCATTTCCAACGGGAAGGGCATTGAAAAACGCTCGTTTTTGCCGTTTTCAATCGCTCAAAAATGGATTTTCAGGATCAGCGTTGTGGATAACCCCAGGTAAGCGAAAATTTGACCAGGTTGAGATTTGGCGAGCCTTTAAAGTCATTCACGATAGAAACTCTTACTCTATCCAAAGGCAAGGTTAGTGATACCTTCAGAAATCTACAGGGTTTTAGAGGCCGATTTTTCACTCGAACACTGCAGTGGCAAAACTGAAGCCGTTGCAGCAAGTTTGTCTAATTTCGTTGAGATTAGCTGAAATTATAGACATGTAAAGAAATTGGTACTACACTTCTCTTTAATCCTATGGATATGTTGTGAGTGTTTTAACTCCTGTGAAAGTGATGTACCGAACCAGACAAAGTCAAACACATCCTTCATTTGCTCCAACAGCATTTTGAGCATCATAAATCCTATCGAACAGTTTCTGAGCATAGCACACTGAATCCAGTATGAAACAACTCCAATCTCATCAATAAACTAGGCAAATCCCTAGTTGTGACTGTCTGCGAAACGAAGAACGTTTATGAAGCATGTCAAAAATGTGGAGAATGTACGATGCCGAACAAGTATAACATTCTTCAGGCAGGTAGGCATCGCATCGCAGAGAAATTTTTTCCATTTCAAGTAAATTGTACTTAGAAGCAGATAATTTCCCGGATAGAGTCTTAAAACCTAAAATTGTTGAATATGTAGACCCTATCCTCTCCAATTCACCAACTGTTTTTTTACACTCTAAAGACATATTAGGTTGTGTAATAAGTTCGTTCGCATTTTTTGTTTCAATTTTTTCTTAGTATTTTACAAGACATTTGGCATAGTGTTAGTATGCATTCGGAAGCTCTAAGTCTACCTACCAAAATACTATCATTATATTCCCAGTTTGTAAAAAGTTGAATAAAAAAGTCGACTACAATCCGAAAAATCTGAATTGGCAAAAATCCCATTTTCGACAACTATGTTATGCCGCACCTTGAATGGGTTTGAGCGCTTAAGAAACAGCCCAAAAATTTTGCGACATGTATAAATAGAATACTATAGCTCCCGCAGATTACCTGTAGTGCTAAAAGCTTTCAAAAACAATTCATATTGTAAGCTCAAAAATAGGTATGTTTTTATGTCTTTTTGGTGTCAACGTTAAGCATCTGAAGGCACCTCTGAAGAAAGATGGTAGCCGAATAATCCAGAAATTGGCAGACATGTGGTCTATGATCGCTAAATCATCGAATGAATGGCTTATATAGTCAAAAATTCAGAATTTGAGGGACACATAGCCCACGGACGCGAGACAACGAACACCGCTACGGCAAAGCCTTGCTAGGCCGAGTTTTGCAAAAATTGTATTAGACGGTCGGTGAAAGGAAATGGGCAATCGTAAATAGTATCAGTAAATGCATAAATTGTTAGTCAGTTGTTTTCTTCGTAGTCAAGCTTTTTGGATAAATTTCAACAAAGAATAACGGGAAAACTAAGGAAGAAAAAAGATGTCGAAAATGGGATTTTTGCCACTTTAGATTTTTCGATTTGTGGTGGAATGTTTTATCCAAATTTTCAAAAACTGAGAATATAATGATAGTATTTTGGTAGAGCAAACTTAGAGCTTCCGAACGCATACTAACACTATGCCAAATGCTTTGTAAAATATTGAGAAAAATCGAAACAAAAAATGCGAACGAACTTATTACACAACCTAATAAGTGTCCCCGCGTAAATCCCATGCAGATATGAAAAAAAGCAATTCACCGCCATGCCCTTCTCTGAGAAGACGTCAGTGTTTATCATGCTGGTGCAGGTAATCTTGTTGGAGAGATAATTTTTAATAAATACGAAATTATACCTTGAGGTAAATTCTACCTTGAGGTAGCTTCTCAAGGTAACTTATATTGCAGTAGGGTTCATTCTAATCTCACCATTGTAGCCGAAGCAGCTAGAAAAAATATGTGCCATAAACTCATGCATTCTTCAAATCTCAGACCCTGAGAGCGCACAAGCGGCGGATTTTCAGTAAATGAAGAACTTTGGGGCAGCCGTAACGCCACCTACCCACCTCATTCAATCGAGCAACGCTAGAATACACTAAGCGAGCAGAGATCATCAATTTTCGGCCGGAGACCCTAAGTTTACTGCAGCCTCGGCTAGCTAGCCCGCAGGAAGTGTGGAAACCGAACGCAGTAGTATTTAAGGGTCGCGGCTCGTCCACTCCCATGTTTGAAGCGGCACATTGGTGCCATGACGGCAGTCGAAAGTTTTGAGTTCAATGTAGTAATTGATTGTTCACTGAAGTAAGACCAAAATTATTGAGTCAAAGAGTATGTACTCCATTTGTAACAATATTTTTACACAATCAACTTACTATTTCTGCTCATATCGTTCATTCGTTGACCGTACGGACTGCCGACCGCGTGGCGACTGCGACGCGTGCCTTCTAAACTTGCGAAAAAGTGACAAGTTGGACCGTGGCTTAAGATGAGAAGAATTCTTTGTTTCTTTTCTACATTATAAATATGAGAAGAATCTATTTTCTTTCTATTCATCTTTTCTACGAAAACATCATGCACGCGCAGCGGTCGCCGCGCGGTCAGCAGTCGTTACGGTCTACGAATAAAAGATACTTCCTCTTTAACCAAGATGCAACTCAATAGGAATAGCCACCGCAACAAAGTTTTCAAAAAGTTCGGAGTTGAATTTACTTACCGCATGTCTACCTATGCCCAATGTAAACTCCCAAATTCGTCCACTGTGCAAAATCCGCTTATGTATTATACCAATGGTGGAGCGTAATGCGATTGGTAGGTAGCAGTGGCGGTCCCAGGATTTCCGTCCGGGAGGGGTGGGAGGCGCGGCAAAAAATTTTGCCCAGTGAAGGTGCGTGACGTTAGCCACGCACTTCGAAAAAATTTTGTGGTGTTTCTCGAAATTTTTGCGAGTCCCAAACCCATGAAATCTGGACAAAGGAGGCGTGGCGTCAGCACGCCCCCGAAAAATTTTTTTATAAAGCTAATTTGAATTTCTAAAAATTTTTAAGAATTGTTCTAAATGTTTACAAGAATAAACAAGTCACTTGCGCATTTTTGTATATAAGTAATTTTCAACCTCCCCCCCCCCCGGCCCTCCCCTTCGGGCCACTGGCAGGTAGGTATATTTTTATAAGTATAGTTAGGTATAGCTTGTCTAGATCAGGCAGACGTTGGCTCAATCGCGTGTTCGCAACAGTCGCGGTCTGTGCTGCATGCGCGTCACTGCACATAATGCCAAGCTGAGGTTACCTCGATGAATACGAAACAGCCTTAAGGTAGAGTGTGTCTTGAGGTATAATCTACCTCAAGGTTCATTTTACCTCAGGTAGCAATGATGAATACGGCCTCAGAATCCGAAAAAAGGTTGCCATGACTTCCGTTCACATAAACTATACCATAATTTTCCAGACATAGATCCAATTACCTGTTGCGCATCTACTCACTAATTCTGGTGCCATATCTTTCCTCTTACATATAAGATGCTGCTGTCTTATAGAGCGTGAAACGCTGATTCCAAATTTGCTTTCGTTATTTGCAAAACGTTTCTGGGATGGGGGGACGAGTGGCTTAGTGGTATGAGGCGTCGCTATGACAAAATCGGACACAAGTTCCATCCCGCCCCCGGCCCGATCAAGCCCTCTACCCTCCGGGGCCGGTAAATTGTTACCAGTGTAATCCGAGAGGATAAAATGACTTGGTAACCGGCTGGCCCTGCAAATTACTGTAATAGGCTCGCACGCATACAATTGCCTCTTCGACTATGAAGCAGTGTGCGTTCGGTACATGTCCGCAGAGGGTACTGAGCAGGGTTGAGCAAGAGGTCAGGCACAAGTCTTTCCAAAACGACCCCCCCCCCCCCAGTGAAAGCCCCTAAACGACCCCTCTGCTTCACCTCCAGGACCTCAGGCTGTGATAATTCGAAGAGATCAGCCGTTTTTGGGAGTTCTTGTTTTTTGGAGGTCTGTAGGTCGACTTTCTGCGATTGCACAGCACACGCAACTTGACGGCAAGTTTTGGATTTTGGATAGCCCTACTTTTAGAGCTATAATTCCCACAGGGGTGTATTGTTTGGCTCCAAATTTGCAGTATTGCAAGAAGAGGCTTTGAGTTCAATACTCATAGCAGAAATGGAGCGATTTTTAGATTTTGAAAACAAGTTAATCGGGTCGGGCGCAACCCCTCAAAAGCTCAGGCGGCCTGACCTTTTGTGGGGTTGCGCCTGACCCGATTAACTTTATCATTGAAGAAGCTTTTTTATTCAAGTTTTATGTGAATCGCTAGCACAACCCTCGAAGATTCCACAGTAAGTGTTTGGACTTGATTCGACTTGTTTCGGCCTTGTGGTAATCCATGGAGTTAAAGCAGTCATGGCGAAAAACGCGCCGGTTGGAATTTTGGCATTATTTCTTACTCCACTATTTGCAAGCGATACAAAGCGCGATTTTTAGCCTAGACTAGTGGGGAACAATACTTTGTTACGAGTACAAAAAAATTGACTTTTCTCACTTTTGAAAACAAGTTAATCATGTTTGAAAATCACGCTTTTTAGTCGTTGAGAAACACAGATAATGCAGTAAATAATGGTTTGTAGGGCTCATAGAGGTAATTTGACGTGCTCGGAAATGATACCTATTTCACACAGCAAGCTTCCTTGATGAATTTATAATATGTCAAGGTAGAAGATGAAGATTTGAGTTTTGGCCGAAACTTCGATTGTGAAATCAATCAGTATGCTGTTTAAACCGTACATTCCTTCAGTACTGGTGAGGTCGCGATATCCACTAAACTAGCGCTTTTCTTCTTCACCTTAATCGTAGTATCTCCTCAATCGAACGAATTCGATTCCTGATCACGACCCCCCCCCCTCTGTCTTACCCCAGTACGACCCCCCAGGTCGGGCGCGCCTGATCCCACGCTCAACCCTGGTACTGAGGACGCCGAATCCTTTCCTTTTTTTTCTGAAATGGAGGTTATGAGAGCACCTTGAGGTAGAAATTCAGAGTTTTCGCCAAGGTAAAAGCAAGTGTTGAGGTTTTTCCGGTGCTTTAATAAAGTAACAACTAGCTTGATTTTATTAGTGGAGGTGATGACTGCATGAAACGTCCTGGCAGTAACATGTCCCCATCCGAGCTCACAGACTACAGTTCTGAATGATTTTATTGCAGCTATGCATTGAATTTTTTTGCGTGAAAAAATTTCCACAACTCCGCTTCCAGAAACACTTTGCAGATAAGAACGCGGATTCGGAATCAGCGTTCATGCCCTATAAGATAGTGTACATTTCCATGTAAAAGGCATGGAAAAGGCACTTTGAACAAGTATCCTTCCCTTATTAGTGGTCTTACAAGTGTGCATTGCGTAGATCAAGTTCATTTTTGCATGCTCAGTAGTTGGCACTTTAGTAGTACGACTTGCATATTCCCTCAGCATTATATGCAAGGACTGCAGATGACCTTGTCAATAATTGTGGTCCATCATGAATAGTGCAGAAAAAGCGCGATGTCATTATTACATTGAAGGTAGGAGATCCTCCAAAAGATGCAGTGTTCTCTGAAATGAGCTGAAAGTTTTTTGTAGACTATGTCATAGCTACCGAATTGAGACTTGAACAAGGCCCCTTAACTGGCAGAAAAGAGTGGCTGTACATCTACAATTGCCACGATATTGGGCAGGAAACAGATTTTTGTACCTTTGGGGCAGTTCTTATGATTGACGGTCCTTAGGTGGCACGTAGGGCAATTTGAGGACACGTTGTGACTAAATGCTTGATTTCGTTGTTTTTTCTTTCTGATGTAGTTTTTTCTTATGAAGACGTTCTTTGAGCGGCACGTAGTGCATGTCTTCGTTGCCGAAATTTCGTTGCTCAAATAATTAATTGATTACATTTGCCTAAACCTCGCCAAGTATTTTGAATTAGCACAAGAGTCAGCAGTCATGGTTTTTGGGGGCCTCTCTTTACGGTAAAATCTGTATCAATAATTTGACGAGATCCTAATTTGGAGGACTTTTTGACAAAGTTTTGAGGCAACTGGTTTTATTGCTATCAAAATAGAGAAAAGCTATACGCTGCTGCATGACAAAAGCGCAATATCTTTAAGCGCGAACGCGGCTTTGTTAGCCACAGAGCGCATGAGGCGCAGGATTTGCAACAGTACATACGCGCGCGCCGCGTTCGCGCCCGCTCAACTAATACTGCTTCTGCGCCTTCGTCATGCAGTAGCCTTTATGTTCTTTGTGCTGTTGTGGATATCTTTGTTTTAAGTGTTCTTCTACTTCTAAAACGATGTGTATTCTGCTATTTTCCTAACATTCTTTCATGTTTGTTGAGAAAAATCGGACAAAGCAAACTTTTTGAGAGGGTTATAGAGTAGAGCTTATTATTGTCCGAGTGGGTCTCTATGAATAGGGGAGATTTGCAGAGAAAGCATGGTAAATGAAAAAAATTTTCCCATAATCGCATAGTTATGGCAAAGCTTTCGAAAAATGCTGAATGATTTGTGTAGTTTATCGCGTCGTCGAGCAATTCTCCTTTTTTGAAATAATTTTCACGAAAAGTTTTTTAAAAAAGAGTAGGAGAATCATGTAGAGATATTTGTAGTCACAATCAAACCTATTATTGTATCTGTCCCGACCCACATGCTAACGACCCTACTAGTCACTAGTATTTATTTATTTATTTATTTATTTATTTATTGCACATATGATATATAAATATATCTTAGCACACCCAAGGTAAACAAACATCCACTTCTGGGCCCATTTATAGGTGAACCAGAGCTCTTAAGAATGTATAAAAGTAACAAGCGCATTATCATGGGCTAGAATGGATTGATATAATAGCTTGATTGGAAAGCCACGTTGCAACCTTTGCTCAAAATAACAGAGGTATGGCGTTATAATACAGCATGGCGTTACATAACTGAATGAACCACTTTCGAGCGGTACGCTTACAAGGTAGTGCCTAGGCGATACGGCTAAACCGCGCGTACCCAGGTTTTCATTATACTACCTTCTGCCCCGCTTCCTCTGTGTTTGAGCAGCAAGTAGCAAACAATGTGGCGTTGGAAAGCTGAGTATGAGCTGTACATAAGTATGAGCCATGACGATGCGACAATCACAAATAGTTTTAGATGTAACAGCGCTGGGCCAATTATAACTGAGTCCAGAGAACATCATGAAAATCAAATAGAGAGTATAAGCTGTATGTAATGATATAGATCACTGTTCATCACCAAAACACCGAGGAAGTTCATGTTTGATCAAAAATTTTCTTAATTTGTATGAATTTTCATGACTAATCATTTCGTGAGGAATTTTGTTCAGTAAACGACACGCGAATGAGTCTTGTACTATTCTTTTGCGTCATCCTTTTGTTCGAACCAAAGAAATATTCAAACTGAAATGACGACTATTGGTCGGGCGTATGATCCAAAAATCAGAGAAATTCAAACGTACCTCAGATCTGAACATTTTAAACCCTAATAATACATCAGCAATCATTCTTCTGTGGTACAAACTCTTAAGCCCCAAAAAGGCTAACCTACTGTTATAATCAGGTAATGCATTAGGGTACTGTTTGTTTGGGTAGATACGATAGTATAGAATTCTGGTAAACGTGCGTTGAACTTTTTCTAATTTATCAATGAGTTTCTTTCGACTAGGATTCCATACAGGACTATCGTACTCCAAAACAGGCAGTACATAAGCTTTATATAGTCTGAGCCAAATGGATAAATCATTTACATGTACATTTCTAAATAAAGAATACATAATCCGTGATGCTTTAGAGACAACAGAATCAATATGAGAGGAAAATTTGAGGGAAGTATCGATGGTTATACCAAGGTCACATACATTCCGTTTAATTTCTAAGGGAAGTCCATAGTCAAATTCAGTTGAATCGTTACCAAATCTCAACAACTGGCTTTTAGAAAGGTTGACCTTGATTCCCCAATCGTTAGCCCACTGTAGCATTTGATGTACTGACTGTTTCAGTTTTTCATGAACCAGCGCACTAATATTAGTATCATAACTGGCATATATCTTGATATCATCGGCATATGCAGCTACATTGATATATGGATCTGTTTTTAGTAAATTAGGAAGCTCCATCGTGTAGATGTTAAACAAGAGTGGGGAGAGGGAGCTACCTTGTGGTACACCCGATGGACAAGGCATTTCATTGGATCTTTGACCTTTGTAGATCACTTCAAATGTCCTATCAGAAAAATAGGATTTGAACCATTCAAAAAGATACCCTTTGATACCAATGCTGTTGAGCTTGCTGAGGAGTCCATGGTGATTCACGGAGTCAAAGGCTGTGCTAAGATCAAAGTAAATAACTTCAGTGCATTTTCCATCACTGAGGGCGTCAATCCAATCTTTGCAACATTTTGACAACTGAGTACAGGTAGAGGAGCCGGTAACAAAACCGTGCTGTTTCTCAGGGAAGATGTTTTTTTCGATACAACATTTCAGCATTTTTCTTGCTATTATCTTCTCCACGATTTTGCACGACGTGGGAAGAATACTGATTGGCCTAAATTCAGAAACTCTAGTTGCACTAGTGCATTTCGGTATCGGAACAACCATAGCTTTCTTCCAGATTTTAGGGATATTTCCAGTTATTAGCGAGATATTGAATATATGAGTCAGAGGTCCGCTAGATGTTTGGCACATTTCTTGAACAAAAATGCTGGGATGCCTTCAGATGTAAGGGACATGGAAGGTTTGGTTGCTTTGAGAAGTTTGTATACTTCATTATAGGAAAAAGACGGTAGGTAAAACTCCTCGGTAGAAGTAAAATCAAACTGAGGGCTTTGAGAACAAAAGTTGTTGTAGGCATTCGAAAAGTAGCTGGATAGTGCATTAGCTTTATCTAGGGGGGGAGAATAAAACTCGTTTAGCTTCATCTAACATAGTGGCTCCAACTTTGGTTTTAGTAATGTGATGGCTTATCAAACTGAATAATTTTCGCATGTCTTTTTTTGCTAGTTTACGTTGTTTATGACTTAAAAAACGGCGCAGGTGACGGTTAAGATTTTGACAAACCTTTCTGTACTGTGTATTTTTCAAAAGATTGGGTTCGATGGAAAATACACAGTACAGAAAGGTTTTAAGAAATTTCGTTGCTTGAAATGTTCTTAAAACCGTTTGTGAACGATGTAGAACACTTCGGTAATCAACCAGTGGTATACCATGCTTTTATGCTCCAGCAAGTAACTGCTGCATTTTAGATTCCATCTTCTATAGAGTTCTCTGTGAAACAATCTTTACAGAAATTTATATGAGTAGAAGAGCTCTAGTTCCGTGCGGTTGTGAAACTTAAAGCGTATAGTAATAAAATGCAGTGATATTCTTGGTGATGTACAGTACGTGTCAATCAACACATTACCAAAAAAAATGTGCAGGAGTATTTCTCCACTTCCTAGCTTTAGAACAACTCTGACCGATTATTTATGACATTCTTGAATTTGTAAAATCCGTGATCCAAGCTTTGCTTTACTTCCAGTACATCGCTGCTTTATATTTTTCATTGAGGTCACATATCCTTTTTTTGGATATATAACTGTTGTTGGGTACGAGGTTACAAGGCTGGCACATGAATTTTAGATTTTTTTTCATTTTATGTAGCAACCTCATTCTCTGGCATCATGCAGATTGTGATGAAGGCTGCAAGTCTGCGCAAACCGTTTGATTTTTGATGGGAAAAATTTGAGCATTTTTCAAAAACTGCTGAAAAATTTTTGCGGGTTTTTTTGGCAAACAAGAAGCCAAACAAAACCTGAATAAGCTTATCAAAAAGCAATTATAGCAGCATGTGGCTAGAAGTTGACACATCAGAATCAGCAAGAAAGAAATAAAAGCTAAAGACATATCGAGATAGGGCGCCTTTGAGAAGTTGAACAAGTGAAGTCAAATTTGGCACATCTGTCTATAACTAAGCTGCGACACGTGAAAACTTCGCACAATAGGTTGATCCTATATGGTAAACACGAATATCATTTTCATTTGTAACTAACACATAGGATAAAAATTCATTTCTTGACCTTACGAAAGAGGCCTTTTCACGCGAAAGGGGCTCTCATTTTTGTAACCAGCATGTCGAATAACCGCCATAGGCCAAGTTTCAGCAAATTCTGACGCAGTCAAAAAAATTTCGCTTATGCCGCAAATCTACCGTAGTCCTTCCATAAGATGATAATTTGGCAAAAATGTCTGCAAAGTTTACAACATGATCCATACATTGCCAATAAATGAATGCGCTACGGTTAGATAGACAAAAGTTATATATATTTCTCACAAACTTTGATTCCATTTTCGTTGGAATGTGGATCCCCAATCCAATTGCATGACCAGTACACAAAAGCAGGGTGAAGTCAATACAGCTTCCCATATTTCCCAAAGTACATCAAGTTCATTGCTCCAACGTTTCTAAGTGCACAATAGAACAATTGCCGATTGTAAGTGAGTATGTCCGAACTCTTGGCTATTCAAGCGTTTTTCAATGAAGCTGTTCAAGGCAGACTGAACTATCACAATCCAGCTAAAACAAAAACTTTTATGCGAAGTTGTTTTTTATGGCTAAATCGCTTGCTAACTTAGAATATAAAGTGAGCCAGAACCATTTTCTCTTTCTTACAAAGAGATCGCTCCAAATACTCTATTTCAACACTTCCGGTGTTTTCTAGTAAGGGCAACCAAGGTTCAAGGCAATTTGTTTTCCTGTGATTCTCGAGTAGGCAATGAAATGGGTGCTCTCATCTCGCAAGACATGGTAAAACAAAAACACTTTCTGGGGGAAGAAGAGTTTTTGACGCGTCATAAAAATGCATCTTCAACCAAGTATTAGGGCGATGCATAATTCTTACATCAAAATTTTCGCAATTCCATTACTTTCTCCATCTCAAATCAAATCTCTTGATTTGATACATACTGAAGAAAGGAAATCTTGCGTTTGCCGCATGTGCTTGAATCAAAGTTTCTTGATAACGTATGGAGACGACATAAGCTGATAAAAATTGCACAAAAAGTGATTTTTTGAATAGATGCTAAAATTGTTAAAACGTCCAGTAAAATTCGAATTTATTTTTGGGTTGATTTTATGATCTACTTCTTTTGACTAAAAGAAATTGGTGGTGATCGGATGTCTTTACGAGTAATTATGTATCTCGACTTTTTTGATTCCGATTGATTGATTTTGAATCACATTAATTTTATAAAGTACACTAGAAAATACTACCTGCGATATACAGCACAAGGGTCGTATTGTACAAATTGATTAGTTTGTTTGGGCATTTCAAAACGATTTTTCTATTTTTTGGTGCAGGAGCTGTGCATCAACCTAATACTTCCAGCATTAGCCGAATCTTGAAAAATTTTACAAACTGTAGAATATGCACTTTTCACGTCTTTACATTCGAACGCCTTTATGCAAAGGCATCTTCTTCGTCAGCAAATCATAGAAAGATCTAAAACCCCTTTAGAATATTCGAGCTCTCGATTTTGCTGAGAATTTTTTTCTTCGCAAGTTCTATTGAAATATCTAGTTTTGACTGCGTCTACAATTAGTAAAGTGTTCCCGGATAAACAACCGCGACTTTTGTTTGAAAGCACAGGCCAAATCAACTTTAGTTCCATAATCCTTGTACTTTCTTGCTAAATCCAAAGTTCTCAGTTTTTGAAACAGTGATCGCTTCGTTGGCGCTTTTCTGAAATACCGAATGTTGCGTATGACGCGAGCGTGTGTTCGTTAGTCCAGAAACAAAAATTCAAAAGTGAGCTGCCCTTCTTGGAAAAGCCAAACTTATATAAGGATCCATCATCTGTTCTACTTCTTTTTAAGCTCACCAACAGCCAAGAAAGGTTACGAAGTCATGTTGTGCATCAAGAGGAAAAAAGCACTTTTTGCAACATTTCACTGAATAGAATATTACAGTGAAAAAAGTGTAGCTTTCTACCTCATGAACAGAAATGCGAGCGAATATGTGAAAAACAGCGTTAGAAAGAAAGAAAAATGTGATCAAAAACCCGAATCGCCGCAGGAAATGCAAAACTTAAGGTGTGCATAAACCATTCTGCATCTGACCGGAGTAAAAGTAGTAACGAATTGCAGGTTATTTGTCAGCTTAGAAAAACACGGTTTGGGCAAGAGTTGAGGTTTGAATTTCATCTTATATATAAAGCTGAATGTCTGTTTGTCTGTATGTCTGTCTGTCTGTCTGTATGTATGTATGTATGTATGTATGTACGTATGTTCGGAATAGAAAATTCCATTTCTGAACCGATCCGGACCAAACTTGGCACACATACACTTTGGGCCCCGGCGGGTGTCATAGGCTACTTTTCGTATCGATCGATATCGATTTTATCGATTTTTTGCAAAATTTGAGCTACGGGGCTGGGAGTTGGCACAGGGGGGTAAGTGAGCATGCTGATTACGAATACAATAGTAGTTTTTAAAATCGTGCATTACTTTTATCGATTTTATCGATTTTTTGAAAATTTGAGCTAGGGGGCTGGAATTTGGCACAGGGGTGTAATCGAGCATGCTGATCACCCCCCTTGGGGATGATCAGCATGCTCGATTACCCCCCTGTGCGAACTCCCAGCCCCGTAGCTCAAACTTTGCAAAAAAATCGATAAAATCGATAAAAGAAATTGATAATCCTGAAAACCAATATTGTATTCGGAATCCCCATGCTCGATTACCCCCCTGTGCCAACTCCCAGCCCCGTAGCTCAAACTTTGCAAAAAATCGATAAAATCGATAAAAGTAATCGATAATCCTGAAAACCAATATTGTATTCGGAATCCCCATGCTCGATTACCCCCCTGTGCCAACTCCCAGCCCCGTAGGTGAACTCAGCAAAAAAATCGATAAAAATTGATAAAATCGACATCGATCGATAACGAAAAGTGGACTGTGACACCCGCCGGGGCCCGAAGTGTATGTGTGGCAAGTTTGGTCTGGATCGGTTACGAAATGGAATTTTCTATTCGGAACATACGGCGGAGCCGGGTAAGCCAGCTAGTTACTATATATGGACTATATGATATACTATTTGGTGTCAAGCCTCAATTATGTAGGAGCCTCCCCAAATAGTTTTATAGGAGGCTCAGGTATCCGATTTGCCTGTACACTCGCCAGGAAAGCCTTAACTCCATAGGATTTTTCGCGAGAAGTAATCGATGTTAGATTTATATATACTATAGTTTTCCTTTAGAAATTATTTTTCCAACCTCTATCTAGAAATTTTGTAAACTTTTAGGTCGTAATATAAGTTTTGTTGTACTTTCTTCGTTTGAAAAAACTCTAAAAACTTTGTCAAAATATCATACATGGCGTGCATCAGGTAGAGGGAAAGCGGCTATCCATTAGCACGGGCAATTTTCGGCCGTTCAACCTCCATTTTTTCTCTTTTCAAAATCTTTTCAAGTTTCTATCTATGTTTTTAGTTTTATGATTTTCATAAACATAAGAGGCAGTACGAAGGCGGTGTGGAAGTTCAAGCTCTTCAACGAAACAAGCAGGAGATTTGCTTGAAATAATTTTGAAAATTCTCAAAAACCCAAAAATAAAATATTTGTGTATGACATGTATGTGATGGAATGTTACAATCCTCCACATAAGTTGAAGATCAGAAAAGTTAAAAAGAATTTCTTCTTCAAGTGTCACGGAATCTGTCACGACGTAATATAGGCAGCTTTACCCAAAAATTGAAACTCCGTTCAAGTAAAGGAACGAAAGAAATTAAGAATAGTATCATAACTCAAAATGGAATCTGTAGAGGAACAGGCATAGCCCATAAGGCTTCGAACCTGGAGAAAACATCGGGTCGGGAATTCTGTTTCTCACAGGGTATTAGTCAAGGCGTTTTACTAAAGTTGTGCTAACAGCTCATTATCCAGCTCAGTACACATGGCCGTGCACCTCCGAGACGGATCCTCCAGGACCCTCCCCGCCCTCACCCCCCCTCCCCCCCAGAGGAGCAGCTCGTCTTGCGACGACTCCTCCCTCGTCATAGAGAGTGTGTCGTCGTCGTCGCGTCGCCACGCCCTCGGCGTCAAATCGCACCGCCACCGACCGAGCCGTGCGTCTCTGCGAGCCGTCGTGGCCGTGCTTTATCGTCATGGTCTAGGCTTCTATGGGTGTACCCGGCGAGCATTACTGTACGATTACTGTATTATGCCTACAGCACTACTCTTAGTATTATTTGTTGGCACTACACACGGTCTTGTATGCCTTACTTGCGTCCAATCACCCGGAACCACTCAACTGGATAATTTCCGTGTGTCCACTCGATTGCCGGCTCCAACGTGTCGTATGGAACCGATACGATGCGATCGAGATCAAGATGTTTGCGTACGAATTAGTATGCATATTGGTAAGTGCAGGGGTTAGGACATCGCAAAGTTCTAGTCGCTCTAATTCAACTCATTCTCACAAAAATTCTGCACGTTACTTCAAAATTGCGAAAAAAATCCCCGCTTCAGCCCTGTTATTCCAAAATGACAAAATCACACTTATTGCTGTTCCGCGCTATTCAGAAGGGCGAGAAGAGCATGTTGTATATAAATTTTTTTCACTTCTGTTTGCACTTCATCTTTCTCAGTCTTCGCCTTCCGAATATCACAGAACTTCCGCAGAAGTTCCGATTGTCGAAATCCGCAGAAAAATGAAACAAAGTAGCTGTTCTACCTTCATCAGCTGTTATCTTGTGGCCTTGACCTAAAAGTTCCGCAAAAGTTCCGTTTTGTCACTATGTTTGTCGGAATCAAACAGAAGTTCTAATATTGTGGCTGCTCTGCTGGTATTTTCATCCTCTTTTGACTTTGAGTTCGGAAATTCTGCAGGAATTTTAAGCATAAGAAGTTCCGCAAAAAAATTAGCCAAAATAGCTGTGTTCTGTTAGTCATCCTGTGGTTTTGACTTAGAACTTCCGCAAGTGTTTCGTTGTTTTTTTTTTCACGATAATTGAGTAATTTATTTGAAACAATCAACAGCTAGATAGATAAAGAATAGCGCAAAAAAAAACCCAGATTATGCTTTGTTTGAGTTTGTAAAAAAAAGTCAGACTGTTTCCCTTTCCGCAAGCTCTGCATATCTTTTTATCAGCTTGGCTCAAAATAATGAGGATTCGTCATTTTCGTTCTGAGATGTACATACATGTACCTTTCTAAACCAAAATGACGAGTCCTCATAATTTTTGTCTCCAAGGTCTTTTTGCTCCGAACTCAGCTCTAAACCCTGTACCTGTCTTGTTTGTAAACTTTTCCCAGGCAACAATGTAAACTTCGTAATTATAGCCAAAATACCCCCATATTTCGCAATAGCTGGAAAAAAACCGTCTACTTTTACACGAACAACAAAATTTAGACATCAACCTTTCTACGATGTCATAAACTTTACTACTACCTCTCTGTCGTGTGAAAATGCCCTGGTAGATATGCTCGTCTCTTTTATTGGTTCTTCCAAATTTCTGCACATAATTGCGCTTCCACTATAAAACGACAGCTATTATCTTGGCAAAGGAGAACTCCAAGGAAATTTCTTTTTCCGGTTCTATAAGAATCTTTTTTCTTTTTGCTGCATGGAATACTGAATACTGAAACTAGGCTTTGAAGAATAGGTTTAGTTTTGAACTAAACCTATTCTTCAAAGGAAAAAAAGAAGAATATTCATTCTACACACCTTGTCCGCATGATTTGCTGCAAAAAAAATGATCTATAGCTTCCTTGCTGCCTCCTAGGTTACATATATAGATTTGAAAAAGCCTCATACAAAATAGGCTCTAAATTGTACCTCGAGGTCTATGGGGGAGGGGGGGGGGTAAAAAAAATAATAGTGATGCAGAAGGAGGGTAGACTAATTTGAAAACCTTAAAAAACAGAAATTCAGATACGACTCAAATTCCAGTAAGCTCAAACTCTAAAAACTTCCAGAAGCCCCAACATTGATTTTCACAAATTCTCCGTTTCAACTTGTACTCAAAAGACTTCAACAGAAGATCTATTGTTTTGTTGCGGAGTGATTCTGACCTTGATTTCTATACATTTTCGTTACAGCTCAAACTTGAGACTTCAAAGTAAGTCAAAATTCAGTTTTCCCAGATATGGTTTCAGCTCAAACTCAAGAAGGGCAAAGAAATCTAACATTTTCACAGATTTGCGGTTTTAAAAATTCAAAAGAACTTCCGTTTGATTTACGAATTTTTGGTTTCAGCTTGAACTCAATAAAATTCAGAGATATTTAGATTTTGATCCTCACAATTCTCCGGTTTCAGCTTGAACTTAAAATTTCATAGAAATCCCAAACCTGCTTTTAACCATTTCTACCTCGTGAGAAAATGATCTTCCCTCGCAAGTTCTTTTCGGTTTGATTATCTGCCATATTTGTTTCAAAAACCTAACAAATTGCTAATTTCTGGCTCAAAACCCAAATTTGGAGAAAATCGATTATTGATTACCTTACATGATGTCCCGCTAAACATTTGTACACTCGCTCGCTTTTCATCGTTCAGACAAGCCTTCGTGCTAAATCATTCCCCATCCCTCACAGGACTTCTAATTAATTCTCAGCTATGTATATATTTCCAAGCCACGTCTAATGACAAGAACTTTCGCCTGAACTTGCATGAAAATTAACACTAAAATTAGTCAGCTGGAGATTCCCGTAACGATGACAGCTCAAAACAGAAATAAAATTAGCATTTTTATTACCTTCAGAGAAGACAAAACGATGTGCGATGGGTGTTGTGTCACTAGCACATACACACACGCGTACAGGAAGGTATATAAATGCCATCACAGATGAGAAATTGAACTGAACACACAAAATCAACGGGGGCAGCAGATGATGACGAGAAAACCAGAGCATGCTCAGAATGTATCATATCACGGGGTTTAGGACGAATTTTAACTTCATTATTTTGAGTCACGGAGTGCCAGACAATCCATGTTCTCTGTTCAGTGGTGAGTGTGAGAAGAGCGACGAGTTCAGCATTTGAAGACATAAGTGCGGCTGGTTCCAATGACGCTCATTCGCCGTCTGTAACCCAAAACGCCGCACAGAGACCGACCCTGAAAATGCTGTGATGCTCAAAAAAATACTAACAGGCACAAATGATAATCACCAGGCATTTCCTACTTTCCACTAAGAATGTGATACAGAGACAGTGTTTAGGCAATTTTGGCTACCTAGCTTCTTATGTGCAAACAGAATAAAAGGTTTTCGTTACCCAAACAGCAGCTTACACGATTTGATTGCGTTCAAGAGATGAAACCTTAAACTCAAGTCCACACCGTAATTCTACCGTAGTCAAAGACGCTGATTGGTCCGCTAGGAACTACTGTCCGCGAAAATCAAAGTTTCAATTGCGTGAATAAATCATATGAGCGACCCTTTGAGCAATCGCTTTGCATGTAGATCTAGATTCATATAAAGTAGGGTAAAACCCCAATTTGCCTGAAAACCCTTGGATGTGAAAAAAAAAACCTAAGAAAATTCTACTGTGCTATAAATCAGCAAAATTTATGTACACTTTATTTTTCTTATGTCATTCTCTCATATTGAAGATTATTATCAAACGCTATTTTGTGCATTTTTTGCATGCTTAATTTCTGCAATACAATTGTACAATGATTGAACTGAGTATGTAGATGATGCATTATCAGAAATTACAGATTTATTTATAATCAAAAATATCGATCCAACAAGCTTAATCATTTAAAACTAGCACAAGTCGTTTGTATTAGGTTGTACCGAAAGTTCTGTCGTTTCATTTTCAAAAATTTGTAACTTTGCGTCCTATCAACGGATTTGCTTGATTGTATTTTTATTAGAAAGATTAGGTCTTCCGCTTTCAATCGCTGTTTTGTTGAGCTTCTGTTTCACACTGAGTGCAGAGATAAAAATGGAAAACTAAGACCATGTAAACTTTGACCATTTTAAGTTAGGTCACCAAAAATCTGGAATGCTGCAGAAAAATCTGAAATCGTCCGTACACACGATTTTTGGCCTACCCTTTGCATCTGTGAAAAAATTGTGTTGTTGGACGTTTCTGTGAAAAGTTATGAATATCGAGTTTACTATGGAAAACGCCAAAATTAATTAATTTGTCAATTCTCGCGCAAATCATAACTTCTCATAGAGACGTCCAAACAGCACAAACTTTTCACAATTGCAAAGAGTAGGTCAAAAAACATGCGTACTGACGATTTCAGATTTTTCTGCGGCATTCCAGATTTTTGGTGACCTAACTTGAAATGGTCAAAGTTTACTCGGTCTTAGTTTTCCATTTTTATCTCCGCACCCAATGTGAAACAGAAGCTCCGCAAAACAGCGTTTGAAAGAGAAAGACTTATTCTCTCTAATAAAATTACAGGCAAGCAAATCCGTTGAAACAGCGCAAAGTTACAAATTTTCAAAAATGAAACGACAGAACTTTCGGTACAACCTAATATATAAGCAGGTATAACTCACTTCTCAAATACTTTCCTTCATGTTTGATCTACCAATCTTCTTCCTCCCTCTCCCCATTCACCTCATCCATCCTTCTATCATGGCTATATCTGCTCGAAATGTGGTATAACTCTAGACTGGACTACTAGTTGAAAAGGCTATTGATATATTGTTGAGGCAGTCAATTGTGAGAAGCGGCTTCTACTGAGTGGCAGCTGCATTTTTTGCTCGTGTTTATTGAATTTAGGGGGGCTATGGGAAGGCTGTGGCAAAGTCCGAGCACATTTTCAGTGAACAGAAAAACACCATCTTTAAAGTTTTTCTAGTCTTTCAATTTGGAAGCTTGTGGATGTGAAAATCTTCAAAATTCGGGCCCTTAAAAGTAACGAAATAAATTAGATTGAACCGACAGAACTCTTGCACTTTACTGGCTCTTACTAACCCATCAACTGTCAGTATCACATATCTCGTTAAAGTGTAGAAGTGATGCTAAGAAAAGTACACACCTTGTAGCTGAAGGCTATGTACCCAAGTGTAAGTGAGCTACGCGAATCTCGCGCTCTCTCTCCTTAGATAAACAAGTTTCCGGGAGCTGACAACAATTTCGAAACGAGACACATGCCGATGACGTGCGGTGAACTTGCCATAGGTCTTTCATAGAGCCTTCAAGGAAAAGAGCCAGATGGGATTGGATCAATCTCCTCCTTAGTAAATCAAATAGATTTCACAATTTGGTAAGAGGCTTCGGGAGATTTTGACGGTATTTTACCAATAGAGGAGCACTGTCTGCCAAAAAAAGCCTTGTATGCACTAAAGGCAATGTCCCCATAAATCATGGGCCCTGGGCTTCTCAGTTGTGTGTATACTGTTTAGAACTCCTTGGCTAAGCCACTGTCCAAACGGCAACCCATGTGATTCATTTATAAGCGAGAAAAGCTACTCTAAACTCTCGCCCAGACCGTAGTATTTTCGAGCGAACCAGTCACTTGAGTACGGTCTGGGCGAGAGTAGAGCTGGATTTCTCTAATGCAAGTGAAACATATGAGCTGCAGCCTGGGGTAGGGCTCAATCAAGATATTTCATTCCGTTACCACATAAAGAACCCCAGTAATTTGCGTGAACGTGGCCTCTAAAAAGAGCGCAAAGAGTTCAGACTTGCATCTCTCAGCTCTCAATAGACTGAGCACCGTTTCTGAGTATATAATAGCGAGCCATATTCAAAAGTTCACAAGCTTCAAGCATTCATAAACATGAAAAAAGTGACAAACAATCCTGTCAGAATAATTGGCGTGATAATCGACTTGAACTTCCAGCTACTCATTCACTATTTACTATTTTCGTTTTCGATTCGTACATGTCCATACATCTCGTACATACATATAATCAAGATTCAGCACACTGGACTTCATTTGCAGCTGGACAATGCTAATCCAAGCGAGCTCACATAAAAAAAGCCCATGATGAATAATTTCCGCTAGAAACTAGATGGGATAGTATGTCAATTTGAAAATACGAGAAGGAAAGGGGTATGGAAAAAAATGATAGAGTGAAGCAGGCTAACTGCTGGGGATCCAGTACTGCTAAGAAAGGTATACGGTTACAAATGTTTGCTGCATATCAAATTAAGGTGTTGGAACGGATAAGTGCGTGGGAGATACTCTCTTGACTACTAAAAGAAAATTCAAAACATTTGTAGATAGGAAAAGATAAAAAGTAAAAACAAAAAAGAAAGGCTCCTGCGGTTTCAATTTAGAACACGAAGATTTTGAAAATAGAAAATTTCCGCCGATTTTCAAAACGTTCCTAATTTCAGGTGGAGGAGAATATTGGATGGGTGCTGGTTGTGATCGGCGAATCAATTTTCAACATTTGGCATGCCAAAATGTTCGAACCGTATCGAGGAGTGTACAGCTAGGTAATTTTCAAAATAAGCTGCAATCCGACAGTGGCAACAAAATTAGTGCATCTGCGGTGTTTGCAACAATTACGCGTGAAGAAAAGGCTTTGGTGCGCAAAATTTGGAGATATGCGCACTCTGGCTGCCTTTCTTTTGCGCAGCTGTTGTCAGAACGAACCGCAGATTCATCAAATCTGATAGGCCTGACGATTAAAAAGTCTTCAGTGCCTTTGCGAAGCTTACACATTTGGACGTGAAAAAAAAAAGCTCATGGAGCGCAAAACTTCTAAATATGCCATGGCCACTTGTTTACGAGCAAATGTTGTCAGCATCGCAGAGACACTGTACCAAACCATTCTACCATAATCTTAGCTTTGATCTATATTCTTTGTACTTTACTTCCATAGTTTGTTTACATTTTATTTAGGTTACGTACAAGAACGACATGCTATGCAACGTGTATGCGTATGTACACGCGATATGTGCAATTTAGCCTCTCACAACGGCTACAATTACATATTCCCTGTCATACTAGTCGCTGCTATTTATCTTCTATTCTTACGGTAACATCGACTACTGTAAGTGTGATTTCTGCAAACACGGAACAAATGCATCTACATCTCAATAACACACATTTTCAGAGCCAATCACATCTTCACTGCCTCGATCTCAAACATCACAAGCTCTTCATTATTCACCACTCCACTGTTCAACTCAGGGTAAGTAGGGGACCAAAATTGATGCTACAGTAATCAAAAATTACCTAATTGAATCGGCTATGTGAGTATATCTGGTGACGCATTTCCTGCTCCTCTTCAGCGAATATACGAGCTGTATGACCGAGTGTGACTCGTTTGATATCGGCTCTTTCTAAATCTTCTCGTTCTCTCTCCTTTTTCCATGCTTCATGTAAGGCTGATTCCTCGATCGATACCGTTTTCAAGACGGACTGAAAGAAAAATTGGGATTGGGATTTACTGACAATGACTCAGCCAGAAGATAAAGGGTAACCTTATTTCCTTTCCCTCTGGCCATTAGGGACACTTTCATTGATGATTTCGCATTTTCAGCGTTCTTTGATCCCGAGGGCGAATC
Organism: Cylicocyclus nassatus; assembly: GCA_958299035.1. NCBI lineage: Eukaryota > Metazoa > Nematoda > Chromadorea > Rhabditida > Strongylidae > Cylicocyclus > Cylicocyclus nassatus. The sequence goes on along the minus strand of CATQJL010000305.1, from coordinate 20,324,016 downwards.
TTCTAAAAAATATAGTATTTTTAGGTCATTCAATTCTAGCTTTCCCAGTTTTTCTTACCAAAAAACCAAAGGAATGCCAAAGTATGCCGATCGCATATTTTCAAACACCATTTCGCATATTTTCCCTACCCCAGAACTACTATTTAAACACGCGAAGCCTTTATAAATATCAATTTGCAAAGCCTATTTATGTTGTTCAGCCTGTAGCTTCCATCAAGTGCTTCCGATAAGTACTTAAAAATTCTGCTTTCCGTTCCAGTCGTTCAGGATTTACACATTTACACTAATGGAAAAATTTAGGACAAAAATTCAAGCGATTTTTTTAATTGATCTTCAACTTTTCTCCACTACACCCTTAATAAGCAGTGTCAGATAAACAATATTCTGTCACCAAAATTATGATAACGCGCCAAAAATAACCAACATATTTTCCCCCGTACCTTTTCCACCCTTTCAGGAAACAAAAAACATTCTTCTACTGCATTCTGTTAGTGCAATCGACAACTTATTCATAATTCAAAAGGAAATTCGCGCAGTTGGGTGTGGTGAGGGACGCGAGAATTCGGCGGGGCGCCAACCTCGTCACCCTCCGTAAAACTCAATAAGACGCGAGTTGAATAGACAAGTTTCGTAGTTCTTGGGATGCCATAGATAGAAAGCATGGCAAATGCTACTTTGCGAATGGTTATTTTCTCATGGAAATGATTATCGATTTTTCGGCGTCTACATTGTTTGTAGCGACTCAAAGGCAGCGACTACTGCGACTGAACTCCTTTTTAACCCATTTTCATACGAAAAATCGCCTTTTTTCCAGGCTAAAAATAATTTACTACCCATATTTTTCGGACTATTGATTCTAAGACATCATGTTCGCATCATGTCTATTACAGCACACCTGCACGCAGATTTCGTCTCACCTCACATCAAACCTCATGTCGCCGCTGGCATGTGTTACGAACCGCAACCGCCGTAGGGCTAATGAGATAGCAAGGTGACCGCAAAAGACACATCTGCCATCAAGTACATCAGGGGGAGAGGGCAAAAAAGAGATGGAATGAAGCGCAAAAAGCAGTGCGAAAAAATTTGGATCAAAATTAGTGTATTAGGAAAGGGAATAAAAAATAGTTATGACTCGGAAAGAAATTTTGAGCTAGCAGAGCAAGGCCCCACTAATCATTTTTATAGATGGGAAGACTTAAGATCTATTTTTGGACCCACATGCAGGAATTAGGACTAGACGCGAAAGAATACAAATTTAAAAAAAACCGAAGTATTAGTTATTCGTACCAAATTTCCATAGAAATTTTTTTCTGGATCCCAAGCCGCAAAATTTGTTCAGTGAACTAGAATCAAGCAAATTCTTGAAGTATGAAAAAAAGACTCGCAGTTGCTTTAGCAATGGAATTATGCAATCAAGTATGTAAAAGAGGGAACTTAAGATTAGATACGTGAAGAAAAAGGTTTTCAGAAAAGCTGACCACCAAAAAACGGAAAAAGCATCCTAAAAAGTCAGAAAAGCTCCAAAAAATACGTTTGAAGAGTTCATATATGCCTATCAAAATCAATTTGAGTTTTTTTAGGTCTGCAATATTCACTTTTGGAAGACAATGAAGAGTAAAGACAGTACTTGTCTTATTTTGTTCATGGATCCAAAATTCTATTGAGCCAGTGAGCTAATTTGTCAAGAACTTTTCTCAAGAGGCAAACTTTTGACAAAACACTCGAAAGAGCAAGTCAGCCTGGTTTGAGTCAAACAAATTCAAGAAGTTGAATTAAAACTAAGATCAAAAGAAAACCAAGAACCTAGGGAAAGAGGGGAAAGCGTCAAATAGGTTGTTGGAGTACAACCAATGCCAACTTTGAAAAAAAATCCCGCTTTAAATTTAGCAGCCTGTTGCTGTTTTGCTGGTGACAATTAGGAAAGGTTTTTCGCAACTATACATAGATTTCAGACAAAAAATAGATAAAATAAAATAAAATAAATAGATAAATAATATGATATAACAAGATAATTATACATAAATTCTAATATATAAAGAAACGTAACGCCATTTCAAGAAACATCAGAAAGCGGGAAACCGCAGTGCGGTCCCAAAGCGCGCAGATGCAAATCTAGCTTCTCTAATTACTGGTTCACTAATTACAGCACTAAATTGATCCAGAATGATTTTACAAGTTAGAATAAAACGAAGCGTCAACTTTTGAGCAAAACTTCCAAGCACATATCAACCCGCAAACACTTGGAAAAAATCAATAAATTGACGAAAAAAATTCCCGCTACAAGCTCGATACCTAGATAATCGCGATATATCAATCCTGCTCGTTCAACAATTTCCGTCTACCCAGTTCGCATAACCACAACGGTCTTTTCGCTGCGAGATCTCACTCGCGCCACTCCTAATAGAATCTGCGCGTCAAGTTGCGGAACTCGCTGCGCCACCGCTCTAGCTTTCAACGGCTCACAAAACGTTAGCTCTAGCTGGCTCACCAAAACAGATTTGTCGTTGGAATCGATTTCGAACTGCTGCCGGCACCGTCATGTCCACTGAGGGATTCGCTACGGCTGCTTGTGGAGGTGGCATCTGAATATAGAAAAATACTTGAAATTAAAACAAAAAAAAATCAGAAGAAAATTCAACAAATATTTGATATCCGGTAAATCCACAGATATATCCGTATAGGCACTATATAGCGAAAATTCTGGCAATTCCCCCCTCCCTTCATCACACATAGCCCAATGATAATCCCCTACAAATATATCCTCAGAAATTTTTGGACAGCGAGAACGAAAATCTTATACACCCCCCCCCCCAGTGGCTGTCTTATAGATTCGCAGACGTTTGTATGGATACCGTACAATGTTGTAAAGATCCCACTTGACACTCTCACCTCCCCCCAACACGCCCCTTCCTACGTATTTTCATCATTCTTCAGTGATTTGAGATGACTTTCAAATGACTCTCATTCTAGCTATGACATCACTTAAGGATATCAAATCTCTCTAAACTTCATTCTCTCGCAATGATTCGCATCAGGGCGCATTTTCTTCCTGATTAGACTCAGTTTTTGTCTTCAGATCCTTAAAACCAAGATGCCCCACTCCTCAGCTCACCTTCGCTTGTTCAGCCAACATCCTATCCAACTGTCGCATAAATTCTTCATCTTCTGGTTGAATCGTAGTTTTCTCCACATGTACACAAACTTTCTCATCGGCATCGTCATCGGCCATTACAGATGGTCGTTTTTCGTTATCGCTTCCATATTCTCTGAAATTTGGAGATCAATCCAAGAGCTCTAAATAATAATCTCAGAAGAAGAAACGTTTAATTTTCAACTTATGATGCCCTTAGCTAAATATCAAAAAATTCAAGACACTCTGATTTTTCAAAATTGTGTGCAACTGCACAACAACCTCGTGCATAACTCCATAACTCCAAGACCAATCAGAATGGCAGACTGCCTATAATGTGAAAATGAAAAGGTGCAAGAATTTTATGAAAATTCTCGGTAGTAAATTCGAAGCAGTTGTGCAGTTGCACACATTTTTATATGTGTCTTAAATTTTCTGAAGTTCTCAATTAAAAGCATGATTAGAATTTCTGGATGACGACAGCTGCAATTGCATGCATAGAAATTTCAATTTTTCAGCGATCCTGAGCAAAATTATGTCATTGTTTATTGACTACATACTTTTATATAATTTCTGTAGCATCTCTATGCTCTTGTCTTCAAAAATTTACGGTCAAATCAGGTCCCACTCTAAATAGAGAATTTTTCAGGTCCATCCCTCGATCTCTCTCGCCAAAAGTGCCATATCGCTCGTTCTGTGCTCAAACTGTGATCTCAACTCCACTGTGATACTTTGCACATCTTTCTCATAAAATTATTATCATGTATAAGTCATTCTATAGCCCTGTGAATAAAATATTTACTTTTTTCCTCTAACATTTGTCATCCAATGGGATTCGCAATATCAGCGCAATAGCTATATCGTAGCAAGAGAAAACTCCTGTGGCTCTACGTAATAAGAAACGCAGCCCAAAGCAAACAAATTTGAATTCGACCCCCTCCGTGCACCTTATTGAGTTTCAATTGACAAGACGGGGGGAGACTCGCTCCTAGTGAGCGCGAGAGCCGAACGAACGCGAGCACAGCGCTAGAGTGGGATTCCATTACAATCCAACCAACAGAGAGACAAATTCTTGTGCATGTTAGCCTTACTGCAGGGAGAGTCGCGCCAAGAAAACAGCTAGTCGAGAAGAACGTCTCGAGCAATCCCTCTGTTCATCGAATCTGCTCTTGGTCTATTGAATTTGCTCCACGGCTTTTCTCCAGAACTATACACAAACTCTAGATACAATAAGTGTCGCGAAGCGATGATTCGTTTACACATCATTTGCGCCGCGCGAGTTCCCGCGAGATTCGTAGAACTAGTGAAGAAATTTCGCGAAGAGGTCCCCCTCCCTATATGGAAATTACATTCAATATCGTTACGCTGCAGCAACGAACAAATGCGAAAGAGACATTGGACGAAAAGCTGGGGGCTTGAAAATAGGAAAAGTGAAATTTTCAAAAATCGCATTCATTGATGAGTGAACATTTTCCAAAGGTTCTTATGCAAACTTAAAATTCAGAGATCTTCTTCCCTGATTGAACCTACTGGATGAAATGACAAATTTGGTGATATTTGCAAGTCAATGACGAATCGACAACAACAACCTACTTGAGGCAATCAAGGGTGGAGGCAGAAGGAGGAGGAAATGATTCGAAAAAGGGAGGCATAAAAGGGAGAAAAATAAGAGGTAAGGAGAGATGATAGCGAACAGCTACTTAGCAGGTTAAATAAGTAAAGTTCAATGCATGCGAAAGAGTACTTAAAGGAATAAAGAAGATGATGAGGCCTAACCTCCAAAACAAGGTATAATAGAATAAAAAAATTCATAATCGCAACATAAAACAGAACATGGAGTGTGTCTGCAGGAGTGTGACTTTATGAAAGTAGAAAGACCTCCGACTTCAAATTCAAAAAATTGGGAGAAATCCCAGAATCGCTTATTTGTCAACATGCGTTGCCGAATTTTCAAGGAGGTCAAAGCTTGCCATGCCACAGTCACAACAAAGCTTACCAGGTTTTCTTTGAAATTTTGATCTATGAAACCGTGCTGATTTCATTTTCCAGTCACACTTTCAGAAGCATATAAATTTACGTCCTTGTAGATCTCCTGGTGCTTGAAAAATCCTAACGTTTCAAGTCTAAGACTTGTCAAATTTGATGTTGGGTTGATGCATGATTCTTGCACCAAAAATACGAAAAACTTTCTGGAAAATGTTTGAAAGATTTTTCTTATTTATGTTATAGAAGCTAATATAAAAGCTGAGTTCATTACACATACTAAAGATACTAGAGGCAAAAGCAAGCATTAAAACTCTAGAATTGGAAATCACAACTAGTTGTGGAATCCATTGGTTAGCACGAATTTTCCTTTGGTGGAAAGAACAGGTCATGAGATCAAAAGCATAAGTAAAATTAGTTTCCAGTAGACATTTCAGCAACTTCAGCAAACGAGTCAAAAGAGCAATTCTGAGTATTTCTCTCAATCAACTTGTTTCATTGCAACATGGTAAAAGCAAATTTCGCCTAGAGACTACCAGAAAATGCACAATTTTTTCTGACCTAATGTATCAACCAAAGCATTTCGTAGAAGGTGGAAAATGCCATGAATTTGCAAAATCTTAGTGCAAGACGAGTATCATCGCAATAGCTTATGAGTTCTTAGTCTTATCTCTCCCAAAAAACCAAATAGCCACATTACTGGAAAAATTCAACATTTTAATTCAAACCCTTCAAAAATCAGCTACTCTTAGAGGTTATTTAAACTTGTCCACTTTCACCAATAACCCATTCAGATAAAGACCCATGCACTTTCTTCACAATCTCACAATCACCGCGCATTTGCTAGAATAGGCTCACATGAGAACACTTTTTACACAAAATGGCCAATTCCGTCTATGTCTTATATGGTCTGGCGCTGATTCCACAGCTGCTTTCCATATTATCTGCTATACCAATTACTCAAAGGCTCATTGCTTCTACGAAGTGGTAGTGCTCAAGTGAAATATGGGCTTGACTATAGATCCAGATGGAGGGGTAGACACCAATGCTATCCTATAATCTTGCGCATCACAAGAAGAGAAAAAACTTATGGAAACTTATCACTTTTTTTTAAATGAAAGCCTCTTCTATACATGCATTCAAGCTATAGTCTATTCCAACTAAGCAGCTCCAGGAAATGAAAGATACTTCCAAAAAAGTAGTGCCAAGTGTGTACGGTATTTACTCCCAAATTTTTAAATGTTGTACTGTAAAGAAATTAGCATTATTATGAACTCAAAAAATATTTGCGAAAACGCCAATCAAAAAACTGGCAAAACAGAAAACATGATGGATGAATTATGAGAAAGAATGGGTAGTGAAAAACGTTCCGCAATTCATATTATCCAAGTGGAATGAGCAAAATTTTCTCCCTCAAGAAATCTCAAACGACGCCGAAAAATGATATAGATTTCGATGATGGTTGTTGCGAAAATATCAATAGGGAGGTGAGAACACAAAGGATGTTCTTTTAGCAACAGAGCAACAGCAACTGGAGGCACTGTCCAAGAATCTGGATATCTGAAAGTCCCACATGGATACTTTTGGCCCTAGTTTTGCGGATGCCCAACGGATAACCGAAAAGTCTGACTTCAGAACTCAGTCCAGACTGTGATGTCTACTGCATTCGAGGACGCTGACTAGACGGTTTAAAAAGGCTAAGGTCTGGGCAAAAGTTTAGCCATAAATTACTCTGTCACACCAAACGAAGTAGCTAGGTCAGCAGCTCACTAACAATTCCCATTCTATCCTTCAATAATAGACCGAAGAGGATGGAAGAGTGGTCAAATTTTTGAAATGAATATTATTAAAGTCAGTTTTTTTTTTGTTGCAACAATTTTTCTGATTTTTTTTCAATTCAAAGAGATCCCAAAGGTTTTTTGAAACTTTTTTTTGCAGAAGTGTGCGGTATGGCTGTAGTGACAAATACAATGCCAGAAAGTATGCGAAAAATCTGAGAAACTTCAGAATTTTTCATTTTCTCACACACCCACTTTTTCCTTGAACCTAAAAAAGTTTCTCAGCTACTGATATCCATATCAAAAGTCCAGATACCCAGATTTCCCAGGACACTGACACTATAGTGCTATTATGGACTAAGTGTTTTTGTTCCAATAACGCTCGTAAGATGATATCCAGTGCAAGAGTATACGGCGAAAACATCGTAGGCGAGACAAATCACGCCAAGGTGTAAAAAATTTCACCTACTCTTCTTCCTCGGTTATTTGATGTAGTCCACGATCTAGCACTCTTCTTTCGTCCTCTTCCTCTTCTTCCTCATCAGCGCTTCCACTAGCGAGTAAAAGCTGAAAACAAATCTGACAATGTAAATTTTACATTGCAAACAATTGCAGCGGTGGTCAGAGGACATTTTGCATTGGTATTTTCTTGAAAATTTTAGAGAGATCCTGGTTGCATAAGGAGGTTATAAACAGAATTGAGGCTTCCTGCTCAAAGCGGAAGACGAAACGTATTATAGGATTAAGAGCCATTTATCTGTTTCTAGAATTTCAAAGTATTAGGCTGGAAACTAAGTTTTGCAACTGGTTTATAACTCCGCTCTCTTTGGATATGGCGCACTCAAACTTTGGCATTATGTAGAAGGCCATGTGAGCTACAAGTGAGCACAAATTGTCTAAATTTTGAACATGAAATAGAAAAGAAACTAGTGAAATTTGTGAATTTTTGGGGTTTCAAGCTAAAATGAAGCCTTTGGCAGCCTAGATCATGCGCAGTAATCCGGATTCGTCTATAAATTATAGCTGGAGGTTGGCTCCTTTGGCCTATTAAGAAAGAAAAAAATTAGGGGTATGTCGGGATTTGGCGTCCTCACAAAGTCGAACCAGTCGATGTACGCAAGAGCTGCTGGAGACGGCCGTCAATGACTAAAGTCCGAAGCTCAAATTCCGCCGAGACTTTATATAGTAAGGTTATTTGACCTGCCAAACGCGAATATTACATTCATTTGTTGAATCAACGCCTTTTTCCTTGTTTAGGGTGAGAACCCCATATCGTACACCTACAGTAATCCCACAAAAAAGCCCTTATCACGCAGTTTCACTATCGTTTTCGTGATCAGCATGTCGGATCACACCTCTATGCCAAGTTTCAGCTAAATCCGTCAAACTTTGAATTTTTCCCCTTCATACCATGCACCTACCGTAACCCTCATTGCGACGTCAGAATTTGGTAGGACAGCAGCTGCGCTTGTAGCTTACGCAATAACCAATTCAGTGGCAAAATTTGAATGCGCCATGTTGAGTGAGAGGGAAGTTACGAGACCAGTTGCAAAACTTAGTTTCCAACCTAATATTTTGAAAAAAAGTTCCAAGCTAATTCAATAAAGAGGCTGGCTAGACATCAAGTGTGGCTTGGGCTGGTTGTCCTTATGAAAAGCCTGATTAACTCGATGAAGCTCTCAAGCGTCAAAGCTACGCATACCTTTTCTTTTAACTGTTGTTCCATTTGTTCAACAGCCTTTTCAGCTTCGGTCAGATCTTTGGGAAGAGGTGCGCTTTTCCGTAGATGTCTCATGCACTCTCTGTACTCAGCTTCGATGTCAGCAGGAAATCTGGAAAAACAACCAGAATTTGAAGAAAAAACCTATACCCGGGCAAGAAATGTACAGTACCTCGGTGGCTCGGCGACTGTCGTAGTATCTCCACTTTCATCGATAACAGCCATAGGTTCAGTAGCTGCTATATTTACATGCCATTGCTCTCGCTTCATCCAATAGAAACGATGAAAATACGTAAGAAAATAGTCCATTTTTCGGCGTGCACGGCCGGTTTGAAAAAAATCTGCTATGGTATTCAGCAGCTCGCACACCATACGCACTCGATAAAATTCTTGCCATGACAGAGGATCAGTCTCAGGAAAAGAGATGATTTGATAGAGGACCTGAAATAGTATGGCTCGATGTTTTCAAATCAAGAAAAGGTTCAAGCAGCCACTCTGGGATAAACTGATCTTCTTCACTGCCCACTATCCATACCCGGTGCAAGCCTTGATAGCTGCATATATTATGAGATAAAGGCGAATGCGAAGTAACGATGCCTAATTGCCACCAACGAAGTTAAATGTTGAGATATGAGATAGGATGCAAGCCAAAAAATTTCTGTGAAAATGTCTTTTCTGATTGAAGTAACCCAATCAGAAAAACTTTGGGATCTTCTCGATATTTTTGCAAGCTTGCAAACCCGATGATCAGATGCTTTTCAAAAACAATTTCCATTAGCTAACTCAATTTTCAAAGAAAAGGTGCTGCGCGAGCATCAGCACGATATGGATCTGTCTATAAATTTGATCTCTTGCTTTGAGTTTGAAGGTAAGGCTCAAAATGTTTTCGCGGTGTTTCTAGCATTTTCTTGGTAGTGCTGACGCAAATTCTGCTACAGCTTCGATGACTGTCGGAAGTCTTTCTAATAGTAAAGGCGGAAACCCCGCTTTGTTATTTACCATCAAGAATTTGCGATTTGCGATCCATTCTAGTGAGACACCCGCCATACTTGATCTTCTTGATCCGCTTGATCCGCTTCCTCAAAACGCGCGTCACTAATTTGTCATCTGGTGTCGCGTACCGTAACCATACAAAATTCCTTTTTATCTATGCGGCGACAAAGGACAAACTGCTGTGTGCGCGCGTTTTGCACGAAGCGGATCAAGCGGATCAAGACAAGTATGGCGGGTGCCTAAGGAGGCGTTACATTTGCAGCCGCAGTAATCACGAATTAAGCCTACAGTATCATCATCAAAGCCTACAGTATCATCACAAACTGGACTTATACTCGTATAATAAGAAATCTGTCCATCTTGGAATTGCAATGACTTTTGCGAGCAGGCTAAGTATGCTGAATAGGCCCAGCATTATCCAAGAAGATCAAAAATCAATGAGCAAGTCATCATCTTGGTTTAAATCACGCATCGCGAAGCAAAAACCGCATCATAAAGTCATTCCATGAACAGCACAGAAGTTTAGGCCAAGAGGAGCAAATAGAAGATGGAGAGTGCAAATGATATATATACAAGTTTCAAGATAAGACGAAAAGGATGAACGAAAAGACGCACAGAATGATTTGGAAGATTGAGACTTTTCTTAAAAACGATCCAACTAAACAATGAAATATACCTTATAAATCACAGGAGTGTCACAGACACTGTAATTGTAAAGCTCTCCCAGGTAGCAAGCTGTTGCAATCGCTTTCTGATTAAACACGCCAGGCAACTCCAATGATATTCTGTAGTAATTTTTGTAGAGCAACGAACCAAACAGGAGGTGAAACTATACCTAATCATTTCTTGACACGCATCAATCACATATGTAGAGATCCAGTCATAATGAGTTAATCCTTGGAGTCCAGCTACTGCACTGGCTAGATGTAGTAAGTTGGCGTACGGTAGTAGCCAAGGAGAGGTTAGGTATTTCAGACACCAACCTGCAAAACTCTAAATGACTATGACCGCATAGGCTACCGTCACACTTACCAGAAACCGTCTCATCGTCCCACGCTAATCTTCTGATGCACTTAATATTGGTGTTAACATTGTGCTCATCAATGTCAACAACCAAATGCCGGATAAATATCATGAGTGGCGGTTCAGCTTGGGCCCTTCTAGCAGCTGCCGAGTCTGCTGGCGGGATACAGGCGAAGAATGCGTTATCTATCAGCATCTGAAATTACAATAGAGCAAACAGAAATGCAAATAGCGGTAGGTGAGGCTTGGAATAAACATTTGAAGTTCTTGTAAAAAAATGAATATTGAAAATAAGACGAAGCCTGATTGCGATATTTTCACAATAAAACAGTCATTTCAAGGAAAAACTAAAAAAGTTATAAAAACCATACATATGTGTTCGCTCACCGTTTGTCGTACATCTTTTATTCGTTCCTTTTTCTTCTGTACAACATCCAGGATAATTTTCATCTTCGGATGACTGTCGCTATTTCTAAACGGCTCATGGTCATAAATTCAAATAACAGCTCTTCAAAACGGTGGAAAGAAAGTCGAAAGAATAAGGAGGTATTCCTAAAAATTATTGATCTGATAAAACGCAAACCTGTACAAGTAATAACCAGCCGTTTCAATCATCGCACAAACCATATCAACAGAGTGGCCACGAAAATCGTAAACCAGCTGTCGAAGGCAAGAAAGGGCTTCAGCGCGCGGGATCATACCGAATTTTACCTAAAAAATAATAACTGCTTTCATTGTCGGGATCTAAAAACGCGCAGAAGAATTTTCCGAAATGTAAAAAGATGCTTAGTTTGATTAATAGACTTTGCGATATGCCTACATGGAGACGAGACGAGTATGGCGCAAATTGATAGCATGAAAGAAAGAGATAACTCACAAGTTCAGATATAAACATGACACACTTTATTTTCTCCTCCACTCTCTCTTGGCCACTCCTCTGTACATAATCCCTAGAAACAAAAATATTTTTGACTAAGTGAGAGTCTGATAGATTCTCAGATACTCACCTGAACTGTTTTATGAGCATTGCTGACAATTCGGTAGTCAAATCCGGCATCACTGGATTAAGTGAGGCGACAAGGCGTGCATAAAATGGCAATAGGTCCAGACGGGATGAAGGCACTCCAAATAGCACTTTGACGAGCTTTTTGCGATAAGTCTACAATATCAGTATGATATAATTGAGGAAAGTGGACAGTAGGAGTGAACCTTCGTATTCAAGTTCGAAACGAAGTCGAGGGCACTTTGGTCCGTGGTGTCACGATTGACAAGATGATCCAAATTTAGAAAGAACTTCTGAAATACCTTCCATGCAATACAGTGTACCTCACGACAATTTTTCATGTCTTACTTGAGCCAACTGTTTGATCTCTTCCGAGGTGATTGATGTTGTGTCAACCGCTGCTGATATCTCTTCGTTTAACTGCGGTAGCGACGGAGAGGGCGGCGTGTTTGGCCGGTATGGTTCGTCAGAATTTTCCGAACTGAAAATTCAAGCTGCACTCCTCTACAACTCTTTACAGTAGTAGATGTAACAATATTGGAACTTTAGTGAAGGAGAAGCTGACCAAAACCTCAGAAAGTGTTACACACGGTATGAAAGAGATAGAAATATCAGAAAAACAACTGGATAGATAGAACAAATGGTTTCAGGTAAGTGTATGAATCCAACATACCTCGCTGCTTCCACATCTGCAGCCTCCCGTTCCAACCCGTCACCTTCAAGTCCATCGACGTCAATCTCATCTACGGACGTCTTCAAATCACTCTCTTGGATCGTTCTTTCCTCTGATTCCTTTAAACCAAAAGATGAGATTACCTTACAGAATTGCAACCACAGGCCTGAAACTGACCTTGTACAGACTTCTTGGAACGATATTCCTGATATCAATAAGATTTTCATAAAACATCCTCGTCTCGTCATCTGGCCACAAAGAAACGTGGCCCTCAGCCAGGGCCTTGTCCATCTGAAGTAGTCCTTCGAAGACTGCAACCACAGAATCTGAAGTTCCTCACCTCCAATGCAGCAGCTTCGTCCTCCTCATTATCACTGGGTTCTTCCCTAAGATTGACCATCGGTACTCCAAGAGAATTGCTCAGCTCCGTAGCTAGCGCTTTTAACCGCTCGAACTCCGCTTTCACTGTTTCCAGCTCACTTTTATCCTCAGAAGTAGCATCGCCTAGAAACACATAAATCAAGAGGAAAAGTCTGGATTAGTGTAGAGGGTCCAAACATACCTCTTGTGCGCTCTTGCCGTTTCACCCTCTTCTGTATGACATTCATGGTAGCGCACGCTTTTTCAAGATGTCGTAACATCCCTGTATGGTAATTGGTGAACAAGTCATTCACGACTTTCCTGTGATCTGCGCTGATAGCATTATTCACTTGTAACGCATCTGCAATATTTCGGTGGAGAACTCATGAAACTGTGAAAAGCCTACTGCCAAAAGAAGAGATGTAGGAATTATCTATAGCGACAAAATGACTAACCTTGCTCGATCGAAATGGTGTCGCTACTTTCAGGCGTCGGTACTATCCCAGCAATTTGCCATCCAACAGGACGACATAGCGAACAAATAAGGCCAACCTAAACCACACAAAATCTGAGGGTGTAAAACGGAAAACTCAGTCGAAAATTGAGCGAAAACTCACATTTACATGCTCTCCCTTATCTGTTAGGCAGATGAATGATAGCGTAGCTCCCAGTGTTTGTAAACCTTCCTTCCCAACGACGCCACACAGAATTAACTCACAAAGTAGTCTGTAATTAGACATGTTTATTTCCTCACTTAATCCCAAGCTTGAAACGTGTAAGTTGCGTTCTGAACAGCTTTAGAATCCTTCCAAGCGTGGATTACAAACGCACCTAACGTCCATTCTGAGCTTCGCCGGATTAGCAATTTTGTCAGTCCTTTTCAAAGGCAATCCCTTCTTGATCTCGGCCAACAACAACTCGGGAAATTTTGAATAACGTGACGCTATTGCCACGCAAAGATCCACAATGGGATTCACATCCGCCGGCTTCAACTTCGTCTCAGCGATACCAGCTGCCATTTCTTCCACAAATTTTGAAAGGTTCAATCGAGAAAGATCCTCTATCAACGAAGGAACGCCAGCTGTTGAAAGAGTTTTCAACTTCTTCATGAAGGCTGTAGTCTTCTTCAACGTTGAATCAAGCGAGTGAAGTGCATTTTCGTCCGAGGATTCCACGCTTGCCAATGCGGCACGATGGCATTCCTGAAATGGGGAATTCATGTGCTGCAAACAAGATGTTCATGCATCAATACCCTGAGCACAATAAAACAGCATTGAAATCACTCGTAATTCGATGATTATATATAGTCATGATAGAAAATAATCTTTAATTGGTTCAGTCCTCCAACAAAGAACAAATGATCTTATCAAGAAGAGTTGAAAGGTTTCAAAGAAAGAAGAACAAAAAGAAGGAAAATCAACGAACCTGAGCTTGTACTCGCTTATTTGTTTCATCCACCCATGATCGATCGGCCAGACGAGGCCAATCACTCATTTAATCCACAAAACGAGCTCTGTTCTAGAAAATGGAAGATTTCATGAGGTCTTAATTGTGAGACCAAGTTTAACGAGAGTGAATTACGAAAGCAAACGAATCACTGCTGACATAATAGAGAGGTGCTTTGGATTAGTTAGTGATGCAGACAATGCAACTGCCTTCTTTCAGTCAAAGCGTAATCAAAGGGCCTCTTCTGATCGCAAACTTACTTGGCAATCATCAGCTTTGTTCACATTCTATATGCATATAATGTTGCGACTACATGCAATGGTGCAACTTTCTAACCACCAGTATAACCGCGTCATCGCGGCGATGTCCTTCTTTAGTGAACTGACCCGAAGCAAGATGCAGATCAAGTGGATCAAGCGGGCATCTGCTTTGCTATTGGTCAGCACACTGATTTGACCAATAGCGAAGTGGGTGAAGTGAATCAAGTGGATCAAGTGATGAGAGTGAATCAAGTGGATCAAGTGATGAGAGTAGGCTGCAACTTGCTCAATCTTAACACGACAGTGATGTGTCCGCTGAGCTGCAAGCGCCGAAAAAGAAGCCTAAGTTTTCTGAATTCACGCAGAAATCACAGCGCTCCTGCCCACTGATAACTAATGCACAAATATGTTCAAACTGCCTTCTAAACAGAGCTTTGCGAACTCTTTTACAGATTGTCTTCGCCTGTGATTTAGCGAGCCGAACTGTCTGCATGTTACAAATACATTGGAATGAAAGAGCGCACCGTCACACCTCGCGTTTTCCTACAAGATTTACTAGTATGCGCCTTTTGAGTCCCTGTACAGAAACAATCGAAACGATCCTTGGCTGCATCATAATTGTGAGCTGATCAATACATAACGTCGTGAACCAATGAGAACACGAATTGTAATGGAAATTGTAATTAAATGTGTGATATTTCCACCACTCATATACTTCATTATCTCGACTGTACGAACGAATATTTGATATATCCAACACAGACTTCAGAAAAACAAATATTCATTCAATAAACAAAAAGAACAAAAGACGAGTACGTACACACAACAGGAACAAATCAAGAATAAAAAAGAGAACCAAGGGTACTTTTAATAGCAAATGCAGGCTGACGTATCAGAAGTTTACAATTAAAGGTCCGCAAGGGAATGCAACCATAATTAAGAACACAACTTCGCTGAAATCTACAGGATAAATGAGAACACCTAAAAAGGTAATGTTGGAGAACAATGATGTATGCATAATCTGTTTTTTAACATTGCAGCAGCAGGAGCACAACTTTCCTACCAACCACCGCTGCGTCTTGGACCACCACGCATTGGTCTGCCCATGCCGCCGCCACCACCTCCCATGATACCACCTCCACCATAACCGCGGAATGGTCCAGGAGCGGGAGGATCATACAGTCGTTCTCTGGCATAGCCTCCACCGCCATATCCACCATAGCCGCCTCCGACATACGGCGAGTCATAGGCGCCTAAAGTGGAGCAACTAGAAGTAAGTCACAAGTGCATTTATCACAACTACTCACTCCTAGATACTAAAGGAAGGGGTCTGGGAGCGGGCTGACCTCCAATTACGCGCCAGGTTAGTCGCCTCATGGTTGTTGGCATGTCATTTGCACCGAAAAGTTCAACGTACCTGAAGAATGGTATCATCTTCATTTCATTCATGATGGTAAAAACACTGAAGCAAACCTCTTTCCCATCATGGCTCTGTTCCTCGTAAAGGCCTCACGAGCTTCAGCAGTAGTTCCAAATTCCACCATTGCGTCGCCGGACGGTCGTCGGTCATCATTAAAGCCCAGCTTAACAAAACATTCAATCTTATGGATCAAGGGCATAGAAAGGTGTTTCACTTACGCTGATCTCAAGGCACCGGAGAGGGGCAAAGAACTGCTCAATCATGTAAGAATCGGCGTCGAAAGGAAGTCCACGCATGAAGATCTGCAAATAAGGTTGATAAATTTAGCAAAAAGAGAGAAGAAGGATATTGCCAAGATGAGCCACTTTGCTTAAAAGCAAAGCAAAAGAAGATAACCACCTTAGTAGGAGGAACAAAGTCATCATAATCATCATATCTTCCGTAACCTCCTCGAGGAATGTCGTATGGAGCAGCTCGAAATCCTGTGCGCAGTCCTCTTCTATCCCTTCAAAAACATCAAGATGAGTAAACTGAAGAAAAATAGAGTACTTACGGTCCATGATCGTATCCTTTTGTTTCAAAAAGAGGACGGATGTAGCCACTATCGTAGCTACGTGGACGATTTCGCTCCATGTCATCAACGGTAGTGCGAAAAACTTCGATGTATCTAAAAGCAGAGGGTAAGAAGCTTCAAATGATTAAGATATGGATAAGAAGAGAAGAGAATGAGAAAAGGGCTGGATTCAGTAGAAGAGTGAGAATGAAGATGAGCAAATGAATAATATACATGGAAAATCAGTTCCAAGAAGGATACCAACAAGCAAGTGACGCAAAAGTTAACAAACTGAGCATAAATCTAGAGCCCACTGCTCCCACCTGCTTCCCATATGTTGCTTGTTGAAATCGAGGGCTTTCGAGGCTTCATCTTTGCTGGCGAGACGCACGAAAGCTTCCCCGCTAGGCCGCCCTCCCGTACGCCCGAATACCACCTCTTCACAGTTTAGCCCTGATACACAACCACCACTTAACTTTGAAAATTACCCTCGAATTGTAAGCAATAACGTGATATCGATGAATACCGTATAAATGCAAATAAAATCACAAAAACTTGAGCTCTAATTGTTCTTGTATACTGTAAAATTTGGGTGCTAGTGTTGAGGAACCGTTTGAGAAGACATAACCATGTCCCGATACCCGCAACACCGATTCCCTTTTACGAAAAAATATTTGAAAATTTATCAAAATGTTCATGACTCAAAAAATTAGCGTACCTTTGAAGAAATTCTTCACATCCTCAGTTGTTGCAGAAAATGGTAGACCTCGAAGTCGAATCACTTTGCCTTCATCTGTGACAAGGCCAGCGCGCTTGAGGTTCGTGAGTTCATCAATTGATACGGTGAAAACTGCAAATATTCGCATTGGTATGCTCATTCATCTAGCTGCACACTGTGCAGATGTGCACGCTCCATAGAAGCGCTTTTTGGCAGAAAAAAAAACTACTGACATACAAGCTTAGGTAGGCGCCAGACTAACCGATTGCTTGCTTCAGCAGGACGCGGCGCATTAACTGTCACTTGACGTCACGTTGTAGGGCCGGTATGCGCGATTTCCAAACAACAAAAAATTTTTGCTGGCAGGGCCTCTCATTCTCTCATTGCGAGGCTTTTTTATCATCTCTTCAGATCTACGGTTATTGCGAGCATCGCAAACGCCACTTGGATTCCCGTTCAACATGGCGCCAAGTGACACCAGCTTATTAGTTGCGCAGCGTACTGCTGAAACAGGCAATCGGTTAGTCTGGCGCCTACCTTACGAAAGGCGGTCAAACTAACAGCAGCATGCATGAACTACTGGCGGAGCGCAATTTGAAAGTATATTTACTTACGAAAGTTCGGATTTCAGGAACCTGTTTCTTCCTCAAATGTTTCTGCTACCTTTACTATGAGCTTATTAAAGAGAGCGTATATGTGCGAGCCGCGTTTTCCTGGGGCCGTATTCATCAACGAACCTTGTGGGTTCCGCCTACCCAGTGGGTAAGCGACTGTGCCACTGGGTTATATCGAAACTACAGAAAGCACTGCTGGGTTCGCGAACCCACTAGCTTCGTTACCAGTTTCATGGGTTGAACCTACTCATTCTTTCAACCTACTGATTTCTCGTTAATGAATACGGCCACTGCTTTTTCGATGACTCTAATCCACTGCGGCCAACCATTTTACCCAAAATTCGAAAACATCCCGTTGCTGTACTGATTATCTAACCCAAAAGTGCGAGCATGCTCTTGGAAAAAGCAAATGAGTTCCACAGTTTCTAGAAACACTTCACTGTTGACTTCGATAAAATATTCAACATGGACTAAGCATGTCCAGAAAATCAATTTCACACCGTTTGCTAGAAAGTTCTCGATATTTTACTGGTATCCAATTAAACTGCTGGTAGTTCTATTGCACAGTTGTAAACGATATCCAATGTTGAAAAAGAATCAGACACTAGTGACTTCGATTTTTTTTCATTTTTGGCCTCCATAGGTGCTACGCATAATTTTAATACACCTCTGGTGCTACCTTTAGAAAGGAAGAATGTTGGATAGTCTATCAGCTACACTTTGAGAAAATGGAGTCCGCCTCAATTCTAGAAACTTTGTCATGCAAGAATGCTATGTAGTTTGCTGCTGACATAACATTACCAGTATTCCTCGTTTTCAACTGACTAAACAGAAAAATTAAACTCACTTTCGATGTATCTTCCCTCCATTTCTTTGCAGTGGAAATCCAAAGATTTGAGTACGTCTTGCTTGGAAGTCAATTCGCAATAACATTCTCCGCTGGGACGCCCATTATAGGAAGAGCTCATTGTAATCGAAGTGACCGGAATACCTTGAGAAGATTACTATCATCCGCTAATCATTCTATGGCACAAAATGACCAACCATCAAGAAATGCCCGGATATCGCTTTCTTTTGACGAGTACGGCAAGCCGCGAAGCCGGACGTAAGTTGTTTGCGGC
The DNA here is from genome assembly GCA_958299035.1 of Cylicocyclus nassatus. NCBI lineage: Eukaryota > Metazoa > Nematoda > Chromadorea > Rhabditida > Strongylidae > Cylicocyclus > Cylicocyclus nassatus. The sequence goes on along the minus strand of CATQJL010000305.1, from coordinate 20,305,221 downwards.
AGCTTGTGTTTGATTTCAGTACCTTCCTTGTTGTCGCCGTTGTCGTCGTCGTCAAGATGTTCATCGAGGTTTTCTTCTTCTTGTGTCTGATCTTTTTTAACTTCATCGTCTTTCTCCATGCTGACCATTCGCGTGGAAATTCCAAGTATTTCACCCTGAATGCAAAGAATATGAGATCTTGGCAAGGAAAAGCTACACAGACATAACATTTTGCGAAGTTTGGATAACTGCAGGTTGGCAGTTAGCAAGATAGCAACTCTTAAAAAGGAGGAAGGGTCCGCATCGGTGCAAAAACAAGTGAGAGGAGCAATGATTGGAGAATAGAGAAACAAAGAAAACTAGAGAAAGAAGACCTGAGTATGGCAATTCTCGATTGAAAGTGATTTGATCGTATCTCCACTGGTTTCAAAGTCGAATTAGCAAGCTGAAGACAGAAAAGAATGCCCGGATATGAAAAACTCTCCTTCCAATACGATACGCAAACAGATTTATTCGATCAGCTAGAATGAAAGCCGAAAAAAGCAAAAATGAGAGGATAACGCTTTCCACGACGCGACGCAAGGCCCTCGCGGTATTACGTCCGTGCGTTCGATCCCACGCGCTGATGCACAACAAGCGCTCTACAGTAGGCTATTCGAGGGTTACCATGGTACGCACGAAGCAAGAAGCATTATCTCCAGAAGAAATCATAAGCCCGTCGAATCACAAGCTTATTGGAATAGTCTTGTGGAGGGAGGGTGGTGAGGAGAAGGAGGGGAGTATGCGCGGTTCAGCTATAATAATTCATTTCTAGCATAACGTATATTCTCTATTATCTCGGCTAATTTACTAAATACAGCTCCGGCGTCCAGGTGCACTTTTCAGGTGGAAAACCTTATTTGGAAAGTCTACTCGACTCGAAAGTGTAAAAGAAGTAAAGGAATCATTGAGGAAATTTGTTAGTTATATTCCTTGGAGATGTTCGCTCTGATTACGCGTAAGTGTCACTGCAGGTGCGCTTAGGCCTAAGGCAGGCACCATACTTAATCCACTTGATCCGCTTGATCCACTTGATCCGCTTCATCATTGGTCAATTCAGTGAACTGACCAATAGTGGAATGGATGAAGCGGATCAAGTGGATCAAGTGGATTAAGTATGGCGCCTGCCTTAGGCCCCAGCGCACCTGCTTACGTGCTATTGCTCATATACTTATATATGTCATGTAGGTCATTTATGAAAACGTGACGACAGATTTGACTGCGGTATTTGCGCTCGCAGCAGCAAAATACACTCATCCAAAAAGGCACCATCTCAAGGCTCAGCGCAGTCACTTCCACTGTCTATATCAATATCAATCATGTGTAAACAGAAAAACCATTCGAATAGAGATGAAAACCAAAAAATGCGGTTGCCGGAGATGCGTGTGCGTCGCGCGCGGTCGGCTCGTCGTCACGATTTTTCGAATGCCCTATAGCTGTAATCTTGCACTTTGCTGCGTTCTTGTTATGTTTGTTTGCTAATTCGTAGTGATTATTTGTCATAGGGCTATCCTGTGTCAAATGTAATGCTCGTGATTTCCAAGTTCTATATCTTGATTCTCTCACACATTTGTTCAGATGTGGAAAAAATTTCATTTTCTTCAAGCAGAGTGGATGCTTGCACTGATCTTGTCGCAGTGCGCGGATCAACCGTGTTTGCCAGGTGAAAACACGTAAAGGCTGAATGGGCGGAGTCGGAATTACGCCCACTAGTGGGGGCGTGGTCGGTAGTGGATTATGGACATTTTGACACTTCTAAATACTCCATGTAGAATATAGTCTTCAGGTAACATCCATAATTTGAGCTTCCACCTTTCTCCCAACTATAATAAGTCCCGTCACGCTCTTCATCTGGTGAAAATGAGGAAATAGTCCAGCCTAGCCGTAAAAGCAACGAAAAACTTGCAATCCAAACAATCAGGCGAACATTAATTCAGGACATCGATAAAAGCCGGAAATTAGGCGCGGAAAAAATTTGGGACATTGCTTTGGAGGCTTTATGCACTTTGAGGGAACTCACGTGAGTCCGAGGTTACACGCTTCGAAATAATCCTTTCATTAATCTTCGGTTTCCCCAGTAAACAAGAATGACCGGAATATACTGGGACCATTTTCTCTCATGGTCCCATTCAATTCCTCATTGAATGATGTCAATCTTCTTTCTTGCGTAGGCTCTAAATGGCAGTGACTAACTTATACTTGCAAATCAACTATTTTTACTACCGGTATAATCAAGCAAGGTTTGCAATCTTTTTTCAAAATTCCAGAAATAGACTTTGAGGGACTAAAAAAGCCTCCCAGATTTTTTTTGTTTGGGAAGCTTGACAATGAGCTTCTGAACCTGAGAAAAACAAACCCTGTCATACTTCCCTCTCCTCTCCCCTCCCTCTCCAAAAAAAATTCTGCGCTTCCTGCCAAAAATTATTGATGATCTCGTTTGCTGAAAATTTTGAAAAGAGGGAGTATAGCCATAATCACGCCACTAAAATTTTTTTAGAGCCAATTTGAATTTTCATAAATTAAATAATATCATTCCATTTATTTTCAAGTAAAAATCAATCATTTTCACGTTCTCATAGCTTATGTAGGCCACAACATACAAAAATTTACGATTTATTCTCGGGTAGGGGAGGGGTTAAAAGGTAGGCAATAAGCATTCTCCATATGTCAATAAAGTTCCTCTTTTCCGCTCTATTAATTTCTTGAAAATTTCCAATTCGTGCGAGAAAAGTTGGTCACTTCAGTTCGCGATTATTTTTCTGACCAAGCCCCCTCCCCTCCTCTCAGTCTTAGAAATCTAGTCAACAACTCTTGCCAAAAAAGGCATGCTCCATCAATTAGTCGTAATTATACACTTTTATAGTGCATTTATCGCTATCTTGCTGCCGTTGGCACACGTCACCTTACATTTGTAAATAACCATGTTCCAGTCGACAAATTTCCTCGACTATTTTAAGAAACTGGAAAGATATGATTTTTTTTGCACAGGCCTGCAATGACACTACTTTCTTTCGTCTCCTCTTATTATTCTCAATCTACTTATTTCCACATAGGATATGCCTGCAATGTTAAGCTTCGCTGCTTTCGGAAAACGGAAATGCTTAGCTCAGTGCCCATGTTTAAAATGCATTTTTTTCCGTTTTTTCGCGTTTTTACACTCAGACTTACCTCTATCACTTCTATAATAAATTTGCAAGGAACATAATTCTAGAAATGCCCTTCCAGACACTACTTATGCAATCATGTAATGAAGTCACAGTGAAATTGTAGGAATGAAAGTAAATAAGATTATTGTGTACCCTTTCAAATTTCGTTTACTTCTCACAGGAACTTGCCATCCTTCAAAATCGGCAAAATGAGGTTGCATCCACCTATGTTAGGAAATTTTTCAACAATAAAAAAAACAACCTTTAAAAAAAATGTAGATAAATTTTGTTGTAGGAAAAACTTCAAATATCACTATAATTTATGCTGTGAATAACAAATGGAAAAACAGTTTTTTTCCAAGGAAAATATTTGATTCCGAAAGGATTGATAAAAGCTCCATGGGATTCCTTAGAATATTCTGACAATGAGTTGACTAGTTTTAGGTTACTAAGTAACCTAAGAAACCCCATAGTCGTTACTTGTTTCATGAAACAACTTTTTAAACGAAAATGTATGAAAATAATATCAAGGTTTACATTCCTTCATATAGCTTATAGTAAATAAATTATTTAGTCTTTAATACTAGAAAAAATTGAGTGAGCACAGTTTTCTTGTTTCTGTTTGCCAAAAGCCAAGATTGGAAATTTATAAATATACTAATTTATTAGCATACTGTAAAAAAAGTTAATGTAGGTTAGCCTGATTTAGTCAAACGTGACTTCTCATTGATAGATAATTTTCTGTACTGTTTCTTGGAGTTCCGATTGGGCTGGCCATCTCCTTGTGGAATTTTTTGATAAATAATAAAAAGCAATACGGCTAGGCTTGGTAAAATCACAACTTCATGTTTTATTATGTTTTGTTAAATTTAGCAGGTGCCTAAATGTCCTCAAATTATTGATTCTTCAGGTCAAACGAATTACCATTTCGACCTCTGAGAAACCCCAAAACTTAGTTTTCTTCCGCACTTTAAGTTACTCGCTCACTCTTCGCCATACTATTCAAATATGATTAAATTGACCTTTGAGGGGTTGACATACTTCAATGCAATTTCGAAAAACTACTCACATCTCTCTCCTTCTTTAGTAGGGAACATTTACATCACCAAGAACGCATCTCTCATTTGTTTTATACGCTTGGCCGATTTTATATGTCCAATCAAAGATATATCGCATTGGTTGACGTATATTTTATAAAGGTGCATTGAATTTCTTGTTTGTGAAGTAAAAAGAAGGAATTGACCAAGCTGAGCATTGTCTACAGCATGCCTTAGTTTCTGTACGAATATTTGACCTTTATCTGCTTTTTCCATAAAATTTACGAGAGAAATACTATTCAGGAGAACAACTGTGAATCATCCTCAAATCTCTCTTTGCATTCGATTCTCAAATCCTTCATAAAAATCAAAAAATAGTAATAAAAAGTAAAAATAAAATTCCTTAACTCATAAACACTCTTCAAAAATTTGAAGACAATGATTTTAATACTTGCTATGAACTGCCTTTGACTGCTAGACCGTAACTCCTATGAAATTCAATGCTCGATTGCCTGCAAACTCGATTTTCAACGCTTACTTTAACTTCTCACCTCAAAAAACGTCATAACACGTGTTGCAGCGTTTTTGCACACTCAGTCACTCAGCGATTTGAATATTTAAACAAAAAACTTGCTCAAGGCAACGAATCAGACTCCCTTTTCTGTCAAAGTGTGCTTGCGTCCCACTTTTCTGCGCATAAGTACAAAGTAGATGGCACTTTCGTCATCGCCTTTCTACTTTTAGCAACATTTGGTTCTGCTCAAAGTGATAAAGGTTTTTCGAGGGTCCTTGCAAAATTTCTGTTACTCTCAGCTTTATTTACTTTGAAAATTGCTAATCCTTCTCTTCGAATGACCTATGGCAAACTAAAGAAAACCGTGAAATGTAAATAATTCCGTCCTTGCTAGGATTCGATGACATATGCAAGCTTGCATTCCAAGGATGATATCCTAATCATGCAAAATTGAAGAAGACTGAGCGATTGGCTTCTCCAAATTTCGTCCGCAACTTCTCAAAGAGCCAACCACACTTGAAAATTGCTCCATAGTCTTGAGTAGCATGGAAACCGCCTTCTCAACTTTCCATAGCACAAGTTAGAATTTTTTCGTTACAGTAAGTTACAGCATAATCAACTCAGTTGTTTCAAACATTGAGATTTCCAATACTTGTTCCCAGTGCCCTCACAAAAGCCTTGATTCAAATGGCCTGGCGGGTGCAAGGCGGGGCTCTGTGACCTAACTGAGGCCGCTGGCGCTCGCTACGCAGTCTGCGTCTCTCTCGCGCGCGTGCTCTCTGGTCATTATCTAGCCTTAATTAGGTCCTGAACCCCCGCTTTCAGCCGCCAACCATTTGAACCAAAGATTACTCGGTGGACAGCAGTTTCTGGAGACTTGTTCCATTAAGAGATTCAAATTGCGCTCGACTAAGTATCTCTTTTTGTGACAAAAGTGTAACTTTTTCTGCGCTAGAGACGCCAGCAGTATACCATTTGATTCAGCTGGCTTGGCGGCTGGAAGGCGGGGCTTCATGACCTAGTTAAGGCTAGGTAGTGATCAGAGAGCACTCGCGCGAGAGAGACATAGGTGCGTCGCAGGCGCGAGCGGCCTCAATTAGGTCACAAACCCCCGATTTTTCGAAGCCAAGCCAGTTAAATCAAAGTACAATATTATTATGGTTTACAAAAATCACAAAAAGGCAATTCAATATTCAATGTGGTGTTGAAAATCTTTCATATATCAAGTAATCATTTTGAGGTCTTAGGGAAGTTGCATTTCCATTAATTTCTTTATGTTGTCCAAAAGAAGATGCCCATTCAGATCGAGTAAAATTGACCTACTGGTTAACATTTCAACTTTTGATCTCAGAATTGGAGGTGTACTCACTACATTCTACTCAAGGCTTCAAACATTCGTTTTTAAAAAGTGCTTTCCCACAAGAGACGTTAGACGTGTGATGTGAGAAAATGTTTCTTTCATTTCATTGAGTAATGAAACAGGGCGGTTAAAATGGATACTGAATGAAAATATATGCAAGATTCGGTTAACTCGTCATTTGACTTTTCAGGTGGGTTTTTTGGGAACTTTTAAAATTCCACGTACTGGAAACTGACGAAAATTTCACGAATTTTTCGTTTCTCTTCCATAAAATTTTACAAATTGCTGTTTCTTTTTTTAGCATAGTTTCAGGTTGGAAAAAGTAGCCTTGACGATACCTATCTTAGTAGGTGACAAGCACTTCTTAGACTACACATTTTTACCTACATGACATGTCGAGAAATCGGATTGTCTTTCGCGCGTTTTTTTGGTTTATTGGATGCTACGTAGGCACTTGTTCAGTAATGGAAATTGGCATAGATGCGCAAAAAGACGGTTTTCGAAGCACACATGCTGCTCAGCGCCGGATTGAGAAATTCTTGCTATTTAAAGATCTTATTTTTTTTATTCTGCTTAAATATATGGAACTTCCGCCAGCATGTTGTAGAGATAAACAAATTTTGTATCATTTACTGTTATCAAAAACAGTTTGACCTCAAAATGGCTTATGCATTGATGACCAAAAAGAGTCAGTGGGGCAATATTTTGAGCTCGTACTTTCGCAGGAGCAGCAGTCATAATATTAACTCAAAAAACTAAAATTATTCTTGATATCATTTTTAAAGCAGCCCCTGAAAATTTCAACTTGTTCTCATGGCACTTTGAACGCTCCACCTTTTGTATCGGCTGACGATGCTTATTGAAACGTTCATAGTCGATTCACTATAGCGAAACTTTGTGCGATTGCACACTTCACGCTTTACAGTCGAAAATTTGGATAAGCTTTTACAAGTTTTATATCTCAGCTACACCCAGTGGCTTCCTATCACATTTATGTTTTTCCCCTTTTCTGGTAATAGTAGATCTTGTCGCGTTGAAACAAAATTAAGGAATATTGTAGTGATAACCGTAGAGAAAGCGCACAATCTTGGAGTTCGTTTACGCAACTAACCTCTGTCAATTGGCTTGGTGGCTGGAAGGCGGGGCTTTGTGACTTAATTAAGGCCACTCGCGCGTGCTTTCTGATCATTATCTAGCCTTAATTAGGTGACGAAGTCCCGCCTTCCAGCCGCCAAGCCATTTGTTTAAAGAGTAGATCTCAGACATGGAGTACTTTTGGTGATTCTCAAAAAATGCTTTTAAAATTGCATAAACTGCCACGAGGCCAATTATTTCTTCATTTCAAGAGTTTATCCAGTATACGGAAGAAGTTAGATGTGCATCACACTTATGTGTACCGCTTCAAAGATGTACAATACCGCTCACAGAACGTGCACAATTCCGTGAATGTCGCGGAATTTCGGGAATTCCGTGGAAGTCCGCGATATTCCCGAATTCCGCAACATTCCGGGTATTTCGCGAAGTCTATAAAACTTCGCGATCACGGAAATTTTGCACATTCTGTGAGCGGTATTGTAGTGACTTGCCTCAGAGAATAACATTAGCACTTAAAGGCAGTGGGTCGGCAGAATGAGACCCGTGGCAAAACAAGGTCAGGGTAGCAGTCCCATAATGGAACCTATGGGCCAAAGTTCGATCTTTCTCTGCCACTTCTAGCCCCCGAAATTTCAAAGCGAAAGCAGCGCTCATCTCCTGTCCTCTCCGAACCCGCCGACCCCATGGACGAGTGACTTCCGCGGTTAGAGCGCCAGCCGCAATGCTATAAGCATGAGGAACGACTCTGCGTCTTCGCCATGACGGGCTTCGCGTTCACTCGTCCATGGGGTGGGCGGGTTCGGAGAGGACAGGAGATGAGCGCTGCTTTCCTTTGAAATTTCGGGAGTTAGAAGTGGCAGAGAAAGATCGAACTTTGGCACATAGGTTCCATTATGGGGGTTCCTACCTTGTGACCTTTTTTTACCGCTGGTCTCATTCTGCCGACCTACTGCCTTTAAACACATCTTGAACATTTTTTTGCTTACTAGACTCATTTCATTTACCCATTTGCACACAATTTGCGGAAATTGCAAGATTCTTGATCCAATGACGTCAAAATGTTTTTTGCGCATTGAAAGGGCATCCGTAAGCTCGAAAAACGGCTGCAGTTATGCGCGGCGTGACTTTTCGCGAAGCTCTCACAGTCAATTCAGATGCGAGCGAATATGTAAATACAGCTTTCAGGCAAATTCGCACGTTTTCCACCGTCTCTCTTCCTCAAAAAGGTTCGCCTTCTTTGGCATGTCTTCACGCTAAAAAAACCCTACATTGTTTTCGAAACAAGGCATTATTTTTTTAAATCCCACAGATAAGAGCTAGAGTAGGTCCCTTCTTGTTAATGTGTGCAATTGCACATATTTTTCTCGGTAAGAGCTAATGGACATTGTTTCCTTGTGTTTTATCCTGGTCTCCTTTGTTGCCTAGGCACAGCTATATTTGTAAAAGCTCAGGTTTCATATTTTGAGCTTTTTGTACCGAATGCTCTCGTTTCATCCTCAGCGACCTAGAAATTGTGCGAATGCACACATTAGCTGGCTGGGGTACTCAAATGTAGACGCAATCACTACTTCTCAATGCAATTTTTTCACTAATAAAATATGCTAATCTCTCCGGAAATTTCAAGAATAATCATGTTTTTCAACCATTCAAGCTTTTTATGATGCCTTATAAGAATCTGCAAATCTTGCTTCTATTTTGTTCTCGTCGAAGTTTGAACCCAGCGAAAGTGGTAAAAGAAAGACTGTATTATATGTTTGCTGTTTCTTATTTCATTTGATTCTTCTGTAAAATATATAGGGGGACTTATTGTTTACATTACACTTGAAGTATTTATTTATTTTTGTGCTTTGCATTTTATTACTTTTAACAGTTGCTAAACGGCTCACTGAAGTAATTTGAAACGACTGGGTTACGAAAAATTTGTTCCGAAAATGCAATCAATATTTTGAGTTTTCTATTTTTTTTCTGGATTTGTGGTCTCAACATTTTGTTCGCATACTGTCTGTGTTATTTCATTATAACTTATGTAAACACTCATAAAATATTCCAGCTAAAAACAGACGGTCAAGTTTTAAAAATGGTCTTCAACAGGGCTGGGTAGTGACGAAAGAGCTTGGAACATGAGTGCAAATTTCCGTAATTGCCTTTAATGAAGTTGCTTAGGACATTTCTATTATTGGATTTATCTCCAATGAGCTTCCACTTCTACTCTTTTCCCACAGCAGAGTGCTTTGCAGGCAGAGTTGGCAAAGTTTTAGCCTTATTCATAAAAACGAAAAGGAATAATGCAATATGCGCCAAGCGGCTATCGATATATGCATAGAGTATATGTGGAAAGAGCCGATATTCAGTGCTTTTGCTATGCAAAATTTTCCTATAAAATTTGAACTGGGAATTTGAGAAATTTCAGTAACAGCTATAAATATTCTATGAAGTATTGTGACTATAATGGACTGCTTTCTTGATTGTGAATACAGATATAACTGAAAAATTGGAAAAGTATGTCTTGAAGATAGTAACATTGTAGACGACCCTCTTATTATGGTATCTGGTCACCAAAAGCCGCATAACTTGAAAATTCCGAAACTTCTGTAATCCGATCCAGGGCTCGGCACGAGGTGGCTTACAAGCAAGCTGGATATCGTTTTTGGCACGAAAAGCAAAGGGGGTTTCGTTTTTGTGACCGAAGAGACACGGAAAATTGGCGACGGCGACCTTTTTTTTTTAGTCGACGTTTCGTTTTTTGGGGGATTTTGGGGAATTTTTCAGGTTTTTAGAGGAAATTTGGTTGAGGGTGAAAGGGGACTTCGTAAAAATTCCCAAAAGTCAAGGGGGACTTCGTTTTTTCCATTTTCATCTAGCCACCTCGTGCCGAGCCCTGATCCGATCTTTTCTTATTTTGCCATTCAACGGTTGAGGGAATTACTTGACGGAATCATGGACTCTTTCGATTTGGCTAGAAATATTGGGTTGGCGCAAGATTAGTAAGCGTTTTTTGGCTCTTTTTTTTCAGAACATTTTTTTCGCTTAAACTTCATTCTTCAAAACAGATTTGGCAGTCTTTTAGGCTCTCCATGCTCTGTCTAATGATGGAAACTCTTCTAGGATTTTGCCAAAAAACTACCGAGCTTTACATAACCCCATTCAAAACTAGAATTTCATTGCATTTATTTTTTGGCTAGAATTTATACGCGAATAATGGCATTCTTTCGATAATTCAGATACTGCATGTGATAAAAATTTTCTACATTAAGCAGACTCAACTATATACTTTGAAATCAACTAAGCTGAAATATCGACATCTCAACATGGGTCATTCCGTCCCCATGCTTTGAATCGAAAGAAGCAATCGCCAAACTTCGTTTATTTCTGTAAGCGTGAAGGTAGAACCTCCTATTGACAGTCTTCAGCAAAATCATTTAGCTGTGCAGTACAAAGAAAATCAGAAAACTGCAAGATTTTGATTTCGACGCCTATAAAAAAGTGTTGAATAAGAACAATCTTGATTTTGGTATTTCTTTTTGCATATTATCTTTGTCCAAGCTCCAGTTGCCTTTATTTGTACTATTGGCTTGCGGCTACAAGATAGATTACCTATCACTTACTAATAAACTTTGAAGAGAGTTATGATATGTCAAGAACAAGACTAAAAAATTTCTTTTGTTTTCTAATCCATATTTTTGTGCCCGTTTATGACTATAGGTAAATGTGCGCTGTACTGAGAAAGATTTGATGCTTTTGACGGTCTTTACCGCATTGAAAAATTTGGAATTAGAAATTTAAAGTTAGGACCAGCAAAACGCTCATAATTTTTGCACCCAGCTAATAACTTTCTTGACTTTTCAAGCTCGTTTGTCGTGCGCTGGAAAAAAATCAAAGCGTCACATCTTTTTGGGCCAGTTTTTACCAAAAATTTTTCGAAAAAACATCACCTAATTTTTCTCAATATATCCATTTCGAAGGCCTTAAACATGCATGTTTAACTTCCAACTATCGAATAGGACAAAATTTGACTTGCAAAATCTAATAATATGCATATAGGATGTTCCATGCCAAATGTTATTACTCTGAAGCTGTCTTTTTAAATCTTCTTTGAAAGAATTTCTTGACAACGTCATTTCTCCGTTCCAAACATGAATTCGCCTTTTTAGCATGACCGTGAAAATGGATCTAGAGAAAGAACATTGAAAATACCAAGCACTTTGTCGTCTTCCTTCCTGAAATCATGTTTCAGCTCTGAGCTCATATGCATATTCTAAGGTTTTTGTCATCGCTACCGCACGTGTTTGAATATGGACGGAAGAAAGTAAAACGGTAGTATCGTATTACAACAAAGAGCAACACGGATTCTAATGCATTCAATTAATTTCGGTACCAGCTATCATCATCATTGCCATTGTTAGACTTTAGAGAGGCAACAGCTTAGCGATTCTTTCGGAACACCTTCCTTTATCTAAAATTCAAGAACAAATGTTGTTTTGACATCCATCTAACAATAGGTGCACTACACGTGATCTTGCTTGAGTAATTTTGTGAGACCTCTCTTCTTCAACTGCCAGCACCACAATATTTTTGTTCAATTTTCTTTTATTTTCTGGAAATTTGGTGTCATTCCTGATTGTTGTTTATAGCTATCAAATAACAAAGGAAAAGGAATATGATCAATTGATTATGGTCTATCGCTTGTTATCTACCAAAGACCCTTTCGAAAAAAATAGGAAAAAGATTGCAGTGAGCGTTCAAATTCCTGTAGCCGTTGTCTCTTTCATTTTCTAGATTGAGAAGGCTCTTTTTCAACAATTCTCCTATTCTTCCTTCATTGCAGGTTCAGAATCGTAATTACTTCATGAGAATGCAAGAAGTTTATATTGCGAAAGTTTTTGTGGGGGAGCTGAGACGTATATAAGTATTTTACGCTGCGGCATAAGTTCTGTCAAATTTCTCGAATTCAAATTATCATAGCTGCTTTCATAGTCATTATTTTCATCTAATTTCTATGTGTAAGCAATTCTTTGGCTATCAGAAAAATACTAGTACTTGCGAGAAACCCTATTAGAGAAGAGGCAAGAACTCAAAAACGTTACAGTGCTTTTCTTCAGACCTGTCTTTTTTGACATGGCAATGCTCCCTTAAGAGAACTGACAGGCATTATTCCACAACTTGAAAGGGGAGTGGTGCGGAAGGCGACAATCCTCAAATTTTGTGCCTTGTAAAATTCTTTGTTGCTAAAGTGACACGGCGCCAAGGTAGGGGAGAGGGGGGGGGGGGTAGAGAGGACAGATACATGACTCGATGCCACAAGTAAAATTGTAAACGTTAGCAAGAACGATTTTACACTGCTTGCATTTGGCGCGCATTGTCGCCTTCTGCGTGCCCCCATGTTTCAGTGCATGTATATGCGCCTACTTTCAAATTGTAAAGATTTTATACTTGCTGCGAAGGGCGAAAACTGGTTAGTGACTGGACTCCGCTAGCTCTTTTTTTACTCTAGCACTCCTAATATTATACTCATCGATTGCCTTTATTTACAGAAAGTTATTGCTTGCAGAACTTTTATACACATAATTATTTTTCGACAACAAATTCTATTAGCAAGGTGTTTTTTACAAAGTGAGTTTGTGCATATTTATTTATTTATTTATTCATACACTAGAAGGTGTGCCAAAAAAATCAGATTACAAACGAAACATGTTAGATCAATCCAACGCGCACTTGTTAGTACGACCTAACCACAGTATACTGCTATAGATGTCAAATAAGTGGAAAGAAAGTGAGTCCCAGTTCATCTTCTGCGCCCGGTCCCTTTTGAAACCCTTAGCAGGTGAGTGACAGTGGGAAATGCCACTATTCATTTGGGTAAAAATGAATAGACTAACAGCTGATTTTCGGTAGTTAGGTATCCTCCGCCCTAACAATCAGCTGCTAGGCTCACCTGTGGTGGAGATATAAGATAAGGAACACAAGGAATAGGGGCACAAGCTAGATATAACAAAAGCAATTACTAGCAGTAGTGAGAGTTGGTTGGGTATATAATGAGACAGATGGATAGTGAAACATAAAGGCATAGAAAGCAAGAGACATATCTTTTGAATTGACAGAAAAAATTGAAGTAAAACACCCAGAGAAGAACCAGAAACCTAAAAAAAGCATCAAACAAACCAAATAAAAACTAAAAAAGGAAGAAACCAAATAACAACTTGCAGCACATAAAGCAAAGCTGACTATCACCGCACTAACGACCTAAAACAAATCACAAAAGAAATCATCAAAAGAGGTAAGGACCGGAATTCAAGGCATCAGAAACATTGATCTTTTGTAAACTTCTTTTAAAAGCGACCCATTCCTAGCCGACAATAATTCAGGAGGCAAGCGATTAAACCAACGCGCGCATCTGTAAAACAGTAAATTGAAAAGCCCAGAATAGAACCTCTTATTCAACCTAGGATAATGAAGGTTGAACCCCCCGAGCCTACCCCTAGTAGGTTTGAAGATCCAGAAGCTGCTGGCTCTGAGATCAACCTCCCTACGTAGGATTCGAAAACAAAATACTAGATCCGCTATTATCCTTCTATTCCTTAGGCTTTTCAAACCTGCTGCTTTGAGACGCTCTTCGTAAGCAGGAAAATCTTTTCTGTGCAAATTCTGAGAATTTTGTAATTTTCGACAAAAGAGCATCCGAGTAAATATACGCTGGACTTTTTCGATCTTCAAGGACTCCTTCTTGCATGTGGAATTCCACACCTGGGAACAATATTCCAGATGAGGTACAACATAAGCTTTATATATTTAGTTTAACGAGAAGGACCTGGTCAGAAGCATGATTTTCGAAAAATGGGAAATAAAGCAGAGTATGCTTTCTTTAGTGCACTATCGATATGTTCAGTGAATTTCAAATGAGAATCAAGTGAAACTCCCAAGTCTCTAACTGACGAGTAAACCGTCAGTAGAATACCATTTATAGGCTGCTGCATGACGAAGGCGCAATATCTCTGGGCGCGAGCGCGGCTTTATTAGCCGCAGAGCGCAGGATGCGCCGGATTTACAACGGTGAAGATACGCGCGCATCGCGTTCGCGCCCGCTCCACTGATACTGCTTCTGCGCCTTCGTCATGAAGTAGCCTTTACTTCATAACCAATTGGCTCATGTTTTCCTATATGCAAGAAGGAGCACTTGTTGGGATTCAGTGAAAGACCATTACACGACGCGCAAGCAGCCAATCTGCCAATGGCAGATTGAAGTGCAGCATGCATAACATAATGATTTTCATCATTGTAGCATACGTACAGCTTGATGTCATCCGCATAAATCTGAACACTCACTCCATTCACATTCAAAAGATCGGGTAATATGGACTATTCGTTCCTCATTTTGTGACCAATACAAGGGTTTCACTTGGAAAGCACATTATTGGTATTTCTCGTAAGAACATCTTCTTAGCTAAGAACGTGCCTCGACCACTTGAGGCTCATAGGCCTGTAATCTCGTTAAACTGAGGATTTTATCAAAATATGTTGTATGTTAGAAAGAGCAAGAAAAGCGCTTTCTATTGGTACAAATATCATCGCATCATATATGAAAATCTCCAGAACTGATGCTTCAAGGCAAAAAAATTGGACAGAATTTATGCAGCAGCCTAATACAATCATGATATGTGAAGTTATTCTTATTGTTAGTTCAACGTGTAAAGGCTTTCTAGAAAATTGAATATTTCTACCTTCTACGCATTATTTAAACATTCTTGGATTTTATTCTTTTGGGTTTTTGTAGCGATATGAAAGGGCGGTTCGCCATAAATTGTGATACGGCAGAATCACAAGTTTCATGTTGAAAAATGTGCTTTATGAAAATCAACCTGTTGACCAATCCTTTTCGTTGTGAGGATTTGTCCCCTGGATTGAGCTTCCACCTATTTCGTACTTCGATGGATTAGATGAGGCAAGAGATTCTCTGCTAACTTCGTTTCTGAAATTTGTTGCTCCTGCTAATAACCTCATTTTTCCTTTGCAGCAGCATCGTCCACTTCTTTCCCAAAAGAAGGGACTGTTTCGAAGCTATTTACGTTTGAAATGAATTTCCTGTCACGTTGCTCTTATTCCTTTTCTCCTTTTCATTTTTTTTCAATGTTTTCACTTTTGAGTCATTTGTTTCCCCGATTTCCTCCGATACATACGTACACTTTCTTCGCTCACTTGGACGTATAATAGAAAGGCTCCCGCCAGAGTGCCGAAGTCAGGGCCCGGCAGGAGGTGGCATTTCAGAATTTTGAAAACGATATCCCCTTTGAAGCCAAAATTGCTTACGACTTCCCCTTTGACCCTATTTTTGGCCCCCTTAAGTCCCTGATATACACAAATAATAAGATGGGCGGCCTCAGCGCTTATTATAGAAGTACTGCCTGGCTTTCCTGGTCCAGCCCGGGTCATCGTTTGAGGGGATGGCCAAGAACCACACTCTGTCCTTCTCTTTTTGGGCCATATTCTCCACCCTTTTCCTGCAGTATCAATACTGCACTGCAGCCCTATATCTAAGATACTACTCATTTATTAGTCAGCTGCGAAACTTTACAATTCACAATAACAAAAACGTAAACCTACACTATACAACTTCAATAACAAAAACATAAACCTACACTATACAACAACAATTTCATAACATTCATTTCATAACAACTACAACAACTTCAACGGTCAAAACTCTTTTTTCCTCTTTATACCATCTCGTTCTCGTACAACTTCTATTTACATAGATGCTACAAACTCCATCTACTTGCAAAGATAGAAACGCTCTTTCTGAGACATAATTTTGCATATTTTTCAATATGGCTGCTGAACGAGAAGCTTTAGCGCTACAAAGAAAGCAGCCAGCGAAATTGTGGCAAACGATAGACCAAAAAAGGGAATGTGCTTCGCGGATCGATCGAAGTTGCTTTGGATGACTCAAAATATGCAAGTTCTCTAAAGGGCATGTGCTAAGAAGTCACCATAAAAGTGGAATGCGGGTTTGATTTGATCCGAAAAAAAGATAACTCGAACGCAGCTAGCAAGAAAAAGCAAGCACAACAAATAGAACAAGCATTACATTCCTAGTTTGAATTTTTGATAGCAAAATCATATTTTCATTGTGCTTCTGGTCTGGATGATCCCTTAGGCCCTCGACATAGTTCACGCAATTTGATCGGTATTATCGGAAATGAAATTTCAGATCTTGTTCATTTAAACATTTGAACATTCCAGCTATACATTACTGAAATGGAAGAGCGCATGCTGAACTTTCTTTCCAGCGTATTGTGGCAGAAACATAATCAGTTCGTCAAAGGAATGCAAATCAAGGATGAAATGTAAGATTGAGAGTTTTTGAATAGCTCTTATTTCCGCCAGAAACATGTGGAAAGGAAGATCATTGCCTTCACTTTTCGAAAAATTCCTCACCTTTCGGAAAATTCCCCATCAGCAAATGAATACATCTTATTAGTTTTATCATTAGCCGACAAGACAACTGTTACGAGATCATTGCATGCCGACCAGCTTGCATTGGTTGTTTACGCGATTCAATCGCGACGATCAAATCGCGTAAACTCTGTCGAGTAATAAGGGATCGTCCAGATCAGAAACACATTGAAAATATAGGTCTCGCTGATCCACAAAAAAAATTGGAGGCAATAAAGGAAAACACACAAAGAAAAAACGAAAAAGTACAAATGTGATGTACAAAAACGAATGCAAAAATTCGATGTAATGTAACATATTTGCATAAATGCACCATTCCGCCTACCTGAGATAGTCCGAATGAGCCTCAAATTGGTGAACTAAGTGCGAGATGCTGTAGTCGAAAATTCTGACATGCATGTCATCTGAGCCGGTAACAATACAGTTTTGCGTGAAATAAACTTGGCAGCGCGCACTGGCAAATCACATATCTGAAGAATGCGCAAGATACTGGATTGAAACATAGTAAACAACAAAGGCCCCAGCCAGACTTCAGTTGAACAGCCCAAAACCGCTCAAAAACACCGAAGGCTTTTCACGAGAGATGAGCTATCTTGAGCGGAGTCTGGCCGGGGCCTAACATACAAAAATACATGAAAATTCAAAAAAAAAAATAAACCTACTTTGAAAGACTTCAGAAGCAGCTGACTCTTGTAATTCCAAATCTGAACACTTCCACTGTAAAGAGCTGCCAATAGCCACGTTTCCGTGGGATGAAGGTCCACCGATTTAACTCGACTCGATCTTGTCAAAAACATTTCCTCAACTTTTGATGACAGCATGCCTACAACAACCAGAATAAAGGAAACGAAGAAAACAAACGACCCAAAAGAGCGAAAGTACGGAGAAATGGACCATATTGCGAAAACTGAAGAAACACAATTACAAAAACAACTTTTTGCATAGAATATCACGACGAAATATGATCTCTGGCCCTTCTGAGCCCTTGTAGGGCTTGTCGAAGAAGCAATCTATTCAGAAATCGTGAAGATTGCTTCAATCAGCGAAAGGTGCACCGATCGCGATTGGAGCGCGCTTTCCGCGGCCGATCATAACGCTGTGAACCCTATTTGGGGCTGTATCTAAGCGGTGCCCTGGTGGTTTTGGAAGCGGATTTGAACATATAGTAATACTCTAGACCTAGTCCACATTTATGTAAAGAAATCTGGGAAATTATGTGAAGGGAAGCAGGGAGCCACCCCAGGTGGCTCCCAGGTGGCGCGGGAGCCACCTAATTTCGAAAAACACTTACCATTTTTTTAATTCACATAAGTTTTTCATAATTTTTCGTACTTTTTTTGTGCTCATGGTCCTCCAATTATACAGCAAATTTGGTGCCATGTCGTTACTTGTGCATTGAAAACGAGCCTATTTTGTTATTTTCCTCTTACAAGAACTGCGATTTGAATTCCCGCCTGCGGGAAGGCTAGCGATCGGAGCACAGAATCTTCACATTGCTGGAATCTAAGTTCATAGGACAGTAGCATCAATAAGGAATGATGAATAAAGAATGATATGTGTATTGTTTATCGGTAAACAAAGAAGAAGTCGTATTTTGGGATCCGGGGCTCCGCCCCGGACCCCAAAATACGACTTCCCCTTTGCTTTTTCGGGCCAAAAACGATATCCAGCTTGTGAAAGCGCCACCCCCGCCGGGCCCTGGCCGAAGTTATGCCAGCGCTACGCCAGCATTTCGATCGATACACGTGTATTTCGTTGGGGACGTCAGCTAGCCCCGCCCCAACGAAATACACGTGTATCGATCGAAATGCTGGCGTAGCGCTGGCATAACTTCGGCACTCTGGCGGGAGCCAAAGAGTGCTTTATTCGTGTACAGAACAGCCAAAATTCTGAACACCTTTTACATCAAAGCTCACATTTCATCTCATTGAAGAAAATCAGATGGGCAACCAATGCAAGGGAAATATGATAAAACTGAAGAACACAAAAGGATGCGAACCTACATATGCATCAATTCGACGGGCTATCGCACTAACCACTACAGCATAACATACAGGAATCGTGTTCCCATCGTATTTCTCCCGGAGCCAAACTTGGAAGAAAATCTTTCATAACTTCAGAGAAACTATTAGCGGAAACAAAAGTCAAGTCACATTTGGAATCAGCGTTCGAAGACGAGTTTTATGGTATGCATTTCCTCTCAGGCCACGGACACCAAGTATCATTCCCTTTTTAGCGGTAAACAGAGCGAGATACTACCTACTGAGATAATGCCCTCATTAGTAAGATAGCGTCTTTTATATGCATCTGACCTCCACCCCATCAAAACTCACAGAGGTTTTGATATAGACCACTTTGTTGGTCACAGCAATGCATTCGTCTCTGCGGTTCTTTTGGCTCTTGGAATTCAGAACGCCTCTAGTGTTTTCTGCGCCAACTTCGGTTTCTCGCGATAGGTTCATGACAGAAGTTTCAAAGACTCGACCTTCATGGTATTGTCAGCGATGGCGCTTAGAAACAAAACTACTATATTTTTAATATAACCTACACTATCTCCATGGAATTATAGATTGAATATGACATCTGAAGTTGCTCACCCTTCCCCTATTGTTCGCACACTTGTCTGTGGAGACTAAACTCAAATTAACCTGATTAGCTGTCTGATTTTGTTCATGTTTTCTGTTTATATATCGCTGTACTACTAACATTTTGGTTCAATTAAAGGAGCTCCTCGAGCTTGCAAATGAAGAAAAGAAATGAAAATAGTCTCGTAAATGTTCTGCATGCTCTTTACCATTTTGCAAAGCATTTTCTTCGTAAGCACTTTGGTGTTTTTTACGGAGCTGGCTTGAAGCGCTTTTCACAAATCCTCCAAATTTTACATAGCTCTTTCTAATACACTCCGATTATGCTTCTACCATGATTAAGAATTCAGGCGCTTTTGGTACCTAGAACACCTTCGCATCCACTTTCGTAGGCAAAACTTGAATAAAGTTGCCTTTTTTGAGAGCTGAACTATTCTCTCACGATTTTTACAAGCACAAGTCTGGATCGGGAGCTTGATCTAAAACCCCAAAGATAAAAATCATTTTTATGACAGAAAGTTTGGGTTGGGAGATACCTCTAGAGGTAAAATTCATTGCGGCACTTCATGGTAAAAGCGAAAGCAAATTCAAACTTTTTCTTGCCTTTTCGTCCAGTCTCGTTGCGCTCACATTTGGCAACTTCAAACTGACACTTGTTATATTTGTAACACATCGTTTAGACTATGCATATTTGAGTAAATAAATAAGTTGGTAAACATCAGGCTGTTTATCAAGTTTTGCACCTACTTTTATAACTTTTCTCACTTTGCATAAGACGCACTCAAATTTCACCATCATGTAGGTCGTGACGTAGGCTACAAGTGCAGGCACATTCTGCAAAATTCTGATGTTGCAGCAGGGGTTACGGTAGCTATATGGTATGAGGGGAAAAATCACAGATTATTACGAAATTGGTTGAAACTTTGCTTACATGGGTTATCTGAAATGATGATCACGAAAACGATCTTGGCAGAGTCAAGCGTGGGGGTGGCACGCCATACCTGCGAGATTGTATTGAGGAGTCAAAAGGGGAGGGGGTCGTAGTTGGGTATTGTGATATTAGTTACGAAATGATATTTGTGAGCAGTTTGTCAGGTAACCACAGGCGAAAAATCACATGAGGTAGACTATCTTAGCAAGCCAAAGACGTGCTACGAAGCTTAATGAGTATCATATCCATAATTAGCATGTTAATCAACCCCTGTAGACAAAGTTTGAGCGAATTCTGAAGTTTCGAGATACTTAGCCACCTAAGTGAAATGGTCATTTTCCAACATAATTAACTTTGTTTTGAAGGTGAACTAGTTATTCTTTTTTGCACTCAAAACGAAGCACTACTCCTTCTTTGTCCATGCCAGAATTCCCGCTTCAAAAGACCCTTAAACTATGTATTTAGAAGCCAACCAAAATCTCGTTTTCCCATTTTTCGGTTTTGATGGCTGTGTTTTCACCGAATATTACTCAGAGCTAAGAAGATGAATCAGGCTCAAATCACTTTTATGGAATCTGCGAGGTTTAAACTATCGATTCATATAGAAATTGTTCGCTAAAAATGTTTTTTGATATAGTTAATGGGGTGTGGCACCCCCCTCAAAAAGCTGTGGCCGCTACAAAAACGAATAACTAATTCACCTTTGAAACAAAGTTAATCATGTTGGAAAATGACCATTTCACTTAGGTGGCTTAGTATTTCAAAACTTCAGAATTCGTTCAAACTCTGCCGACAGGGGTTATTAACATGCTAATTATGGATATGTTGCCATTATGTTTGACAGGACCTTCAAGTAAAGCTATCTTAGGTACATAGTTCAGGGGTCTTATTGACACAGCAATTAGGGGGGAAGGGATGTCGTAACCAGTGATCTTGTGCCTTACCTCTTGATTGACCCTGGATATTGGTTTTGCATGGTAGGAGATCTGCAAGGTTACGGTAGGTTTACGGTATGGAATGCACGCTAAACAAGAAAAGAGGGGTTAATTCGATAAATGAATATGAATTTCATATTCGCCAGGGCAAATACATGGCACGACCGCGTGCAAAGTTTTGGGGCGAATTCTGAGACTTCAACTCCTGTGATTGACGCTCACCCCTAACCAGCTTTGGGGTGCCAAATCTTGAGTTGTCTCTGAATTTCAATTCTCCCTTACTGCGCTAGATGAGTCAACCTCTAGCAACAATGCATGCAGACTTTCGGATTGTTATGCATAATCTAGTTTGAGAACAACTCCATTTTAGTTAAAACCTTCTAAATCCTCGAATTTCACTAGTTTTCGAAAACTCTCGGATTTTCTATTCTGTCATCAGAAAGCGAGCGGCTTGTGCCACTTATAGCTTACACGGCAGTCTACATAATGTCAGAATTTGACCGTGCCGATATCAAAAAGCGAGAGGTCACGGACTCAGTTGCAAAACTTAGTGAACAGCCCAATAAATAGAAGCACGATGTTTGATTCTAAGAAAGCTGGCAGATAAACCGAGCATAAAGATGAACATCAAACAGTCGCCCACGTCCCTTACATTTCCGTGAGCGTAAAAACGGGGAACTCAAACTTTTGCAAACACCCATTTAGATACAGCGAACTGTTCAATGGAACATTAGAGCTTGAAAACGGCGAAGAAAGACAATTGTTTTGTTATTTTTGCGGATGTACTCGTTCTACTCTACTCGTACCCCCTTATTGTGATTACTATTACCTGCAGTTGTGCCTGAAGGCATTTTTGCAGTTATATCAATAAAAACTCAAACATTCCGGCTTTAGTCCGCTTCGTCTGCGCTACCGACGCTACAGCATGTTTTTACTCAGTTCGGTACGCTTATAGACAGATTTTAGCCACGGGCCTTCTTATATAACAGGCCGTGAGGATGTGCAAGCACTCTGAACGCCTGATCCCATCAAAAGCAAGGACGGTATCTATCAATCTCCTGTACGAGGCGGGGTTCTTGTACGGGTCACAACCCGTACAGGGGCGGGCGCTAGCACCCGCTATACACGGAACTAAATTGGTGATCGAGCTCCTGCGTGGAATACGGAGGAGACAAGTACGCCAGCAGCTCGAACATGATAACAAAAACGTCTGCTGGAATAGACTTCGTATGATTTATTTTTGCGCTTCTTTTTTGCTCTTCGGTCTTAGATTTTATGTAACCATATGCACGTTGTGATCACGCCTACAATATTAAAGTCAGACTGAGGAGTTGCGGCCGTCTGAGATGTCAGTCGCTTAGTGTATACTGTTATATTGTAGGACAATTCATGGCATTGGGATAATTTGAAGTGACAGAATCGTTCATACTAGATAAACTTTTCAAAGCAAGTTAATCCATTGAAGATGCACTGATTTTTAGCCAGTGTTGATTCCTACGTTCTCTTTTGATTTGCGCATAAGCACTTGATATTACTCATTGTCAGTCGTCTCATATGTTTACTTTTTGAGTAATTTAGCTTCAAGCATCTTTGCGAAGTGGTACAATGTCACTGTTGAGTTAAAACTTTGAGACTTTTTCACACTTATAACTGAACAAGTTTCAGGCAGGTATGAAGGGAATGAAAAGTGGGCGTTGCTACTGTCACAAATGCTGCTGACGAATTTTCGGACTCTATTATTGACAAGGAGAAGGTAGAGCTTTATGAGGGAAATTATAATCACAAGAGAAAGGAAGAGTTTGAAGTCAGGTTTTGTGGAGCTGCGTTATACATTCATCAATCAAGAAAGCCTTACTTTTTGTGGAGCAAATCAATGAAGGCGGTATTAAATACGGGTTGCTATGATCGACTCGCATTGGCCGTCACAAACTACCATCACTGACAAATTGTCTAGCGGTTTTAGTAAAAACCTAGGGTTTTGGGTCCGATTTGACAAGTTTGACCACGTCGTCGAGAGCGGCACTGCCATCTCGACAGATGCGTCCCTTTTGCCCGTTTAGATGCGCCCGAAACTTTCGTAAATCTTGGGTTGGGCGCCCTCACCTGTCCGGGGGTTCATTTATAACGACACTCAACAGCGTTTGGGACTTTGATAAATGCTGTCTCAGATATCGACTATACGGACTAGAAGGACACAATTGAGATTACAGGAACGTTGCATATGCTCAGAGAAAACCTGCCTAACTATGACTAGACAATATTTAACAAACGAAAAATGAGATCATATAAACGGAATTGTGAATCTCATATCAGGTACAACTTTTCTTAGCGGCTGTTCGTAAAAGCATAGTTTAATTAAACACGCAATGTTATTTACAATCAGAGAATTAGAAAAGCTTATATCTCTAGCTTTTAGTGATCAGGCACAAAAGTGAGTATTATCATTATCGTCATAGCTATATAT
This sequence comes from Cylicocyclus nassatus, assembly GCA_958299035.1. NCBI lineage: Eukaryota > Metazoa > Nematoda > Chromadorea > Rhabditida > Strongylidae > Cylicocyclus > Cylicocyclus nassatus. The sequence goes on along the minus strand of CATQJL010000305.1, from coordinate 20,281,689 downwards.
CTGACTTGATAACATCAACAATTGACTACCTCCACTAGGTTCTTAAACTACCTTTTGTTACAATGAGGCTTGAGAAGACGTCTTGCGAATGAGTTCTTGTCGTCTTTCCGAAAATCTTTTGTCGACCGTGTTACGATGAACACGTTGCTGTTTACACCGGCGCGACATACTTCTTTGATCATTGCTTTCCAGTCGCCGAAGTGCACTGAAGTTTGACCATAATGGATATTATGGAGTTGTTTCTGAAATTAGCGACAATTCTAACTGCTACGGAAGCATTTATCGATCATGATTATGACTCCGTCGAAGAGGAAAGGTCTGTGGATCTCTCACATTCAACAGATTTGGCGAGACCTGCACGCTACAGGTAAGAAAATTGTTCTCTTTGAGCTTTTGATGAATATCTTATAAAAAGCCTTTGAACTGACACATTAAAGATTTCTATGCTGAATGGGTTATATTTGTGAAGTCAAATCAATTAAATGATAAATCTGACATAAATCTACATTAGTTCCTTTCATTTGCTCTGTTGCAGTACTCGACCCATGTGCTGTCATGGATATGGCGCTTGAATTGCGATGTGCAAGTGCTACTTTGTAGCTTTTTCAAGAGAGCTTGGCTCGGAGCGCACAGAGTCTTTAAAGGCAGTGTCCGGGCAAAAAGTCGATTTTGAGATTTTGTGCTTATCTGGGCCTATTCGCCATGCTGAATCCGAAAATTCTCACCGGAAAGCGCGAAAACGGCGAAAAAGGGCTAACGCTGGACGGAAATCAGCAAGTGGGCGGGGTCTCCCCCAATGTGGATTCACGCAAGCTTCCGGAGCAATCTTCTCGATTCCAATTTCAAGTCATGTATTCGCACCTGGCCTGTGGAGATCTTAGAGTGCTCGGAATTGAGAAGATCGCTCCAGAAGCTGGGACCGCGAAATTCACAGTGGGGAAGACCCCGCCCACTTGCTGATTTCCGTCCAGCGTTAGGGCCGTTTTTCGCCGTTTTCGCGCTTTCCGGTGAGGATTTTCGGATTCAGCATGGCGAATAGGCCCAGATAAGCACAAAATCTCAAAATCGACTCTTTGCTCGGACACTGCCTTTAAAGATAATGAAATAGGAAAGTACTTTGATGAAGAGAAAAAAATCGGTTGTTTGCCTATAAAAACCAAAAAAGATTTGTGTCTAGCCAGAATAACTGCTCTTTGTTTCCGGTGAACGAGCTCTGAGCTGCAGGAGGAAAATGGGGACGAAGAATAAGCGACGTAAGGACAATTCCGAAAAGTGGGCGGAACGGCCGAATTTTCAAGTTCGGCATATTTCCGAATTGTTTGAATTTCATTAGCTTACTCAAAATCCAGATTTTATACCCATTATTTTTCATGATTTGAAAGCTTGAGCAATTTTTGAAGCTCCTGTGCAGTCTCACATTCCTTGAACTGCGATGAAACGTTGTTTATATGAAAAGGTATCTCGGCCAGCGCCAACGAAAAGAGTTAGAATATCTACTGGTTTGAATGTTCTCTTCCATAAATTGCTTTCTTCTGTGGCCTTTTCTTCGAGTCCTCAATGCGCACAATGACTTTGCGCATACCGCCACAGTTCAAGTCGTGGGGCCCGTAGCTAACGTTCGTCTCAGCCTTGGCGAGAACTGTTTCAGTGAGAAGTTTTCACTGGTCCAAATGCAAGTCGCAAGGTTTTGAAAAACCATGTTTCCTCCGTTTTCGCCCTTTCAACCTTGATTTTTGGATTCAGCGTTAACCCTAAGTAGATTTGTTAAAATTCGACTTTTTGCCCGGGCACTCCCTGTGAAGCGGAAAATAAGACCCTTTTTGAAATGGAATTGTGAAATATCTGCTGAAGAGGTGATGCGCGTAAGACACAATAAAATTTCAAACGGGATCAGGTAGTTGAAATGCGTTGCGAAGTCGCACGCCACAGAACCCGCGCGGTTTTTCTTGAACTGGTTAGATCGCATTTTCAAGGAAACCTCGCCCCTTGTAAGGTATGGGAGAATATAAGAATTAGTTAGGAAATGAACCTTTCCTATTTTGGAAAACATAAACCCACCCTATATGATTATAGTAGAAAGGTATGCTATAGGGTGGTAAAACACTGATTTGGCTACTTTTTGGAACATAGGGGTTATTGAGGACGTTGATTCACGAATATGGTGCGCTTTGCCTTGCAAAGTAGGACGATATTCTGATGTTGAAATGCATATAGTCTAACGCATTGAATTAAAACCTCATTTCTAATCAAAGCTAGGCTACATCACCCAATTAAAGCTCACAAAAAGACTCTCAGGCACAATTGATATTATGATCGTGACAAGAATGCTTAGAAATCTACTTCAGGAAACTTACCCGAAGTTTTGAGCAAATCTGAAATTTTGATTCACATACTACAATACCCACCTTAAAGGCATTATCCAGGGTAACTGGGAAGTATCGAGATTCTGATGCAGTGCGGGAGCACGGCTCCTGACTGATGCAACAGTTCAAGTCCGATCAAAAAAGATGGATTCTGAAACGAGAAAATCGCTTCGAAAAAAAGGCGAGAAAAGGGCGGTACGTTAATCGCTCCTCCTTGACAAGTTTTTGACGTGGCAAATGCTGTGGGGGCCGGCCATACTATTCCTGTGACTCCTGCAATTCCTGCGATACCTGTGATTGTTGCGGGTCCCGTAACAATGCATATTGCGAAAAACAATGTATAGTGAAACTCGCAAAGCGCTCCGTAGTGCGGCACATCGGAAGTCGAGGAATCACAAGAATTGCAGAGTTTACAGGAGTCGCAGGAATCACCTCCTGAAATAGTATGGCCGCGTTCCCATATATCTAACGTATTATCAACCACGTCAAAACTTGTCAAAGGCGGGATTAGTGTACCGCCCCTTTTTTGAACGATTTCATCGCTTCAAAATCAACTTTCTTCTGTGCAGTCAAAGGCATTGTCCAGGTCAACTGGAGGGTGGTGAGATTTTGAAGCAGTGCGGGAGCGTTAGTGTTGCATTAGCCAGGAGCCGTGGTCCCCACTGCTTCAAAATCTCACCACCCTCCAGTTGACCTGGACAACGTCTTTAACTGTACAGAAGTGCATTTCTGTGCGAAAAAAGTGTGATATTCGTGATTACCATGTCGGACAAAGATAACCCTTATGACCAAGTTTGAGAGATACTTAGGGCTATTTTGGTTTTGGGGCTCTGATTTTGGGGTAGTTAAATAGCTCCGGCTTTTATTACAAAATGTGACTATGATGTCAAAATGATGAATTATGGAGTTACGCATAAGAGCAGTGCGAAACACAACACTTGGCGCAAATTATTCACGAACTTAGCTCGGAATTTTTTTCAAAAAGAGCCTCCCAACCGTCCTTCGTGCTACACGTGGTGTGAGACGACTTTGCCGCGCGTGATTTCGCGGCCGAAATGTGTTAAACGAATTAGTGTGAAAGGGTTTGTAGCGTAAGAACTGGCTATCATAGGGTAAGTGCAGGAATTTTCAAAAACGCCATGCTGTAGAAGGAAGTAATGTGGATGGAGACTATGGTCATTAGTTTTATTTTGATTTTAACTCGAGTGCTTTCTGTGGTGCATGCGAAGAATCTACTCTCGAATGTAATTGAATTGAAAACTATTCCGAATTATCATAAGCACTCGCTCAGGAATTGCACACGCGACACCGATATCATCGACAAATTGCTCAACGGCACAGGCTATAAAAAGTTTAGGATACCGCGTAAGTCTTATGAAATGATATCGTAACACCACGCAACAGTGGATTTGTAGAAGACGAGGGAATGAGTGTCTCTGTAGAAATTTGGATACAGGCAATCAATTCAATAGATGAGCTAACCAACGACTTTGACATGGATATCTACATCACAGAAAGATGGCTAGATCCCGCGTTGAACTTTGAAAACCTTTCACCTTGTAAAGGTAAGGAAACGTGTGTTTTTGCCGAATCTTTTGAAGCGAGTATTTAGGAAATTTATCGCTTAACCATCAAGTGCTGGATCGACTATGGACTCCAAACAGCTGTTTCGTAAACAGCAAAACTGCTCATATACATACATCGCCTTTCAAGTATGCGCTAAGGTTTACTCGACTTCTTCCAAACTTTGCTTTTAGAAGTGTATTTCTCATGTTGTTTCCCAATGGCAGTGTAATGGTGAATTATCGAGTGCGAGTAAAAGGTCCATGTACAATGGAGCTCAGCAATTTTCCTCTCGATCTGCAGAGGTGCTTACTCATTTATGAAAGGTATGGGTAATATTTACATACTCCAATTATAACTGAACAGATCATTCTAGCTTCAATTACAATAACCAGGAAGTTCGCATGCGTTGGTTGGAAGTCGAGCAGCCAGTTCGTCCAATGGAACAAGTTGTACTGCCAGACTTCGACCTCTTTAAGATTTCAGCGTATAGAATAGAAGAGGTGAGGTTACTCCATTAGGGATCGTTCAGACCGCGCCGCTGTCCGTCCAGACCCGCTCGAATACGTCCGAATCCGCCCAAACCAGCCCGAATATGTCCGAATACTTCCGAATACGCCCAAACCCCTCTGAACGCCGGAATTGCCAAAGCGGAGCAGATATGCGTGCAAATTGGCTGGAGCCCATGTGGAATACTGCGCGTGGTGCATATATCTTAGTCACACGTAGCTCGACGCGTATCTGTGCGCTTTGGCAATTTCGGCGTTCAGGTGGGTTCGGGCGGATTCGGACGTACTCGGGTGGGTTCGGATAGATTTGGCGTAGTCGGGCGGGTTTGACGGGTACCGGCCGGTCTGAACGATCGTTTACTGGCGTTTGTGTCTTGCAGAAACTGGTGGTTGTCCTACAGCTAGTTAGATCTTGGCACGTAAATTTTATCCCTACGTAGAATGAGTTAGGCTGATTGAAAAATCCCAATTCTTTTCAGAAAGTTTATCATCGCGTGCAAGAACTATGCTGGCTAAAGTGCGCTCTTGCTGCGCGATGTTGCACTTAATACATATACTGAACAGCCCAAAAAATGTTCTGTAAGCAAAGAAAGTTTCAAAAGGATATCTTTGCTTGGAGCATAGCAGAGCACATTCAGATGTTAGGCTCAGCACAACTTGCACAAGCTTGGTAGTGGCTTCTTGCTATATCCCTCATATTCGTCAGTTACTAGCATCTGACTACTACGCTTCTGTAACGCAGTCAGGTGTGAACTAAGTGCAAATACAGGGCTCATCGTTAGCTGTAAGCTACTGATGAGCTATATTTTGTCAGGGGCAGTTTCTAACAACATCTAGCATTTGCAGGATATGTGCGTCAGTACAGCGTGTGCCAAAACTTTTGTAGCCTAACATCCCTTCTGTTGAGAAAGAACGGAACAACATAGAGATTCAAAATCTGGTGCACACATTACTCAAGCTGTAACAAATACAATTTAGCATTCAATTCGTTGTAGCTCTTTTCTTATCCACGGAAGCTTTCAGAGTGTTTGCGATTGCCACTGCCGTAACGCCTATCAAATTCGTCCCATCCTTTACGTAATCTTATCACCCAGAAATACATGATAGAGCAAGCTTCCACTTACAAAATACCATAGAGAAAATTGCTTGTGAAAAAGTTAGGACCATAAACGACTTCGAACGCCTGCGTGGATCTTAAGTTGGAGATTTGGATACTTTCTCGAGAAATGAAAACAGAAAATCGGCTACTGTGATTGGAAACCAAGCTCGTCATTCAAGTTGAACTAGATTCTCATTTTGAGCACGTACGAAGACAAAATTGCTTTGAATCCAGTGATTGCTATAGTTCTACACATTCAAAAATAATTTCTAAAGACGTAGTTAACACGCATTCAAAACTGCTATATGTTTTCGCCTGTCTCGATGTAGTAGATTTTTAAATGCAGCTACTATATAATAGAGTAGTTCAACGTCTCCTCTATATGTCTATATTGTAGACATGAATATGCATTAGATTGTTCCAATTACTTCCAGTAGCACGATAAATTGTAAATTCGGAGAAAATAGATTTTGCACCCTCAGAAATCAATGGTTCAAGTTTCTATTTTTTAAGTGCAAACGAGAGACAAGGATTAATTGCAGCATTGTGTGATATAAGTTCAGAAAAGATTCAGCTTTGAAGCTTTTGGGACACTTTGTACACTATAGCGTCGTATATAGCTGGCGATGTCTTATCAGTCATACCGATCTCAGTGATTGTTGGTTTTGTAAGCAAAGGCAAAGTGCGCGAACTGCAAGTTTTTTAGAGGACTATAAAATCAAATACCAAAAAGGTAATTTTTCATCAGATTAGACGCTGGAAGCAAGCATAGCTTCTAAGCTTCATATATATGACTTTTCGTAAACTTTACGACCACTTTACCACTTTACGAAGGATCGACGGCAAAATTCGAAACGTCACTTAACTGTGTGGAAAAAGCTATTGTGACCGAATTTTAATGTTTACATATACACGATCTTTGTATGGTATATGTATGTATGTATGGTATATGTATATAAGCTATCTGAGACTCTTGCAGCCTTATCCGGCCGGAATGTGGGATGAATTACACATGCACATAATGTTTGAACGACGATTTATTTGGTATTTCATGCAAGCATACCTTCCTACTTATCTTACCATTTTCATCAGGCAAGCAGCAAGCACGACAAAGTAGAACACTACTCTAATAAAAGTTAGTTGTTTCAGTTGGATCTCCTTTTCATTAGGAACTCAAGCAATGCCAGCGCGGACGATGCTCGGAGTAAACGCACTTATGGCTATGTTTTTCCAGTTTGGCAACATCATGAAGAATCTTCCGCGGGTGTCCTACATCAAAGCCATAGGTTACTGTTTTATTACAAAGGCAAATGACTCACTGACATCTCTGAAATAAAAGACGGTGTGTCAGTGTGTGTGGCATATCAACTGCAGTGTGGGTACACCAGCATCTCCACTCCCGCACGCAACTCTGCACCTTTTTCGCAACGCGAACGTGGAAAAGACGGAGCCTTAATCGATTGGATGTGATTAGAGAGCATGTTCGCGGAAGAGGTGCAGATCCCGCGCAGAAGTGGAGATGCTGGTGCACCTGACACTTGAATTGATAAGCCCTGTAGCTTAGTTTGCCGTACAAATTTTTTTGCAATCAAAAAAGGTGAAAAAATGAGCAGGCACAGACGCAACTTTTGCAGTTTATCACAAAGTAAGACGTTAGATGTTCTTTTTCTCCTACACTCGGAATTATCACGCTTATTTCTTTTCTTTAGATGTGTGGATGTTGGCGTCAATGACGTTTATCTTCTGCAGTCTTCTCGAGCTAGCCGTCATTGGCTACAAAGTACGAGAAAAAAGCAAAAACTTTAGTAAAGTAACAACAAAAAAGATGGAGGTAAGGTTTACACATTGTTATTGCTGTTTGGCATGGTTTCTTATTCATAGGATAATTAGATCCGAGAAGCGAGGTCAAGGCGAATGAAGAGATTTTCACTTACCTAGACTTATTCGCTACTGTTCTCCAAAAATACCTTCTCAGTGAAAAAATGGCAAAGCAGCTTCATTTCTGTGTGCTACACTTTGATGGACGAATCAACACATTTACTGTCATAGTGGAGGCGTCGCGAGTCTCTTGGAATTACGACGCTGTGGCAGCGTAGCGTTGAAACCCAAACAGAGCAGCAGAGCTTCTGGGCGGAGGCGATGAAGTGTGGCTTGAGTCAATCTTTTAGAGCGTTTTTTGCTTCAGATCTTATTTTATGATAACGTATGAATTTCGTCCTCGCAATGCTTATATACAGAAGATTTGAAAATCGGTGGTGTATCCGAAAACAGGGCTACCACATCTCAGGTTCTCTCTGGGACTGTACCCGCCTGGTTGCAGGGAGGTGTAGCTAGCTAGAACTTTTTCAAAATTGAACCTGGTACTCACTCACTCATGTTGTCACCAGTAGGTGGAAGGGTTTGCTGATGTGTTTTTTGCAAGTTTAAAAAAAACTGGAAAACGACAATAGATTTTGTAAGACTATTCCAGCGTTTTTCGCTGATACAGTCAACTCAATTCAATGATTTAACGTGTCTATGCAGACGACTAGTTTTGATTACAAGTACCAGAAAAGAGCTGCAGGACGAGGTAATACAAAACTGTAAAACGAGCTAGAGTTGTATGGCTTGAAGCTCAATACCAGGAAGACAGAATACATGGAAGTGGGGAAGCACACTCCAGGTACTGTAAGCATCAATGGCGAAGTGCCTAAAAAGAAAACGTCATACAAGCACCTAGGCAGTTCAGCGAAAGGAGTCCTACAAGAGGAGGCCGCAGGCAGAATGAACACATCGTGGATGAAATGGAGAGCCTTGACAGAAGTTTCGCGAGATAAAAGAATGTCAATGCAATTTAATTCCTAACTGTGCCGTACCGTTATCCGTCCAGCAGCCTCCTACGGCAGTGAGTGCTGGCTCTGTACGCAGGACGAGGAGTGCAAGCTCAGTGTCATGGAAACAAGTATGCTCAAATGGACCTTATCAAACTGAAAGATCACATCTGCAATGACATTTTTAGAGCCAAATGAAAGTAGCTCTAATTGCCCAGAAAATGCAGGAGAAAAGATCACGGTGGGCGGGCATGTGCGCAGAGGGGAAGAGAGCCATAGCATGAGGTTAGCCTCAACGGTGGACGCATCAAGTAAAAACCTGTAAGTAGGCTTAAGACGAGGAAATAGACATCAGGGCCGACCTGCGAGAACTTGGATTAGATGAAGACGACGCCTTGACAGGAAAAGCAGACCCTGCATGAGCGGGACAAATGCGAAAATAAAGAGCTTCGTTACGGCGTAAGTCATTTGAACTGCGCATCTGACTGAGGTATAATACCTGCTTTCCTTTTTTAGCGCACAAGATTCATATAATCCGAGTTGTTTAATAGTGAAAAATTATGAAAAGTGTGTTTTAGTGTTTACTCATCGAGCCACAGCTTCATAGCTCCATCCTTGTACCTGTCAAAACGTTTTTGAAGACAACATGAAAATTTTTTGCCCACTGCACGGGAAGCAGTGAGAGTTAACAAGTAATTCCGCAAATACTACAGAATGCGCAGTGTTCTGTGAAATTGGGTAGCATTAATAGGTTTATTTTGCTCTTAGTTGGTCAGAACCGCAGCAGTTGGGTTGATAACTAATGCAATTCTTGTCATGAGTTTTCAGCTGTCAAAAATCAGCCATTACATTCTTCGTATCATGTACATTGTGTCTAACAAGGGAATGGTCAGAAGTCGAAGTGGCCAATCCCTACAAGCTGCATACCATTAGATGCAGCATAAAATGCTGACTCTAAATCTGTCTTCCTTATCTGCAGAGCGCTTTTGTGGACGAAATTATAAGCCGTTGAAGGTCATTATTTTGCTAAGAATTTGTGCGTGTAAAAGGCAAACTTGGCCGTAAAAAGCTATTTTCGGCTCAGTGTTGGACCAGAACATGCAACTAAGTCACCTCGTATGACCCATACCTAGAGGTGAGCTAAAAGAGCAAAAATGTGCCTAATCATGCAATTTTTGTACGCGATTTTTTCGCAGTAGAGCTGCTCATAACTTCGTCTACAAAGGCGCTCTGCAGATATGGAAGACAGATTTGAAATCAGCATTTTATGTTGCATCGAATGGTATGCAGCTTGTATGGATTGGCCACTTCGATTTCTGACCATTCCCTTGTAAGCTGCTTGATTTTTGGTAAGAAAAGGGAATAGGCATTTTTGAAAGATAGGATCTCGGTTCTATTGAGGTGCAGGGAAAGCGAATCTGTTCGCAAACCAATGAAACACCTTGAGCCAAAATTTTTGACACATTTTTGTTAGAGATTGGCTCTTAAGCATTATGCTGTGTGCGAAATGTGCCATTGTGCTCAGTACAAATTGAGAAATTCAAAGACATTGGGATGTGACACCAAGAAGAATTTATAGCATCATTGTACGTAACGGGTATATTGGTCAATGAGGAGGAATGTTGCATTCTGAGGTATTTAACTTGCTGAACACGAACGTCATACTTGTTTGCTCACAAGTTAAATTTATCGTAACATTATAGAAATTTTTCATGCAGAGTGAGTAATACACATCAGATCGAATATTCCCTCATACCTATTTCTTAGGCCCGTATGCACGTACATCCCCGCGGGGAGGGGAGGGGATCTGAGAGGGGAAGCGTTATATCTCGCTAGTCTATGTATCTTTCTTCTTCTTCCTCTGTCTTGGTTTTGAAGGTTCTCATACACTGATACTTGCGCATAACGGATGCCAGCTTACTGCCATACAAGATTAGATATTCACTATTTCGTCTGATCCCCTGGGGATCCCCAGGGGATCACCTCACATTTTCAAAGTTATTTATCTTTCTGAAAACTCGATTAAAATGTTCTAAAATTGTACTGTGGATATACTACAGCACTGCTAAATGTATTTATGGTAGAAATGAGTGAAATCCCAAGATATCAGAATCTTCGATGAACCGCTGCTCGCGAGCCAAGGATTATCGAAAAAATCAAAATCTTCAGATTCCATTTCTTCTGTCGAAAACATGCTCAGCAGTATCGTAGTATATCTTCAGTGCAATTTTGCAGCGTTTTCATTGATTTTTCAGGAAGATAAATGACTTTGAAAATGTGAGATGATCCCCTGGGGATCCCCAGGGGATCGGAAAAAATAGTGAATATTTAATCTTGTATAGCAGTAACCTGGCATCTATTATGCGCAGATATAAGGGTATGAGAACCCTTATAAGCACGATAGAGAAGAATGAAGAAAGATATCTAGAGCAGTGAGATATGGCGCTTCCCCTCTCAAATCCCCTCCCCTCCCCGCGGGGATGTACGTGCATACGGGCCTTAGCGGGATCTGGAGTTATTTGTTTTTTTCTCTTCTGTTATACCTACTTTCACTCCTTCAGCTTCCTGACATCCAATGTCAGGAAGCTGAAAAAAAGGGCTACATCTCACTTAATTAGTGTATGCAAAACCAAAGAATGACTGAGCCACACTGGAAAGAGAATACAAAAGCTGAAACGCAATTTTTTGAGCTCAAACTTTCCCTTGCTACGAATGTTGTAAACGTACAGTATTCAAAGAAGAAAGGCGTTACACCGCCGGTAAGTTTTTGTGTTGGCGATTGTCGCAGAATAGAACGTGTAAAGGTGCGCAATCGCAAGTCCACTTTGTATTAATAGGGTCAAAGACACTCCAGAAAATTAAGGATCACTTTATTCTGTGTTGTATTGGCGTTTTACCTCATTACGAAAAGTGGCACACTTACAATTTTTATCGCGAGTTTCTTGTATTTCTCCGTATATGTATAGTCAAATTCTTATCATTTGCTTCTTTTGGTCCTTCGTCGTTGGGGCTCTTTAACTGCTACATTCATGTTAACGGAATACATTTAACCGATGGATCATCCCAGTCAATGAAAAACTGGAGAACCGTGTTCAAATCAATCATCTCGTTTCAGCCCCTCTGTGATGGATCTCCGAGAGGTTCCTCGATGTATGAGAAGCGATTTATGTTTCCTCCCGGCGTTCATGCTCCACGATCAGTCTCAAAGGTAGGGATTTTTTTTGTCATATCTTTAGTTCTATGCATTTGAAGCTTCGACAAAGGTTTACTGATATCTTGCTATCCCTTCTAAGTTCAAGTGTTTCAAGCAGTTGATCACATTGATAGAAATTGTTGACTAGCACAGCTGTGATTCTGAAAATTTGCACAATCAAATGGGCGAAGAAATTGAGAGAAGCTCATCAAGTTACACCACTGTTCATCAGCAGCTTCTTGCCTCTATAGTCTACGGTAAAGTCAATAATATCAAAGAAGATGACAAGATACAGACAGGCCCTTCCAGCATGTTATAGACAGTAGAACAACACGATGACGAACCGGACGCGCATAATGCCAACTTCTAAATTCGACTGGGCCCATAAAACGAGCGCGAATTAGCAGGACAGTTTCGCAATCAAATTTGAATATGCTTCATGCACTTCTGTGAAAACGAAAGTTGGCTGAACCTACGGGTTGGATTAGACTGCGCGGCGTACGCTGCGTACGCCGCGTACGCCGCTTCCCCGCGAAGTCTGGCTCAACCCTTAGAAGGCATACTGTTGTGTAGCTCATTATTTTTTGCAGAACTGGCAAGTATTATAGGCAGACTTCAATCTAATGTCACTCCTAGATTAACGAGTACAAAGCGCCCTTTTTCCATTTTTTAGCGAGCCGCTCAGTCGCTTCACTTGTTTCGAAAAACGAAACTTATGTCGCACTAAACTCTTACACAATATGCAGCACAATTTTAGGTCTTTTTTCGCAAGGTTCTCTGGCGTGTTTGGGCTGGACAATTTTGAAAGAAAAAACCCGCGCGCCGTGTACTCGTGAAATCAGGGTACATTCCGTTAATTGTTCATTTTATACACTTCCTTGTGCATGAAAAACATATGCAAGAGCATCGATATTCACAACATCTACAATCTTATACATAAAGCTGAATGTTTGTTTGTACAGTCGAGTAGATTTAGCGGTAAATATAGTGTGCTTGCACAAAAGTTGAAATGCGGTGAAATTGGCGCGAGAAATAGTTTCGACTGTGACGCCGGCCAATTGCGCGCGTAAGATACCCGCGGTACTGACGTGGCTACTTGTTCACGCGCAAATTTCACCGCATTTCACCTTCTGTGCAAGCACACTATATTTACCGCTAAATCTACTCAACTGTATGTATGTCTGTCTGTCTGTCTGTATGTCTGTACGTATGTTTCAAATAGAAAATTCCATTTCTGAACCGATCCGGATCAAACTTGGCACACATACACTTCGGGCCCCGGCGGGTGTCATAGGCTACTTTTCGTCATCGATCGATATCGATTTTATCGATTTTATCGATTTTTTTGCGTTTGAGCTACGCGGCTGGGAGTTTGCACAGGGGGATAATCGAGCATGCTGATCACGATTACAACATTAGCTTGGCGCTATTCGGCTATCCGGGCCCCCAAATTTTTTGTCGTAGAGCTTGCTCAAATTTCGGGTATAAGGGTTATCTACATGCTGATTACAGATAACACACTTTCTCCGCAGAACGTTTCCCCGTGTGGTTACGGTAGATGTACGGTAGGAATTCAGTACCATGAATTCGGCTGGAGTTCGTCCATATGGCTTATTCGACATGCTAATTACGAATATCATCTCTCTCTGCATATTGGGACCTTTTCATAGAGTTATGGTGGTTATACGGTACGGGATCGAATACATAGATTTGCTTTAAACTTCATCTAGGGTGGTCATTTAGCGCGCTGAACATGAATATCATGCTGATTTCGCAAGATAGCGCATTTTCTTGGGTTACGGTGGATGTACAGTAAGTGGGTCGAAGTTCCAGATTTGCTTTTTACCTTAACGGTTCACAAGCACACTGCTTATGCATATGATGCTCTCGCTGTTACAACGCATTATTGTAAAGTTGTGGTGAGTTTCAGAGTTTGAATGGACATTTATTCGCTTTCGGGCCAATTTAGATCCCAGATATTCACGAAGTGGGGAAACGGTCGTTCTGCATGGCGGTCTCCAGCGCCATCCTGATAACCTGTCCTAACGCGTAACGCACGCGGCAATTCTCCCTCCCTCTGTTTTGCTTAGGCAAAAGCCGCCGAAGGGTGTAATGCGCGCGGCAGTGGTCCTATAAGGAAACTGATAACCTGTCCCAACGCGTAACGCACGCGGCAAATCTCCCTCCCCCTGTTTTGCTTAGGCAAACGCCGCCGAAGGGTGTAATGCGCGCGGCAGTGGTCCTATAAGGAAACTGATAGCCTGTCCCAACGCGTAACGCACGCGGCAATTCTCCCTCCCTCTGTTTTGCTTAGGCAAAAGCCGCCGAAGGGTTTATCGCGCGCGGCAGTGGTCCTATATGGAAAGCATTACGGTCGTGGGAAACTTTTATACCACACGAATTGTTTTTATCGTGAGGATTAAGCACGATATTCTTGAAACAGCATTTTAGGTAATTCCCTGCCAAGTTTTAGGCAGGTTCATGATTTTTACCCGCTGCCACGCGAAATGACTACAATATTTGTCATCAGCGGCTCAAATAACCCCCATATACCGAGTTTGAGCAAGATCCGTCACAAAAACATTTTGGGGCCCTGATAACCGAATAGCGCCTTCAGTTTTTAGAATTACCCTAAATTTTATCGATTTTATTGATTTTTGCAAAGTTTGAGCTACGGGGCTGGGGTTTTTGAGGGAGGTAGGTGAGCATGCTGATTACTAACACAGCGGGAATGGGGAATTGCATCTAGAAGTGTGCACAGGAAAAGGCTGTACAGAAATAGGGATGGAACCTTTATTACAGTGTTTGACAGGGCCGGGCGGAGCCGGGTAAGCCAGCTAGTGTTTTTATATGTGTACAACAAACTTACTAAACGCAACTTGCTCTGACTATTCAGAGTCACTTCGTTTACTCTGAGACTGGCTTAGTGACAATAATATCAAAAAGTTTTCAAACTTATAATATTTTTTAACAAGCAAGCAATGTTGCTTTCAGTCGTCTCCACCGTGGCCACCTGAAAAGATCGACGCGTTGTCAAGGATTGCCTTTCCAATCAGCTTCTTTATTTTCAATGTAAGTTTGTTTTATGAAAAGCATGCAAATGAAAAGTTGTAAAAGTTATGATTGTGTTCATATGACGCGCACCATGTGAAAATCGCATTTGGCAGATTTAACAGCTACAACCATTTGAGTTCTTTCTTATTGCATGCTTTAAAGCAAGTATTGCCTCCTTTTTGAATCTTTCATTGTTGAGAGAGGTCAATTTCAGGTTATATACTGGTCTTATTATCTGCAGCGGAAACAAGAGATCTCGGATTCTATGCAAAAGTTATGAGAATTTTCAAAGGTATTTCTAATCTGCCACGGAAGCACCCGGTGCTAGTAGACCCTGTGTAACGCAAACCTAAGGTGCTTTCAGCGCAGGTCCAGCGAACTTGCAGAATTTCAAAAAGAGAGCATCCGAAATGTAATACATTGTTATCATCGATGATTTATGCGGTACCTAAGACCAGCAGAATTTATTATGGCTTACGTGCCTTTGCAGAGTCAGAAATGGCGTGCTTCCGCGGTAAACAGCTCCCCGGCTGTAGCAGTCAGAGCGAACAGTTCTGTACTGCCATTTTATAGGATAATTGATTATTATTATTATTATGTTATTTTCGATTGTATTAACTTTAATGAATATTTTTACATGTACATGTTGTGATATCTTACTTTTGGCACAACTGTAGAATAAATATTAGAGTGTCCGGAAAATAATGTCGCATCTTGCTTTATCATGCAATATCGCAGCAGGGTGCGCACGAAAAAGTAAGCGGGGTACTAACCGATAGATTAAAGCAAGCACTACAAAATGAAGCTCGAATCTTCGCGCCAGGTTGATCTGTGTGAAGTATGGAGCCAAATTGCATAAGGCACTAAAGATCTAGAAAACAAAAAAAAATCATCGCCGTTTAGAAAAGCCCTGAGAAATCCTCACTTGCTCATGTATGGATTCGCTATACCAAACACACGTACGCACATTTTTGTGGTTTTTCCATGGCTGGAAATTGACAAAACGAAATTCGGTATATTTTCGCCAGAGCAATCCTGAGCTTTTCTCACATGGGTGATTCTGAATTATAAACGTTTAGGAGTATAACCATGAATTTTCAGCTTCAGAGAAGCGCTAAAATCCGAGAAAAATCGAATTGTTTGGTGAAAACCAGGAAAAAGCTACGTATTCGCACTTTTGACCTATTTTTGTTTGTCGTACTGTAACCATGGAAAAGTACCACAAATTGTACAGGTAATGTCTTATGTGGAGAGTACATGCCTGCAGATTGGAGTCCCTAAGACGTTTATAAACGGAGATACGATTTTTCGCAAATTCTGAAATTTTTTACATTTTGGATTCGAACTTCAGATGGAGCAAGATTTCCGCGAAGGTTTGTAAACTACCTTGTGGAGTCGCTTTGCTCTATCAAATGATACCCCAGTCGCTATTTTTTGTGGCCACTCTGTCGCGGTAGATTGCCATGCGACATTATTTTCGACAGCCTAATACAATAAGTCCGTTTATATCAAAAAGTAAAAAGTCAGCACTTTAGTTTCATCAGCACAACGACCCTCCTAGAGCAAAATCCAGTTGCTATGCACCACTATTACGGAAAAGTGTGCTTTATTCGGGAGTGTTTCTCTTATCAAGAAAGCTTTTGACAAGAAGAGCATTTACTTTTTAACCGAGTTTGGTTTGGTATGCCTAAGAGGTTGTTGAATTTTACATTTATATATGTAGGGCAGAGGATCCTTGCTGAAATACAACAATAATCTCTATTTAGCAGTCTAGCTGACATGAAGTAGGTACTGATGAAATCGCGCCTCAAGCTGCTGTTGTGTGTGGATAGATTGTGATAGGCACAAAACACCTTTGAAATTATGCAATTAGTATCACAGCCCTCAATTGTTCACGAAATGAACAGGAGGTAGGCCTGCATTGTATGTGTATGCACATTGCCGTCAATGTGCCAAAAGCATTTTACAGACACTGTACATGTATGGACTTACTCGCGCTTAACTTTGTTTTTTTGAAACAAGAAGCTTTGAAAATTTTCCTACAAGTATTCAACAAGCAGTCAAACAAACAACGTTTTCATGAGGCATGAAACGACTCTCTCCCGTGTTTCTGGTTTTCCACTTTGTCCGCGGAAGTTCTTTGTTTGATGAAGTCCAAAATAATGCTTGAAGAGGAAGAAAATAGTCTGAGATGAGCTTGTAAATATGCACATTGGACACAAAATGTACTATCTTGTATTATCTGCTACAATGCCAAAGCAGCTGAAAAGGTGTGGTTCTTTTATACTTTTCTGAGGCCGTATTCATCATCAATGCCTTGAGGAAAGTTTTACCTGCTGGTTGTCTTATCACTCATTATCAGCAGACATCAAAGTACCTTGAGGTATCTCTCAAGGTTATTTAATTTTGAGAAGTTATCTCAAGGTATTCAGCATTAAATGATGAGGTAGGCTTTGCTTCAACCAGATCGGCGGTTGGAGGGCGGCGTTCCGTGACCCAATGGAAGCTAGAAATTGATCTGAAACATGTTCGCGAGGGAGGCGCAGATTGCGACCTGGACGAGGCAGTCGGCTCTAGGTCATGGGGTCCCGCCTTCCAGCAGCCGATCTGTTTGAAGCAAAGGGTAAAATCTACCTCAAGGCGTTAATAACACTCGTAATACGTATTCATCAAGCGGGCTGCACAACTTGGAGTAAATCTCAATACAAATTCCAACCTTGGCTGAAGGCAAGGTCAAAAGATATTAGAGATTTACTAATTTTCAGAAGCTTGTTTTGCTCGAATAATGCAGATACGTAGCTTTAGTCACTGTAGCAATTTTGCTGGAGATAATGAGAATTATGGAGGTTGAACAAACTTAGCACAAAGTTTCAGTCTATACTCTTAGGAACATCATAGACGTTAACAATTGTTTGATTTCCAAATTTGTTGAGCTGGAACTAGTCATTACAGGAATTATCCGGTGTTGTAATAATATTGTCAATGTTGCTTGAAGAAACTACCTCGTTTCCGTTCTTCAGATTTAGAGAAAGTATCAAACTATGACGTTTACTGCGAAGTAACCCTCAGTGTCAATTACTTAAATGATCATTCCGGTTTACTGGAAGATTTCAAAAAACTTTCGTGTCCTTCCAGCAGGTGTTGGTCCGCACTTCAACATAAAGAAAGAGCCGATGATTACAGAAAATAGATTGAAAACGTTGCTGGCTGAGCAGAAAGATTTCATCGTCCCAACTCTCCATTTATGGTTTGTTTTACTACGCACACATGTGGTTTCGAACGGCTTGTAGCTTCGAATAAGCAATACCTGCAAATTCCAAAACTGACTTTTTCAGAGGTGCCACATAATTTGGCTTCACAAACTTTACACTTTTTGAAAATCGCATCTGCGTGTTTTTGGAAAGAAATCAAAAGAGGCAATAATCATTGAACAATTTGCGAACCGCCTAAAATTTGCAAGTTACTTGAAATCTTTTTTGGATGGTGGTATAATAATATATTATACCACCATCCAAAAAAATCAGGCAGATTTTCTAACCTAAGTTGGGTGCGAAATCGAGATAATTTGCCAAAACTTGGAAATTTCATTACGATTACATCACTCGACAATTGTATGAAGAAATCTTCCAAAACGGCAGGTTTCATTGATTTCAGTTTACAGTCTCAAAATCATTGACTCTAACACTCTGGAACCTATCTTCCAAGTTTCTTGTAAAAATATCCAGCAAGTTTCTTGTAAAAATATCATGCTAATACAAGGTGCTATTCACTGCAAGTACGTCGCACCACGCTGTCAGTCCCTATCGTGTTGGCACAGGTCTATCTAGTCTTGAGAGAAAATTCTGATGAATACGAAAATAGTGCTTCGAGGTAAAATGTTCCTTGAGGTACGACTCAAGATAGTTTGTATTGCAGTAGGGCTCACTCTAATCTCATTGTTGTAGCTGAGACATGAGAGGATCCCGAAAAGAGCTTTAAAGGACCCAAATGTCAAAAATCACCTGAAAGCGCCAGAAAGCGCAGAAGATCCCCTCCTCAAAAACTTAAACGGACATATTCAGCCAGGTTTGCACTACCTGCTCACTCTTTAATCTTTGCCAAAGGTTTGTCATAAAAATTTGAAGATTGATAATTTCACACGTGATAGCGGTACTCAGTTGAAAAATCCGATGAAATCTCAGATAATTTTAATTCAAAAAAAGCTCGGAAACATGATTTGTAGAAAGAGAGTGGGAAAACACAAATCAAAACACGACATACATCAAATGAATCAAGATCTTTAAAGTTTCCTATGAAAATCGTTTAAGCTTGCTAAGCGTCGACCAAGATATCAGCCACACTTTATTCACGGCCAACGTTTCGGCGGGATCGCCTTCGTCAGAGCCTAGAAAGTCGAAAACATAAGTGAAACATTCTCCTAGACGCCAAGATTCTAGCTCAAGACGAAAGTCAAATTGGAGAGAGGCAAAGGCAAAGAGAGATCGGGTAACCAAGACTCACCTTCGATAACGTGTGATGATGCGTTAGACCACCATATACTCACAAGGGAAGTCACTTAACTTAGGTCGGGCTTTTAAAATGAGACACATATATTTAGAATCAGCTCGGAACGCTGATTCCAAATATGCTATTTTTAGCTGCGAAGCGTTTCTCTAGAGCGGGTTATGAGCTTTTTTAGTATATGTCATTGACATACAACTGAATATGGAAAAAAGGTCTTTGGATGAAAATCTGCCCAAAAAGTGGTGGAAAATCAAAATAACATCAAATTGAGTCATTTGGCTTTGATAGGGTATAATATGCATTTGAACCACTACCTAGATGATGATACCGTAGCATGCCTAAGTCGGTCAACACGCAAAATTTGCTCAGGAAAAAGCTCATAACTCGCTTCAGAGGAATGCTTCGCAGCTAAGGAAAGCAGATTCGAAATCAGCGTTTCAAGCTGATTCCAACCATATGTGTTTCATTTCAAAAGCCCGACCTAACTTAAGTGACTTCCCTTGTCAGACTATACCTCTTCCCCTATTTATAGTGCTCGGGTGACCTGACCTCATATCAAAACCCACAGAGGTATTGATATGGCGCCGGTTCATTGGTGATGGCTATGCACTCTTCCTTCCGATTCATCTTTGGATTCTTGGCGTTGATCCAGAACGCTTCCAAAGTTTTGCGCGCTAGGAGGTCGGGCTCGTACGCTAATATAGTCACTCCAATACTAATCTCAGCATTTTCATGGCACGAAATGCGATGGCTGCCTAACGGCGTAGCTGCTTTCAGTTTGTTCAACCCATCCAGGTGTTCTTTGACGCGGCAGCAAAGAGGTCGTCCTGTTTCTCCGATATACGTATCACCACACGATAAACATGTGATGAGATAGATAACCCCGGAGATCATGCAATCTCCCTCTTTGCCAAATGGGCAAACGACACAAGCTGGGGTTAGGCATGTACGATCGTAAGATCGATTTATCTTAAATCATGTACGATCGTAAGATCGATTTATCTTAATCGATCTTACGATCGTACATGCCTAACCCCAGCTTGTGTCGTTTGCCCATTTGGCAAAGAGGGAGATTGCATGATCTCCGGGGTTATCTATCTCATCACATGTTTATCGTGTGGTGATACGTATATCGGAGAAACAGGACGACCTCTTTGCTGCCGCGTCAAAGAACACCTGGATGGGTTGAACAAACTGAAAGCAGCTACGCCGTTAGGCAGCCATCGCATTTCGTGCCATGAAAATGCTGAGATTAGTATTGGAGTGACTATATTAGCGTACAAGCCCGACCTCTTAGCGCGCAAAACTTTGGAAGCGTTCTGGATCAACGCCAAAAATCCAAAGATGAATCGGAAGGAAGAGTGCATAGCCATCACCAATGAACTGGCGCCATATCAATACCTCTGTGGGTTTTGATATGAGGTCAGGTCACCCGAGCACTATAAATAGGGGAAGAGGTATAGTCTGAGAATATGGTGGTCTAACGCATCATCACACGTTATCGAAGGTGAGTCTTGGTTACCCGATCTCTCGTTGCCTTTGCCTCTCTCCAATTTGACTTTCGTCTTGAGCTAGAATCTTGGCGTCTAGGAGAATGTTTCACTTATGTTTTCGACATTCTAGGCTCTAACGAAGGCGATGCCGCCGAAACGTTGGCCGTGAATAAAGTGTGGCTGATATCTTGGTCGACGCTTAGCAAGCTTAAACGATTATCAACTATTGATGCCAAGATTAATAAACAACCGAAGTTGGACAATATTTCCTATGAAAGTTGATCATGACTTGGTCCATTTGTATATAAGGACCAAGTCATAGTCAACTGTATGAGTGACTATTTTTGAAGCTATTGAATGCATGGAGCCATTTGGCGCAGGAAGCAAAACTAACTAAAAAGGATACTGGGTTGCAATGGAATTGGTGAGATGTATGTCACCATATGCATTTTTGAACGCTGCCGAATCTGCTTTCCATTTCTATGAGATAGTCTTTTGAATAGGATTATGAGCGGTTAAATGTTCGAATCTGTCGAGCTTGAAGTGGCATAGAATCAGCGAAAAGCTGCACACATCTAAATATGGATAATCAATTTGTCTGGAGTACACTGACCACAAGACATAGACACAGCTAGTGGAAATTTGCGTAAGTTTTTGAACCACGTTTCGCTGGTTTCTGATTTCTACTGCAACTTTGCATCCTTCCTTGGCAAGTTAGAAAAAGAAGTGCGGCTCACACTTCGTCAATGCATGTAAATGATGACATGACCGCAAAGAACTTCAACAGCCGACGAAAAGGCTAAATAATATTATTCGATCAAGTATAGTTCTGAAGGATGTTGGGTGTATTATGTTTGCAAACGTGCTTCCGTCTTCGAGGTATAATTTTGTGTAAATGTTTACTATGGGAACGGCCATAGGTTCGCAGTGTTCGCGGTGTTCGTGGTGTTCGCGTTCGCGTTTGTCGGTGTTTGCGGTGTTGTCGCTGTTATCGGAGTTGCCGGCAGGGTCAAGTGTGGGAATGAATGAATGAATGAATGCGGGAATCATCTGGAATAGTATGGCCGATCCCAACACCGACAACACCGCGAACCCGCGAACACCACGAACACCGTGAACTCTGCGAACACTGCGAACACTGCGAACCTTGGCCGTTCCCTATGACGCCTGACACAAAAGTAATTTTATTTGACTCAAATGGTACCGGAGATGCTTAACTTCCGCTAAAGAAGTAGAGGATATCCTTTCCGTGCATAGCCAATTCCACTGTGGTCGCCAACATTTCGCTGAAGTCCTCGAAAATGTAATATGTATCTAGCTTTGGGCTGGATTTGCTGTTGGCGAGTCTTGGTGCAGGCGTTAACTTCACGAACTTGAAAAAACAATTTCGACAATGAAGACGCCAGTGGGCGCCTCAAGAGTGTGGAATTGGGCCGCTTGTGTGGGCTTATCCAAAAGACCGTCACGTCTATATGCGACACCATTAGAAATGAAAAAAAAACACGACACCGTGTCACATCAGCCAAGAGGACGACCCACTTGATAGGCTCGAATGTACTTCATGTATTAGCCCCGCCCCCTTTGACAAACTCCGCCCACTTTTATGCCTCTCACAAGGATCCTTTTTGTCCACAAAAGGCATGGATGAGGCTGTAGATGAACGCAAAGACTTCAAGCAACTTCTAGCCAGGCCCCGCCCACCGTCAGGCAAGCTCCGCCCCCTGAGTGGCAAGCTCCGCCCACTTTTCAAAAGTGGCGGAAATCGCATGTGGACGGAGCTTGTCAGAGGGGGCGGGGCTTGCACATTTTGTACTTCGTGCATGGACGCATGCATGCATACATGGGCCACGCGTAGGAATGCATGGAAACGTCTCGTCCACAGGGACAGACCGCAATAAAATGGCTCGTCGTGAACGTGTTAAGGGTGGGGGGGGGGGGAGGAGACGGCTTCAGATTTGTAGTACATGCAAAGAGTGTTTCGCTGATAAATACATTAGATTTGTGGAAAGATATGTTCAGATTTGAGATTTGTAGTACATGCAAAGAGTATTTCGCTGATAATTACATTAGATTTGTGGAGCGATATGTTCAGCTGCCAGAACGATGAAAGAAGGTGATTGATTGTGATGGATTGTGATGCATATATGGTAGATTGAAGTTATTGTATAGTTATGATTGTAGTTATTGCACCATTATTGTATAGAGCTTTTGAATTGTTAGAAAAACATGCAGAACTTACAATCAACCCAAGCATGTCATTTCGAAAAGGATGCGGTGCAGGAGGAATTGGAGATGATTGAGGGGGCGAGCGCAGTAAAGAAAATTTTGGCAAAGATCCACGAAAACCTACTTGGCAAGGGTATGTGTTGGAAACAAACCCTTATAACTCTGTTTGGGAATAACTCTGAAAGAGATGAAAGACAGAATTGGAATCAGCGGTGAAAGGCGCGTTTTTCATTTATGCCTACGCGACAGATAATTCTATCTTGCTTTTCTAGCTCAATTTCTATCAATGAGATTTTTGAGACTTTGTTCGAAATTTAAAAGTGGTAATAATTGGAGGATAAGGTTTCAAACTCAGAGCTGACGAACCATTTGTTTTCAGATAATCTCGAAAGTATCCCAGCCTAGTTTCATTATCCAAGCCTAGGAAATAAAAAAAAAATTTAAAATTTGAAGCCAAGATAATTTGAAGTTATGAGACAAACTACATATTGCATTTTTACACAAACCTCCTAATTTTTTTTCACATAATATTTTGATCGCAAATTGGTTTAGACTCAAAAAGCAAACTACTCCTTCATTTCAAAGAGACAAAATAAATTTTGAACGGACCCCCGGTTTTTTAAAATTTGTAATTTCAAGTTTCAAAATGACGAGTACTTTTTCTGAAAAAGCTAATTTTTTCTTCAATTACAACTCCAAATATATTAATTTACGCTTAATAAATGCGTATACCAATTTCATTTGCAAATCTGTTTTTCAGGTTTTTCACAGTCATTTCCAACTAAAATTATGATGATTTGTTCTCAAAGGATATTCTTGCCAAGTTTTCTTCGTTCCTTGCCAAAATATTTTCCATAACGCTCGGGCTCTTAGTCATTTCCTGTCAGGAGGCGGTTTTTTGGCTCCGCTACAACAACCTTTTCGATAAGAGTTTGTGGAATAACAACATCTACCAGCGAAAGCGACGTCGATTATGTTCAAACTGACGGTCAGTTAATATGCGCGAGCAGGAAACATAATGGATTTTCGCACCCCCCCCCCCCTTGCAGTATTTTGAAAACACGATCATCAGATGTTGAATCAGTTGTTCTAATTCTATGCATTGCGCGCAACCCACGACACCTTAAAAAATCCGATAAAGCATTTTAGCTGGATACTACTGAAAGCGTACTACTACTCAAAATCTTGTTTAACACATTCACGACAATACGACCCACCGGTGGGTCGTATGCTTTCCGAAGTTTTTGGTTTTGTTAGTTCACGGTGAAACTTTTTAGGCGAACCGAGTAAACTTCTGCATCTTCGAGTATTTCCTAAATGATCAACACTTCAAACCATAGGGTCCATCAGTGACCTGAAAATATTACGCAAACTGAATTTTGCGGAATATGCTCTGGTCCGAAATGGCAGTCATCGAAAAATCGGCCCTGTCGTGAATGTGTTAATCAAATTAGAAGAGGAGGGGGGGGGGAAGTGCCCCAAACGAACGATGGTGAGCGATAGCTTGTGTCAGCCATGTGCGTTGCGTGGGTCAAAATTTCCTTGAATTCTGTTTTACACTATGACAATATTAAAAAATTTGGAGAACGCTGGAAGCTTGCTGGGCTTACTTTTTAACACCAAAATCGATTCTGTGAAGAATACTTTGCCCTAAAAAGGCGATTATATGCGCGGCATGTTGACGAACGTAATACTACAATGTCATTTACAGCTATCGTCCATCTTGGCATTACCCATCAAGCACAGGACTTGCTTAGATTGTTTTTTATGTGAAGCAAGAGGTCAACAAGCATCTTATGCAAAAAACACGCAGTTTTTCTGATGCAGGGACAAAACCTAAAAATCGCATGTCTGTCAGCCTACCCCGGCGATTATGATTTAAGGCAATTATGATTTAATGTTAGATCAAACCCTGTACAAAGTTCTCTTGTAGTGCTTTAAACTTAAAAGAAACTACTATGCTTATGATACTTGCAACAGTCGCGCATAATAAGTGAACGTGGAGAGCTTTAGCACCTTTAACAATGAGAGATGTGCGCTCTATGGGTTCCTTCATACTACGCTGCAGGACGCAGCGTGCGCGGCGTGGGCCGCAGGAATCGCTCTGACTCAGATAATCGCCGGGGCAGGCGGTCCGCAAACTCGCGCTTTTCTGCAGGCGGTCAGCAGAATTTTGGGGCGTGGCCAAACCTTCAGCGAGCGGTACTTCCTTTACTTTTACTTTACTTTTATGTTTTGCCAGCGGGTAGCAACACAGAATTTTCTGCAGGCGTTCGTCAAATAATCTCTTTCAGCAAACGCTGGCCGAACTTTCATCAGGCGTTCGGACTCGGTTTCGGGCTCACTCGAGCACAGGTAAGACTCTGTGTGGCAGAGTTGTTACCGTTGGTTTAAATACTCAAGTTTGAAATACTTTCTCTCAGCGGAAAGTACCTGAGGGCTACGCGGTCCTCCATAAAGGACCGTGCGGCCCTCGAAAATTTTCCATATTCTCGCGGAAAGTCCGCAATGCGGCCACTGCACCGCAGCTAATTTATAAGGAAACCGCGATTGTTCTCCAAGCATTCGTCTAAAATTTCGCTTAAATTCTTCCAAATATCTGCAAGCGGACCGCAAGAAATCAGCGAACTATTTTTTCGGTGCCCGCCTGCCCATAAATCGCATGACCGCCTGCCTGCGGCGATTGTCTGAGGATATGTTCACGGCAACGCCTTTTTTGCTGGTTATGTACGTATCTCTATATTACCTGCACGTTCGTGTTCTCCGAGAGCGTTCCTTCATTGCGTGCAATCCTTCCTCTCTTTTGCCTCGTCTCATCGTTGGTTTTTTACTCAATTTGAATTGAATTTGTGTGCTTCCTCCAGCAAACTTATTCCCCTCCAGTTTTCTCCAATTTCGCTTTATCTCCGCCTATCAGTACTGCTTATCAATTCATTTTGCCGTTTCTCCTTCAAATGAAACTTCCCTGTATGTTTCGCTTTCTCTGTTTCGCTTTCATAGCAAAATGAAGTGATAAGCAATACTGATAGGCGCAGATTAAGCGAAATTAGAGAAAAGTGGAGGGGAATAAGTTTGCTCGAGGAAGCAACAAATTCAATTCAATCTGAGTGAAAAATCAACGATGAGATGCAAAAGAGAGGAAGGATTGTACGCAGTGAAGGAACGCTTTCGGAGAACACGAATGTACACGAAATATAGATACGTACATAACCAGCGAAAAGGCGTTGCCGTGAATATCAGAGCGATTCCTGCGGCGCACGCCGTGTCCTGCGACGTAATATGAAGGAACCCTCAGCAACAGAAACATTCAAGCCTCGAGTCTATTAGACTACTAGCTGGCTTAGCCGGCTCCGCACGACCCTGTCAAAACATTATGGTAAAGGTCACATCCCTATTACTGTAAATTGATATAGATCGATGACAAAAAGTAATCTATGGACCCGCCTCCTCTGATGTATATGTGTCCAAAGTTTGTCGGTTCAAAAAATTCTTTTTGAAACATATATACATACAGACATACAAACAGATATTCAGCTTTATATACAGGGTGGGGCAAAAGTCTGGGAGCCTAGTAGTTTTCCAGATAAAATCAGAACGAAAGTGCATAGAAATAAAAAATTTGGTGCACACATGAACCGAACCTTTGCAAATACAGTGCAGCTCTCAAATTTTGACATTGCCTCTAATGGCTTCGAAGTAGCCCTTCACAATCCTGGCAAGTCTGTCTGCTGTGGCACGCAGACAGTAGAGATGAAATTCGTCCCATGCCTATGATAACTGTTTTCTTCACTAGGCAAATGTGCAGTATGATAGAGCAAGCTTTTGACTGCAACAAAGTTCACGATGAAATTTTTTTGCAAAATGTAGAAAATTTTTTTGGAATTTCAAGTGAATGCAAGTATACTAGCATACTGGAAATTTCGATGCGATTGCGCGAACGGGAGCGAAATATTACAATTCAAAAAGTGTTGAAATTGCTCCATCGATCAAATTAAAATAGAAGCTTGTATAGAAGACTCATGGAAAAAGAATATAGCCTAATACCCGGTACCTGCCGCGCTCCTATAGCTTTAGGATTTTGATTTAAAGACAAATGGCTATTGGCACGCAGTAATATTCACAAACTTTCATGTTGCGTTCTCGAAAGAATAGTTTCTGGTAGGCGCAATTACTAAGATGTGATAGCGCAAAGCTTCCTCTAGATCGTTGTGGGATGCTCACAGTATCTTTAGCTACGAAATAAAGTGAATACTAAAAATTTTGATTTTTTCACCTACAGAAGCACTTGCTTATAAAACCAATTCTTACAAATACAAATAACAAGCATTTTCAGCTATGCAAAGTGTAATTTGTAGAGGATGATCGCAGCATTATGTGGCACAAATTTGGAATTGAAATCATCAGTAGCTTTGTGATTTACAACACTGCAAATTCGGCTCCCAGACTTTTGCCCCACCTTGTATAAGATGAGTGCTCAACCTACTGACTTATTGAAAACTTGTTTAGATGAGCATCCTTTGGCGATAAATACAGAAACTTTGAGCCATAAGCAAGTGCATAGAAATGGATTACACCACTTATTTTTTGAAATCTAGCTTGCATAAGTATTAATCAAGTTGCCATACTTTGATTTTTGTTTCGAACTCTTCGATAGAAAAGTCGCATAGCTTTTTGTTTACACAAAAATGTTTTGAGATGTATGCTTAGGAAAGAGAGAGATTAGTGCGGGTAGAATTTTCTGTACATTGAAAATTTGCTCTATGCGAAGTAAAGAGAAGGTGTTATGCGAATTCTAGCTCAAAGTATTCGCGTTCTTGCATCTCATTTGAGGAAGAATGGAGATTGCGACATTACTTTCCTCCTGGACTACTTTCTCTTCGGACCGATCGCGTAGTCATTTGATGTTGTATAGCGTTAAAAGTTGAAATGAATGAAAGCTGCAGTGAGAACCCTATTATGAAAGATAGGGTCCGAAATCATGATATTTTCTGGCAAGGCAGTGTATTATCGATTCAACCACTCCATCTTGGCATCTTCTGCTTGCAGACATTTAATAAATCCTTAAGAGCTTGTTCCGCTGAGCATGAACAAGACCTTCGTTTGGCATTCACCTCGCGTTTCAAATGGCATTGAAAGAGCTAACTAATTACTGGAAAGGGCAACCATTTAGATACGGTATAGTATCTAAGACTTCTTTGAAATTTGTTAATCCTTATAAAAGCGAATGGGAAAGGCGACAAAAGCGATCGAGTCTTAATTATTGTGTCGCTGAGGAAGTTTCTGGATATTTTCAGATTAAATCTGCTACTTCACGGAATCTTGCATTGTATGATTGTAAATTTGTGGCTTGTACGGTCGCGAGCATGTGACTAGTTAAGCAAGGAAAATGAGTTAAAATCAATGGGATAATGTTTGCTACTTTTCATTTTCTCAGTTTCATTGTTAATTGATCTCAAATCCCTGCCGCCTGCAGGCAAGTATGTAGCATCTATCTGTTATTACTGGGGCATGTGGAATTATCACAACCAGGGTAAAGCGGGGGGTGCGGCACTCGACCGTCGGATACGACCCCCCCCCCCCTGATTGCTGTCTTAATAAGACCCCCCTCCTAAACTATACACTTAAGATAGTATTACCTGAAGGCTCTGTCAAACATAATGGACAACATATCCATAATTAGACGTCAATTAACCCCTGTAGACAAAGTGTGAGCGAATTCTGAAGATTCAAGATACTAGGCTACCTAAGTGAAATGGTCAAATTCCAACATGGTTAACTTTGTTTTAAAGGTGAATTAGCTATCCGTTTTTGCACTCAAGACAAATCACTACTCCTTCTTTGTCCACCTCAGGAATCCCGCTTCAGAAGACCTCCAAACTGTGGAATTAGAAGCCAACCAAAATCTCATTTTTCCCATTTTTCGCTTTTGATGGCTGTGCTTTCACCAAATATTACTCAGAGCTAAGAAGACGAATCAGGCTCAAAACATCCCTATGGAATCTACGAGGTTTAGGCTATCGATTCATATAAATATTGTCCGCTAAAAATGTTTTTTTGATATAGTTAATGGCCTGCGGCACCCCTGCGGCACCCCTGCGGCAGCCGCAGGTTTTGAGGGGGGGTGCCGCAGGCCATTAACTATATCAAAAAAACATTTTTAGCGGACAATATTTATATGAATCGATAGCCTAAACCTCGTAGATTCCATAGGGATGTTTTGAGCCTGATTCGTCTTCTTAGCTCTGAGTAATATTTGGTGAAAGCACAGCCATCAAAAGCGAAAAATGGGAAAAATGAGATTTTGGTTGGCTTCTAATTCCACAGTTTGGAGGTCTTCTGAAGCGGGATTCCTGAGGTGGACAAAGAAGGAGTAGTGCTTTGTCTTGAGTGCAAAAACGGATAGCTAATTCACCTTTAAAACAAAGTTAACCATGTTGGAATTTGACCATTTCACTTAGGTAGCCTAGTATCTTGAATCTTCAGAATTCGCTCACACTTTGTCTACAGGGGTTAATTGACGTGCTAATTATGGATATGATACGAATATCATGTTATCGCTATAATCAGATCACCTAACTACGACCCCCTCCCCTTTTGACTCCTCAATACGACCCCCCCCTCTGCGGCGTGCCGCACCCCCCGCTTTACCCTGATCACAACGTCTTGATTTGGAGATCCGAACGAGGCTAAAATCATATATTCACAAATTTTCACCTGTATCAAGACATTCAAAATGCTCTTGTACCATAATTTTATTGTTTTTTTATGAACTGCAATATGCCAAAACTTACACTGAAACAAAAATTTTGGCGAAATGCAATGCCCGAAAATTCTTAACAACCTAATATTAGTGAATCAGATTAGACCGTTGCATGCGTTTTGGTAGACAATTATGCCGTGTTACATTACTGCTCTCTCCTAATGAAGTTTTGCCTATTGCCTATTGCGTGTAGCTTTGACATGACGTTCCATGCTCACAAGCCATAATGGCAGATTCAAAAATAAGAAAGTTCTAGCTGTTCTTGCTGTGACGACGATATTCTATGTGATGTGTTAGATGACCCCCGCAATGCTTAAATTTTTGGAAGCCTAACTTTTGCTTTTCTTAGTTTCAAACCAACAAATCAAATAAATGTCTATGGATTTTTCTAACACTTGAAGCCAGCGATATCCTTGCGCATGCTTATTTTTCCAGAAGCTGAAAAGTAACTGAAGTCCTATTTTTTCGATGATTGCAACTTGTATTGTTAGCAAGTTTTGCAGAAAACGTAGCATAGACATAACTCAGAATTTAAGGTAGAATTCACAATTCTATTCTGAAAAATCGTCAAAAATGAGATCAATGGCAGGGTTTTGGCTCGATTGCGTTCGGGAAGGTTATTGCAATATTATGACACACTTAACCCAATTTCACGAATACAAGAGCACCACCTGATTCTTCCCAAAGTCACCATTCTGAATGCAAAAATTTGTGACTAAAAGAGCCTTTAACATTCTGCTCCCTTACATAAAAAATTGTGTGCAAGAGCGCACCATTTTTTTATGACCATTTTCACCATTTCGCTATACAGCTTGCTGCTGCTGAGCTGCTTGCTTAAAAAATTTAGAGGTGCGTCTTGTACTAGTGATTGGGGTGCTTGTCGTCCTTTTAGTTCCATCAGATTTTGTCTTGCCGCAGAAAACTGCTCTGAATCGGCACGAAAGCATCGGTTGACATGAAACGCACTACTTTACATGCCTCGCACGGAACCACCAACACACATCGAGCACTCTCTATGGCTTCAACGCACAGTTTACAGCGTTGAGGACTTTCGTGTCAGTACTGCCATCATACTTCCCATCTGATTCATGTTTTTTGACAGGCTGCAAGAACGTTCTATTTTTGGCGTTTTCATGCGGCTCAAATTCAAGTAAAGCTACAAAAGGCCTGAAAACTACGAAAAAAGAATAAAAAAAACTTACTTGGACTAAAAGCGCCCCTTTCAGCACGCATATATGTAAGCGCCGCGTTTGTATCATAAGAGTTGCCCTCATTATGGCCTCGTGTCCAGCAAAGGATGTGTAGAAGGCGCCGCAGTCTGCGTGCTATAGTGGAAAGAAAGCGATGTCCTCGCAATTTACTGTCCAGCGTTGTCCATAAGGCTCAGACAATCATCGCGAGCTCGCGGTTCTGGCAGTGCGCGGGCATTAAATTTCGAATCGATCATCATCAATCGTCAAATCGAATTTGGCCCTAGATTTATTTGCCTTACTGGACGCCCTGCATGTTAGAAAACCGGTCAGCTGCCAGCCTTAACAGAGCTTTTATCGCATTTTATTCATATATTATTTCGGTAAAGCCGCGGGCCTTGATGGGCGCCATGCATATTATTGTCGACCAGACCCTGATTCTTCAAAGTCACGGCCATACATGATCATCGGGAGCCCTGCGCCTTGTTGGACGTCACTGGTTTTACCTTATGCGGGACGTTACTCGCATGAGAATAAGTCGCGGTGGTAGGGCTGCCCTTAACGGTTGGAGACGTTATCATGCCTTTCGGTCTCTAGCTAGCTATACGATTTTTTAAAATTCGTATGTTCTCTGCTCCCGAAAAAAGCCACAGTTCAGCAGTTCGGCGCTTTCTCGCAGACGCAAGCTTTGCTTTTATTTCACAACAATAGAAAATTAATGTTGAGTTATTAGGTCATCCCGAAAGTTCTTGCGCACGATTTTCAAAAATTCATAACTTGTGGAAGTCTCAACGAATTTACAAGCTCCAAATTTCGTATAAGAGAGAAACTCATGCTCTTTGCAACAGTTCTTAAACTGTTCATCAGTGTGTACAAATGAAAGAGATAGAAGCTCAAAACCAAAATCACTGAAAATCTGAATTTTTCGTGTAGAGTCATAAAAAATCGGAAACTTGCAACAAAAATCGGAACAGTCGGTATTTTAGGTTCTTCCACAAGCTCTTTCTAAAGTGCATTTGCGCTGATTGAGCGTCTCTATGAAAACTTATGATTTCCCTGAAAAATGCCAAAATAAATCAAATTCGCCCTTTTGTATTGCTTGCCCAAAAATCATAACTTTTCATAGAAACGCTCAATCAGCGCAAACTTTGCACCGTTAGAAAGAGCTTTGAAATAACCTACAATACCGACTGCTCCGATTTTTGTTGCAAGTTTCCGATTTTTTATGACCCTACACGAAAAATTCAGATTTTGAGTGATTTTAGCTTTGAGCTTCTGTCTCCTTCATTTGTATACATTAACGAACATTTCAAGCAGATTTGCAAAGAGCATGAGTTCCTCTCTTATACAAAATTTGGAGCTTATGAATTCGTTGAGAATTCAACAAGTTATGAATTTTTGAAAATCGTGCGCGAGAACTTTCGGGACGACCTAATAAATGCTCGTAATAGTGAACAACAAACCTTAAAAACGTTGATGTTGCTTCTTTATAGTTTCTGCTCATTTTTCCTTCTCCAAAAAAAAATTTCTCAGTTTGATGTATCACTCTCATCTTATTCAATCTGTTCTTCTCTAGTATTATCTCTCTCGCAAAGCTCTAAGCTTGTCTGTTGTTTCAAATCTAAATCTCGTTAACTATCACTTTTTACTCAGCGATAGTAATTCGTGACCACGTGTAATAATTCTTAACCATAGTCTTACAGTCACAGTATTTAGATGCATATTTTTGCACACTGTTATCTCACAGAATTATTCATCTACATGGAATCGTAAGCATATTGCTTGTACTTGCTTGCATTAGGTCAATAATGCTGCTTGTTTGTAGAGTTTCGTTCGCAATGTTACCAGCATAATTTATAATAAGGGTTTGAATATACAAGTTCGAAGTACTGTGCGCACATTCAACAAACCACAATTAAGTTCCGCATGGCCAAATCCCGAAATCGTTTACTAGCAATGAAGAATGGTTGCCGACCTTTGACTGTGTCTCGGATGACTACTGCTGAAGTCACTCGACCGCGGAACCAAGTGGAATGTTGAGAACCTTGCAAATTGGGCATGACGAAAGAAAAATAAGTTTTTGTGTAAACCTTTATGCGACATTGGGAAAGTTGAAAGCAGGTGCCTTAAAAAGTTAAGTAGGTAAATTTTATTGCATTTACAGGAAAGTACTGGACCATCTGCGGATGCATATCGCAAATTCATAGGGTGCTTGCTGGAATATTCGCAAGTATGTTTTCGGCGCTTATTAATTGTCATCAAGCCCTCGGGATGGGCTCCTTGGCGTAGACACAGATCGCCTGTTTTTGTTGTACTTGTCTAAGTGAGCATGAGGACTTCGCATAAGCACTTTGTATGCAGCTATAGGCACAAAGTATCTGTCGGGGATGGAAGACAGCTACAAAGAGATGTATTTTCTGGTATAACAAGCTGAGCAAGGATACTATCGCGTTGGAGTTTTGGAAAAAATTGTTATTTTTGGTAGGGATTCAAACGTCAGTTTTAAATTTGCATCAAGTTAGTATCTTCCGTGTCTCCCCGGCAGGTGAGTGAGTTCCGAATGACCTTGAGAAACTCCTTTCGAGTATCAAGTTTATGCATCATCGTTCGAGAGTCGCGCACAATCTCCAAAACACTCATACGTTCTGAAACCTTATTTCCAGTGGTGCACTGCATTTTCTAATCTTTGCAAAGTAACTCCTTTTGCTTAGAAAAGTTTCTAGTTGAGACAGCTTTAGCACGTAGACCTTGGCTTTATGATTAGAGTATTTAGTGTATGTTTCTCAAAATGCCTTAGAGCAGAAAACTGTGCGGTATGGATTTGACATCGTGAAGACGGGATACGTATTGAAACAGGATGATCTTCAATATGCAAACATTATGGATTAATTTACTCAGTACAATAAAATAATATTTCCTGAAATAAGGAAGCACTAGGCATAGTGAAGAATAACAACGACGAAAATGCTGTTGTAGAATGTCCAAATAATCTACAACTTCGAGCAATAGATCTACCATGTATGTTGTATTCAATATTCCATAGCTTGTCGTTGACAATCGTTACTGTGCACTGACAATTAAGCCGCCAGGTCACCCCTCCACTGTGCTTGATAGTCTACTTGGCGGCGCCAACTTTCATGTAGGCAATCCTTGATTCTGTATAATACTGTTAATTGCCGAAATGAGCATTCAGGTTATCCACCCAGATAATCGCGGGGGGCAGGCGGTCCGCAAACTCACGCTTTTCTGCAGGCGGTCAGCAGAATTTTGGAGCGTGGCCAAACCTTCAGCGGGCGGCAATTCCTTTACGGTCGCATATTCTGCCAGCGGGCAGCAATGCAGCATTTTCTGCAGGCGCTCAGCAAATAATTTCTTTCAGTGAGCGCTAGCCAAACTTTCAGCAAGCGCTCGGACTCTTTTTAAGCAGTTTTGGGCGTACGCCGAGCAGAGATGAGACTCTACATGACAGAGGTGTCGTCGATGGTTTAATTACTCAAGTTTGGGGTACTTTCTCTCAGCGGAAAGTACCTGGGGGCTGCGCGGTCCTCCACAAAGGACCGTGCGGCCCTCGAAAATTTTGCACATTCTCGCGGAGAGTCCGCGAGAATGCGGCCGCTGCGCCGCAACTTATCCACAGAAAGACGGCGTTAGTTTTCCGAGCGTTCGTCCACAATTTCACCAAAATTCTTTCAAATTTCTGCAAGCGGACCGCAAGAAATCAGCGAACTATTTTTCCAGTGCCCGCTTGCTCAAAATCCGCATGGCCGCCTGCCCCTGTCGATTATCTGAGCACGCCCAAAATAATGGCATAAAAGGGCCTGATACTCAATTCTCTCAGATAATCGCCGGGGGCAGGCGGTCCGCAAACTAGCGCTTTTCTGCAGGCGGTCAGCAGAATTTTGGGGCGTGGCCAAACCTTCAGCGGACGGCACTTCCTTTATGGTCGCATAATCTGCCAGCGGGCAACAATACAGTATTTTCTGCAAGCGCTCGGCAAATATTTTCTTCCAGCGAGCGCTGGCTAAACTTAGCAAGCGCTAGGACACTTCTAACGCAGTTTTGGGCATACGCCGAGTAAAGATGAGACTCTATGTGGCAGAGGTGTCATCGATGGTTTAATTACTCAAGTTTGAGGTACTTTCTTCCAGCGGAAGGTACCTACGGGCTGTGCGGTCCTTCACAAAAGACCGTGCGGCCCTCAATATTTTTGCAAATTCTCGCGGAATGTCCGCGAGAATGCAGCCACTAGGCCGCAACTAATCTATAGAAAAGCCACGATACTTCTCCGAGCCTTCCTCTGAAAATTGACCAACATTCTTTCAAATTTCTGCAAGCGGACCGCATGAAATCAGCGAACTATTTTTCCGGTGCCCGCTTGCTTAAAATTCGCAGGGCCGCCTGCCCCCGGCGATTATCTGAGCTGATGTTAATATTATACCACTATCGTTCGGCTGTTCCCCATATTCACTGTTGATAGTCAGCGGCTGCTCCGCTACTATGATAAACAGTTATGTAACGTAGTTGCACCAGCTTGGTGTATACTAAAAGTGCTGCAAGCTTTTGAATGACGAAAAATTGCAAAGCTTTCGTGAAACAAACAGTTTTTCGATGTATCCATGCTTTTGGAGGCATAAAGCAATAATCGGCCGCTAGCCAACTAGTCTTGAATTTTCTTCGAATCATGTGTTATCTTAGAAAACATTTTAATTTTTTATTTTTTTATTTTATTTTAGTTTCCCTTAAAAGACAAAGCATACTAGAATGAACTTCGTGCTCTCTTTGTAGTTTGAGAGCTCGTTAATTACGCTGCTTCAAACACCTTTAGGCATAGCACTATACCTCTATCCTTTGCATACAAAAGTTTGTTCATCGCCTGCCTTAATGTTTTTGAGATTATGGCTTATTTAGCACATGACAGTATCGGCAGTCAATCAAGAAAAAGTTTGGAGAAAAGTTCAACCAAAGTTGCGTTCTTTATGCTTGCACGTTTCCTTTTTAGACTGTTTAGGCTGCGTTCATACTGATCCCGGATTTCGGAAACAGTCCCAGCACAGCGCTCAACTCGAGCTCTGTGCTGGAACTGTTCCCAGACTTCGGGATCAGTATGAACGCAGCCTTAGTGTTAAGATCTCTAATTGTAAGTGTTGTGCTCATAATCAGCATATTCACTCACAATTATACATCAAATCCCATTTACAAGCTCAAAGTTTGCAGAAAACCTAACTGGTTGCTAAAGGCAAGTGTAACCTGTGATTCTGTTCCTCCCGAAGATTATGAGAAGAAAGTTGAGTTCAGAGGCCAGAGATTTTACATGTGCAGGCGCTGTTGGAGTCGAATTAAACTAACATATTTTTTAAAATTTTTAGTGTGAGACGATGGGAAATGAATTTCTCTGTAACATTCAAATGTCCCTCAAAGCACTGAGGTTTTCTTTGTGAGGGAATCACGAATGTCACTAATGATGCTATGGTGCCATAAATGGACAGATTTTGACGCATTTTCGAGCAAAACAACAACATTTTAATGCAGTGTACAGCATAGTTTGAGTTTGGCCATAGTCGTTCCAAAAGAAGCAGCCAACAAAAACTAACATGCAAGGTCTGTTATGTAACAGCTTCCTGGATGCTATAGCACTTAATCAATGCGTTACATTCCGCTTGATATGATATGCTTGGGCATGTAGGGATGCTATATTGGTACGAAATGACTTTACTTGCATTAGTAAAAGGTTAGCTTTATTCGCTTTGACATAGAAACTCTCAACGCTATCGATTTTTCCATCAAATTCGAGTTGACAGTAAACCTGCGCCAAATTTCCGCCAAAAGTCGTTTATGCTTAAGTTTTCCATAATTGTTTAAATATTCATATTATCTTATTCATATTCTAATCTTTCGCTAACGTGCGTAAATGTCAGAGTCATTCTTGAGACATTATAAAGAGAATGAAAACAGTTACGCCTAATCGATTCAAAAGCAAATGCCTGCATCAAAGCTCAGTGAGTTCAAAAATCGAGCACAAGCAAAGTTGAGCTCGCAAGTATTTACCTATCCTTTTCACCCAAAATATGGTTTGACTCGAGGGTGAATGTTGGCAGACCATTACATAGAGCAAAGACCTCTAACATTGCTCGCACCTCAATCCAGAATCCCTCACAGTTGGTTACCCCTATAAAATTTTTCTGAATTCAAAAGAAGAAAGAACGTTGAAAGTAGTCAGTACAAGCTTTATTAGATTACAACATCGTTGTCAGTCCTCAGTACTGTCTCACTTTTTATTCTCCTCTTACCTTTGTCTATCTATTCAAGCGTCCAACGCGAACATACTGGTCTATGGAATTTTTCTGACAGATTACTTTGTTGAGACTGGTAAAGGCGTAAACGCCTAAAATCGCCTTAGCTCTCTTAGATTACGGAAGTCATCTTAGACCGAGAGGTGGGAAATTTTGCAGAAGTTCTCGGTTTTGACTGCACTCCTTTGAAATTTCGAATCTTACTCTTATGTTCGCAAAATAATAAAGTTTCAAAAAGACTTATATCTATTAGGTTGTCCCATAATTATTTACCGTTTTTGTTTCGACGGTCGTCTTTTTGTATATTTCCTCTAATTGATGCGGCTTGAGTAACCATTCGATAGGGCAAAGCAAGCTCAAGATGGCTATCAAGAGTCAGCACAAATCGTAATCCACGTAAAGTTTTGAGCTGATATATGATAGCAGTCAAAATCGAATTTTTCTATCAAAAATCGTATCTCCGCCCCAAAAAATCTAAAAAATTCCTTATTTAACCTAGCATGTGCTTGAAACACAGATCATTCATTCAAACAATTTCCGTATTTTTTCCATGGCTAGAAATAAAGAAAAAATTGAATGGAGTAAAATGGCAAACTCCACCCCTAGAAGTCCTGAGCTCCTCCCACACATGTGATCATATAGCTCATACATACGTATGATCATGTATTTGGAAGTTTTGAAGGTGCCCAGTTCTCGAGAAATGCTGATATTTAAGGTAAAAACGGTAAATAATTATGGGACACTCTAAAACGACTTGACAATAATGGACTGGGAGCTGTGAACAAAAAGTCTTTTTCGAGCAAAATCAACTCCAAAAAGGTATGATGCGTAGACACTGTCAATTTTTCAAGGTTTTCATGAATACTCACGCAAGTGAACTCTCTTTTATAGAAATTATCAAACCAGTACTACCAAACTTCAGTAACTTACTGAAATTCGCTTTCGATCGTTTACACAAAGTTTTCTCCCCCCAAAGTCTGCTCTTACTGGAACAGCTATTGAAATAAGCAGTTGTTTACAAATTCGTGATGGTCATTATTGCTTGAGTTTCAAAGTCAAAACCATGCGAGCAAGAGGAAGGGATAGGGGAGCATGTACTTTACCTCTGCTTGTGTACTACCAAGACTAATAGTATAATTAGATTAGTAGAGGTGACACGCTGTTATATGAGATGCAAAAATAAAGTTTATAAGTATGCTCGGTATAGAAGTTTTTGAACTTGAATTAAGAACCGCCAAAATTTGCACACATGTGTTTTATTCAAGCACACTTTGGAGGAGGGGGGGGGCTTTCTGTGCGACTGTACCATTTCATTCATTCATCAATTAGCACTTTACAAGGAGAAGGGCTTTATCGACCGCCTAAAGCAGGTTCGCATTTTTGTATACACAGAAGGGATAGAGGTTTTTTTTTTCATTTTGCCGTGGAGAATAAAGTGTTCTAAAGTGAGGCTAAATGGAGTATAGGCTGCTGCATGACGAAGGCGCAATATCTTCGGGCTCAAACGCGGCTTTATTAGCCGCAGAGCGCTTGAGGCGCAGGATTTACAACGGTGAAGATACGCGCGCGTCACGTTCGCGCCCGCTCAACTAATATCGCCATTGCGCCTTCGTCATGCAGCAGCCTTTATGTTATAAAGGAGGTGAGGCGCAGAAAGCAGGGGAGGGGGGAGGAGAGAAGAAGCAGTATGGAAGTGAGAGGGAGAGTTTGAAAGGAAGCGAATGTGTAGAGAAGAAACGGATAAATTTGCTTTCGCATTTTTCAAGATCCGCACCTTGATTTTTTTGGGCCTATAGGCAATTACCTAGGAAAGTTGGGGGTCATAAGCTAGTCCTAGATAAGCTCAGTAGAGTAAGTTCTATCAGGTAGCCTTTTTAGGGTGATACCAAGGACTCCTAGTTTCTATAAGAGTAACGAGGGAGAACTCCGCCGAAAATAAGCAGTTCGTGCAATCCAAAAAAGCCGCTTTGCCGCCACAAATTTAAGAATAAAAAACGCTTACCGCTGCACAGCGCTTTACCTTAATTGAAAATGGCTTCTCTTTGCACCATGGTGACGTAAGTCATCACCTAAAGCACCACTTGGATTCTCTGCAATTCGATCATTTTAAACATCATGTTCAATTGGTGAAATTGCTAACTTTGATTGAACGTTTCCGTTTCTATAAAAGCTTTCCTTTCTGAAGTGACTCTCATATTACAAAGCCATCAAAGAAGAGATTTTGATGATGCATCATGTTACCAGCGGGCTTCCTTTCTTAATTCGTTCTACTAGTCGGAATTCGATTCTGATTTATACCAAACAAATAGCTTAAGTCCGCGTTCATGGCGTCGCTACTCGGACGAATCGGTCTATATGAGTCTTGTTTTTCTTCAATGTTCTTAAACTGAAATTGAACCAGAAAAACAAAAGCTTTTATTAAGTTTGTGAAAATAGAGCCTTATAAAAAGTTTTCCAGAAGGAGTAATAGCATAGACCATTTCCGTCCATTTCGAAAGAAATCTGCAGTTTTACTATGGATGGCTTATTCTTTGAGCGTCCAAGCACTAGGATTTTCAAACTCCCCATTTTCACTCGTTTCACTGAGGACCATTAGACTGTCGCTATATGTGTTCTTTATCATTCTTATCATCAAAAGTTTGCAGTCCTCGATTGTGCTTGAGTTTATGCCACTACTGTTTGTAATGTTTTTCCAAAAATTTTAAACTCATTTCTGCTATTACGCATAACTCCCCGGGTAGACGATAGAAAATTGAGAGAACCCCCACCGATGCTTCAAAATTACTGGGTGTGTATTGGTGCTTTCACACAGTCGATATTTCAGTTTCGCTTGGAGAGCTACCTTCTGTTCCTTTTTATTTCTCTGCAAAAGACATACCACAGATCCTTTCTTGGTATCAGTTATGCAGAACCAGAATGCGAATCTTTAAGTCACTGTGGACAGACACTCATATTAGTCATGCATGAGTGACTAGGTAGCAAAAATTTGGACAGTTTTTTAAGGTGGAGAGGGTATCGGTTTTTTTTCGAATCTGACCTTTCAGTTTGATTACAGTGATTCTCTTCAAAAAAGTTAGAAACGTAGTAAACTGTCTTATATCTATTATATCTATTGTCTCATATCTACGGCAGTTATGATCGCATAAGGTGCATCTTATGTTTACCTAAAACATACCTCACGCGATTTGGGCGATCTGGGACTGCAACAACTCTTCATAATTATTCGTAAATGCGTTTTGTTTAGACCAAACTTGATACTTTTGCGAGAACTTACAGAAGCTACGCGCTTATGCATTTGTAACTCGTGCACAATTAATCTGTATCTGACAAATGCCAAGTCGTGTGCATATAGCGAATTCGCGAAATCGCTGGAGGTATGACTTAGGCCTTATGTCTAAGGCGGAAGTTTCGCAATTGCATCGAGCACTCAGATTCCATGCGAATTATATTAAACATATTGAGAGTAAAAGTTAATGACGCCCTCACGTGATGCTTTACATTAGTCTTATTCTAATATCCATTATACAAGTCATACACAAAGGAGGAAAGGGAAAGGGGGAAAGGAAAACGGCGGCTTTTGGCGAGCGCTCACTGCCAGAGGCTATCCTAGGTCGATCTCCATCTTGGGTAGCTGTTGAAGATCAGCTACCCGACAGCTTACGCGGAAATTTAGTCAAAAATTTGGTAAAAATTTCATATGACAAGCATTTTGAAGCACAAGTCCCAAGCAAAGGTGTCCTTTGTATGTGTATTTCAATAGTTAGAGCCAGAAGAAAGAATTTACACTTACTCTGCTGTCCAGGGTAGGGAACGCACTGAAAAGAGCTGATACAAGAGCCGTAAAAACTACAAAAAGATCTCAAGATTTATTTCTGAGAAAGAAATATCTAAGGCTACTCTGCTACATCATGCCTTTGGCGCAATTTTCTCGTAGTACGAGGTATTTGAAGGGATTATCCAGTGCTATTGATTATAAATTAACAATTGCGCTTTTCTCAGATTCATGTGGAACAGAGTTGAAAAACCTACTATGCTTGCTTGATAAAAAGCAGTTCCCATGCACTTTGAGGAACTCCAGCAAATGTTTCATTCGCTGAACAATACTTGAACAATGCAAACCATATAACCTAGTCAGTCTGCAACAGTAGTTCCCTTTTGAAGTTACCAAGCATTTCCTAACAGTTGAAAGCTTTTAATAGTAAGCTAATGATGATCAGTGAAACTAATTTTTCTATGCTGCTTTTATGAGGACGGAGGTGTGAGAATTTTTGTGTTGAGAGCATCGATAGACTGATATGCGCTTCACAAATACCTTTGGTTAACCTAGTAAAGGTGCAAAGGCACTGACCCATACACTAAAAATTGAGTGGAAGTGCATGAGCTAGTATTTAATGTAGAATTTCCAATCCCGCCCACTGGATTAGGCTTAAGCTCCTCGGCTGCGATAACGCTTTTCCCACTCGGCTGTTAGCTATTAAGACTCATCCATTTCTTTTGCTTCTTCCAATTAGCAGGCTGAGCATTTAACTCACTTTTAATCGCTTACTTTGTTAGCTCATCAATTTTTCTTTTCTTGAGCTCTCTTGAAAGAAAATAATATATTGACATCAAAAATCAAGTCGACGGAATTGCCTGCCTATCGTCGACTATCGCTAACCGCATTCCCAAAGTTCATGCATACTTGCTGGTTTCTCATGTGTTTCTCAAAAATATAGTTTCTGAATTTTGAAACTAAAACTTTCAGAACTCTGTTTGAAAAAAATGAAAAGCATGGGATTTGGATATGGTGCAAGATGTATTAACCTGCTCTCGCTCTCTTTCCTATAATAATGTTTGAAGATTCACAATTATATAGCAGTTTTTATATAGAGCTGTTGTAAACAATTTACATAAATTCTGATTTTCTTCCAAGTATTCTCACTTTTTCGATGCCACATCCTTCACGAATTTCTCATCAATGAGTAAAATTGTCTAACCCTTTTTTGCGTAAAAACCTGACGAAGCACAGAAATTCAATAAAGCATCCCTATGCATTATGCAAACAAGCGGCTAAAAAGTCCTTCAATTCAACAAAAGCTTCATATCTTATGCTAAACAGTGAACCTCAACTTTCGACTGCAATTTTGCAAGAGAAATTCTAAATATTTTGTTAGAAAGCGAAGTTACAGGAGAAGTGTTGAGGAAGCATAGATTACGCAAGACTAGGCATGAGGAATTTGAATACGCTTTGCATTTGACTATTAATATATAATTGTTTAGTTAAAGCCATAACTTTACGCTCAAACGCTGCACTTCATTCGTTATTGTTGATTTTTTTCCTAAGAATGGCTCTCACGGGCCGCACGGACGTCGCCAATATTACATCGTTTACTGCGTCGCTTTCTATTAGGTTGCCCCAAATGTATTACGTTACATTCTTTGAAATTCGTAATCATTTTCATTCTCAACACATTAGTTTAACTTGATACAGTTTATGGAATGAAAAAGTATGCGCTTTCCAATAACATTTTGAAAAAATCATTGTTGATGCATTGCGGAGATACAAGCTGTTAAAGAGAAACCCAGACAGTGGAAAATCGATAGTCGGTCGTAAAATTTTTTTTGAAAATCTTCAAAAGCTAAGTTGTTTGACTCAATTTTTATAATCACCTCAATATATTAAGAGAAAGGAAAATGTCTGACCGAATGCATCTAATAATTATTTTGGAGTGTTTTTCCAGCTTCAGATTTCGTTTAAAGTAAATTCATAGTAAAATTACCAAAATAAAGAATATGTCGTATCGTTAGTCATGGTCAGGGCATGGCACACGTGACTTATCAAGCAAGGTGGATATCGTTTTAGGAGAAAAAGCGAAGGAAGTATCGTGCCACCGGCACGCTGCCGGCATTCCGGCTACGTGCTCTCTCAAACAAACAAAGGGCTTGTTTACAGCAATGTGAAGAAAAAATGGCACCAAAATTGGTGTATAGATGGGCACTGAGGAGTTAGGACTATGTATCAAAAATTATGAAAAATTATGTGAAGGTGTGCTCAACTTTTTTCGGAGTTAGGTGGCTTTCAAGTCACTTGGAAGACAGGTGGCCTGGGTAAGAGGAAGTCATAAATTTTTCCTCCTCACATAAGTTTTTCACCTTCTTTACACAAATCTCATCTAAACCCTACAAATTGGTTTCTGAACCCCCGCTTAGTTACAGCCCCTGAAAATTTTGAATGGCGGCGGCAACGCTGCTCCGGGCGCGTAGTCCGCGCTCGATACACCATGCCGCCAATCTGGAGAATGCGAATATCATCGCGTTTGTATGATGCTTGCTTTTTTATTTTGTTTGTTCCGTTCCTTTTCGTGTGTTTTCTCTTTTGATATCTCATGGCGGATGTCTTACCTTCATTATAAAGTCAAAAGGGACTTCGTTTTTTGCAATTTCGCGAAGCCACCTCGTGCCGAGCCCTGGATCATGGTGTAACTTTTTTTCAACTCTAGAAACAAAAATATTGAGATTTCTGGTAAGACTTGTAAGATATCAGCGCAAATTCTTCTGTATTGAATTTTGCAATAACATTTCAAAAGATTCACTGAATTTCGAGAACAGCTAAAATGATTGATGATTATCATAGGCAAATAATGTAAAGGGTCCATAGCCCTTGTCAAATACTTCGAGATTTAAAAACTTCAGAAACATTTCTGACCGAAGGCTATGGAAATTCTTGGTGAAAAAAATAGGTTTTTACTCACTTTTGCTAACATGAGTACGCGTTCTGTGTACGTTGTCCAGCTCAATCATTTCAAACTCTCTCCATTGCTGTCACCGAATTACTTTTTTTGAACTAACACAAATGCATTTCGACATATGTAAGGCCCGAACGCTAATGAAAGCATGTGCACTAAGTAGTCGATGAGGAATTTAGTTTTTGAATACTGCAGACTGAATGAAGAATAAAAGTGCAGTTGTGCACTTGCACAATTCACGCAAAGATGCGCACTGTTCTATTACATTTTCCAGCAAATTTTTGCATATTAATCAAGACGTCGACGTTCAAGACAAAATGCTAACAGAGTAGGGAATAGTGCGCGATAATTTCTGGTCAGCAAATGAAGAAGTACTATGCAATTCGAAGAAAATTTGCTAAAATTGTGGCATTGTATACCAGTGGCTTGCACCTGTGTACTTCCTAATTTGTGTGGTTTCGTTTGTGCTTTGAGGCGTTCCGAGCTTTTATCGACTTTTCTCCCATTCGACTGTTCTTCACCCGTTAAGCATTTGCTAAAACATTAGGTTGTTGCAAAAACAATGTCCGTTTTGCAAAGTTTTACTTTGAAAAGC
The DNA here is from genome assembly GCA_958299035.1 of Cylicocyclus nassatus. Taxonomy (NCBI): domain Eukaryota; kingdom Metazoa; phylum Nematoda; class Chromadorea; order Rhabditida; family Strongylidae; genus Cylicocyclus; species Cylicocyclus nassatus. The sequence continues at coordinate 20,237,316 of CATQJL010000305.1, read as the reverse complement.
TATAACTTCGTTCTAGTCTTCATAATTTTCTATGCAATCAAGACCATCAGAAGCAGTAGCCCTTCCGTAACCTAGCGCGCACCTGCTAGTACTGATATTGCAGAAACGCGTCTAAAAACCAAAAGTTTTTCTTTCGAAGTCCTCGTACTTGAGAGATCACAACTCCCTTCAAGTTTTGTTCCTATAGCTGCTAATCAGCTTAAGATGTAGATGCAAGCCAGTGGTATACCTTAGTATAGAAAAGACTTTAAAGAAGGAGTTTGCGAAAAGAAAAGATAAATCCAAAACTGTTCACGTTGTATTTGCGGTAAGCCGATGAGATAGAAGAACAACGTCACAAACTGGAAAGTACTTGAAAAGAGCTTTTCATTGATACGCGAAATCATATCGAAATAGAAAGTCCGATGGAAACATGTTGCAAAATAGGCCTAGAAAAACGGACATTATTTTCGCAAAAATCTAATACTTCACAAATTTCATTACTGCGACAAGGCCCTGCCCATACTTGACGACTAGAACTTCATAGATTGTCCTTGCTCTTCGCTCTTCCCCTTTCATTGGTTGCTGTCATTCTATCCTCTGTCCATGTTAATCTTTCCGCATTTTTTCTCTCCTAGATCAACAGATTCAAATTGGAACCCTTGAAATTTTCCTAATATCAATAACACTTCTTCAGAAACAAACTTTTAGTTGTTTGTTGGATTTGACATGCTGACATAATCAAGGCGTTTTGCAGTTCAACATTTAAAAAAGAGAAAGTTTAAGATTCTTCAAAACTTCTTCTATTAAAATGTTTTCGTTAGCAAAGCGAAGATCATTCAGTTGTCGTCAGCTGATTCTCAGTACTAGTTTCATTCCAGAGTAATGACAATCAAAGATAGTGCTAAACAATTACTGCGAGGTAGTCACATGTAGTCCTCTCCCGTCCTTAATGCTGTCCTTCTAGACTGACATGCTGCTGGCTGTGGAGCCTTTGCGTAGCTCACAAGTAGAAGTGTAACCAGCTTTGCACAACGGTGTCCCGTAAATTTTTGATCGGGATCGCAATCCACGACACACCCAGTGATCGAGCTGTAGAGGATAGTGAGATTATAAATAAATAATAAATACTAATAAATACTTCTTCTGCAAATTTCCTTACCTAGGTTGCTAGTGGATGATACAGTCTGCCCCAGTTGGGATCAGGCCGAACCTTCGGCGTGGATTTGCGCGCTCGCAGCGCTAGGCGTTTGCGCTGCATATGCGCGCTGGCGGAGAGAGCGAAAAGATTGAAAGGGAGCAGACAAGCAGGCCGTGAGCGTGACCGCGAAACCCTAGCGGCGCGGACTCCCGCCATGCCAATTTTGGCCTGATTGGGATTGAGGCAGACTGTAACATTTCCAATATCTCCAAACCCAATCTTTCTCTAAATGGGTAATGTAAAACACAGCGACATGCCGCACTCTTAAATTACTTCGATAAAATTCAAAACTTTTGTAGGTAGTTTGTAGCATTTTTTAAAATCATATTCCTCGCATGTATGCACCTTATTGGTTCTCTTCAGTTTTCTTACAGATGATAAATAGATACGGTGATAGTTGCAACGCAAAGTTCTCTCTTCTTGTGCAAAGCATGGCCGCTAATCCTTTGTTTCCTGTCCAGAACAGCGCAATTAGAGTTTTGGCAGGGCTACCGGAGATAATTTCACGTATACTTTGATGTGTCGTTACCAGGTGCTGTACAAGTGACGACTCTTCATAATGCATGTCAGACTTTGCAACGTGTTTGTCTATCCACTTTTGAAAAGCAGATTCTTTTTTAGCATTTTCTTGCACATGGACTCGTCTGCGTTACATCGTAGCAATTCGCAAGGCGTTGCCAAGTTGCAAAGCAACGGCATTCTCACTTCCAAAACAGTTCAGGCTCAGATCCATGCATACTATGCAGTCGCTACTCGCTCGACCGCTCATTCCAAAAGATATCTTCTAATGCGGGTTATTCGTAAGACAAACCAAATTGGAAAGGCGATTCAAAAAATCAGTTGAACAAGGAAGAACAAATACTAGACTGAGGCACCACCGCTATATAGAGCCTTTTGACTGGCAGTGCGCCAATTGGTGAGACGTCCAGCAGCGATTCTGGCTATTCTCTAATGTACCGCAATCTTTGCCAAAAAACTCGGCACTGATTGCTCTCAGTTTTCTTGTTTCGGGAAGCGTCTATTCACAAGCCTGTCAACCAGTATATAACTAAGTCTGAGAAGATTTTATGCGCGTTCAAAACACTTGAGCATTAGCTTGAAGGATCGTCTAATAAGCGTATAGAGACAAGAAGCGTTGGAGTTTGTTGTTGGAGTTGAGAGCGTTCTTTGCGAAACTGTAATCAATGCAAACATAATAATCTTAAATAGATTATGTAGATGTCACATCCATTTGCAGAGCTCTTCATCAGAAAGCTTTGATATTCCAATTGTGGACGCGAATTCTGATCTCCGACGTGGAATAAGATTGAACACAATCCAAACCTCAACTTCGACTGCATATAATGTCGTCACTTCCAGTTAAGTTGCTCCTCTTTCTCCCTCTATTACAAGCAACCTGACCATTACTAAAATGTATGCAGATTCATGCGAAACTCGCGAAAATAACGTAGTTCATTTCCTTTGAAAATTTACCAACTGCATACTTTAACCAAATCCAACTTGAAGTCTAACTTGCAACAAAAATCTTTAGAGGGCGTTTGTAAAGACTTTGGGAGAAGAACACTACGATACAGTCTGCCCCAATCCCTACCAGGCCAGAATTGGCATGGTGGGAGTCCGCGTCGCTAGGGTTTCGCGGTCACGCCCACGACCTGCTCCTCTGCCCTCTCTGCAATCCTTTTGCTCTTTCCGACAGCGCGCATATGCAGCGCCGACCGCTAGCGCTGCGAGCGCGCAAATTTACGCCGATAGTTCGGCCTGATCCCGATTGGAGCAGACTGTAAGTAACGCCTCGAAATCATAAAGCGAATTATGCTTTGTCGACAATTTTTTTAAAAATCTTATTTAGCAGAATTAAACAAATTGATAACCGAATAAAACTGCTTCGATGTGAAAAGTAGTTGAAAATAAATGATATTTTCTTTAATATTCATGAATATGAGTAAAAGGATCGAAATAAAGGCTACCGCATGACGAAGGCGTAGAACAGTACCAGTGAGCGGACGCGAACGCAAGGCTCGCGCGTCCTCACCGTTGTGAATCTTGCGTCTCATGCGCTCTGTGATTAATAAAGCCGGTTTGCGCCCAAGAATATTGCGCTTTCGTCAGACAGCAGCGCATACTTGCATATGCGAAAGCGTAACGTAGGCAGCCAGCTAAAGCCACATATTGGGCTGAATTCAGACCCTTCCGTAACGCATTCTGGAACCACCTTCAGCTTTAACGGACTCATGCTAACTACTCCTCCTTAGAAGTTATCCACAATGCTCAGCTCGTTCAAAATGTTCAAAGATCTTAGCTCTTCAACCGCGACTCGCAAATTCGTCAACGTCTATCTATTTTTCAGCCATGGACTATATGGTCTGATAAGGTTTGGGTTATAGAAAGGTTAGGAAGGTTTATATTAGGTTGGCACATAAGTTTTGCAACTTTTCCCGTAACTTTTTCCTATTCTATGTAGCAATCTCATTTTGTGGCATCATGTAGATCGTGATGTAAGCTGCAAGTCTGCGCAAACCGTTTGATTTTTGATAACATAGTACAAAAAATCTAAGCATTTTTGAAAACTGCTGAAAATCGAGGTTTCACGATTTTTTGGCAAACATAAAGCCCTACGAAACCTGATTCAAACATATGAAAAAGCAGTTATAGGCAGCATGTAGCTGGAAGCTGGCACATTAAAATCAGTGGAAAAGAAATGAAATTTAAACACAAATTAAGATGGGACGCCTTTGAGAAGTTGAACAAGTCAAATGCGTCAAGTTTTGAAGGCAATTTGTCGATAACTGAACTGCGAAAAGTCAGAATTCGCTAGAACTTTGCATATAGGGTAATCCTATGCGGTTAACACGAATATCACATTTATTTGTCGCTAAAATGAAATTCATCTTTTGATTTCACGAACGAGGCCTTTTCATGCGAAACGGATCTCATTTTTGTGATCAGCATGTTAAATAAGCCCTATAGGCCAAGTTTCAGCAAAATCTGATGCATTCTAAAAATTTTGCTGTAGTACCGTAAGCTTACCGTAATCCTCACATAAGATGGTAAAACTCGGCAAAAATGTGTGCATTGGAAGCTTACATCATATTCCTTATATTGCCAAAAAATGAATGCACTACGTTCAAATAGGCAAAAGTTATATAAAAAGTTGCATTACTTATGTGCCAACCTAATACTTCTTTATTGACTGATATTTTGTTATTACCGCCTTCGTGAGGGAGATGGATAGTACAGAACGGAAGTCCGAAGAACTTAGGACTTCAGACTTGACTGAGAGGAGTCATATCATTACTCGTTTGTCTTATTATTCACTCTTGTGAAGTACGTCTTCTCCCAATCCTGTTCCAATCTCATTTCTGCTTCACGAGTGATATCCATAACTTGAGAACCCGGAAGCGGAGCAGTAAAGCTCATGTCATGCCGCATTACCCTCATTCTGCGTTTTAAAAGTGCACAACTTTCACTGTGGCGGAAAACAGCTCGACAAACAAGATATAGGAACACTCAGTGTGGTACATGTCCACGCAAATAAAAAAATAAGATATCACTTTTGATTCATGTCGATGAAAAGGTATCCCTTTTCCCATGTGAACTGATCGTTGTTCATCGTGGACTAATATGACCTTATCTTCTGGCGACTTTACTACCACCGATTCTATACTCTAATAGGCCCTTGTCACCTTTCTTCAAAGTTGTTTTGATCTACTTATTGATAGGAAGATATGCTTTTTCAAGCACCAGATCTACATGCAGAACATATAAAGTTGGTTGAGGTTTTGTTTTGGATTACTACAACCTACTTTTTGGTGTAGTGGACACTACTGCCCCCTATTATAAATTTTTAATCAGCTCTTTGTTCGTCTCCTTTGCCCGTACTGAATTTAAAAGTCGGTTCGAAAACCTTCTTTCTGACTGATGCAGTCCTATGGGCTTATTCTGTTGGAAACAGCTACACTCCAAACAATTAGAGGCAAAACACGTTTATTCGATCGAGCAAAACCTCAAATTTGGATAATTGTGCCCTAGCCATTGAAATATGAATCCGAACAAGAAAAAACGTAAAAGCATCTAGATAAAGTGCATTGATTAAGTGATCTGTGGAGCAGCGGGACAGGCATATATGAATGGAAGCAGAAGTATGTACCGAGTTGATTACTTGTGTTAGGTACCCTAATTTCACGCGTATAGGATTCGGGGAATTTTTTCTACAATCGAACAGCACGACTTTGCGACCGAAAAACTATCTACAGTGCTGCATATTGCCTGAGAGTATAGTGCGGCATAAGTTTCGTTTTCCGAAACACAACGAGCAGGCTGAGCGGCACTCTTGAAAGACCGAAAAAGGTGCGTTTTATACCCGTGAAATTCGGGCAATGGGTTGAGAACCAAGAGCTCTTGTGAAGGGAGTCAACAAGGTAAATTATGAAAAAATGATACGTCATAGGTTTGCACCTAGATGTTGCCTTTCTATCGTTTTTGAACTTGTTGTCCATTAAGGTCGCCGTGATGCAAAAGATTACAACATACAAGACTTGCAAGATTTGAAGTTCGTACTGTAACTATGCTATATATCCTGTTTATCATTCGCAATATGATCTCAACGCGCGGCATGCCACTGGTACGCCGTCTACAGTCGAATCATCTCATATGGTCATGTGTGCACCTGCACACACCGTCCACCTCATCCTAGATTTGCAATCGCAAAACGCACGAGACTGACCGATTGCCATCGCTTACATCATTTTGAGGTATAGTACCAAAAGGAGAGAAAACGTTGAAAACACTTTGAAAACATTTGCATAAAGAGTTGCTTCATGAATTCAGAATGGGAACACCAAAGGTGGCGCGTGCACATTGCATATATTGGCTTCTTTTTACCACTCTAACATCTCCCTACACGTATAATGGTCCAAAATTGCCAACAGAGTGGACGGAACGTGATACGCTTGTAACAAACAAGACATAAGTTTCATGCTTAGCTACCTACACTCTTTCTCTTCTATAGATGCGATATAGTGTGTTTACAGGTAATACTTTATCAGATGACGATAGGTATCGTTCTACAATTGTTTTTGAATAATCGACGAATGTCTTATCTGCTGTATCGATTGTATTCGTATTTCTATTTGTCAATACTTACAAATGCAAAGGATGTTTGAACTGCAAGTTTTGGACCTGCATTCTGAATGCTTCGCTTGTAACGCTTCCAGAGGGACTCCATGAATGCAATGCCGCATCAGAAATATTACGACATAAATATCATTTTTGTCTAAACTCAAATGCCGTATTCGGCAACGAATCTTAGAGTCTGAACTGTTACATTTACGCAAAGTTTTTATGTTGTTATTTACCTTAGCTGTTTATGGTAGTTTACTGGAGGCAGTGGAAAGCCTGCAGTAGGAAAATAGTTGTTTAGAAAATTTTACAAAAGGAGTTTCTGCTGCATTATGATGAAAGCTACATTATGATGAAAGCTACATTATGATGAAAGAAACTCAGCCTACATTTCTTGCAAGTTCCCTTGTAAAAAAATCTTGAGAACCAAGAGCTAAGGCAAGATTTTGTGATTATCCAATTTACCACGGTTCAATCGACCCAGTCTAACCTAGCAAAGGAAAACTTTTCTCGGTGCTTTTGCTCAATACTCTTCAGAATCTCAGATGCGAGATTATTCGCTGTTCGAGAAAGTTCTTGGACCTTGGTCACCATAAAAATATGTTGTTCTGTTTGATGCTCGTGTAACTGTTTCAAACTGCATAGAATACTAAATGATTTCTCTCAGTTCCATCGTATGGTTGTGTCATCCAGCAACACAACACCTGCTCAACGTGCAAGATCCAATATTTATGAATAGCATTGTGTATTCAAATTTATGTATCCCATTCAGATAGCTACAACATGTCAGCTGCTCTTCCAACATTTCACCGAATCCCATTGTTGAAGAGGTGTTCTTTCTATGCAAGCCAAAAACTTCTACACACAAGCATATCCATTGAAGTCTAATTGCATCTCAAGCAAGAATAAGTGTGATATCCTCGCATCAAATTATTTAGACGGCTTGTGATCGTAAAACTTTTCTGCTCTTTGATAGCAAGCCATATTAGGTTGTCTCAAGCTCTACCTGTTTCGAAGTGCTATAATCTACAAATTCTTGGCGTTTATAAGCCTTGTTCGTGATTATTGCAACAACTGTGAGAAAGGTTGTCCCATCCCTCAGATCGACAATCACTAGTTTTGCGAAATCTCACTATAAAAAAACCATGATTCGGATCGCAATAAGCTTTTTCACATTTGCTAAATATGAAAAGAATTTACTCTTTGCTCTCTCTCTATGAAGGCTAAAAAGTCCATTTTTGAAATTTTTTTCTCGTTGCAGAACATCAATTAGTTTTTTTCATTGTCTTAAAGGCAGTGCTCGGCAAAACCAAACATCCCGAAATTTTGATATGGAAAGTTGCTTGCATCTCAAACATAAGCAGGTCTGAGCGCACTACATGCTGTCCCTACCTAGAAAATTGCCCCTAGAAGCCATTCTTACACGCGTTCCAGACGAGCTTGCGGTCCCCTTGCCACCGTCAGAGGCGGCATGCTGCAATGTTATATCCTGCAATCCTGCAACGACTCTACGTCTCTAACCATGGCGGGGAGTGGTCCACTCGTCCAAATTCAAAATGAGAACCCTTCAGCGCATCGAATTACCCCAGGTAAGCGAAAAAACTTCAGGTCGAGGATTTGCCGAGCCACTGCCTTTAATATGGGATGTGCTAGACTCAGTCCTGCCGCGAGAAGCAAAATTTCATAATATTAGGTTGTTTCATTAGTTTTTTAAAGTATGATTTTTTTCCGCAATAAGTCACACAATTCTCAATACTGATCAGAATAGACGGCACCGCTCAATGGAGCAAAGCAAGCTCTATAAGATGTCTGTAAGCGTTCGCATCAGCTTCAGCATCATGAACTAGAAGCCGAAATAAATTTTGCCCGAAAGATAGAAATTTTTTTACTTTGTTCAAAGAGAAATTACGAGATTTCAAACTCGCTCACTCATATACACTAACAATGAAACATTCATATAAGCTGCATTTGTTTCTGTGCTTGAAACCGAGGAATAACTTTCAAATTTTCAAAAAAAACGATGCTGCGCTGTTCTCACATAAGTGAATGTATATCACAAGTCTTTAGAAGTGTAATCACAGATTTTCAGCTTTCTACAAACTTTGGTTTCCGAGAATTATTGATTTCAACATAAAACACCCTAACAAAAAGAACTAAATTCAGTAGGGTAATTTTCAGGAACTAGCGCTTTCAAGAAGGTCTACCAGTGTCTTTCTGAAGGCCTGTAGCATACATTTACCAATGTGAGAACAGCGCAGCAGTGCTTTTGTGGGAGCTTGAAATTTTGTAGTTTTTTCGGTTTCTATTGGGTTGTTGCACAATTCTTGCACTAAAAATAGAAAAAAGTGTTTCAAAAATTTTATATCAGACTAGTAAATCCACAGAATATGCTCTTTGTTACTCATATCGAAGTATAATAGTATTTTTATAGTACATTTTAGAAAATCAATATGAAACAAAATCAATAAGTCGGTTTGGAAAATCGAAAATTGCAACTATCCAGAGATATCCAGTAACTACTAAGTTCTCTCAGCTAAAAGGACATGTTATAAACCCAAGACCAAATATAAATTGAAATTTAGTGAAGGTTTTAGCAATCTTTGACCAAAAAAATCAAAGAATCACTTTTTGGGTACTTCTCTTAATTCAGCTTACATATCCATATGCCCTCAAGCCATCTTGAAGTGAGAACCTGCAAAAAGCGCAAATCCCTTCTCTCTATTGTGCATCAAATTAGAATATTTCATTCAAGCTGGATGAAGCAACAAAATTGCAAAAATTTGGTGCAAGAATTATGCATCAACCTGATAGCACATAACACAGCAATGGCACTAAATGTTTTGTGAGTGTATTTGCATGAGCAAGTTTGGGGTCTGGTAAATTTTATTTCACGAAGATATAAATTTTCGATTTCTTGGGCATTCCGAGAGCTCTCAGATTTGGGCTTCTAACCAGAGCTCGGCACAGCTGGCTTGTAGGAAAGCCTTATATCGTTTCTGAGACAAAAAGCAAAGGAGGTATGGTTTTTGAGGTTGAGAAGACACAAAAATCGCAGGTATTTTTGTCGACGTTTTTTGATGTTTTTTTACGTTTAAGATCTAAGGTCAAGAGGGACTTCGTTTTTTTGCAATTTCCAAAAGCCATCCCGTGCCAGGCCCTGCTTCTAATTAATGATGTGCTAAAGCGTGCCACTTACTCCTATCTTACAAAGCTTGCTTTGCTCTGTCGAACGGTAGCCTACATCTTAATTAGAACTAATGGTTGTGAATTGATTTGAATAACTTATGAGACAATCTCATATTCCGCCTCTAATTCTTTTGCATTTGTAAGGACTGAAACAGTATGTTTGGTTTTTGCAAAAATTTCTAAGATTAAGATTCTTTGATATCTGTATTCTGATATGATGTAACATGAGTCCTTAGCCAACAATGCATATGTTTCTAAAATCCGTACTTTGCTATGGATATCATGGTATCGGGAGAGCGAGCGGGCGTAGTGGTATAAGGCGCCGCTATGGCCAGATCGGACCAAGGTTCGATCCTGCCCCTGGGCCAACTAAGCCCTCTAACCTCCGGGGCAGGTAAATTAGTACTCAGAGTATTCTGGGAGGATAAAAGCACTGACTTGGTAATCGGCGGGTCCCCGCAAGTCATTGTAGAAGGCTCGCACGCATTCAGTAGCCTCTTCGACTATGAAGTACGGTGAGTTCGGCGCATGCTCGCAGAAAGGTTGGAGACGTCAAATCCTTTATCCTTTTATCCTTTATCATGGTATCATAGAAAGCAAAGAGAAGAATTCCACGCTAGCTTCGATGCCATTCGAAGCACATGATCTGAAAATTACATAGAAAACTAAAAAAAAGCTTATAATGACCGGAGCAATGTTTACGACAACATTTCCAGTAAAACTAACAGTTCAGAGAAGAAAACGGTTGAACTTTTGGAACACTTAATGTTAACATTTCAACACTTTAATCTTCAGATATAGTTGTTGAAACACATATGTTTTACATTAGCAAAAAAGTTCGGAGAATGTGAGCTCATTCTTACTGTTGTTACAAGCGAAAACTATAAAATTTATGTAATGCTGTACAGGTGCCAAGGCTTCGAATGTATTACTATTTGAAGCAAAGCACGTAGCAAATAGTTCGGAGTAAGCCAACCCTCCAGAAAATAAATTTTTGGACTATTCAAGTGAGATAACTGGGAATAATCATCAAATTTCAAGTGTTGTTTTACAGTTGTTCTACTTACATTGCCTTCTCACAATTTGAATCCTACTGCATATTTATTATATATGTTCCACCTCGAATATAACCGGTCTTATGTCGAATGTAACAAGAGAATTTGTAAAAAGTGCTTGGTAACCCGATACTTAATCCCAAATCATTCTTTGTGCCTAAGTACGGCTGTCTTACAGGTTTCTATCTAAATGGAAAATTGTTCGGTAAAATTAATTTCTCATTCGTGCCTTCCACAAGCTCCATTTACTAAGTTTTTTTCATGTGATTCACATATTTCGCATGAGATGTTGATAAAGTAGTGGTGACAGCCAATATGGGATTTACTCTATTAAGCAAGAAAAGTTTCTGTGTTACATAGAACTAGTGAAGAAAATGATTTTTCAGGTTTATGTAGGAGTATCATCGTAGTTGTAGCGTCTATGAAAATGAAGACTATTTTCGGATTCATGACTTTGATTTCGTTTGTGAAGGCGATCATCGACAGCGACTATAACTCCATTGAAGAAGAGAGGTCTCTAGAGCTGTCATATGTGCCAGAAGTAAAAAAGCCTTCGCGATATAGGTGAGCGGAGTAATTTAACAATATTGTGCAAGTGAAAGAAGGGTGACATGATGCCGAAAATTTTCTTCAAAAAAAAGCTTTATTGCACTTGTGCTTGAGTTGGGGTGTGGTGCAAGAGGAACGATAGCAATTGCCAGCCGCTACTGCCAATGCAGTATTTGCCTCACATCGCGCGAATTTTGGGCTTGTAAAAATGACTGGATTTAAAATAAATGATTTACACAATAACTTCTGCTCAGAGCCCGGTGATAAGTGCAATTTGATAATGTTATTGTTGAAAAAAACTTGAAATACTCAAAGTTTTACCTTCGATATCTTTCTTGGCATTTTAAAACTTGTTTTCACGCCTTTTTCTCAAGCAAACGGAATAATTTTGATATTCCTGTCTGGATGAAAACATAAAAGAAGAAAATGCCCTGATCTTCTGCATGCTAATGGACAAAAATGACGGTAAAAGATAATCTACCTTATCAAGATCCTAAAAAATAGAGAGTTCTGTTACAGAAACTGCACACGAGACACGGATATTATTGATCAGCTTTTGAATGGCACAGGCTACAATAAATTCCGGATTCCGCGTATGAAGAATTTTTGGGACTTATCAATTTTTTATTGCAATTCTTGCGAAATTTATAGGAATGACTGGAATGACAGTTACTGTGGAAATCTGGATTCAAGCCATTAATTCTATAGATGAAATGACAAACGACTTTGATATGGATATCTATATAACTGAAAGATGGCTTGATCCAGCGCTCAACTTTGAAAAACTCTCTCCTTGCAAAGGTGAGGGACTGATTATTTATGGCCGTCTGCGTCCAGGGTTTCATGCCAGTGCCGCACCAGTGCTAGCGTCGTGCTAATGCCATATAACGCCGTACCGCTCAGATAATCGCCGGGGGCAGGCGGTCCGCAAACTCGCGCTTTTCTGCAAGCGGTCAGCAGAATTTTGGGGCGTGGCCAAACCTTCAGCGAGCGGTACTTCCTTTACAGTCTAATGTTCTGCCAGCGGGCAGCAACACAGAATTTTCTGCAGGCGCTCGTCAAATAATCTCTTTCAGCGAGCGCTAGTCAAATTTTCAGCTGGCGCACTGACGGTTTTAAGCAGTTTCGGGCGTACGTCGAGCAAAGGTGAGACTCTACATGTCATCGATGGTTTAATTACTCAAGTTTGAGGTACTTTCTCTCAGCGGAAAGTACCTGAGGGCTGTGCGATCTTCCACAAAGGATCGTACGGCCCTCGAAAATTTTGCATATTCTCGCGGAGTCCGCGAGAATCCGGCCACTGCGCCGCAGCTAATCTATAAGGGAACCGCGATTGTTTTCCAAGCATTCGTCTAAAATTTCGCTAAAATTCTTCCAAACATCTGCAAGCGGACCGCAAGAAATCAGCGAACTATTTTTCCGGTGCCCGCCCGCCCATAAATCGCATGGCCGCCTGCCCCCGCCGATTATCTGAGCGGAAGCTGCCGCCGAGATTGGTCGATCAACTCAGACAATCGCTGGGGGCAGGCGGGCACCGGAAAAATAGATTGCTGATCTCTCACACCCCGCTCGCGGATTTTTTGGAAAGCAATCAGGAGTTTTCGGAAGACCGCTTGCTGAGTTCTCGATTCCTCAGAGATTCAGCAATATATCTGCAAAAGATAAGAGCGAAGAAAATTCAACAGGCGGTCTCTCAAAAATCAGCTGAATCAGCAAGCGGTCTTCCGAAAAGTCCTGATTGCTTTCCAAAAAATCCGCGAGCGGGGTGCGAGAAATCAGCAATCTATTTTTCCGGTGCCCGCCTGCCCCCAGCGATTGTCTGAGAATACGTAGCTATAAGTGATAACCAGAGTCAAGCAAGGGGTGTGGCACACGATCGCTGGTTACGACCCCCCCCCCCTTATTGCTGTCTTAATAAGATCCTCCCCCCTGAATCATATACCTAAGATACCTCAAGGCCCTGTCAAACATAATGGGCAACATAACCATAATTAGCATGTCAAATAACCCTCGTAGACAAAGTGTGAGCGAATTCTGAAGATTCAAGATACTAGGCTACCTAAGTGAAATGGTCATTTTCCAACATGATTAACTTTGTTTCAAGGGTAAACTAGCTTTCCGTTTTTGCACTCAAGACAAAGCACTACTCCTTATTTGTCCATCTCAGAAATCCCGCTTCGGAAGACCTCCAAACTGTGGAATTAGAAGCCAACCAAAATCTCATTTTTCCCATTTTCCGCTTTTTATCGCTGTGCTTTCACCAACTATTACTCAGAGCAAAAAGACGAATCAGGTTTTGAACCTTCCTATGGAATGTGAGAGATTTAGGCTATTAATTCATATAAATAGTGTTCGCTAAAAATGTTTTTGATATAGTTAACAGGGTGTGGTACCACTCCTAAAAAGTTGTGGCAACTAGCTTTCTGAGTGCAAAAACGGAAAGCTAATTCACCTTTGAAACAAAGTTAACCATGTTGGAATATGGCCATTTCACTTTGGTAGCCTAGTATCTTGTATCTTCAGAATTCGCTCAAACTTTGTCTACAGGGGTTAATTGACATGCTAATTATGGATATGATACGAATATTATGTTATCACTATTATCAGATTACCTTACTACGACTCCCTCCCCTTTTGACTCCTCAATACTGACCTCCAGGTGTGGCGTGCCACACCCCACGCTTGACCCTGGTGATGACCAATACACGCTGACGCGGCAATGGAACGCCGCCGGTAGCTGGGCACCGGTACCCGGTAAACTCTGGAGGCAGCCCAAGAAATGTTTCCAACCTACCATTGGAGATATCGAAGAATTTGAATGCTTTTTAGGTAATCTGTCCCTCAGTCATCAAGTCTTGGATCGCATGTGGACGCCCAATAGCTGCTTTATAAACAGCAAAGTTGCACAAATTCATGAATCCCCTTTCAAGTGATTACATTTTTTTCGAAAATTTTGCTGTGCGGCTATTGCAATTAAGGAGTGTGTTTCTTATGTTATTTCCAAACGGCAGCGTTATGGTCAATTATCGGGTACGAGTAAAAGGACCTTGTACAATGGAGCTTAGCAATTTTCCTCTTGATTTACAAAAGTGCGGGTTGGTATACGAGAGGTAAGCAGCTTTGGATATGTGATGCACAAGCACTGTACATCTTTTCCAGCTTTAACTACAATAATCAGGAAGTTCGAATGCGTTGGTTTGACGAAGATCCAGTGAGGCCATTGTCTCCTATCACATTACCAGACTTTGATCTCTTCAGAATTTCAGCTACTAGGAAGGAAGAGGTTAGCGCCTAAGATGAAAGTACGATTACGATCTCAGTCTGAATAGTATGCTATAGCTCAGATAATCCCTAATTCCCCGGGGGGGGGGTCGGCCGGGGAGAATGCGAATTTTGAGCAAGCGGGCACCGGAAAAATAGTTCGCTGATTCTTGCGGACTACTTGCAGATATATGGAAGAATGTTGGCCAATTTCTAGACGAATGCTTGGAGTACACTCGCGGTTTCCTTGTAAATTAGCTGCGGCGCGCTGGCCACATTCTCGCGGATTCTCCGCGAGAATATGCGAAAATGAAGACCATGAAGACCGCACGGTCCTTTGTGGAGGACCGCGCAGTCCCCAGGTACTTTCCGCTGAGGGAAAGTACCCCAAACTTGAGTAATTAAACCATCGCCAAAAAGTTGCGGACAAGTCGCCTTCATTCCTTCATCGCTCATTTTCAGATTGAAAACAAAGATGAAAAAATGTTTGGATTGCATATGGTGATAGAGCTCTTCAAGAGCTACAATCTACATGCTGCGCTTTATCAAAAACATGTGTCCTAAAAATTGTAAAAATTGTTTTATAAAAAAGGTCCAAAAATGGCCGCGTCACTATGTTGCGGACAATGATTCTTCGAACGCGAAAATTTTCTTTTAGGTCTTTTTTGTAGCAAAAACAAAGGTTCTCCGGACAGGTAAGCATACTATATTGTAGAACTCATCGAGGACAATAATTGGGTGATGGTTATTCCCAAAAAAATCCGAGCCTGAATTTTATTTTGCTTCTTTCCAAAAAATAACTTCTAATTCCCTGCTTCAAGTCAAATTTCTTCACATGAAAACCCAATCAAGACATTCCAACAAAGCAATTTGGATAAAATGGATGCCCTTTGCCATCTCCTATGCATCGGACGTGTGCTGGTGAGTTTCTTCGCTGGAAATAGCTTTTGACAGTGCGTGCACATGACCCCAACTGCACCTCACCACTGACTTGCACCGCTTTGCAGGCTTGTAGCTCGGCCAGCAGTCACTCTGCGAGCCTGCTAGTAGGCTCATTCGAAAACGCTTGACTTCCTGGACACGAAGGTATGCAAAAGAGTTGAATAGGAGAAACAGCGAGAAATGGCGGATGGGGTGAAAAAGCGCAGCTAGAGGTTATTGGAGCGGAGGCTCTTATCAACACCAGGACATTTCTGAAACTTCGGAACGGATCTATTACAAAAGCATTGACAGTTTTCAACTTCTAGGATGAAACTTGTAGCGAAAGAAGCTCTGTTCAACATTAGCTGGAAATCCTTAACCTACCACTGAAGCTGCGCTTTTTCACCCCATCCGCCATTTCTTCGCTGTTTCTCCTACCCACTCTTTTGCATACCTTCGTGTCCAGGAAGTCAAGCGCTTGGAATGAGCCTACTAGCAGGCTCGTAGAATGACTGCTGGCCGAGCTACAAGCCTGCAAAGCGGTGCAAGTCAGTGGTGAGGTGCAGGTGGGGTCATGTGCACGCACTGTCAAAAGCTATTTCCAGCGAAGAAACTCACCAGCACACGTCCGATGCATAGGAGATGGCAGAGGGCATCCATTTTATTCAAATTGCTTTGTTGGGATGTCTTGATTGGGTTTTCATGTGAAGAAATTTGACTTGAAGCAGGGAATTAGAAGTTATTTTTTGGAAAGAAGCAAAATAAAATTCAGGCTCGGATTTTTTTGGGAATAACCATCACCCAATTATTGTCCTCGATGAGTTCTACAATATAGTATGCTTACCTGTCCGGAGAACTTTTGTTTTTGCTACAAAAAAGATCTAAAAGAAAATTTTCGCGTTCGAAGAATTATTGTCCGCAACATAGTGACGCGGCCATTTTTGGACCTTTCTTATAAAACAATTTTTACAATTTTTAGGACACATGTTTTTGATAAAGCGCAGCATGTAGATTGTAGCTTTTGAAGAGCTCTATCACCATATGCAATCCAAACATTTTTTCATCTTTGTTTTCAATCTAAAAATGAGCGATGAAAGAATGAAGGCGACTTGTCCGCAACTTTTTGGCGGTCACTGTATGTACCCAGTTTATGCGCAATAGAATGCCGCTAGGATACCGCTTTGAAGAGAATGAGTTGTTCTTTTAGGTAAAAATGAAAGTGTGCAAATCCATCGGGAAACCATGAGTTATGAATTTGTAAAATTTTTGCGAACGAACTTTCGACCTAGTATATGAGGTATTCAGAAAAAGAGCGCGAATTCTGTTAAAAAAGAAAAGAAACTTTTTTGTTTCCCTGGTTGCAGTCAACTGCTTATTGACTCTTTCTATATGTTGGCCTGATTGTACAATTTTGTCGCCCGTGACATTACGTTATTACATTATTTTAAGTGTCCCGTAAGTTACTGCGAGCAACTTATGGAAGTTTTGTGTAATTCTTCGTACTTGTGCACTATTTTTGTATGTTTAACTTATGAACTACCAGATATTAAGATATTATTATTGAGATATTACTTGAACTGACCACTGAACGTGGCATTTAAATGGACAATCTTCTGACTGTGTAACTTGCAATCTTATAGGCACCGTCCACCCAAACTTCTGAATTCCATGTTTTTACCGTTTCAGGGCCTTTTTACACCCCTAATTCCGAATATCAAATTGA
Organism: Cylicocyclus nassatus; assembly: GCA_958299035.1. Taxonomy (NCBI): domain Eukaryota; kingdom Metazoa; phylum Nematoda; class Chromadorea; order Rhabditida; family Strongylidae; genus Cylicocyclus; species Cylicocyclus nassatus. Next base: position 20,220,323 of record CATQJL010000305.1, on the reverse strand, counting down.
AAAGCCGCGAAAACCCCCGTTTCCAGAATCCGCAAGGCCAGTTCTCCGAAACGGTGATTAGTTGGGTGCGCACGGATGGGTGGGACGAACGTTACGCCCTCTCAAAGGGGAGGAGCCGAAGTGGCAAAACTGTCATCCGAGCGATTTTCGAGGCAATTTTCTCGCTTCAGAAACAACTTCTACCAGCGCGATTTGGACAAGTATACAGTTGAGAGCAGAGTCAAGCGTGTGATGCTACTGTGGCAACGGGAGGTCGTAAAGGGAGCATCGGCGGTGGGGGGGGGGGGGTAAGAGAGGATGGTCCGAATTAAAAAAGTGTGGAGGGCATGAAATAAGCTTCTTAGTCGCAAACATTCTCTACTCCTTAAAGGCAGCGTCCAGGCAGATCTGGACCCATGGGGATTTTAGGCGGAAATTACTTTTGGGGCCCTAACTAAGGCACTGCCCAAGCGGGAGCGGAGGTAGTGCTCTAACGGCTGAGATATTCCCCTCGAAACTGGATCCCGCGATCGTATTCGCATGGATTCATGGCAGTTTCGCGCCCATGTGTCCAGACTTGCCTGGACGCTGCCTTAAAAAAACAGCATTTTTCTCCTTGCAAAAAAGGTGTCGCAGACGGGGATCGAACTTGCTGGCCACAAGTATGACCGAAGATTTCAAAGACACTTTCAGAAGCTAATACTAGGCATGTATGAGTGACAAGAATGTTAAATGTGTCAATTGGCCTAGAAATCCTGGTTCTGAAGCATCACTGAAGTCTCACACTCTCGACAAAATTGCTCATCTCTACCAGCGATGGCCATCAATAATTTTTAAAACTTTTTTGTTATGTCTTTCAAGGGCCTAAATTTACCTATACTTTGGAGATGCTCTGCTACAGTTGTGCAAAATCTGGTTATATTTCATAGTCTGTGGATTTTTTCAAAATTTTATTAGCTTGTTACACAAGTCTTGTTACACTTTGATTCTTATGGCAATAAGCCATGCACGTCATATTCTTTACAAGGCTCCAGGTACTATTCGATAGAGCAAAGCAAGCTCTACAAGATAGTTTGCAAAAGTTCGCACCAACTTTGACCCAGTGTAAGTGTGCATCCAAAATCTGAGCCGTACTGAAGGCTCAAAAAATCGCAAAAAATTCATATCTTTGTTCAAAAATTCCTACGAACCTCCAACTTGCTCATAAAAATTGCACACCACATCGGACCCTCACATGTACCGTTGCTGTATTTTTTCCCCATCTAGAAACTGGAAAAACGAAAAACTTTTGTTTTTCCAAAAACGAAGCTATGCTGTTTCTATTCACGGAGCGTACATTACAAGCCCTTAGAAGTACAACCGTAAATTTCCAGCTTTCAGAAGTCTTAACTTTCGAAAATTAGCTACTACAGCATTGAACACCCGCGTGAAACAAATTTGGTATTTTTCGAGAACTTCAGAAAAGCTGAAAATTCACGGTTATACTTCAAAGTGGTTGTAGTTTACAGCTATATGAATGTAATAAAAACAGCATAGCTCCGTTTCTGTAAAAACAAGAAAAATTTCGCTTTCTCGATTTCTAGATGAGGAAAAAACAGCAGGGCTGGATATGAGTGTCCGATGTGGTGTGCAATCTGCGTGAACAAGTTGGGGATGCGGGTAATTTTTATGAACGAAACTATGATTTTTCCCTATTTTTTTGAACCTTCGGTGCAACTCACATTCCGGATGCAAATTTAGTGGGTCAGAGCTAATGCGAACTTTTGCATACCATCTTAGAACTTACTTTTCTCTATCGAATGGTACTATGTAACCCTATTAAAATTATGAAGTTCGCGAATTATCGTCGTAAGAAATTGAAGTGTAACAAGACTTATGTAACAACCTAATATATATGCCAACAAAAAATGAAAAAAGGGGGTCGTATAATGGGTCGCATCTAAACTTTTTTGCCGCTAGGAAGGCCTGCTCGCTGCAATTTTGCTGTATTACGGGGCCACCCTCCTACTTTCTATCAAAAAAATTTTTAGGCTGTTTCATGACTTCTCCGGTGAGTTACAAAATCTCAAGCTTAAGAATACCAGTTTTTGCTTTTTAGGATCTCATCTAAATGTGCGAGATCACTGCTCCTCAATGGCTGAAACTTTTTCCATGGATAATATGGGCAGAATACAACACAGCCTAAGCATTACAGCCTCTCAGTCTTTCCCTGACCTTAGTTACGAATTTTCAAAGTTCCGTGCTCATGCACGTTTTTAGCATCGTTCTGGAAGGCGCTAAAACGGTTATTTTCGCAGGAAAATCTGTGTAATAGACAGATGGGTACCTTTAGGGGGGTCCTAAATGAGGATCCCGGATCGCATCAGCACGCTTGACCCTGGTTGGGAGACCCACCACTGTTAGGCCTCAAAATCTCATCAACCCCACAAGCATGAGGAGGTGGGCGGTTCTAAAGGCAGTGAATCGGCAAAACTCAACAACTCAGGGTTTTGACGCGGTAGGTTGCTTATCACCCAAATAGGAGAACAAGGCAATCCGGTTGCAGAGCATGCCTTCTCTGTCGTGGAAATTGCTCTCAGACTTACACGCGCAAATCAATCTTACTCGCGCTCGGACGAGTTGACAATTCTCCTTTTACCATTGGAGGCTGCCAACCGCAATGCTACAACCATTGGGTCCCGCAAAGATTCAGCATCTTCAGCCTTGCTCCACACGTCCAATTTCGAAACATTACAAAACGATCGTTTTCGCCATTTTCAGGCTCTCTTAGGGAACGGCCTTAGGTTGCCGGTAACGGCTGTTGAGGTTGTCGAGGTTATCGAGGTTTTCAGGGTTGGTTGCTGAGGTTGCCGAGGTTGCCATCGTTGTAAGACCTCATGGTAGCCTCCACGTTTCGCGCGCTCTCTAAGCTGTCTTTGAGCCCCCGGCAACGCCGACAACCTCGGCAACCCCGACAATCTCGACAACCACGACAACCTCGACGACCTCGACAACCGTTGCCGGCAACCTATGGCTGTTCGCTTAGGTGAATTTTCGGGACTAGCCCATTGGATAACTCCAGGTAAGAGACAATTTGATCAGGTCAAGGTTTGCCGAACCACTGGCATTACGTCTCGGAAAGTCCTTCTGAATGGATTGGCTAAATTTAAATCGGCGCAATAGGGTTTACTCGGGTCACTATTCCAAAAACTCCAACCTACAAAACTTCATGCTTGCATCTCACTCTCGTAGCAGACCAATGATGCGAACAACATAAAAATTTATTTGTAGCCTTACCCTGCCGGCATGTGGGACGAATTACACATGCAAATAATGTTCGAAAGAAGATTTATATGGTATTTTATGCAAGCGTATCTCCCAACATACTTGACTATCTTTATTAGGTAACTGGTTGATGTACTGCTATAGAGGAATTCAACCTAATCATAGCTTTTATAGCTGGATTTCCTTCTCTCTGGGATCCCAAGCAATGCCAGCTCGCACAATGTTAGGTGTCAATGCACTAATAGCTATGATTTTCCAGTTTGGCAATATCATGAGGAACCTACCGCGAGTGTCATACGTGAAAGCAATTGGTAAGCTGCAAGTTTTCGTTTGAGTAGAAAATTCGCGTGATGAGTGCTGCATTGGGTAATTTGAACTCCTGGTTTATATACTCCGCGAGTGAAGTGGTAGTTATAATTTCGTGGTGAATTTGCAATACTTCAATTATATAATATATCTTTGAAAAACCCTCCACTGTTGAGAATTTAGATGTTTGGATGCTGGCATCAATGACATTTATCTTCTGTAGCCTTCTTGAGTTGGCGATTGTTGGTTACAAAGTACGAGTGACAAGTAAGGGGTCCAACAAGGTGGCAACGAGGAAGCCGCAGGTCGATAAATCTTGAGTCTAAATGTATTATACTCCGATTTTAGAAAGTTTTCAACTTTCAGCTGCCTTCTGATGGATCACCGAGAGGCTCCGCCATTTATGAAAAGAGATTCATGTTTCCAGCTGGATGTAATGTACAACAAGCATTGGCTAAGGTAAGGTTTTTTTAATCTATAACGCTACGAAGTGAAAGCCACTTTTGTTTCATCGTTTGTTCTGCTCATCCCTGCTCATCAGCCGGGAGGAGGATTTTATAGAAATACCTAATCACCAAATTATCTCAGGGTTGGGCCAGACTGAGTGGCGTACGCGACGTATGCATCGTTCGCCTCACATCTTTATGCACAGGAAAGTACGCCACTAGTCTGGCTCAACCCTCAGTCGAATGAATATCGCAATGATAGGGTTGAAAAACAAAGTGAAGCTGTGATTACCGAGTCGCTGAAAGAATAGACATTAGGGGCACTATGCAATGCATTTATTATAAGTATGTGGTTTAAAGCCAGAAAAGTTTATTAACACAGCAACGCATGTTTCCCCCTTCAAGCCTGCAACCACCATTGACAGTTGTCGCGGATTGAGTTCTGTCCGAAGTCTAACACAGTGCATTCCAAGTAACTTCGTTTCGGGCACACAGCGAAAGAAACATTGTAGAACGTGCTGAACACACATACACCTGGACTTCAGGCATGCTCATCTGCTTCACTATTAAGGTAATACATGAATAACATGCTCCAAACAAGATTTAATTAATGCTCAAATGAAACAAACAGTTTGTTTACAACGCACAGTCAATGACGCCTTGTGTGGAGCGCGAATGTACAATATCCCTGACAACAACAATATCACGTTAAAAAATTGGATACTTATGCATCATTTTACCTATTTTTATGAAGTTGACTGCATGCCGTATCCCGTACCGCGGGGGTTGAACGTAAAGCATGTCTGGCGCATAGCTGCCGGGGTGACTTGGGCTCGAATTATTGAACCCCTTACCAACCGATCTATGCACAGATAATGTGACACTTATACTAACCTATTGAGGCGCACGTCTTGTTACCTTAATTATGAGGTTGGCACATAAGTTTTGCTGTGAACGTAGCATTCTCATTATCTGACATCATGTGGAATGTGACGGAAGCTGCAAGTTTGCGCAAACCGTTTGATTTTAAAACCTGGTAGAAGAACTTTTGCATTTTCCGAAAACCCTTGGAAATCGAAAAAAATTTCACGGTTTTTTGGCAAATATGAAGTTTTTCAAAACTTGAATCAAACATACTAAAAAGGAATTATAAATGCATTTTTGTTTCATTTATTCGTAGACATAACCCTATGTTTCAACAACACGAGCAATAAAACATCAACAAGAAACAACAACAACACATAAGTATCAAAGATCGTATGAACGCAATAAGAGGATCAGTGTTGTTAACACAAAAACACGTAATGCTAAATCATGTGAACAGAATAAGTAGATCAGTATTAATTATTATAGGACTGCAGACAATTCATAAGAACAGCCTTGAACTGAGATAATTTTGCAGGAAACAACAAATGTCGCCTCAAAAGCCTATCAATGACCTGAACGATACGGCACGTGAAGAATTTTTTGCGTAGCTTTAACCTGGCTCTAGGGATAGTAAGCTTTCTGCTACCGCTTCTTGTATTGGATGCTCTGGTTGGAAAAACGTTTTGAATTCTAATACACATGTACCATATGCAATCTTATGCGCCATCACAAAATCAAATTTGCGACTTCTACGCCTTGTACGCAAGCAAAGAAAGCCCCAGAATACTATTCCGCATGTTTCCGTTCGGCGAGTGAAGTTGTTTTGGTTCTTTCAATATAGTGTATTATTTTGCACAAATATGGATTGTAAATCACGATGCCATATTCCAACGTGGGTGTTATAAATGACTTATATACTTGCAAGAAGACAACTGTATATTTGTTGTCAAATGCTCCGAACAAATTATAAGCCATTCTTGTCGCTTTGTCAGCAATCATTTCACATTGTTTATCAGAAATGAGGTCTCTTAACTATAAACTCCAGATCCCTTATTGAGTCGACTTCTTGAGGATATAAATCCCTCACAAGATATTTGATCTTTGGATTGCAGTATTTCAATCCAACATAGATCACCTTGGGTTTTTTCCCTGGAAATGAACAACGAACACCCCTGTGGCCAGTTATAAACTTAGGCTAAGGTTTTTTACAACACATTATAAACAGAATTATAAACAGACACGTCCCTTACAACAGCATACAGCTTAAGCCATCGAATGCACAACAAGAAACCCCCAGGTTAACAAGAATACTTGGTAGCTCGAACGTATAAATGTTGAACAGCACAGGAGAAAGAACTCCCCCTTGTGGGACTCTGCTGTGGATTTTTCTAGTCCTTGAAAATGCAATATTGATGCGAACCGTAAAAGATCTGTCTGCAAGGAATGCTTTGATCCAAGCGATAACGCGAGGATGAATACCGACTATGGTTAACTTTTGCAATAATTTAACATGAGATAATTTATCAAAAGCCTTGGTAAAATCCAGATAGATTATGTCGATATTAAGTCCCTTATCAGAATTTTGCGTCCAATCATTTAGAGATTGAAGCATGGCTGTAGTGATAGATTTATCACTCTAAAATCCATTTTGAACCGGTGAAATGATCTTGTGTTTATTCAAAGCTTGACTATATGTTTCTTCAATATCTTCTCAAAAAGTCTGGCAAAAATAGACGTGATACTGACAAGTCGAAAGTTTTTTGTAGCATTATACGGTTTCTTTTTCGGTCTTGGTATAAATTATAAATTGCGCCATCTAGACAGCACTTTTGCTTTCATAAAAGCTCAAGCTGCACAATAACTGAAGAGATCCGGCTGTAAAGTGTTTAGTGATTTCATGAAATGTAGAGGTAAAAATCCGGTGTGAGTGAAGTCGAATGAGGCAAGAGATGTAAGCCAAGAGACGCTAGAAATACCGGGTTCTTCCTACATTGCAGGAAGACACGGAAAATGTGAACTGGAATTCGTGGAGGCATATTCTTGGAAGCTGTTTCCAAGAACAGCAGAATGTTTTGCTTTATCGAAACCATCAGATATCAAACCCGTTGTCCTCTTAATTACTCCAATCTTGCTCTTTTGTTTGAATCTAGAAATGATCAATCGAAAAAATGGACCTTTCTTCGCCGTCGGACTATTTTTCTTCTAATAGAAGCATTGTATTCTCTAAGCCTTTTGGTAAAAATAATGTTCATTCTGTTATACCCGCTCCAGTTCTATTGCTCCCACCATGGCTACTCCATGCACGCTCTCTTCTATCATAAGACTACGGAGATAGCTGGGAAGGTACACGATTTTTGGTGGGTTGAGACTATAGGAACGTATCTATCAATGGCATGGTGAGAATGAGTAAACACAATTCATACATTTCGTTAACATTATTGACTGAATTAAAACCCTTACCAATCAATATCGGCATAGTATTTAATCAAATTGTCCCAGTCTGCATGTTTGTAATCTCTCCGTATAATATTCTCCGTGTGACCGGCGTAGTTTTTGAGCAAGAACCTAGCTGTTGCATGATCACTTGACCCCAATGGTGCCTCAACTCGAACCCTTTTGATCAAATCCTCATCATTAACTAAAACTAGATCCAGGATATTATGTCTCAGTATATGAGAATGTTGTACTTCCTGTGATAATCGTATAATTGGCATATTTTCAAGAAACTTGAAGCTGTGCCACCCCTGGTTGAAGGTTGGACTGCGCATTCAATAGAGGGGAAGTTAAAGTCACTCATAAGAACCAGATTACTGCACCCCAAAAGATCTCTATGGTGGCTCTGACCATTTGGTCGTTTTTGTTTACACTGCAAGAGGCAGCTCTGTACAAAACAACGATATGCATTGAAACGTAAGCAGATATCAACGCAAAGTATCTCGCATCTGCTACTGATTCACTAAACACAATGTTAGAATTAAGATCGATCGGGCTATGAGAGCTACTCCTTTTCCTCTTTTTCCGACTCAATTATCATACCTATGAATGACGAAATTATCCCAATTACCAAATAGAGAGCTATCGCTGACTTCATCGCTCAACCAGCTTTCAGTTATCCCTATAATAGCCAGGTTTTAATTACGTATACGTATGTCAGACTACATAGTTCCTGCAGGGAGATCTGATAATAGTTAGAAGGCATTCAAGGAAATGATCCCCAGTCCGAGGAAACACTACTACCCATTCAAATTATCAGAACCATTCGCTCCTTTTTTGAGGCTGCTGACTATGCACATCAACCAAATCAATGCGATCAATAAGGCTGCGGGTGACCGGGTCACAGCATCGAAGACATCGATCGATTAGTTGCATTGCTACGTCGAGCTTCCTTTCCTTTCCTTGCCTTTCCATCTCTTTTTTGTAAGAGAGGGCCTTATAAAATTGCCTTTTTTGAAAGACAGCATTTCATTTGTGAAGCCCGACGCAGCAGAAGATTGGCAAAGTAAGATGAAGGTAAAACAATTTTGAGAAGCCTACCTCTAGAGGGATGTGCTGCCCATCCAGTATACAGAGCCCGGCACGAGGTGGGCAAATGACAAGCTGGAAATCTTTTTAAGGGCCAAAAAGCAAAGAGGATATTGTTTTTGCGGAATCCGGGGCGGGGCCCCGGAAGAAGATTCCAAGTGCAAGCAAAAGAATATCGAATCATGCTTACCTTATACTTCTAATTCACTGGGAAATAGTTTTTATAAACCTCAACGCACAGTAGAGTTCGCGCGCTACGCCGCGTTGCCGCTAATTGCCGCATGCGCGACGTCATGAGCGATGCCGTTGAACAGCTTGATTACATGATCAGTTCTAAATGCAGGCGTAACGATATAGCACCAAATCATGTAAGCGAACGAAAAGAGGCCAGTAGAAACAACGTTTGAAATATTATGAAAAACTTATGTGAATGGGAGGAGTAATAAGCATTTTTTCCAAAAAATTTGCTAAACTGGTAAATGAAGATGTGAATTCAAATGGCTCGTTTGCAGCGCACAGATGACCATACAGTATGAAACTTGGTAAGTACATGAACACGGGCCTGCAGGGCTTGACTTAGAAGTTTCATTGAAAAATTATGTGACTGAAGGTTGTGGCAAGCTTTTTTCTGAAAATTTCCCACTTTCACGAAAATGGAAAAATGGCTCGTTTGCAACGCAGAGATGACGAAATCGCGCGACATTCGCTGTGTATAAGCGCGGTAGGATTAAGGAATAACATATAAAAAATTATGAAAAACTTATGTGAACGAAGAGCGTGCTCAACTTTTTTCCAAATTAGGTGGGCAATTGCCCACCTAATGCCGACCTGAGGTGGGCAAAACTTTCAATTCACATAATTTTTTGAAAAATTTTTACATAAATCTGTTGTGCACCTAAATTTTACTATATGGCGAGATTTTGGTACCAAAACTCCTCCTCTTGTCTTTGTTAGAGCCCAAAATCGCATCAGCAGCCTTGCTTTCTAAGATGGAAAGCGCGCCCCAGTCAATCGATACGCGCGGGAACGACATCTCTCACTCCTATAACTGCGTTACTTTGGTATTTTTTCATTCCTTCATCATTTTTCTTACTTATTCTTCTTCCTGTTTTCTATCTTGATACAGGTGAGGAGTAATTAGAGGAATTTGAGCATTTTGGGCGCTTTTGAGCGCTTTTAAGCGAAATGTGGCCGGTGCTCTCGTTGCACAGGCACAAAGCGTCATTTTTGGGCTCAAGGGGGTATTCGTAAAAACTATTGGGATCAGAGGGGAATTCGTTTTGGAAAACCCCGTTTGCCCACCTCGTGCCGGGCCCTGCCGGTATACCGAACGGGCCTGCACTCGATTCCCAAAAAATCAAAGATCTGGTCGGTGCATGTGTAATCATGATTAACTTTGAACCTAGCCTAGCATTTCTGTACTCAGGAATTCCTATCTACGCCTGACCGTTTCCTTTCTATATCTTTATTGGTTAAAGGAGGATTCGATGCAACGTCATTCCTGGACAGGGCATGAGAACTAGGCGAAACAACATAAGATAGCAATTTGTCATTTTCTCAACTTCAAAATATCCAGCTGATGATTCATAGAAGAAAGCTGTTCGTTCAACTCACGATTACGTTCCGTGAGTACTTCATATTGCTTCTTTGATTCCATCAGATTAAGCGATTATTGTACGGGCGTATTGTAGACTTTCATCCTTTAACAGCAGCGCTCTCCAAACCGGGCGATGGAGGTAGATCAAATGCTATCTTCCTCTTTTTAGCCTGTCGATAGGATTCAACGGGTAAACGGGAGTATCGGCCATGTTTAGTAGAGAATACAAGCAGGAACTCGAGGAAGGTCCAGCAGAAATAGGTAGTGAGCGCAGGGTCAAGAGGATCGATGAACGGAAGTCAGTGGATCGAAAGAAACCCGTCAGGTAGCATGTAGCAAGAAGTCAACACATCAGAAGCAGTGAAGAAAGAAGTGAAATTTGTAAGCAAATCAAGATAGGGTGCCTTTGAGAAGTAGAACAAGTCAAATGCGTCAAATTTGAAAAGCAATCTGTTAATAACTAAGCTGCGAAACATCAGAATTCGCTAAAACTTTGCACAGAAGGGTAATCCAACACCTAAACACACGTTAAATACAAATATCGTACTCATTTGTCGTCAAAATGACTCCTTCCTTGACCTTACAAAAGAGGTCTTTTCATGCGAAGTGGGTCTCATTTTTGTGATCAGCATGTTGAATAACCCATAGGCTAAGTTACGCGAAATCTCACGCAATCTTAAAAAAATTTTCATTGTACCGTAAACCTATCGTAAACCTTACATAAGATGGTCGGCAAAAATGCCTGTACTTGCAGATTACATCATTATCTTCATATTGCCAGAAAACGAATGCGCTACGCTCAAAAAGAAAAAGTTATATAAAAAGTTGCATTACTTATGTGCCCCTAATATTTAGGCGTGGTGGTAGCGCTGGTGTTGAAGGCGCTCGATTTGGAGACGCTTGTGAAACGAATGTTAGTTGTCGACATTTGAAGCGCAACTTACTGCAGCCGACTTCAACAGAGAAGACCTTGCGATGACGTAGAAAGACTGAAACAGCCATTTAGCGCTCCTGCGCAGGGCCCGGCAGAAGGATGACAAACGGCATCTCTAAAACAGATCTGCCTTTGCACGTTCGCATTTAAGATTTCTCCTTTAATCGCGCCAACTGCGCAGATCAATAATGCGCATATGACCGTTATGCCCAATCTTCATTGCGCTGCATGTCCATGAGGGAGGCCCGGTGATTGCTTGGAGTCGGTGGTGATCTACGTTGCCAAATGTCAGCGGTGTGGACATCAGTACATAGAGTAGACTGCTAGGACTCTAAGCGTAAGGATCAAGGAGCACTCAAACAGCCTCGAAATGTCAAAGTCATCTACAGTCCTAGGTGCGCATCGCAGGCAATACCATAGCGACAGTTCATTTCCAACAACAGTCACGATCTTGTCGCACGAGCCCTAATTACTAGCACGCAAAACATTAGCTGCCTTTTGGATCACCTTTAAAAACCCGAATATGAACCGTGAAGACGAATGCATCGCCGTGACCAGAGTGCTGGCGCTATATTAAACTCTTTGTAGGTTCTGATCTACGGGGTCAGGGTCAAATACTCAAGGGGCTGGGAAATTAACTGACAGTAATTTGCACTCCACCTACGGTGTTTGCTCACATAACGGCTCTCTCGATAAGCGCCTCAGTTCTTCACGTCTCTGTTATCGTTCAGGCTTCTACATATAACGTAGGGTTATATCTTGTCATCAGATAACTTCGAAAAAGCACAAATATTCTGTGATCTTTCCAGGCTCAGTGAAAGACAGCGACTCCGGAACGTCAGCCGTAATAAAATAATTGTAATCTTAGTGACAGGTTGAAGAAGAATATAGCAGCGATAATTCGGCAACAAAGTCGCCGCACTACGGCGCACTCATGCACGCTCCGCCGCAACGCGCCACAGTGCAGCGAAATGCGCGGCGTGGAAGAGTGCGCCGAAGTGCGACGACTTTTTTGAAGAATTATGAGCGGTATTGTACATCATCTCTTCACTTTTCACTCGCGTATAAACCCCATATCTGAAGCCAAATCATTGCCTGTGCGTTGCAAACGAATCATTTGTCCCTCAAAAATATAAGGATTTCAAACAAGCTTGTTACAACCTTCAGTCCCGTGATATCTCTTTTGCGTTTCTGATTTTGCTACTCCCAGCCCTTGCTCTATGTACCGAATCTGGTGTTATATTGTTATTTATGCGTTATTAAGGAGGAATTGTTTGCTGGAAAACTAAACTTGTGCAAGGAAACTTAAGCAAGATCGCATTTGCGCGTATCAGTTGTGTTTAACTTGCTGAGAACTTGTAGTGCGCATGTGTGTGCTCTCTTTTGCCCTTTCCCTCAAAACGATTTTTTTCTTGACATTTGCAACCCTCGTGCCGAAAGCAACCGCAGTAATGGAGCAGAGTTGTTGACGGGATCCGAAGCGGAACAATAGAATTTTAAACGAATATACGTTCAGTGTTAAATAAATTATAAAGGCTACCTCTGATCGTAGGCAATTTACATGTACCTGGAACATATAAACATGGAAATGAATTGCAAGAAGCATGATAAAAGGTTGCGCCTTTGCCTAATTCCTAAAGCAACTATCGTTCAGCTATGGGGTCACAAAATCCCCTAATCTCGAATCGCGTGCTCAAGTGCATATCCACTATTCAGTCTACGCTCCATCATCCGGATAGTATTTTGGGTATATATACTCATCAACAAAATAAGACGCCAGCTGAACAAATATGTATTTCGACCCTTTGGAACGTTGTCACAGCTCTCTGTGCAGCGTATGAAAATGATAGTATTCACGCCAAACTTTGGCGCCAGGAGCGAATGAGCGTTGATGAAGATGATGATTCAAAGATGAAAACTACATTTTTTCAGCAAAAGACTGAATCTGATACACTTCCCTTCCCTCCTTCCGTAAGAAATCGTTATGGTTTGGGTTACCCACAACCTAAGGTTACTATATTCAGAAAAGCTCAATGCTGCTAGTTTCAGCTTCCAACTAATCAGCATAATGAACTCGTTTTTCAGACATCGTTGTCTTGGCCTCCAGAAAAGATCGATAAATTGTCAAGATTTGCCTTTCCGCTTAGTTTCTTCATTTTCAATGTAAGTGCATCTCTCTTATTGCTACAAGTTCAAAAGCTGAAAGAGAAGCTTATACAATCAAAAGTAGATTGAAAAACCTTCCCACTGAAACATTTGCTTGAATCACCTTAATCACCCGTACTAGTTTGACACTACCACTTAGCGGTAAATCACTTGGGCCTCTGGTAATCCTTACGAGACCGTCACAACGTGAAGGAGGCGCGGTCGTACTCACTCCAAACAAATGGTTGTATGCTGGGCACACCGTGATTTGACTGCCGCAGAAGTTGCATGTCGTCCGATGCCGAACAACGGAGCAGCGCGCTCTGCCACTGCGCTGTAGGTAGCTCCTGTGAGAGATATTAGCCAAATATCGTCGTTTTCCTGGAATAGTCGGGGCGTGTCACCGCACAAGTCCGTAAGTGTTCGTAATTGGTAGGGTATTGGCTACGGCGCAGAATCGATATTGTCGAACAGCTGATCATTTTCCGACTCAACAATGATAGGCGAGTTTTTTGCAAGTAATCAATCTTTTCTTCTCAGATTTCGACGGAAGTTGCTAGTAGTGAGTCGTAGGTCTTCAATTACACTTGTTTTATGTTAGCTCCTCTCTTTTGAACCACTGCTGGTGCGAATTTTGCATTATAGCTGTACACTGCATGGTATTACTTCTTCTTTTTACTTAACAGTCGTGTTTATTGAATTACTTTTACTACTGAATCTGACTTCACTTTCCTTACCGGCACTTCATGCTTATGTTGTTTTGTTCAGTTTGAGATTCGAAGGTGAATCCCAAGGTTGAAAGTTACATTTCTTTTCAATTCCGATAATCTCGATGAAATAGTAAAAGCAAATCTAATAAACACGATTAATAAGTTTAAAAAAGAAGAAATAGCACGCAATGTACAGCTATAATGCAGAAATCCGCACCGACAGTGCGTCACAACTGTCAAACTATTAAAACAAGTGTAACTGAACGTTTACGACTCACTTCTAGCAATTGTCGTCGAAATCTGAAAAGAAAAGCACGATTAGTTGCAAAAAAACTCACCTTTTATTGTTGAGTCGGAAAATGATCAGCTGTATAGCTAATACCGTACCAATTACGGACACTTACGGACTTGTGTAGTGACACGCCCCGCTCCATCCATTCCGAGGAAACGACGATAGTGTTGCATAAGGTAGATGCAGTAGGCGCAGCTAATATGTTAATCAGGAATCAGCGTTTTTTTCTGGTTTCTGTGAGTATACAGCTGCTACTTATTGTAAACTACATCTGGGATATCAGGCACGACACATGCAAGTGCAGCTAGAGCAGCGTCAGTCGCTGGCAGCTGAGCTAGACTAAACATCGCGGGCAAAGTAGATCAAGTTTTTTGCAACTAGATAGGAGAAACACATGCAAAGCTTAGATTTTATTGATCATGATTGAGGAGTTTCTGGTAGCTAGCGTGCAAACAGACCACTGAAGATGTATTCCAAACTACAGTTTTGAGACTTTTATCAATATATGCCACTTTGACCATAGCACCAAATGGTTCCTTTAGTAAAATGAGAACGACTGATGACAGCCTATTAACAGCAACGCAACAGCAACATGAAAGTTATAAGGAAAGAGCAAAAATTACAAAAAACCATGTTAAGGCACGCAGAAAACAATAGTAGTGAACTAATTGCAACAAATTGAAGCTACGAGAAGTTGAGTAGCAGCAAACTCGGCTGAAGGAGATCTAAAGATGCATGCTATTCAAAATCAACAAATCTAATGTGTGTTCCAAAGCAAATAATGAGGAAATAATGATAGCGGAAAAAAGTCTGTGCGCCTCACGATTGCGCGCTATTAGGTGTTGAATCGGTTACCTTTGACGTGCATTTAAACCTTTTGCTGCGTTTACGGTCGACCAAACACTCAGATACATTTATCGGCTGGTGACCGGGCGACGACCGCCTGACGCAACACCTCAATTCCGGCTAAGCCGCTCGCCGGCAGCCCTGCGGACTCCAGTCGGAATCAGCCACAGCGTAGCGAATCGTTATTGGGGTCTCTCATTCATCCATAGCTGTATACATGGAAGAGGGACGGTAGTGACGCGGATATGTAATACTCAATGCTGGGTGATTCTTAGATAATACTAACTCTACAAAACAATCATGGCTGAACACTTTATTTTCCTATTCACATGCAAGAAATCATAAATCCTGATAAGAAATCCTTTGCAGTATTTTATTCAATTCTCACCGAATGAGCATAGACCAGAAAAACCAGTTTTTGATCAACATATACTGCATGGCACATGCATCAACAATGCACTATATAAAAACGACAGTTCCCATGTAGGCTCGAGCTTAACATTAAAAAGCGGAACATCTCCTCTCTCGTAGTCCATAATACTTATCTCACGTAACAGTATGATGGTATACCTACAAATAATTGCCAAAACAAGCTTGTTCAAGAAAAATCAAAAAATCTTCAAAATAATGTAGTATTTTATGCTTGCTGATTTCACTACATAACTTGATGAGCGTTCAAAGAGCTTTTCAGATGGCGTAATCAAATATTCGACGAGTATAAAAAATCGATTGTAACGGTCTATCTGGCATAACTTATGAGAAAAGCGTTAGTGAAGTAAAGTTCGATATTCGACAGCAACTCCGATTAACTTAATGTAGCAGTTTTCAGCTCCTTTAGGCTTTTTGGAAATGAAATGTGACTCACAATGACGCAAAACTCTCTTCAAAGTTCCTACCGTATGCTAAAGTAATGGAGAGAGAACGGTGACGAAGGGTCTATACTGTAAATCTAAGTTAAAGTCAGTTCTACAGAATGGTACCTGATGCTTTTATCAGTAACCAAACAGTGGTCACATATCTCGGGACCGTAGACATAGAGAAGGAGCAATGGCATTAACCATTCTAATTTGTAAGAGACTACAATATGTGACTCAGGTTGCAAGCCAGAGACAGGCATAGTCTCATATACCAAATCTCGTATTTTGTTCAGTATTCAACTTTACCTTCTTTTTTGCTTTGCAGTACTTTTGATGTAATCTACCGTACAATGTTGCTAAAATAAATTCTGATTTCATGCTCAGAACGTCAGCTTTGTGTCAAGAATGCCAAAAATTTGGGACATTAAACGTTCACCACAAATTTACCGTAATCTTACCTAAGACCTCAAAGAACAAATAAACGCCATTTCTGCCGTCAGCCTCCTTACCGGTGCAGACCTTTTTCATATTTTCAAAACTTATCTTGGCGCGACACTCTGGTGTTCAAATTTGCCAACCAAAGAAAGGCACTAACAAGAAAAGGATCTCAAATTGCTCGGGACAATCCAGATGAGACATATATCACCTTAATGTGCTTGAAACTCTGATTCCAAATTCATGGTTTCTACCTGCGGAACGGTCCTGTAGAAGGAGTTGTAAGAGGTGTTTCCCTCCAGTGGCCGTATTCATCAACGAACCCTGAGGGTTAAACTAACCCTGGAGGGTTAGTTTAACCCTGGAAAGCAATTAAGCCGTATTCATGAAAGATAGGGTTGGCTTAACCTCAAGGGTAGATTACCCTTGAGGGTAAACCTTACCCCGAAAGCGATTAACCCGTATTCATCAACGAATCCTGAGGGTTAAACTAACCCTGGAGGGTAAAACTTACGTAATATATCAGGGTTAATTTAACCCTAGTTTAGAGCAACGTTAACTCTACCCTGACACTTCATACAAACATTTACTCGCATCTAATGGTTTTATGGAAAACGATCAACGAGTGTTGTAGTATTTAGTGTTAGTTGTTTTTATAGTATTTAGTTTCGACTTCGTTTTATGTTCAAATTCGAAGTGCATAAAACAGTGACTTTGTGAGAAAAAGTCTAGTTTTGGTGAATGCAACGAGGAAAAAAGGTTGCGCATTCCACTCTGGCAAGTGCCCAAACAGAAGAATTCCTTTATGATAACCCCCTTTCCCTTAAAAGAGTAGCACAAGCCCGGTGTAAAACGAACTGCGCAAAAGTAGAACTTACACTGCACAAATGCACAAATGAAAATAAACTCACGCTGTAAGATTGGATGCTGCACAAGTATGCTAGAGATGTATAATAAAAACTAGTGTTAGAAGCTTATTCGTTGATTCTACTACTATAACAGTGAAAGAACAGAAGTATAAAGTGAATTTAGCACGTACTTAGGCATTCTGTGATGTGAGTTTGCACAGCGCACGCGTAACTGACGCCTTTATCTCCAGGGTTAGTTTAACCCTCAGGGTTCGTTGATGAATACGGCCACGGGAATGAGGTCCCTCCAACATGTCGGTCTTTGTCTACGAGCCATACAGAAGCACAATGGTGGCGACTTTCATAGTGGTTAGTGATTTTGATATAGGGCCCAATACTTACTATTATCTTGGTTTTTTTCAAATTCTAGCTTCGATTAGCATCAGTACCATTAGAAATTTCAGGCTTCAATGCTCTAACGCCATTTACAAGCTCAATTTTGCAAAAACTGCAATAAAGAAGAAAGATAGAAAAAACTTTGTAATGAGTTATATTAAGTAACATGCGCTCTTTGCAGTTAAATCATTTGAACTAGGTTGAATTCAGTGATGTCAAAAAAAACCTTTTCGATTATTTTACCGAGAATATCATGTACTAGCGGTTTACCCGGCTCCGCCCGGCCCTGTTAAAACACTATAAGAAAGGTCCCATCCCTATCCCTTTACAGCCTTTTCCTGTGCCCACTTCTACATGCCAACTCCCTATTCCCGCTATGTTCGTGATGTGATCAGCATGCTCGATTACCTCCTTATGCGAACTCTCAACCCCTCCTTAGCTCGAACTTGGCAAAAACTGATAAAATGTGTAAAAGTAAAGGATAATTTTGAAAACTAATATTGCATTCGTAATCAGCATGCTTGAATTACCCACCTGCGCCAACTCGCAGCCACGCAGGTCGAACTTCACAAAAAAATTGTTAAAAATCGATAAAATCGACATCGATCGATGACGAAAAGAGCCTTTGACGTCCGCTGGCCCGGAAGTACATTTATATATGGTTTGGTCCGGATCGGTTCAGAGATAAAAATTTCTATTCGGAACATACGTACATACAAACATACATACTACACATCAGTTTTATAAGCTCTTCCGAGACGAAGACCGTTGGTTCGACATGCAACGCGGCTGTGACACGGCTGCGTCACAGCCACTTCGCAGATCAAACTGACCTTCGTCTTGGAAGAGCTTATATATATACTAGCCGGCGGTCCCGATTTCACTCGGGACTCCAGTTTAGATAAAAAGAAGTTACTTGTACCTACGATTCTGAGCTTCTTCTGTGCAAAAGGGGCTTTGAACGAATTGCCCGCATCTCCCCGACATTGAGATTACAATGACTATCCCTGACTATATGATCATGGCAAAATGATTGGTTAAAGCATGTCAAGCCTCATTATTCCAGATGTAAGTAAACAAATCAACAAATCAACAGAAAGGTCCAGTAAATCGCTGCGAAAAGTAGCCTATGTCCTGCGCCGGGGTTGAAAACATAATTATGCAAAGTTCCAGCTCATTTGGTCCACTAAGAAAGATTTGTATAAAAAACATACTTATTAACAGACAAACACACTTTGAGTTTTATATATAGATGAATAAAATTTCAGATTGTGTACTGGTCGTACTATCTACAGCGAAAGCAGGAAATTTCCGAGTCTATGAAATTATGAAAGCATCAAATTATTATATTTTGATAAAGTTGTGTACATTCATTGTTCTGATATGATGCGTGAACACGAGTGAATGAAAGCATGATTTAAAAGATGGTGAAAGGATGATCTAAGAGATGGTTGTCTAAGTTTTCAGATTAACTAGCTAGCAAACCCGGCTCCGCCCGGTGTCAATAACGTATTCGTATTCACCATGCTCACTTATCTGCTGTGCCAACTCCCGCCCCCTAGCTCCGAAAAAGCCATAAAATCGATAGCTATCGATGACGAAGAGTAGCCTTTGACACTCGATGCTCCAAAGTGTATGTTTGCAAAGTTTGGTTTGGATTGGTTCAGAATAAAATTTTCTATTTTCGGCATGTACAGACACACATAAACAAACAAAAATTTAGCTTTATATACAAGATAAGGTCATTAAAAGTTACTCAAGATCCTAGAATGTGTGTCGCGTCTTTCGCTCTCATTGAGGCTGTATCTGACGAATTGAAAGCTAGATTCAATGATCTTTGCTTTTGTGGACCTTAGCAAAATTTCAGTCTGAAGATCACGAAAATTTTGACCTTCATTGTATTTTTACGCACCACCCACTCCAATTATCAAATTTCTGCTCCCTTGATACTGTTTCCATAAACGGGGTGAGAGAACTTATTTACGCAAAGCATTTGTCGAAGCCTAGTTATTAAACGAAGTGCAATACAATTCAATCTACTCTTTATAACTTTCCAAAAGTCTTCAATTTTGTGGAGTAAATATACAAACGCTCCAAACATTAACAAGTTCAAAGATCGATTGTGATTATACGCTATCTTCACAAAGTAAGAGGGTTTTTAACGCTCCGAAAAATCAAATGTCGCATTTTAAGGGTGCATCCGCGACAGGTTTAAAATCGAGAATCATGATTATGTTAGTTTCAATTTCATTTTCTTCCCGATTCGTGAAGTCACCCACAAATTGAGAAGGAAAAACGCCTGTTAAAAGAAGAGAAAAAGCTGCTCGACTGGCATCCTAGTTGTGCGCCGTCCAATGTTCTATGAGTTTTGGGACGACCAAAATGGAGATTGATAACATCAGAATGGTAATTTTGAAAATTTTGAGAAACCAGCTTTAAGAAGAATCGCACTACACTGCACTTTGTTTGCGCTATCTGACTGTTATCAAAGTTTTCTCAAAAATATAAAAGGAAAAGTTTGAAAATTACAACGTTGGACATGGTAAAAACCATGGTTTTGAAATCTCGGCAATTATTCACTAAACAAGAGTAACTAGCACAAGAACATGACTGCTATAAAGAGGAAAAAACCTGCGTTGGATAATGTCTAAAGCGCTTGCTTTCCTTTATTCCATATGTTTTGATGGTAGAAAAAAAAACGAAAAAGAAACTTTCGACTACCTAATATTAATCTATGCCCGTAATATCAAAGGCAGTGGCTCGGCAAAACCAAACATCTCGAAATTTTGATATGGAAGGTTGCTTGCATCCCAAACATCAGAAAAGAGCAGGTCCGAGGGCACTACATGCTGTCCCTGCCTAGAAAACTGCCCCTAAATCCGTGCGCGCAAGCTATTCCCACACGCGCTCGAACGAGCTTGCGGTCCCCCTCCCACCGTCAGAGGCGGGATGCCGCAATGCTATAAGCATGAGGGTCCCGCAACGACTCTTCGTCTCTAATCATGGCGGGGAGTGGTCCACTCGTCCAATTCAAAATAAAAACCCTTGGAAAATGTGGGTTTTCGACATTTTCGTGCTCTTTAAGGTGCATTTTCAAAGTCATTGCGTCGAATTACCCCAGGTAAACGAAAAAACTTCAGGTCGAGGATTTGCCGAGCTACTGCCTTTAACGTCGTCTGAGAAATTATGCTTCTAGTGGTCTAACCTGTTACTTTCTCCAGTTCTATGAACTCGCGCTCGTATTGTTCTGCTCATCAGTTTATTGGCAGATCTTCCAAGTTAAGACTTGATTGTTTTTCTTTTGACATTAAAAATAAGCAACTGAGAAAGCTTACGGGATAAAATTAGATTATATCGTCTGCGGATTTTTAGTTGTACTCTCGTTATTATATCACTCATCAGAATGTTTCTTGCATTCATACTTATTACCAAATTTGTCACGAAGTCTTTAGTTCATGCTTAAGATGATGGACTCCGTTAGCAGTTGTAAAGATTGAGACAAAAATTAGAACAACAACACATATTAAAAAAAGTACGTATTATTTCTAGCCTTTGCTGGAGACGCATCCATCTGACAGTGTCTCACGTGGAAAATTCTTTAAAAGTACTGCTTTCGCATTTTTCGCAATTTCCAAGATGTACATATCTATAGAATCAACTCAGCGAAAGAGTCCGCATAAATTCAAAGGATTAGATTGAACACTGCTTTTGAACTGACTAATAAGTCCACTCAGGATTCCGTCGGCAACACAAATATTTTATCAGAACTGGATGATTGCGATTCGTCATTGGAGTTAACTACTCTTACTCAGCAATCGTGTCTTCATCGTCTATCGAAAAATGCAATCAACTTTAAAGTTTAAGCTGGAGTTGTCGCTCTACTTTACACTATGATGTTGAAATTTAGTCAGTACATTACCTATTGTTTTCAAACACAAAGTCTTCAGATAATTATCTAAAAGACTATAAATCTCTACGTACTTAGTGCTGAAATAACCTCTAGTAAACCCCCCAGTTGGGCATATCCCTTGAGGCGGGCCTAAGTTGATCGCAAGGCGCCTCAGTCAGGCATCCAAAGCTATTGATTTGGATGTTGATCGTTCTATAGAAATGACAAAGGTGCGTGTTCTCAAAGAAAGAACAGCAACACCATTTGTTCGGGCATGGCTAAATGGATTAGATTGCGATGCAACGCCAGCGACCGTGGTTCGAGATTGCCTAGCGGGATTACCTTGGCGGCAGCAGACAATCATTGATAGCTGCCAATAGCAAAAGTCGATGATGACCGCTGTCAAAAACTTCACTAGCTAATGGGTGGACAAAACAGTATCACTATGTTTTGGCATGGATTCTCATGAGAAACTACAATTTTTAAAAGAAAGACGATGAGATAAGCAAAAGAACTTTATTCACGCATTTATTTACGAGAATGAGGCAAACCCTGCAAGAAAGAAAAATCTTGTTTTCCTCTATTCTTAGCTACAATCAGCTGTTCATCGATTTTTTCTATGCATAGGACCAAAAACGTGCAGTTTCGCGCACTCTAATACGCAATATAGGTCACATTACGTATCCCGTAAGTTACTCACAAGCAACTTACGGGACTTTCTCTGTCTCACATCCTTTGCACACTATTTCCGTAAGATCAACTCAAAATTGACGCTGCTCTTACGGAAGTCAGGTGTGATCATCGCGGCACATGCCTTGGCGCTCACCTGTCAGGTCGGTTCGCACTTTAGCATGTGGGAGTGGTCGCTCGTCCATCGTACATACCTTATCTGAGACTCATTTCAGATCATCTGATCTGACCGAGCTTTACTACGGGCCAAGGTCCCTTAAGCATGGGATAGAGTCACCCGTAAAGTTCGCCACGGATCTACATCTGACTGTAAGCTGTGAAAGACTCCGTAATCAAACCTTGAGCGAGTCGCCGGTTAAAACCCGTGGCAGTTCAATTTTTCATGAAAACGCCAGCTCGAACAACTATTATGTATCATTGACTGGAAATAGACCACTGAATTGAGAAAGGTTTGCAAACAAAAATTATTCTTGGCTTGAGATGCATTGCATTTTTTGAGCCATTTTGTGCTTCCGTCTTCGTGAACGAAGTACATACGCGTACAGTGAAACTCAACAATTCTAACGTCTGCCATTTGGTTCTTCTTGGTTCTTGTCTTATAAAGTCTAATTTTCTTTGATTTCTCCTTACAATGGACAGCGACATGTGTAGTGTTTTCCGCGGATTTCAATCACATGCCGGGTTTTAGCTCTATTCATAGTCTTTTACAAGAAGGTAAAAGACTATGAATAGAGCTAAAACGGAGTAAACTTTTCATAAATAAAATCTTGTGGACCTCTACTCCGAGGAAGAAAAGAAAGCACAATCTTCACTGTATAAAGCTAGCGCAAAGCATCCGGAACATGCACCGGATAGTGAGCTCAGAACCATATAATTGTGAATGAAGAGCAAAGTGAGAGATAACCTGAGAAAATAATCCAGCAGCAATAAATATGCGCTTTCTTCGTTCTAAAACAAAATGATAATTTGAATAAAAATGGCAACAATGTTTCTTCAAGACAGTCTTCGCATTATCAGAAGTCTTGTAAGCAAGTTGGATATCGCTTTTGGGACAAAAGCAAAGGGAATATCGTCTTTGTGGCCGAAAAGACACAAAAATTGCGACTTTTTTAGTCGTTTTTTAGGGTTTTTATTAGGTTGGCCCGGAAGTTCTTTCGCACCATTAAAAATTCATAAATCCCAGTTCTTTCAGCCGATTTGCATGCTTTTATTTTTGTGTGAAAGAGTAAGTTATGCTATTTATAACGACTCCTTAGCTGCTTATTATTGGTCATCTGTTGCATAGATAGGAGCGGTAGAAAAAATTGGTCAAAATTTGAATTTTCTGTGTAGAGTCATGAAAAATCGAAAACTTGCCACAAAAATCGGAACAGTCGGTATTGTAGGTTCTTTCACAAGCTCTTTCTAACAGTGCAAAGTTTGCGCTGATTGAGCGTCTCTATGAAAAGTTACGATTTTTGAGCAAGCAATACAAAAGGGCGAATTTGATTTATTTTGGCATTTTTCAGGGAAATCATAAGTTTTCATAGAGACGCTCAATCAGCGCAAATGCACTTTAGAAAGAGCTTGTGGAAGAACCTACAATACCGACTGTTCCGATTTTTGTTGCAAGTTTCCGATTTTCTACGACCCTACACAGAAAATTCGAATTTTGACTGATTTTTTCTACCTCTCCTATCTATGCAACGGATGATCATTAGTAAGCAGCTAAGGTGTCATTTCAAAGAGCATGACTTTCTCTTCTATATAAAAAGAAAAGCGGCCAAATCGGTCAAAAAATCAAAAGTTACGAATTTTTGAAAATGGTGCGAAAGAACTTTTGGGCCAACCTAATAGTTTATGGCTTAAAATCAAAGGAGACTTCGTAAAATTTTAGAAAAGTCAGTGGGGACCTCGTTTTTTGCATTTTTGGAAAGCCCTCGTGCCGAGCTCTGGCTTCAGCATTCAGCTCTGGTACACTTTCTTTCGTTGTTTCATATATTAGGTTGATGCCAAAATAATGTCCGTATTGGGAATTCTCACTTTGACGTGCTTTGACTTTTTTAGAAAATCCACATTTCTGAATATGGTAAAGACCTTCACAGCAAACCTTTCGCATTACAGCTCACATTTGTTCATACTCACAACATAAACGGGAAGAATAACACGGACCAAAAGACAAAGAAGGTTTTATTCTAGAACCTCGTTTTTGACAATTCATTACTTCTTTTAAAATTTGTTAACATGATTGACGAGTGGCTTACCTTGTAGCCGCATGCCAGCAGCTCAAACTACGATTAAAAGGTTTTGGAGAAAAAAACTTGCGAGAAGGAAAATAATTAAAATTAAAAATCGTTAATGGTGCGAGAAAACTCTATGCTTACATTAGATTTTGCAGCAAAGGACAACAAAAACTTCCATCCCTTTTGGATAATGACAATAAATTTCTCAAAAGTGATAAAGAAAAAGCTGTTGCTTTGGCAGAGTTTTTTGCTGGGATGTTTACACATGGAGATGATAGGCTTGGGATTAATGTCAACGCAATTTCTCATTTACTTCATATCAACGTAATCTTTCCAGCTGTAGCGATATTCAAATATACCCTGAACTTCTGCTCAAAGTACTGAAAAGGCTAAGAGCAACGGTTTCTGTCACTTACGATGGAATTCCCTAAATATTCTATAGAAAGTGTGCCCTTTCTCTATGCTCTCCTTTGACATTCATTTTCAATGCATCCCTATCAATGGGGCCGGTTCCTAAGCTATGAATAAATCGTTGATAACTGCATTCCCAAAAAATCCCACTTGTAATTCTTTGTCCAACTTTCGTCCCATAAGCATCACTCCGCATTGTGGTAGGATACTTGAAAATTTTGTCAAGGAAAAGCTAGGAGATTGGGTACACAAAAATCATGTGATACCTTCAGAACAGTATGGATTCCTACCTGGAAGATCAACCACTGCCCTACTTTCTGACTCCTTTTTTGATTGGATTACTGCAATTAATCAAGACAAATCAATTGATATCATTTATTTTGATTTATCTAAAGCCTTTGATAGAGTCAACCACTGCAAACTCTTATTCAAACTTGAAAAAATCGGAGTACGTGGTAGACTACTGGCATGGATTGACTCGTATCTCAGTGAATGCAGAATGACTGTACGAGTCGGAAATGATTATTCGGACGAGTACGTTTGTGGTAGTGGTGTTCCTCAGGGTGGGATTCTTTCACCGCTTCTTTTTCTAATCTACACAGCTGATCTACCCGTTTTCGTTAAAACACATCCAAATATCCGCATACAAACTTTTGCGGATGACTTGAAAATTTACTTCGCATGCCAAGAATGAACAAACTGAAGCCCATGAAGCCCTCTCTTCGTCTATCGAAAAGATGGTAACATGGTCAAAGAAATAGAATTTGCCTCTAAATCTTTCAAAATGTTCTGTGATGCACTTGGGCGATGCTCCTTACAGGCCATATTACTGTGATGATGCTGTTCTTGAGCGTCGGGAAGTAGTGAAAGATTTAGAAGTTATGATTGATAGTCACTCAAGTTTTCCAGCCATTACAAATCTGTCATCAATAAATCATTGGCATCGTTGTTCATGCTCCTGAGAAACGTGCACAGCAACGATCCTGCTTTATTAGTGCGATTGTATAGAACCTATGTTTTACCCCACCTTGATTACGCTTCACCCGTTTGGAATCCGTTCCTTAAAGGCACCGTCCACCCAAATTGGGGTTAGCGAGATTATGATACCTAGCAGCTGCGGGTCCCCGAACTGTATGATTGCCCAACTTGCGTTGCCTAAAGTTGCCTCCGAACCGAGAAATTTATTTCGGAAATCGCTCAGGTGACGGTTCGCCACGTTGGCTCCTCTCCTTTCGGGTGGGCGTGACGTTCGTCCCGCCCACCCTGCGCGCTCAACCAATCACCTTTCCGAGGAAATCGCTCTACGGGTTCTGAAAACGGGAGTTTTTCGTGGTTTTCGCGGTTTCCCGACTTGCTATCAGGAGTATGAGAAAGCCCACGAACGGCAAAAACATGGAAGTTGAAATTTTGGGTGGACGGTGCTTTTAAGCAGAATGCGAT
Organism: Cylicocyclus nassatus; assembly: GCA_958299035.1. Lineage (NCBI taxonomy): Eukaryota > Metazoa > Nematoda > Chromadorea > Rhabditida > Strongylidae > Cylicocyclus > Cylicocyclus nassatus. The sequence goes on along the minus strand of CATQJL010000305.1, from coordinate 20,194,227 downwards.
TAAACTTGAGAGAGTACAAAAAGTATTTACTCGGATAGTTTTTTACAGATGTTTTCCCAGTACCGATTACCCACGATGTTTACCGACATATAGTGAAAGACTTGCCACTTTGAAACTGCGTAGTCTAAAATTTAGGCGCGTTGTAAACGATTTAGTTTTTTGTTTCCGAATCTTGCATCTGGAAACTAGATTGCAAGCGAGTAAGCACTGGGTTTTCAGACCGTGTGGCGAACGTACAGGTGGGTCTAATCTACATCATCGTAAACTAAGTAAAAAAATGTTTTTGGCAACTTTCAATTCATTTTTTGTCGCATCTCAAGATGGCTGAGTCTCTTACCAAAAGAAATTGTTTGCAGTAAGAATACTTTTGTTTTTCGTAAAAATTAGCTTGCATAGATGTGTTAAGAACGTTGCATATCCCTGATGTTTAGGAGTTCAACGCTGGCTCTTCATCTAGCCTTTCAACTGCACATCTAACACTCCCGCTTCTTGACAGAACGAGTATAGACTGATCATTCTCTGCTTTTTGTGTTTGTGTTACTAACCATGGTTATGCCTTCACTAACTGTAACCAACCTGTCATGCCAACAGGGTGTTTTTTTTACAGTTCCAGGTCATTGAGTTCTAGCCTCAGACCTTAGATTGTTTTCTTGGAAGTAGTTCATCTATTTTAGTTGACACAATCTTGCTTCCTCTAAAATTAAGCTTCATTGGGGACAAGTCAGCTAACTTACCGGGGGCTCGCTGGCACCCAAAACCGAGTCATCAGAATTTTAGAGTAAGTAAGATTCAGATTCTTTCTTTTAGATTATTTCCCACAGTTTCGCAGCCTTCTGCGAAGTACGCGTGCACGTCTTAGGTCTGGGGCTCTTCAGGTTGTTTATACTTATGCTCCTATCATGTAGCTATTTGAGTGGTTGGTTGGTTTTTCAAGTTTGTTCTGAATTCTTTGTTTTTTTTTTGTTAGGTGCACCATGAGTGTATTAAAAATAAAATAAAATAAAAATAAAATTTTTTCGACATTTTTTCCAGTATCTCAAAACCCCAAATATAGATTTTTCTAATTTTCTCGTACTGTAGCTGAATGTTTTTGCAAAAAAAGCCATTGAGATGCGCTGGCATTACACTTACAGAAGTGAGCAAAGCTTCGGCGTGACTTTTTCAAAAGAAATTTATGAGTTATAAATTGATCGCAACGGCTACCCATATTAACACGCCGATATTTCAATTTGGATAACTTCAGAAAGTACAGTTAAGTATTCATAATATAGACAATTTCTATTACACACAATAGCTAAATTTCTGAAGAAGCGCAGTGCATGCGCTCTTGAAGTCGGGCCAGAAAAGTGAAAGCAATGAAATTCTGAATTTAGATGCGGTTATTTGAAGTTCAGTAACTTTATAACAAATGAGGATGAAAGCCCTATTCAACCTTCACTAGATGAAGCATAAAACAGCTTTTCGAATTATGCTACATGTATTTCAAAAAAGATATTTTGAAAATATATTTTGATGGAAAAAAGTTGTTTGAAAAAGACTTGTAAAATCGGCCATTATTTTTGCATCAACCTAATACAAGCATGCCATATATTATTTCTCAACTTTACAAAAACCCTGCAAAGTTTTTTCATTTTTTTCAATGCAAAAAGAGGAAAGTGCGCTTTTTTTCACAGCTATTTTGAAGTGAGTATTTTTTGAATCTTTTGAACCATTTCCCATGTTTAGGGTTTTTTGCTGGAAATGATAAGCAGAACAACGCGAACAACGTCGCCGAAAAGAAACAAGAAGAAAGGGGTTTGGAAATCAAAGGTTGCAGCGAATGCTAAATTCTTTTTGCATGCACTGGCTCAGCAGAACTTTTTCTTTCTCATGACTATCTTTTCAAAATATAGCCAACGAAATACTCCAAACTTATTGCAGCGTTTTACACGGTCTCCAACAGCTCCTTTTTTGCTAAATTTTATATCTCTTTCTCTTTTCATTCTCTGAACAGCCTTTACTTTTTGGGAGGCAAGGGTCCGGAACTTAACACTAGCTTCACTTCTCGAGTTCCTATCAATACTATATTTAGCTGGCTTAGCCGCTTAAAAAGATAGAAGGAGCCATGAGATCTGGACCAAATTGGCAAACATAATGTATGGGGTGGGGCATGTGTTAATAAGCCATTTTGTTCGGGGTCCACCGCCCGACTCTATCGATTGCTTGATTGCTTGCAGTTTTTGCCCGGAATTTTGTTGTTCGCCCAAAAAGGATAGAAGGAGTGATGGAATCTGGACCAAATCTTGCAAACATAATGTATGGGGTTTGGCGTATGTCAATAAGCCATTTTGTTTGAGACTCAATGTTTGGGGCCAACGATTTATTGATTTTTGCAGTTTTTGCTTAGAAATTTTTGTATGTTCGCCCAAAGGGGACAAAAGGAGTCAAAGAATCTGAGAGTCTGAACCAAATTTGGCAGACCTAATGTGTGGGAAGAAGCGTGTGTTAGTGCGGCTTTTGTTCGAGACACACGGATTGCCCCTATTGATTTAGCCAATTTTTGCCTACCAAATCTTTTCCGCCCTAACTAATAGAAAAAGTTTTAACTCATTCTAAAGACGCATGTGTTCTGAACACCGAAAAGTAGCATAGGCTACTTTTCGCGGCAATTCGCTGCGCGTTTCTATCGTTTTTAATGAGATTCGTCAAAGGAAAATGTCTAATTAGCAACTTTAATCCATTATCACAGATAGATAAACAAGAGGGGTATAGCACATTTCATACGCATTTGAATGATGCAAGGCTTGTGTTTATAAGTTATTATTTTGTTCAAAACATACCGATTGCTTCTATAGATTTATATATTTGCAGTTCTGCTCGAAAAATTTCTGCCGACTCAAAATGTTTGAAAAAATTATGAGGTCTGAACCAAACTTCGCAACATGAACTTCGTAGCGGACGGGTGTCACTAAGGGCCGCATGCACTAAAATCCCCGCGGGGAGGGGATCGCAGCTTAAAAGAAAGCTTTATACAGTTGTGACCGTGGAATTTGTCCAAAATTGCGGGATTCTCGGGATTCGCGGGATTTTCGGGATTCGCGATGTTTGCGGGATTCGCGACTTCACGGGATTTGCGGGATTCGCGGGATTTGCGGGACTTGCGGGATTTAGCTATAACTTCTTTTAAATCCACTTTATTTGCCATCTGCGTGTAGATTTGGCTTCAGCTTGATGAGACGAATCGCTTGATATACAGTATGTCCGTAATTCGTGGTGAGGGGGTAGACTTACAATGATACCTTGTTGTTCTCTATGTTAAGGCTTTTGTGAACATTTATCACAGCGTAAATCACGAATAGCAGGTTCTGGTACGAAGTTTTCATTATCGAAAACTATCGCGAAAAATTGGGCAGTTTTTATTTACCCTTGTCACTGATATAAGCATTTTATCATTTATCACAGATAATATCACATTTTTGGATCATTTTTTGCATATGGTAAGGAAAGTACTGTAGGAAAAGCTGTGTGAATTTCTATCGCTCTTTCTCTCATTATAAGTGATCTACAGGCTTTTCTAGTTCTATTGCTCGGTGCAATTGGTAGATCCCTCGCTGCAGCAATCGATCGATTTTTCATCGGCACATGCCATTGCTGTCAATTCTTACCTAGAATGGCATTTTTGCTTCAACTCGTTTCACGCCGAAGCCTGGGCTGAAATTCTGCACCTATATGGAAGGTGAACGTGGAAATCGACCGCATGAATTTGAGCCATTCTTATCTGTCGTTGTCATTGATATCATCATTTTATCATTTATCACTGACGACACAAAATTGGATCATTTTTGATATACAATAAGACATGTACTTTAGAAAACGCTGAATGAGTTTTTATCGCTCTATCTCTTTTAGTACAAAACCACTCAGAGAACATGCAAAATTTCCGGGAATTCCGCGAAATTCATGTGAATCACACAAATTACGCAGGGCCATATCTTCTTTCCGAATGAGTATATTCCAAATCTGAAAACAACGTTGTATTCAGCTCGTCAAGGCGAATCTTTTGATATACAGGCTGTCTCCAATATCTCAATAATCTTGAATTTGCATGCCGACGCCTCTTTGCATGGGTGTAACGCAACAAGCATCACACATAGGAGACTGCCATGGGCACCGTTCGATAGTACTCTTTCACTAGATTATCGTGCGCTAAACAGCAGCCGAAGACTCTCTTTCAAAAGAGATAGAAGAGCTGATAAACTCTGGAAAAATTAAGCTGTTCCAAGTTCTACTAGCCGTAACTTTCTTTAGAATGAACATTTTCGAAATCAGAAAGCAGATTTGTGTTCAACTTGTCAAGTCAATCTTACTGTATGCAGCATGTCTTGAAATTCCGTTTTCAATTTTTTCAAAATTTTCTGCGCGCGTATATTCACAAGGTCGCAACGCAGCGCACATCAAACATAAAAGACTCTATTAAGCACTGTTGGATTTTGCTGCTTCCGCAGATTATCGAGCGCTAAGAAGCAACCGGAGAATCATCTTGAAAAAAGATAGAAGAGCTGGTGAATTCTGGAAAATCGTGTTGTCTCAAATTTTGCCCACAGTGACCCTAAAATGAAAAGCTCTACTGCTAAGCAGATGTGATTTTCGTAATCAGCAGGTCAGATAACCTCTATGAGCAAGTTTTCAAAAAGATTTGGGTGATTTGATTTTTTCTCGTTCTAGCCGATGGGTTTTGGTCAAAATGTCGATGACCTTACATTGTAAAGAAACTTCGCCCAAAGAGGTTTTCGAACACGCTGTTTACGAAAATAGTGGTCTTTGAAGAAGACAGGGTCTTTTTATAGAGATATTGTGAAGGTGACTGTAACTGAGTCACGGAAGTTCGTAAATTTGCCTGCACTTTACGCGAATTTGTCAGAAAACTTGCCTGCTTGCTTTTAAAAATCAAAATCACTGGGAACTGTGCTATAAAAGGTGCATGCTCAGGCTCCAGTCTATAAAGTTCGCCGAGTTACGAGCCTACGAAAACACGTCCTCATGAATTTCGCTCAAAATGGAAAGATCGCGTATTTCGTCGAAATTCCACTCTCAGTGGTTGTATGACATACTGATCAAATCTGTTCACATTGGTTAATGGTCTTAATGTGCTGGATTTGGAAATTAGGTAGATCCGAGCTCAAGCTACGAAGGTGCTTAGATATTCAAATGAGCAGCTGAAGAACGCGCAACCACCATATTCAACTCAATGGGATCCCTTAGGCGAAGTGAGCATATGCAATCAGAATGTCATACAACCACTGAGGGTGGAATTTTGACGAAACACGCGATCTTTCCATTTTGAGCGAAATTCATGAGGACGTGTTTTCGTAGGCTCGTAACTCGGCGAACTTTATAGACTGGAGCCTGAGCATGCACCTTTTGATAGCACAGTTCCCAGTGATTTTGACTTGGAAAAGCAAGCAGGCAAGTTTTCTGACAAATTCGCGAAAAGTGCAGGCAAATTTACGAACTTTCGTGACTCAGTTACAGTCATCGTAAACAGCGTGTTCGAAAACCTCTTTGGGCGAAGTTTCTTTACAATCCATGGTCATCGACATTTTGACCAAAACCCATCGGCGAGCTTCCGGACGTAGAACGAGAAAAAAAATCACCCAAATCTCTTTGAAAACTTGCTCATAGAGGTTATCTGACCTGCTGATTACGAGAATCACATCTGCTTAGCAGTAGAGCTTCTCATTTTAGGGTCACTGTGGGCAAACTTTGAGACAACACGATTTTCCAGAACTCACCAGCTCTTCTATCTTTTTTCAAGATGATTCTCCGGTTGCTTCTTAGCGCTCGATAATTTGCGGAAACAGCACAATCCAACAGTGCTTAATAGAGTCTTTTATGTTTGATGTGCGCTGCGTTGCGACCTTGTGAATATGCGCGCAGAAAATTTTGAAAAAATTGAAAACGGAATTTCAAGACATGCTGCATACAGTAAGATTGACTTGACAAGTTGAACACAAATCTGCTTTCTGATTTCGAAAATGTTCATTCTAAAGAAAGTTACGGCTAGTAGAACTTGGAACAGCTTAATTTTCCAGAGTTTATCAGCTCTTCTATCTCTTTTGAAAGAGAGTCTTCGGCTGCTGTTTAGCGCACGATAATCTAGTGAAAGAGTACTATCGAACGGTGCCCATGGCAGTCTCCTATGTGTGATGCTTGTTGCGTTACACCCATGCAAAGAGGCGTCGGCATGCAAATTCAAGATTATTGAGATATTGGAGACAGCCTGTATATCAAAAGATTCGCCTTGACGAGCTGAATACAACGTTGTTTTCAGATTTGGAATATACTCATTCGGAAAGAAGATATGGCCCTGCGTAATTTGTGTGATTCACATGAATTTCGCCGAATTCCCGGAAATTTTGCATGTTCTGTGAGTGGTTTTGTACTATAAGAGATAGAGCGATAAAAACTCACACAGCGTTTTCTAAAGTACATTTCTTATTGTATATCAAAAATGATCCAATTTTGTGTCGTCAGTGATAAATGATAAAATGATGATATTAATGACAACGACAGATAAGAATGGCTTAAATTCATGCGGTCGATTTCCACGTTCATCTTCCATATAGGTGCAGAATTTCAGCCCAGGCTTCGGCGTGAAGCGAGTTGAAGCAAAAATGCCATTTTAGGTAAGAATTGGCAGCAATGGCATGTGCCGATGAAAAATCGATCGATTGCTGCAGCGAGGGATCTACCAATTGCACCAAGCAATAGAATTAGAAAAGCCTGTAGATCACTTATAATGAGAGAAAGAGCGATAGAAATTCACACAGCTTTTCCTACAGTACACTTTCCTTACCATATGCAAAAAATGATCCAAAAATGTGATATTATCAGTGATAAATGATAAAATGCTTATATCAGTGATAAGGGTAAATAAAAACTGCCCAATTTTTCGCGATAGTTTTCGATAATGAAAACTTCGTACCAGAACCTGCTATTCGTGATTTACGCTGTGATAAATGTTCACAAAAGCCTTAACATAGAGAACAACAAGGTATCATTGTAAGTCTACCCCCTCACCACGAATTACGGACATACTGTATATCAAACGATTCGTCTCATCAAGCTGAAGCCAAATCTACACGCAGATGGCAAATAAAGTGAATTCAAAAGAAGTTATAGCTAAATCCCGCAAGTCCCGCAAATCCCGCAAGTCCCGCAAATTCCGTGAAGTCGCGAATCCCGCAAACATCGCGAATCCCGAAAATCCCGCAATTTTGGACAAATTCCACGGTCACAACTGTATCTTTCATTCTAACAAGTTGTGAAAGTATCATGTTTTGCTTTTTTTGTAAGCAACTAAAAAATGGACCTCAAGAATTTTGAACTATACCATGAAATATCCCAAAGGAGTGACTTTCGCCACACCTCTTTTTCTCAGATATCTGATTGAAAATTTTAAATCTCGAGATACTTCAAAGAAAATTTTGGGGGGATGTATTAAGCCTCAAACACCTCAATTCAAAAAAATTGTGTGTATTTCCTCTTTTTGGGGAAAACCATTGGATGGATATAAGAATGCTTCAGAGAATGCACAAAAGGTGATAATTCAACTTATTTTTAATGACACTAACCTAATTGCTCCACCTTGGTTTCAGATTCGAACCCAAATTTCTCAGACATGAAACTGCTTCCGAAAATGTCAGATACAGAATCATGATAATTTAATATATTTCTGGTGACATTAACCTAATTGCTCCACCTTGGTTTTAGATCAGCACCCCAAATTCATCAAACACAAAACTGGTTTCGAAAATTCAGAGACAGAATCATGATAATTTAATTTACTTCTGGTGACACTAACCTAATTGCTCCACCTTGGTTTTAGATCCGCACCATAAATTCATCAAACACAAAACTGGTTTCGAAAATTCAGAGACAGAATCATAATAATTCAACTTATTTCTAATGACACTAACCTAATTGCTCCCCTTGGTTTCAGATTCGAACCCAAATTTCTCAGACACGAAACTGGTTTTGAAAATGTCAGAGGCAGAATCATGATAATTTAATATATTATGTATATTAAATTATCATGATTTAATATAATAATTAATATTTCTGGTGACATTAACCTAATTGCTCCACCTTGGTTTTAGATCCGCACCCCAAATTCATCAAACACAAAACTGGTTTCGAAAATTCAGAGACAGAATCATGATAATTCAACTTATTTTAATGACACCAACCTAATTGCTCCACCTTGGTTTCAGATTCGAACCCAAATTTCTCAAACACGAAACTGGTTTCGAAAATGTCAGAAACGGAATTAGTCTTTAGATAAGATTGATTCTGTCTCTGACATTTTCGAAACCAGTTTCGTGTTTGAGAAATTCAGACAGAAACAGAATCAGTCTCTGACAAAAACTGTTCTGTCTCTGTCTTCAACCTTCTCACTCTCGTTAGACCACTTTACTTTTTGATTGCAGATTCAGCAATAGCACAATATTTGAATTTTCCATCTGCGTCTGTATTTGAGAGATCCCGGTAATTCACCTGTTCACAATTTATGAGATTCATTGTTTACAATAAGTTGAAAGGAATATGGCTGTTTTATTCATATGATTCATTTTTATTCATTATCAAATTTTCACTCCCACTCGAAACTCAGAAATGGCAATGATTCCTACTAGGTACTGTAGTAAATCCGCTTGTAGTTCCACAATTTTAGGAACCCATAGAAATCTAAGCTTTTCACTTGCAAGGCTACAAGCGCATGCAGCCCCTTATCTCCTAATTGCATAGCTTGGGAAATCAAACCTATTGAAGCATGGAATATGTGTCGTCTTCTATGAGCAAAAAAGCAAATCACATCAGGAACCAAATTTGATGGAGCATTCCTCTATCCCTTCGTGCAACTCAACCGTATGGAATCAGCCGTTTTTCGTTCTGTGAATCGATGCCGTTGTCCTCCTTCCTCTGTGTGTACTACACTAAGATTAAACTTATCAAGCGTATTATTTCGCCCTGTTATTGATCGAGTATAGGAAGTGGATTAACCTTGTAGAGCAACTCAATAGGGTTCTTCATTGCCGACAACTTTCGCGCGTAAACCATCACAGTGTGCGCTCAGTAACATTTTTACGCGCAAATCGCAAGAAAATTTTCGGATCACAAGCGTGACATTTGTTTTCGCACAATTGTTGTTGCCAGCGCAGTGACACTGGATTAGCACATAGATCCATAGAAACCAGCTGTCTTTGAGTGTATGCAAGATAGTGATTGTAAGAACTAAAAACCAGAGCAGCTTTTTCGTTTAACTTTCTTCGTCTATACATCTACGTAGTCGTGCTTTGTGCAAGAAAAATAAACCAAGGAAACAGCAAATTTTCGAAGCAAACCATAGTGGGAAACATTTATTGTTTCCGTACGGTTTCCGTGTTGAGATTTCTTACTGCAAAGGCCACATTTGGGGACACGGTCTTTTCGCACGGGCGGTCTCCAGCGTCTCTCTGATTTTGACTTGTTTTAACATGTAATACATGCCGCAAACTTCTCCTCCCCCTGTTTTGCTTAGGCAAAAGCCGCCGCAGGGTGTGTCGCGCGCGGCGATGGTCCTGTGTGGAAAGCATTACGGTCATACGAATTGTTCTACACCCCAATCTTTTTGTAGTTAAACTGGAAACATTTGACGAGATGGCAACATGACCCTTCATTTTCGCTGACTTTTCTTTTGGCGTTGCGTAGGCGTTTGACAGTCCCAGAGCGCGAGGCATCATATTGTCTCGCATGGATTTATGCAGTGAAAATTCGTGAACTACGATCTAAAACCAGATGTCGCAGACGTGAATGTAACAAGAGAGTAGCACTGAAACTGTTTTTTTTTTGAATTTGTTACAAAATTACCCTACAGCTAAAGGTGATTCATCGATAATTTAGACAGTGTGCATGGCGTCGCGAGTAAAAACATGAGAGAGTGAGCGATCTTATTATCATCAGAAAAAGCAGCAAACATTCTCTATCTGAAACCGCATAGATACAGAAGGCTATAATCTGGCTTCGCTTCAACCGCCAAAAGGCGCTCCTCTTCGGTTTCTCGAAAGTCTCTGGTGCAAATTCACCACAAATTCTATAGTAAGCTTGTATTCTGTGGAAACCAAGAAATGAGCAAGCTTTTGTTGGTAGAATTAATTTCAATTTCCAAAGCTAAGCATTCATTCAAGCAAGAATCTTGGATTTCCACAGGAGCTGCGTAAACTTTGGTGAGTGAAAATGAACTTTTCTACTGGGAAAAATACCAAATATGCAAGCTGTGGTCTCGCAGATAGAACTGTGTTCGACATTTTCCAAGGCTAAGTATTTTGAGCAAAGATCCTTGATTGCATGTATGCCGCTACCGTGCCAGCGCCGTGCCAACATGAGGCTAGCACAGCGCTGGAGCAACGCTAGAACGGCGCTGGTACGGGTACTTTTGGAGCAACCTAGTAGAAGTATAAAATGAACTCATTAGTTCAAACGAGAGGGAAACTCAGAATATCTGTTGGTACCATTCCTAGAATTTCCTAAAATCGTTTTTGTAGTGCTAAACATGTGTACCGCCAGAAACTTTTGTGAGCTGGCGCAAATTATGGAAACTCGTGTTCAAGGAGTTGGTGAATTCCGCTTAGTTGTCTTTCTCAAAGCGAAAATGCGAGCGACAAACGGAATATGTTTTCCACCAGAGGTTGGAGCCGATGGCAAACATCACCTTTGATTTAAAAAATGAAATAAATGCAAATGAAGAAGTATCTCATCATCACCATCGTTTTCGCATGCAAAAACGATATGCAAAATTCACCTTATTCGCTATTTATGACTCCTTTACATTATAATTAATTTACGGCTTCCATAGCGTGGAGTTAACTAAGTGAAAATTTTGCACAGTGCATTTCATCAGATTCTTCACTGCAAACGAGATCAATTACAGTCTACGAAGAAGGAGGAAAAACTTGCAAATAATTACAAACATTTTTTCAGATATTTTTAGGAAATCAAAAGCTTATATTGAGATTGTAGATATGCAGAATTGCTGCCTATGCTTAGGCATTAGGCATTAGGCAAACACCATTTGTTGCCTAAGCTTAAGCTTAAAGGAAGATATTATTGCGCAAATCAGCAGAATTGAAGGTGTTACTTGCTATGAACGTCAAATATGATAATGGAATACAGGATGCAGAGATAACAACAACTGAGGCTCATCTCATTTTTTTTTGAGATAATGATGTAATATCTGCGCCCACGTTCCGAATCTAGAGGTAATTATCAAATACAATGTTTTGTATTTCGTGTTACTTTGTTCAATAACACCTTAATCTTACAGACTTGCACTCAACTCGTTTTTGTTGGAAAAAATAGGAACTAAAAAGGCAAAATATTTGGAAAAAATTGCTTAGCTTTAGGTAAAATTGAACTGCTTTACTAGTTTTGATACACTGGCATTTTTGGGTTTGACTTATCATAAAGTTTACCTTCTAATACTTAGATTAAAAGTACTATTTTTCTCATCATGGTCCAATGAAAGTAAGCTGTATCAAACATCACTTTGTCATACTGTGAGAAAAATTGTGATATTGAAATAGATCATTGTTTTGTTCTCATCAAGTTTTGAAGACGATTTCTTACGTAAGTTTCCAGTATATTTTATATATTCATATAAATCCCAATCCCTATAGGCTGCACATCTTTTCACGCGTTTTTATAGAACTGTGAAGGGATAAGTGCATTGTTTTGCATTCATGAGCGTGGATGAAGTGTTTTGCAAGCCTTATCTTATAGCATATTTCATCAAAGAATGTCCGTACAAGTACATCGTCTTCATATAGTTCATCCAACAACAACTAGGTTTGGCAAAATATGCATAAGGTCTTTCATAAGTTCGTAGAGTTTTTATTTTTTCCTCGTTATTTGATGAAGCGCTTGCCGTCAAAGTACTTGTACCATTGAAAACAACTGCTGTTCCTTATTTTTGAAGCAAACCTTATGCCCTTTGTTTGAACTTCAAGCAAAGTTATTTGCGAGCCAAAATTGTTCGCTTTTTAGGCGAACGACAGTTTCTGTACAGCAAGGTTGGCTCTTTCAGATAGTACAGAAACTTTGACATAAACCAGCTGCTTCATCAAAAAATGCCTACAAAAAAATTTTTGAATTTATGAAACGACCTAATAGTTTTTGAGCAGAAATTATTTTCGCACATCTTACTGCTTGGGATGTTTTGTTGCTTATCATCACCTGAATAATAACATACGATGCACTTGCACCAAAGAAATCTAGAGAGTAAATGCGGGATTTTATTATGTGTAATGCAGAATTTTGCAGAACTAAGATTTGTCATCTTTCGAATTTTCCCCAAAAACCACATCTAATAGTTCATCTAAGTAAATAACATTATTGATTTCATTTACTTGTTTACTTTTACTTTTGTATTATTTGTGAGTAGTAAATTCTACGTCGATGTATGTACATTTTCTTAAGTAGATTAGTACATTGTTAGTAATTTTTTCACCTTTTTCTATGATCTAAAATCTACCCAAAATCTCAAAATTTACTTTGTATTCGAATTCATTAATTTTATCTATTTACTTTATATTATTTTCCATTATTTGGCAGGGTCTGCTTCATCATATGAACGCCGCAAATTTGCCGTAACCACCAATTACAATTCTGTAAATATAATCGTCCTTTTTTTCTTCAAACTTTTTCTCTGCCTCTCTTGGCGCCTCTTCTATAATTTCTAAAATATAATCCGACAGTCTGATGTTAGCAGTCTGTAATAGCAGCAGTCTGATGTTTCTGGCTTTTCAAAAATGGAAAGCTATTCAAAAATTTGAAAAAATCTTTTTTTACATTCGCCGTGCATTGGGTAAGAGAAGCATAGGAATAATCTTAGAAGTTTTTTTTTTCAAAATCGTTTTCTTAGTCAAATTGACAATAGTTATGGTAGCATAGTTCGCACCCCTAAACAGCTTAACCTGATATCTGCAAGCGCTTGTCACTTCCGAATCCAGGTATTTTTCTGCAGATTAATTGAACGATGCATCAGATAGCAGTTATTTTCTCAAATCTGCTTCGAGCTTTTTAATTTTGCTAGATTCTCGCGTCATTCTTCACTTCATCTCCTATTCTACCGCACCTACTTACCTCAGCTTGAGCACGCCTAATTTGTGTCAATTTTCATAGCTAATGACTTCGCGCCATCAAGTAAAACTTCGTGATCCTGCTTTACGATATATATATATATTTGTACTTCTTCGTTATGCACTGGATAGTGCAGAATTCACTCTCACAAAAGTACTGCAATATTTTTGGGTGAGCACCAACGCAACGCTTGCAAAAGAAAACTGAAAGAAGTTTGTGTTGACTTCTTCATAAATTAATGAAAAGCCTTCTTCTCTTGACATGTCGAGTTTGCTCATAACATATGGGTCCGACTTCTTTTTCGTCACTGAACTCGCTTTTCTTTCACTTTTCTTCGTTTCGGTGTAGATTATTTGTGTACCGAACGTTTATAGGTTTCATTGCCCAGGAATTCCTTGAAGTTTCAGAAGAAACCCTTCATTTCTACAACATCGCCTCGCGTTCATTAGTATATCAATATCACAATTAATATGACTTTACCCCAACGCTTAGACCATGAAACATATTTTTCGTTGTTTTCCATGAAGTCTAATGACTGCAGCGAAAAAGGACGAACTTACTTTTTTTGCAAACAAGTGGGGGTTGCATTAGCCAGCCCCACAAAAATTCTGGGCCTCAAAGGCTTGTAGCGAGCCTTCTGACCCAAAAAAAAACTATATAAAGCCAACTGAAAGCTTTCTGAAATTATGTTATTCATTTACAAGAAAGGAGTTATTTGAGCGGACTCATAACTCAGCCATCTTCGGTACTTTTTTTCAGAAGCCGAGTCTTCACCAGTTTTGAAATTATGTTATTCATTAACAAGAAAGAAGTTATTTGAGCGACACATGACTCAGCCATCTTCGGTAATGTTCTTCAGAAGCTTTACCAGCGTCTCCAAAAGTTCTTTTTTTGCTCTATTAGATAACTTGTTTGACCCCGTCTACGACAAAATCATTCCAAAAATCTGCAAGTGACTAACCATGAGCGTGTTTTCAGACCTCATACCTAACCTTTGATTCAACTGACTTGGCGGCTGGAAGGCGGGACTTTGTGACCTAATTGAGGCCGCCCGCGCCCGCGTTGCTGCCTGCGTCTCTCCCGCGCACGTGCTCTCTGATCATTACCTAGCCTTAGTAAGGTCACGAAGCTCCGCCTTCCAGCTCTAAAGTACTAATTCTTTACATAAACTTCTTTTTCTTATTCGCATACCATCAACAACACCTTTCTATTCTGCAATCGTAGCCGTTGAATGGTAATTGGCATATAACTGCTAATGCAAGTTGGAAAAAGGCAGCGATCCGAAAACTAGCGATTTGTAAGGAAAGTTGGACATATAAGGCAGAAAGTGGCATTATATAACATCAGTGAAGTCTGTGCGGAAATTTATTTTTATTTTTTGAGCTTTCTGACTTTCAAATAAAAACAGGTATTTAGATCTTGGTAAGTGCGGATCCCGACAGAATTGTGACGTGGTCAAAAGTGGGCGGGCTTTGAGTTAATTGTGAATTGCAGTTAATCTCCCTCCGGGGTACTTCCCCCTCCCCCCTACACGCCTAAGCTCAGGCTAGCCACCCTTTAAGGCAATTACATGAAAGTATGCTTACTAGTCATAAATCATTATCTAATGATGCTGAAAAGCAGTCGTTAGCCAGCATAACTTCGTCATAGAATTTACTGGAAAGCTCCAAACATGACGCTGAATCATAAGAAGGAAAGTGCTAAGGGAAAAATAACCATGAAGTATTACGGAGAATTAAAATACTTGCTAAACACAATGATCCAAGAAAGTTGCGGCTTTGCTTACTTCAAAAAAAAATTCCCTATACAGGATGTTATTTTCAACGAATTCGACGTCGTCTACGAAGTGGAATTCCTGTTGAGGGGGGGGGGGTCGGCATAAGCTTGCTTACATCTATATAAACTTACACCTGCATCGCGTCATTTATATCCTTTGCACTTGGCTCATAATTCTTTTCGGAAATGTTCTCGTCGTACTTGTCCGTCGGAATGGATTCTTGCAGTCCCCCCACCCATGCCCTTGTTAGGGCGATTTGATGTCAACATTGTAGATAAACTCCACTTTAATCTCGTTTTATAAGTTTGTACGCCTTCTCTGAAGGCCGCACTCTCTCGCAATGCTCAACTCCAAATCTCCCTTAACTAACTGCTTTTTTATCTCTTTATAGGGAGTTGTGAAGAAAAATGCTTCGTTTCTTCAAAACGTGTTTTCTGAAGAAAAAAGAATGAATTTTTCACAACCTACGCAATTCAAGTGAACCTACTGATGCATGACAGTTGGTTTCTAATTACTAGCTGCTGCTCACTATTTGTCACAACTCTCGCGTACGAGTTGATTCACTTTGACTTCTCATCTACCTTATTTGGAGAATGGCATGTTTAATATCTTCTGTTCAAGACTCGAAATCCTTTTCATTTGTCTTTCGCTTGGCTACAACTATTTCGGTGATTTTACATATCTCAAGAAAACTTAGAAACAGCTTTTTTGCAAATATTCTCTGCAGAAATAGTAGAGCAAGAACAATAATATTAAGTGGGTCCGAAAGTTCGCACCGTTTTTGGACCTACTTTAAAATTGTTCAGAAGATAGACAAATTGTTAAAACAGCAGACGATGCACAATTTCTTCCTCTTTCCAGCAGCTATGTTTTCTTGTGACTGTCTCTACGAGCACTGAGATAACTGCCTGAAAAATAGGACCCTTTATTTTTACCATGTCTAACTTTCGCTAATTTTTATTATCTTCATTTTAGGCTTTTCAATATGCTCTAAACCACCTAATAAGGCAAACCTTTTTCAAATTGATGCGTCTTTTTGCATTTTTTCAGCTTCTTCTTCAGAATTTTGCTGAATTATTTATCAGAGCATTGTACTTTGAAAAAACGCATGACACATAACTGCACCACACACTGCAAAATCCTCAAGATATCGAAGTTCTAAAACTCGGTTATTACTATCATTAGTATTGCGAAGTAAATGCGCTACTACGGCGTGAAAATGGATGGATTTTGGAATTTCGACAACAGCCTTGCGCACCGTAAAATTGGGAAGTACAGCGATTTTGTCCAGAAAAGTCTCATGTTTCGCGAAGTAAAGGTAGCTATCAGAAAGAGGAGAAAAAGTTGCATCAAATCGTACCTAAAGTGTTTAACGTCTGATGTTTTGAGGTTAAAATGAGCCAAATACAAAATTTGGTCACTTTGAAAAATATATTTTAGTAATTCTAGAAAGTATACCAGAGAGATGCAAAAAATTGCATTAATTTAGAAAAGGCTTGCTTTAGGCGGTTATTAGAGCACCTTCAAAAGTCTGAAATGAAATTTCTGAAAACTAGCGAAAGTCAGACATGGTGAAAATGAAGGGTTCTAATTTTCGGCAATTATTTCAAGGTCTTCGAAACATTCACAACGGAAAGAAATTTTGCATCGTTTGCTGTCATAACGATTTGTCTATCTTCATTTTGAACGATTTTAGAACAGGTCCAAAAAACGGCACGAACTTTTGTACCCACCTAATATATTTTGTTTTTCAACAATTCGTCGGCGAATGCGCAACGCTTTCTTGCGCATTCGCCGAAGAATTGTTGAAAAACAAAATATCATTGTCTCCAGGAACTAAAAATCATTTTTTCAACCAAACTTAGTGAGAACTCAAATACAAACCATATGTGGTTGTCACAAAACATTTTCATTATTCCCAATAACTAAAAATGATTCTCTGTGCGTCAAAAATCTACTTTTGCAAGCAAGAATTGAGAATTATAGGAATTTGATCTTGCCGATTTAATGATTTTTTTATTGAAATCTCTGCTCATGTCAGAACAGAATTACTTTCATTCTACCTTATAGCAGTCATTGCCTTTCTGCCTTATATATTCATTACAACAGTTCTTAAATAACTACATGCCTTTATTTGTTGACAAGATCGCTTTTTGCTTTTAAGTGACATTTTCTCGAAATTAGCATTTTGATAGAACGTTAGCTCTTCCGCATCTCAGATGTCCCTTTTCTCTCAACAAAGCTTACATCTTGATTCTGCACACTTTAGCTTCACTTGGATACGTCTTTTCTATATTTTATGTGAAAAGTCATTGATCAGGAAAAAGCCTTTTTTACACTATGAGCTAAAATAATTCTATCAAATGAGATCCTGTAGAGTATTCCAATAAGAGGCACTAATGTTGGGCGCAAAGATATTTCACCATATAAATAAAACAACATTTTAAAATTATTGAAAAATTAAACACTTATTTATTTATTTATTTTATTGTTATTATTTTATCAATCACATAATATTTTAAACATTTTATTAAACATTGAATATTATAATATATTAGGTTGTACTGAAAGTTCGTTCGCAATATTTTCAAAAATTCATAACTCTGTAAATTCTCGACGAGTTTGTATGATCGAAATTTTGCATGAGAGAGGAACTCATGCTCTTTGCACCAGTACCTGAACTGTTCGTTAATGTTTACAAATGAAGGATATAGAAGCTAAAAACCAAAATCAGTCAAAATTTGAATTTTTCGTGTAGGGTCGTAAAAAATTGGAAACTTGCAGCAAAAATCGAGCAGTCGATACGGTAGGTTCCTTCATTAGCTCTTTCTAACGGTGCAAAGTTTGCGCCGATTGAGCTTCTCTATGAAAAGTTACAATTTCCCTGAAAAATGCCAAAATAAATCAAATTCGCCCTTTTGTATAGCTTGCTCGAAAATCGTAACTTTTCATTGAAACGCTCCATCGGAGCAAACTTTGCACTGTTGGAAAGAGCTGGTGAAAGAACCTATAATACCGACTGCTCCGATTTTTGTTGCAAGTTTCCAATTTTTATGACCTTACAAGAAAAATTTAAATTTTGACTGATTTTAGTTTTTAGCTTCTATCTCCTTCATTTGTAAACATTAACGAACAGTTCAGGTACTGGTGCAAAGAGCATGAGTTCCTCTCTCATGCAAAATTTCGATCATACAAACTCGTCGAGAATTTACAGAGTTATGAATTTTTTGAAAACGAACTGGTGCGAACGAACTTTCGGTGCAACCTAATATATTACTCTATATCCTTTATTCATAATCAATGCAAGGCTTCACTTGATTCAACAATCCCTTTTTTGTTTTGACCTAATAGTTACGCAAACTGGACCCATAAAATATCTACAACAAGACACACTTTTATCATTTTGAATCTGGAAAAAAAGGCTAACAATTACACCAACCCCTTCACACCTGTAGTAACGTCTCCCACATCCTACTCCCTCCTCCTACTCCCCCCCCCCCCCCGCGTATCTTTTCCTATCTTCTTTCGCAATAAAGTTTCCCGTCTTGTATATGTTTCGCGTGTTTGAAATTTACGCATCATTTTCTGAATAATTGACTAGCTTTTTGCAGGAGTACGAAGCCATGCCTAATCAATGAAAAAGTGAGAACAATTAGCAAGCATTAGCGCGTAATTAGAAAGCTGACTTGCACTTTAGAGGCCTTGTCCAAAAGCACTGGCTCTTTTGGTGCTGTTCCTATAAGTTCACTATTATAAAAAAACATAGTCACTACAAATCACGGCTTTTCTATTTCTGGATGTATCTGTTTTCTAGCGAGCAGTTCAAATCCAATAACTTCACAGACCAATAACATTCGATACTTCAAACACAAAAATACGAGCGTTTTTGTCTGTCAGAATGGCAGTTAATCAGGAGGTATTCTACAAGCTAATATCTTTGATTGAAAGAAGTTAGTAGATTTCATTCCACTTGGATTTTGTTCAATTATTACTTTACATGTGCCTCCAAGGTGCAAAAAGCAAGTTGGCAAAAATCATTATTTTGGGTTTTTAAAAAATGGATTTGTAGCTTAGAAAATGCTTTTGGAATTCGCAATAAGATATATACAACCTCCACATTCTGGTTGTGGCCCACATCTTTCCATAAAAGTATCACTAGAATGTGTTCTTTATTATTTGTAAACGTACAATACCGTTTGCAAAAAAAATCCAAATCCCCTGTTTGCAAAAAAAATCCAAAAAATCTCTTCTGAATGCAACGAAACTTTTCTTTTTTATCGTTTCTCCTTCGTCGATACTTTTCAGTTTGAATTAAGATTATTTTGCCTGAGACAAATTTGGTAATGCACTACCATAACCTTAGATGTGTGATAGAATTAGCATCCTATAGTTTTTTATGCGGTATACCGTACCCCGCGCATTACAGTAACGCAGTACGGCTTAGGCCTCGAATAGAGTTCACGCGTTTTGATCGTCGCGATTCAATCGCTACAAGACAACTGTTACGAGTTCGTTGCATGCCGATCAGCTTGCATTTCGGTTATGATACTTTTCCAGCTCAAAATTTTTGAATGTAAAATGAAAATGAATGAAAATTGCGGCGATCGAATAGCGACGATCAAATCGCGTGAACTCTGTCCGAAGCCTTAGTCAGCCCCTTTTTTTTAAAGGACCAAAATATTTATGCTCGGTTCTGCCATTTGTGACCTACTTTGATATCGTTTGCTTATATTTAAGATAAACTACAATGAAAATTCAGAACGTCAGTCTACCGTTGAGCATTTAAGCTGTTCTGCTATAAGAATATATCCTCAAAATTGAAACGCGTTCTCATCACCTTCTCGTAGTTTCTAATCTAACTTCAATTCCGCCATTCCCTCCAATTGTTAATTAATTAGAGCAAAAAGTTGACGCTCAGTTGGAGCAGGCATATAAAGAAATATGTCATTGGAGAAAACCGTGTTTTATTTTCTGACGCACAGTGGATGATTTCTTGCTTCTAATTGCGGAAATTCGTCAGTTGTGCTTACTAGTTGCTATGCCTCTTTGCTTGTAATCTCTGCGCACACTCACTTTTATGAACAAAGCTAATTTGGTTCACTAATAAATAATTGTCTCCTTCCTCAGAAAACGCGTCAAAATAATTCGTAAAGTCTAACTCCTCGAAACGAAACCAGGACTGCTACATCTGGAGAAAAAATTTTGTTGTAAATTTATTGTTGCGTTTGGCTAGCCGGCAGTAAAGGAAGATAATTTGGAAGTAATTGGAAATGGTTATAAGATAACAGAGTTGCAATAATCTCAAGAGAAGCTTCATACAAAAATCTTCTCTTTCGAAGTCTAGCGAAGATGTTTATAATACAACTAGCTGGCTTACCCGGCTCCGCCGTATGTTCCGAATAGAAAATTCCATTTCTTAACCGATCCGGACCAAACTTGGCACACATACCCTTCGGGCCCCGGCGGGTGTCACAGTCCACTTTTCGTTATCGATCGATGTCGATTTTATCGATTTTTTGCAAAATTTGAGCTACGGGGCTGGGAGTTGGCAGAGGGGTGTAATCGAGCATGCTGATCACCCCCGTGGGGGTGATCAGCATGCTCGATTACACCCCTCTGCCAAATTCCAGCCCCGTAGCTCAAACTTTGCAAAAAAATCGATAAAATCGATGAAAGTAATGCACGATTTTAAAAACTAATATTGTATTCGGAATCCCCATGCTCACTTACCCCCCCCCCCCCGTGTCAACTCCCAGCCCCGTAGCTCAAATTTTGCAAAAAAATCGATAAAATCGATATCGATCGATACGAAAAGTAGCCCATGACACCCGCCGGGGCCCGAAGTGTATGTGTGCCAAGTTTGGTCCCGATCGGTTCAGAAATGGAATTTTCTATTCGGAACATACGTACACACATACAGACAGACAGACATACAGACAGACAGACATACAGACAGACAGACAAACAGACATTCAGCTTTATATATAAGATATCAAAGCTTGTCAGTGTTTCATTCAATAGTTGCGTCTAAATGCGCTAAGATCCCCTTACAGCGCCCAGTCAAGTAGATTTGGGTTACATTATCTTAGAATAGGAAAAAAGCGACCTCTTATGACTTAATTCTTTTGCCTATCGAACGTGTAAATTCATTTCACTGGTGATGATTATACCATCACAAGTGGAAATTCAAGGATTTCGAAGAAGATTGCAGAATGTGGCGCTCCAGATTCTTGATATCTGTGATTTTTAGACCTATCCTGTGCAAATGCGTCATCCAGTATTGTCCCAAACCAGTCTATTTCATCAGCTCATCAAGTCTCAATCAATAAACGCCGCCCTTTTCTTTTTTTTACTTTTACATGACTAACTAATGAGACAGAAAGACCACTACTCACATTCTATTTTATTAATACTATTTATATCTATTAGTGCATAATGATAAACCAGCTCGTCTCATCCAACAGGAAATCATCTTTATACCAATCCCGTCCGAAAACACAACAGTTAACATCCCGATCACATCTTCTCATGAACAATCCTATCAAAACATGAATTCCCAAAGTATATTACCAAATTTTGTGTTTAATGACCTTGCTCTTCTCTAAAAGGAACTTTGTTTGAGCCTAGTCAGCTAGCCTTCGCCCGCAGGTTCGCTAGCAAAAAAAAGGAGGGTACTACAATTTTAGAGGATGCAAGGTTATATGATTTATTCTGTGACTTAAAATTTCATTTGCAAGCTAATACTGATTTATATTTCAGTAACCTACAGTGTTTAGATTTGTAATTGTTTTCTTCCATGCCATTTTTATCTGCCTGAATTTTGAGACTAGCTGTTACTTTTATTTCGAGTTCTTTCTTTTCGGCACACTTCAAGTGTATTCGTAAAAAAATAAATAAATGAATATCAAATTGGCCAATCTCTTTGTAGCTCACGGTGTCTGTAACTTTGTTTTTATTTTTTCACATTCACTTTACATGGCCTTTTTATAAACTATATTTCCGTGAATTCTATTTTCAGCGGCCGTCACGAGATCGCAATGAGATGGGTATGTGAGTTGCTCCTCGTTGTAGCTGTTGAAGCAGTCATTGACAAAGACTACAACTCCATCGAAGAGGAGCGCTCCATGGAACTCCCGTCTTCAGCAGAGTTGACGAGACCAGCACGTTATAGGTGGTCGCTTAATATTTTTTTCAGTCAATTGTAAAGTAATTAATTCTTTCATAACCAATACACCAGTTTCTATTTGAGCAAAAATCGTGAAATAAAAAAAAACAAACTATTAGATAACAATTAGATAACAATAACCATGACTCGGCACAGGTGGCTTATAAGCAAGCTGGATATCGTTTTTTGGTACAAAAAGCAAAAGGGATATCGTTCTGAGATAAGCTTTTTCAGTCGAAGTTTCGTTTTTTAGTCGATTCGAATATTTCGAAGGGTCAAAGAGAACTTAGTAAATTTTGCGAAAGTCATGGAGACTTCGTTTTATGCATTTTCAAAAAACCACCTCGTGCCGAGTCCTGACAATAACAGTTAGATAGGATTTTCCTCTGAGCAAGTGGTCAGTCAGCCAATAGATATCTCGAATGCAAAAAAAACATTAAGCCCTCTAAAAGCAGGCCATTGTTTCTTAGGCACTGTTTCAAAAAATATTCTGCTTTACAACACTTGCTTTCTTAAGTTAGATTAGATGTTTTTTACCTTCGCATTTTTGATTTAAATTAATTCAAACTCTGACTCAGAAAGACCATACCACTGGTGCAAAATATCTCATTTTTCACGATATCATGGTAGAAATTATTTTCACGTATCACGGTAGGCATCTGTCCAAATTTCTGGCCCTTTCAAAGTTTTGCTAGAAGCATTTTTCGGACTCTCATAAAATCAAACATCAGACGTGCACAAGAATGCTCATTTTATATTAGGTTGCCCGGAGAATAATGTCGCATCGTGTTTCATCATGAAATATCACAACGGGGTGAGCACAAAAAAAAGTAAATGAGGTACCAACCAGGCCAAAGCAAGCTCTACACAATGAATCTTGAACATTGGCGCCAAGTTTGATTTGCTGAAAGTCTAAAGCCAAATTTTAAAAGGCACTAAATGCCTGAAAACCGAAAAAATGTATCTGCGTATAAAAAATGGGAACCCCCAACTTGCTCACGCATAAATCTACATCATACACTCGTATGCACACTTTCTTGACTTTTGCATGAGTAGAAGTTAAGAAATCGAATTTTAAAACAACTTCTCTAAAGCAATCTAGAGCTTTTCCTAAATTGGTGAATGTTTAGGAACCTTTCGAAGGACAACCATGAAATTTGAACTTTCTACAAGATATAGATTTCGAGAAAAATCAAAATTATCGCAAAAAACTTCAGAAATGCTACAAATTTGTACTTTCGACCTATTATACTTTTGTTTCTTGTATTCTTGCCTTGGAAAAAATCCAAAATTGTACAGGTAAATGTAAGCTGTGGAGAGCGCATGCCTGAGCAAATCCGAAGTCCATAGAATTCTATGTACTGAGCTTCGATTTTTTGAGTATTTCAAAATCTTTACATTTCTACTCCAAACTTCACGTAGATCAAAGTCTGCTCAAAAGTCTGGACGCCATCTTGTAGAGCTTGCTTTGCTCTATCAAATCTTATCCCGTTTAGTGTTTTTCGTGGTCACTCTGTCGCGGAGGATGCAATGCGACATTATTTTCGGACAACCTAATACTTTCCGTATTATCAAAAGAATAAATTTTAGAAACTGCACTCGTGACACCGATATCATCGACCAGCTGCTTAATGGCACTGGCTACAACAAATTCCGGATACCACGTGGGTGTTCACCCTTTATTGAACACGAATTACATAGATCAAAATTGCAGAAGACGAAGGAATGACTGTCTCTGTGGAGATTTGGATCCAGGCAATCACTTCGATAGACGAATTGACAAACGACTTCGACATGGATATCTACATTACTGAAAGATGGCTGGATCCTGCGCTCAACTTCGAGAATCTTTCGCCCTGTAAAGGTGGGTCGAGATTTTCGCTCATAAGAACTACAACAAAAAATATCTTGGCTGTGAAAAGGATTCTCAACCGTCAAAGCTATCAGTAAGATTTTAGAAACTAAATTAAGGTCGTTACAAACACTTTATCTCAGAGTTGAACACTGGCCAACTATTGCTTGCTCCCCCCCCCCCCGCGTCTACTTGTACTGATTTGAAGTATTTCCTCTATCTCCTTTTCATATTCAACTCAAATCGACTGATTTAGGCAATCTTTCGCTCAATCACCAAGTTCTTGATCGATTATGGACACCGAATAGTTGCTTTATAAATAGTAAAGTTGCTCATATTCACGAATCACCCTTTAGGTAGTATTCAATTACTCTACATCATTTCCTTTCTATAATATTTATGATTTGACTTGCAGAAGTGTGTTTCTGATGTTGTTCCCCAATGGCAGCATTATGGTCAACTATCGCGTACGAGTGAAAGGGCCATGCTCAATGGAACTCAGTAATTTTCCCTTAGACTTACAAAAATGTGGATTAATCTATGAAAGGTAAACTACTGATTTTTTGGCTTTGTTGTTACTATGGAATATTTCAGTTTCAATTACAATAATCAAGAAGTACGAATGCGATGGTCGTCTGATACCGGTGATCCCGTGCGGCCTATGGCTGAAATTGTACTACCCGACTTTGATCTCTTCAAAATCACAGCAAACAGGATAGAAGAGGTATTTTTTGACAAATTTCCATGCTAATAATTTTTTTCACAATTTAAAGAATATTAGGTTGGAAACTAAGTTTTGCAACTCACTGAATAATCTTGCTCTCATTTCATATGAAGCACTCAAATTTTGCCAGTATGTTGCTTATAACGTAAGCTACAAGCATAGCTGCTTTTCCGCCAAGTTCTGACGTCGCAGTGAGGATTACGGTAGGTATACGGTATAAAGGGCAAGAATGTAAATCATTACGGATTTGGCTGAAAGTTGGCGTAGGGGGGATTATCCGACATGCTGGTCACGAATAACATGCTGAATTTGCATGGTAAGGGCTTTTTTTGAGAATACCATAGTGTTATTGTTGATGATTCATGTATCATCAACCTTGCTAACTCCTAATCTTGTAAATTGTACTCACGCCCACATCTACATTTAGATCGTCTCGGTAACTTTATAGAGTCATTGTTGCATGTTAGCTTATTGATATTTTGTCTTTCGCCTCCTCCTTGCTCGCCCGGAGTGTTGATGATTTGTGTATCATCAACCTCAACAATTCAATAGTCCTAATAGCTCACGGGTATTCCCCATAGGCTATATTACCCAATCGCTTATATTTAAGTGCCGAATCACTCACCAGTGAGTGGCACCTATCTTCCAGGGGCCGCGCCAGGCCGCGGCATCCTCTTTCTTGCATATATTTCTTGGACATTCCGATTGTGCACGGGTCAGCTCCGCCTTACTACTATACTTGGGTCCGAATCGAATAGAAATTCGATCATTCGAATAAAACATTCGAATATATTCGTATTCGAAATTCGATATTCGGAGTTCTTCCATTTTCGAATAATATTCGAAACTCGAATAATTGAGAAAACGGGGTTTCGAATAAAATTCGAAAATCGAATAATCAAAAAACAGGGTTTCGAATATTATTCGAAAACTCGAATAATCAAAAAACGAGGTTTCGAATATTATTCGAAAACTCGAATAATCAAAAAACGGGGTTTCGAATAGATTTTATTCGAATGTTTTATTCGAATGTTTATTCGAATTCGTATTCGAATGTACTCCGTATTCAGACTATTCGACTTTGTTGCAGAGACAAATGCTGAGTATCAAGCTCACTTCGTCCGCGTTTTTTTTTCGCAAAACTCGGTAATGCATCTTTTGCAACCGGTATACCTTTGAACTGTATGGAGAGTCGCATTCTTCCAACTGCTTGCGACAGTAAAAAAAATCATAAGTTTAATTGATGTTTTTTCGATCAGTGAGATTGTTCACACTGCTATTGGCACCAAATCAGCAAAGAAGATATCAAATTCAAGCTCATGTTCTGAGTTCATACTGAATTGAAATGGCTGTTCTTCTTTTTTTTGCATTGCTCATGTTGCGGTACGCAAAGCCCACACTAGTGAGCACTCTTGCTCGCATAAATCATTTCAAAACCGCCTATTCGTTACCTTGGAGTTTTTTGCGAATTGGTGTATATTGAGTAAAGGACATCGCAGTTGTAGAGCAGGATTAGACGGTTTAGATCGCCGTACGCGTTTTGCCAGTTACGAGATGTCTTCAGATGTAATGGCAGTTTACCACAAATGTTTAGCGTGTACAATATACTAAAATGTAGATGCCCTGCATTCTGTACTTTCAGAATAGGTTTTGGACAATTTGAGTATTGCCATACCACGTCGCCACTGAAATGCCTGCAGTATGCCCGGGGTTATAGGGGCATTCGTGCTCGCTTCGCGCAGGAAACCACATGCCTTCGTCTACGACTAGCGTATACCACACAAGACGAAAGTCTCCGATGAACAGGCAATGTATCGTAGCATTTGTGGAATTTAAGTACACATGTGGCCACCTTATTGCTTCAAAAGATCGCACACCTAGCGCTATGAATCCGAACAGCTCGTTAGGTGCTTACACCAAGTTGCAATGTTTCTCATTTTTAGATTTTGGCTCCAGCCAATTTTATCTTTACTCTGCTAAACGTCTTTGAAATCCAGTGGAAGCCTGACAAATAAGGCCTGCTGTCGAACAAAGCCGCAGGATCAAGGTGTATAATTGCGGTTCTCCGTACGGTGGATAACGCGCAAGGATCACGAAGTGCAGCCGCTTACACGACGCGCGCGACCGCTCAAAGCTGGCTGGTGCACCTTTACGGATTATGGACAAAAATTTGCTTTATGAGCTGCGGGGCTGGGAGTTGGTAGAGGGGTAAATGAGGGCGCTGATTAAAAATAAAATTTACCATCGATTTCACCGATTTTTGAAAAATCTTGAGCTAGGAGTTGGTATAGGGGATACTAGGGGGCTGATTATAATTGAATCGGCTTTAGCCAGATATGTCGGCAAGTTTGAAATGTGATTGCTTTAGTTATTCGATGAATCATTCGAATATTTATTCGAAATTCGACTTCCAATGTTCGAATATATTCGATATTCATTCATTCGATATTTTTGATTTTCCGAATTTATTCGAAATTCATTCATTCGATATTTTTGATTTTCCGAATTTATTCGAAATTCATTCATTCGATATTTTTGATTTTCCGAATTTATTCGATATCGTTTATTCGAGATTTTTTATTTTCGAGTTTATTCGGTATTCATTCATTCGATGAAAAATTATCGAATTACCCAAGTATACTTACTACCTATATAAGGAGCCCCCGATTGTATTATAGGTTGCTTCCCCCGGTTCAACACCGGGGTTCGTCTGTGGATAAATTTATTATCGACACCACTATCGCCCGCGACACTTGGTTCCCACCAAATTGGTGCATCGGCCGGGAAGCCACCTCGTATTCTATCTGCAACCGGAGGAATCGAAGCCAGAAGACCCGCGTGGCAGGACGAAGAACCAACCGACTATCTGAAAATCTTTGTGTACCTTTTCGTAAGCGATCCAAAGAGGTGTAAGAGAAATCGGAAGGAATACCACTGACTATATGAAAATCTCTGTGCATCCTTTTCGTAAGTGATCCAGAGAGGTGTAGGAGAAATCAGTCGGTCGTGTGAACTATTCTTGAAAACTCTCTGTGCATCCTTTTCGTAAGCGAACCGAGAGTGGGAAAGAATCATTGTTACCACACAACCACAGACAACTTGGAAACTTTCTGTGTATCCTTTTCGTAAGTGATCCAGAAAGTGAAGAGTAGTCAAGTGGAGCACATAATCACGTTAATACGTAAAACTTTCTGTGTATCCTTTCCGTAAGCGATCTAGAGAGTGGAACAAATTTTGTGAGTGCAGCACATAACCACATAAGACCGTGAAACTTTCTGTGAATCCTTTTCGTAAGTGATTCAGAGAGCGGAACAAATTTTTGTGGGTGCAAATTTCCAATCAATCTCATTGATCTCTCGCGAATCCTATCCAAGGACCGGAGATCAGTACACTGAGATTTGAAAGGAAGGTAACTTGAGTCACAAGCGCTCATTTTGCCAAAAAAGTCAAAGTTCGACCAACTCTTGACTTAAGAGGATTGAAACATCCTTATCTGGTCAAGGTCCAAGCCACCTTACCGTCAGCACAGCGTTCAAGCCACCCCGGCACGCTTGCAACTCAGAGATCAGCACCACAGCTGCCTCTACTCGACGGATCACTAGAAGATACGTCTACAAGTCAACGAAACCTCGCTAACTTGTACCTTCGAAGCAATCGGCTTTCTGAGGAAGGGAAGAAAATAGCAGTCGGTATAGCAAAAATGGCCGCTCTTCAACTTTTCAAACACAAAATCAACAACGCTTGCAAGCTCGTAAAATCCTACGAGTCCGAAGTGGAGAATGTAGACGTCCCCTTCACATTTCCAACAACAAAAGCGGAATGTGAAGAATATATCAAAGAAAAGGCAGGAGTAATAACAAATCTCCTTAATTCTTTGCAAAACGCTGTGAAATTGCAAGAAACACAGCTCAACGCTGCCATTGAGTACATCAGTGCACGAAGTGAGGAAAAGGAACGAGAGAAGCTGATGATTGAACTTAGCAAGCATTTGGAGCTGGAAGCACTCGATTTGGAAATGATAGCAGTTCAATGGCAAAACAAAATACAGTTCAGACAACATGAACTGAGGGAGCAAATGACACTTTTGCATACGCCTGCTCCTAGTATTCTGAGTCAGTCAGACAGCGAGATAGGAAGAGGCTCAACAACGGAACGAAGTGAACACCAGATCAGAATCCGGAAACCGCTCCTAGAGGTTCCTACATTCTCTGGCAATTTCAGAGAGTTCAACAGTTTTTGGACAGTGTTCGATTCACTTATTCACTGCGACGAAAACTTATCGGATGGCGACAAATTCCTTTTTCTAAAGCAAGCACTCAAAAGAAAAGCAGCTGCTGCTTTGAACTGCATCCCTGTTGTCGGAGACAAGTACCAGACAGCCGTCAACATTCTAAAGAAGCACTTCGATCGCTCTGCCAACATGGCAGACATACTCATCAACGAAATTGAACGACTTCAAGGAGCAAAATACAGTCCCGAGAGTTGACGAGAAACGTTCGAAGCAATCAATTCACGGATCATCCACTTGGAACAAACTGGAATGAAGATGAGCGCAGACAGAATTTGGCGCAGAATAATTCTGTCCAAATTTCCTGAAGACATCTGCGCAACCGTCATACATAAGAAAGCCCCAAGTGGAGATTAATTCGATGTTTCTAGGATCCTAGACACGATCGACGACATCATCTCTCTACGAGAAACAACTGCGTTAACAATGAAGACACTTATTCCGAGTACTCTTCAAACAAGCAACCATCAGGACACAAATCATGACGGTCCAAAATGGGAAGAGGAGAAAGGATATCTCGAGTAGTCTCAATTTCCTACTAGCTACAATGATCATTTGCAAGTCTCCGAGATACTGCAAAGAACCAACTTCGATAATCGCAAAGCGAGTGAAGTACACGTTGCACAAACGCAGCGAAATGGACAAGAAGTCTACAGCTCAAGCAAACTGCCACTCATGTGCCAAAGCGTACTTCAAACGGTTTCAGCAATGATATTCAACGAGGCAGATTGGGATTATCAACCCATAACAATACTGATTGACTCTGGCGCCCAGCGAAGCTTCATCAAATCAAAACTCAGTAGGGAGCTTAAGCTGCCAGTCATCCAAACGACGTCATTCACCGCATCAGGAATGGGAGAATTGAAAGAGACATTCAATTCCAGTGAAGTACAGATTACTTTGAAATGCCTTCACAACGCAAAGAAGCTGAAGAAGATATCAGCGCACACGAAAGAGAAGTTGACTGCCAACCTACATACAGCACATCTCACAGATGCAGATGTCCGCTTCATTTCCACCAGAAACTTGACGATAGCTCAAGATGCTCACCCATAGGAGCGTCTCACCCGATCTCCTTATCGGACAAGATCTTCTTAACTTCGTCACTGTTCACACCGAAACAGTGCTTAAGCTTCCCTCGGGGCTCATGTTAACCCCAACCATCTTTGGATATGTCATATCCGGTACAAGCCGTACCAACGTGAGCACAGAGATCGTCGACACCTTTGGTTGCACATCAACGATGCAGAAACATTCCAAATCTGCCCCTTACCCTCAACAACACGCCAAATGGCTAACGACAAAAAAAACGGGCACCAATTACAACGAAAGAAGTACACGTGCAATCAACAGGAGAATCTTTCGAGCGCATGCTGAAATAAAATCTCAAAAGACAATGAAGTTGTTACCGAAAAAGACGAAAAGCCGGACAGCTGCTTTCAACCGCGAAGCTAAGGCAGACAGACAACGCTGGCTGGCCAAAGTTCGCTGCATATCAGGCTCTTCCATTTCCAGCTCCAACACAAGGAGTGCGAATAGAACTCTTGCTACAACACTTCAACCGACGACACAAACTGAGAATAAAATGATGGACATGCCGAAGATCAAGAATCGCGCACATTCAATCACGAGAACGCCGGCTGTCAAGGAGACAATCACCGCTAACGATTCTGATGATTCGAAATGCACGGGAACAATTTCGACGAGGAAGAAAAGACGTGGACGAGGAATAAAGCTACATCACAGAACGGTCGAAGCAATAGAACACCTCTCTGTTCATGAAAAATCTTTTCTGTAAATCGTTCTCATTACTAGGTCTACCTTTCGCATATGCATTGGCCATGTTTCTGTTTATCACACACTTTATCCTTGCTCGCCCAGAGTGTTGATGATTCATGTATCATCAACCTTGCTAACTCCTAATCTTGTAAATTGTACTCACGCCCACATCTACATTTAGATCGTCTCGGTAACTTTATAGAGTCATTGTTGCATGTTAGCTTATTGATATTTTGTCTTTCGCCTCCTCCTTGCTCGCCCGGAGTGTTGATGATTTGTGTATCATCAACCTCAACAATTCAATAGTCCTAATAGCTCACGGGTATTCCCCATAGGCTATATTACCCAATCGCTTATATTTAGTGCCGAATCACTCACCAGTGAGTGGCACCTATCTTCCAGGGGCCGCGCCAAGCCGCGGCATCCTCTTTCTTGCATATATTTCTTGGACATTCCGATTGTGCACGGGTCAGCTCCGCCTTACTACCTATATAAGGAGCCCCCGATTGTATTATAGGTTGCTTCCCCCGGTTCAACACCGGGGTTCGTCTGTGGATAAATTTATTATCGACACCACTATCGCCTACGACACTTGGTTCCCACCAAAGTTACGGTATGAGGTCCCACCTTAAACAATAGAAAAAAAACTTTAACTTAATAGACGAGAATGATATTCGTGATTAGCAGGTCGAATAATCCCACTATGTGAAGTCTCCGCGGATTTTAACGTTCCCACTCCTTGTTATTGATGGTTGTCTTCACCAGCCTTGCGTACTTCAACTTTGTAAGGGCGCTAGAACTCGACTTGCCCTTCAATTCTATTCCTTTCCTACTGAGCCAAATGAGTCAACCTCAGGCAAAAATCTTATATATAAAGCTGAATGTCTGTTTGTCTGTCTGTATGTCTGTATGTCTGTCTGTCTGTCTGTGTGTACGTATGTTCCGAATAGAAAATTCCATTTCTGAACCGATCCGGACCAAACTTGGCACACATACACTACGGGCCCCGGCGGGTGTCATAGGCTACTTTTCGTCATCGATCGATATCGATTTTATCGATTTTTATCGATTTTTCTGCTGAGTTCACCTACGGGGCTGGGAGTTTGCACAGGGGGGTAATCGAGCATGGGGATTCCGAATACAATATTGGTTTTCAGGATTATCGATTACTTTTATCGATTTTATCGATTTTTTTGCAAAGTTTGAGCTACGGGGCTGGGAGTTGGCACAGGGGGGTAATCGAGCATGGGGATTCCGAATACAATATTGGTTTTCGGGATTATCGATTACTTTTATCGATTTTATCGATTTTTTTGCAAAGTTTGAGCTAGGGGGCTGGGAGTTGGCACAGGGGGGTAATCGAGCATGGGGATTCCGAATACAATATTGGTTTTCAGGATTATCAATTACTTTTATCGATTTTATCGATTTTTTTGCAAAGTTTGAGCTACGGGGCTGGGAGTTGGCACAGGGGGGTAATCGAGCATGCTGATCATCCCCAAGGGGGGTGATCAGCATGCTCGATTACGCCCCTGTGCCAAATTCCAGCCCCCTAGCTCAAATTTTCAAAAAATCGATAAAATCGATAAAAGTAATGGACGATCCTGAAAACTAATATTGTGTTCGTAATCAGCATGCTCGATTACCCCCCTGTGCAAAATCCCAGCCCCGTAGCTCAAACTTTACAAAAAAATCGGTAAAATCGATAAAAGTAATGGACGATCCTGAAAACTAGTATTGTGTTCGTAATCAGCATGCTCGATTACCCCCCTGTGCAAAATCCCAGCCTCGCATGTCAAACTTTGCAAAAAAATCGATAAAATCAATAAAAGTAATCGATGATTCTGAAAACTAATATTGTATTCGGAATCCCCATGCTCACTTCCCCCCCTGTGCCAACTCCTAGCCCTGTAGGTGAACTCTGCAAAAAAAGTCGATAAAAATCGGTAAAATCGACATCGATCGATAACGAAAAGTGGACTGTCACACCCGCCGGGGCCCGAAGTGTATGTGTGCCAAGTTTGGTCCGGATACGGCGGAGCCGGGTAAGCCAGCTAGTTCATATATAATTTCGGATCAATACGCATGATGTGGATCGCGAACGGCTTCATTTTTGCTCAAGAACTCATAAATCTTCGAAATTTATCATTTTCGGAAAAATGCTTGTTACTTTTTTATTTCGTTCTCAAAAATTAAGCAGGTTGTGCATGGTTGTAGCACACATTGAGTTCTACTTATAGCCAAAGTTCGAATGCAACAAATTCAAAGAGAGTTAAGTTACGAAAGCAGTTGCAAAACTTAGTTTCCAACCTAATAAATAAAGCCTACGTTTTTTAGCCTTATCCAGCTGGAATGTGGGACGAGTTGCATGTATCAATAATGTTTGAGAGACGATTTATTTGGTACTTTATGCAAGCATATCTACCAACTTATCTTACCATATTCATCAGGTTGGGACTCCTTTGACTTTTTGAACAGACACGTATAACGGGCATTTCAGCTGGGTTTCGTTTGCGCTTGGCCCAAGGGCCATACCTGCAAGGACGATGCTGGGCGTGAATGCTTTACTGGCTATGATCTTTCAGTTTGGTAACATTATGCGGAACCTACCTCGAGTCTCATATATCAAAGCTATCGGTAGGTTTTTTCTTTAAAAAAATATCTTGATAATCCCCACAAGCTGGTAATTCTATGAAAAAAGAGGGAAGGTAGAGGTGGAGAGAATGGAAGGAGGAAAGGAAGTATAAGTATTTGACGAAGAAAACACAATTATTCAGATGTTTGGATGTTGGCGTCGATGACATTCATCTTCTGTAGTCTACTCGAACTTGCCATTGTTGGATATATGGTCCGAGACGAAAACAAGACTGTTAGCAAAAGTTCGATCAAAAAATCTAAGGTAAGCTTATAGACTTCCTTTTTTTGCAAGATGGATATGTGCTGAACTTGATTTTTGAATTTTTTTAGCCTCTTTCTGATGAATCCCCGCGAGGTTCACTTTTGTACGAAAAACGCTTCATGCTCCCAGCTGGTTGTAATGCACCAAGATCTATATCTAAGGCCAGATTTTTTCTTTTTTGCTGAATTTGATGAACAGAGTTTTATAGACAACTAACTAAGACCTCAATCTTTTTGAATCAAGAAAGTCAGTGATTATGTAAATTTTTTTATAATGTAACTGACCTTGACATTTCAGACATCGTCGCCATGGCCGCCGGAAAAGATAGATACAATATCAAGTATTATGTTCCCGCTCAGTTTCTTCATATTCAACGTAAGTTACAGACAACCTTTACAGTCGGTGGTTATCTGTGAATTGAGAGGATATATAATCTTTGATATAAGATAAATAATTATTTTATATATTATTTTTACATATATAAGTATGTAAAAAATTCAAAATTATTCTGCTATTGAATTACTTTTTGACCGTAAAAATAATGACCAAAATTTGCTGATCGACTTAAATTCTTGCGGTCTAATGGAAAGAAGTGGAAAGAAAGTTTGTGAGAAAATTATTTGTAACATAATTTTAACTGCAATACCACATCAAATTCGACTTCGAAATCTGCTACATAATTTTTTTCTTGTTGAAAAAATGTTTTTTGAAAGTCAGTGGATTTATAATTCTTTTTTATTTGTTGTAATAACATCCATCCTTGCAATTTGTTGTCAGTTTCAAAAATTCTACTCTTTGTAAGGAACATGTTATGAGCTAGACTCATCGACAGGTTGTTTATAGTCTTTAAAAAAGATTTTTGCATTTTGCTAAGCGCATCTGTGTGTTCAAAAAAGGCTTTACTAAATGATTGTCCTTGTCGCATTTCTGCAAGCAATTTTTCCGAGACACCACATCCCTGCTAATGTACGCTTAGGTACTTGAAATTTTTTCTCTGGAATAAGAGTCAGAAAATCAATGTTAGCATACTTGTGTACTCGCTCTATCTATGTAATAGCTTCCAGCCTAAACTTTATTCGTTTTCCTTTTTTTGTGTTACACGGAATATTTTCAGATTGTGTACTGGTCATATTATCTACAACGAAAGCAAGAAATATCAGACTCTATGCAAAAATTGTGATTTATCAATAATATGAATTGCTAATAAAATGTATTGATTCGATTTTTTGCTCCTATACTGTAGTTTTACCTTCACATACGAAATGGTATGTTTGGGTAATAAACCTCGATAATGACCATTTCGGCAAATGGGTGAGAAGTATAGTGCCCCGATTCCACTTCTATATGCAAGTTCCCTGAACCTACGTTTTCGTAAACAACTCATTTAATCCCTTTCCATTTACTCCCAACTCCCAGCTCCGTACCTCAAAATCTGCAAGAGTTTAGAGTTGATAAAAGTGGTAGATAGTTCTTGAATGTAATAATATACAGTTTGTTCCTGACCGCAGGCCAAGTGCGCCCGCTTCCGGGAGGCTATATGAATCCGTATAAATGCACAGCGTTGGCATGTTGCTAATTAGAGAAGGGTAGAGAACTACATGTCGCTTGAAAAGGGTGGTCCCATGCGGACATCTGCGACAGACAACGCAGGCACATTTACTACGGATTACAGATTTACACCAATTGTCCGAGGGGGGGGGGAGGGCTTTTGGGCGACATGTAGTCCTCCACCCATTAGAGAACAAGAATAACGAAATGACGCTGAAATTGGCTAGGACGATATGATATAAGTAAAGTCCATTTTCAAATAAATTGAGGTTCTTGTTTTCTCAAAAGACTTAAGGTACCATTCGATAGAGCGGAGCAAGCTCTACAAAAAGACTACCAAAGACCATCTAAGTAGTAATCCAGGTAAAATTTGGGACCAAAAATCAAAATTTTTAGCTACTCTATAAATCGAATCTCCTTTCAGAGAAATCCTACGAACATCCAACTTGGTCTTTGTATAGTAGACACATAGTAGTGCCCCAATATGTATTTGGCGGGTTTTTTTGCTGGGCTCAAAATTGAGAGAAAAAAAAGGTCAATGTCACTTTTTTCGGGGTTTTCAAGTAGAACTTGGTATTTCTCGATTATAAGAGCACATACATGAGTAAGGTTTCAAAATTATACTTACAAGAGAATAGTCAGAGTTCGAATGGCCAGAATAGCCAATCCAAACAAGCTGCATACCATTGGATGTAGCACAAAACGCTGACTTAATTTGTATTCCTCATCTGCTTAGCGTTTTTGTGGACGAAGTTATGGGCAGCTAAAGGCCGTTATTTTGCTAAGAAAATGTCCATTCAAAGCGCAAGTGGCAGCACAGAGCCACGTTCAGCTCAATGCTGGGCTAAAACATGCAGCTAGATTACTTCATATTCATGAAGCTTGAAGGTGAGCTCAAGCAAAAATGTGCTCCATTTCGCATTTTTAATACGGTTTTTCCGCAATAAAACTGCTCATAACTTCGTCCAGAAAGGCGCTAAGTAGATAAGGAACACAGATTCAAATCAGCGTTGAATGCAGTTTCGAATGATAGGCAGCTTTGTTCGTCACTTCGACTTCTGCCCATTTCTTTGTTAGTAAGGCTTGCGTATACAACGACATTTGTGAGAGGGGCTGGGAGCGGAGTTTGCCATTTTCGGACAATTTTTTTTCTCGCTTTCTATGGTAGGATTCTTTCTCGCAGAAATCCAATTTTCAGGTGACAAAATTTTTATCGATTTTGGCTTCAAACTTCCATCGAATACGACTCAGGCCGATCCTTAGTGGATATTTTGTAGAGTTTGATCTGCTTTATCGAATGATACCCTAAGTTTACTGGGAAG
Source organism: Cylicocyclus nassatus (assembly GCA_958299035.1). Lineage (NCBI taxonomy): Eukaryota > Metazoa > Nematoda > Chromadorea > Rhabditida > Strongylidae > Cylicocyclus > Cylicocyclus nassatus. The sequence continues at coordinate 20,157,721 of CATQJL010000305.1, read as the reverse complement.
ACATAAACAGCTTGAATTATCTAGAAAAGGTGTTTACTTTTGGAACAACCTGATAATTATAAACTGTACTCGTAATCGGCATGCTTACTTACCCCAGAGTGGACTCGCAGTCCTGTAGCTCAAAGTTTGCAAAAAAATTTGTTAAAATCTGTGTCGATAACGAAAGAACTATCCTTTGCTTCAAGCAGATCGGCGGCTGGAAGGCGGGGCTCTGTGATCTAATTAAGGCAAGAAGATGATCAGAGAGCATGTTTGCGAGGGAAGTTGCGACGCGAGCAGTCGCCTCTTGGGTCATGGAGCCCCGCCTTCCTGCAGCCAACCTGGTTGTAGCAAAAGGTACGGTATACTCTCCGCCTAAAGGTCCGTGTGCAAAGTGTGACCCGAACGGTTCGGAAATGAAAAGTTTCTACGAATATACGTACAGATACATACAAACAGACATTTAGATTCATATATAAGATGAAAAGACTTTATATAGATATCTACATAAAGGCAGTGGTTGGGTATATTTACAGTCTAAAGTTCCAATTCGCGATATCAACAAGACCATTATATATGGTGCATTTGATCAATAGGAAAGTGCAATTTTCAAGAGCGCAGGAACCAATAATTCAAGACGTGTGATACTTCGCCTACTGTGAGCTTGGGTTGTCACTTGATAATCGCATCAACTAATTGAGCGTAAACCAAGATGTTAATCACTCTTTGTTCAAGCCAACGTTTCGGCAAAATAGCCTTCGTCAGGGTCTAGAAAGTTAAAAACCCAAGTGAAATATTTCCTTAGACGTCAAGACCACAGTTCAAGATTAAAGTCAGTTTGCGATGGAACGAAAAAGAGAGAACCGGGCACCAACACCACCTTATAAGACTTAAAAAGATGTGTTAGACTACCCTCTACTCAGATATCACCTCTTCCCCTATTTATAGCCTCGACCTGACCTCGTATCAAAGTTCACAGAAGGATTGATATGGAGCGTGTTTATTGGTGATTGCAATGCACCTCCTTCCGGTTCACCTTTGAAGTCTTGGCGTTGATGTAAAACGCTTCCAAGGTTTTGCGCACAAGGAGCTCGGGCGCGTACGCTAGTATAGACACTGTAATAGTTTTCTCAGCAATATCGTGGCACGAAATACGGTGGCTGCCTAACGGAGTAAAGGTTTCGATTTGTTCCTCTACCCAACCAGATGCTCTTTAACGCTGCAGCAAAGAGGGCGTCTTGCTTATCCGATATATGTGTCATCATGCGTTAAACATGTGATGCGGTAGACAACCCTGGAGACCATGCAATAACCCTCTTGCCAAATGGGCAAACGACGCATGCTGGAGTTAGGCATGTACGATCGCACGACCAATTTCGAAGCAGTTAAAGTTTCACCTTCGAGGGCGGTATATCGACCACATTTGAGGATGTTATAGTTGTTATTGCGCAAAATAACGGAGAAAATTGGTCTCCAGTGTAATCAACCACTTTTGAATGGTTCGCACTGAACGTAGTAATCAAGCATGTCTTGTCTACTTCATACTCAGCAAGTAACTTCTGGTAAGGTATCATTACAGTTCCAGTTGCTAAGCAAATTGCAAACTGCAAATTAAGCAAAAATTCATTGTGAAAATTACGGCATTTCGGTGGATCTGGTAGATAATGCGAGTCTACGTTTCTCCAGATTACAAGGCCTATATTAATGGCTGATGACGTTGCCATATTTCCTTGCTTAGTTTGATCCTTCTGTCTACGTAAGTAGCCTAAAAAAGTGAATATGGTCAGACGTGCCTTTGGCATAGTCTTCTAAACAAATAGACGTGCAGAACAATCAAGCGGGCTAGATGCTGATTATTCTCATCTTTGGATTTAATGTGGAAATCACAAGGTTTCTGGAGTTGTTGACTGCATTCGCATTTTCTTGACGACGTCACCAAATGTGAAGGGAGAGGTAGGTAGGGAGAAACTGTTTTAATGACCAACTCTGTGTAGATTTAGGATCAACCACAATAGGGTTTTTACCCACCAGAATAAATACAATCTTATCTATGACCTAGAAATTGCAAATTCAAAGGATGCACATTTAAAAGCTTTAAAAATAATGAAAATTATCAAAAACTCACTGTCAGTTTAAGGTAAGCTATAGTCAAGGCAATGAACAGCACATATCATCTTAGGAGTAAATACACCGTCAGAATTGCGATCACATAGGTTGTAAGTTGATTGTAGGGACAGAAGTACACAGGTTTCCTGAGCATTTTTACGAGAAAGATGTTGAATGGAACATAAATTAATGACAATAACTTTACAGCAAGCGGCTGCTAAGTGCTTTTGGGATCGCAAATTTTCAAGGATAGTCAACGAGTTTTTCTTTGTGGATGATGTGGTAAAGATATATTTGATTGTTTGAAGTTGATAAACCTCTAAACTGAGATAGATCGTTTGAACTCCTGAGAAGGAGGCGATGACTTTATGGTGTACCCGGCTCTGCATCTCGCTTCAATTTCGGTAGCATAGAGGATGTATTTTTCGCTACTCGGCGCATCGGTGATCTTCGCCTACAACATCTTCACCGCTTTTAACTCGTTCTCCAAATTACGAACTAGCGCTTCCACCTTCACCGGCCAAAAGCACTACATTATAAGAAAAAACAAACGTACCATTCAATCTCGTTGCGCGTTAGGCGAATGCACCCGAGAGAGTAGCTGCGATCTGTTAGGCGACGGTGACCTCGACGCAAGAGTGTCGTCTTTGGAATGCCACTGCGGACCTGCTGGACTCCGAGAGTCCGGCGACGACGATGAAGACGACATTTGGAGGTTGCCTCCCTAACAGAGGTGCGATAGTGGGAGCCAATTTTCCCCTACCTTCACTTTTGAACTGGTACATGGTGACCACCTTCACTTTTGGAATGCAAATTTTTTCGCTAAACGATAAAGAAGGAAAATAAGCAAAACAAACGCAAAAAAGATTATTGAAAGCATATTTTTATGTATATGGCGTCATATATATTTAAAGAAAACGTGTTTAGTAAATGGTGTATTTGGGAGTAAAAGTTAGCGGAAGTGTACGGGTTTTATTAGGTAAATTTTGTCATAACGTAGTGCGAAGAATAGGTCGATCCAGGGAATAACCGCCGAGAACTAGAATTTTGAATAATAAAGCAACGACAAATTGCGAAATTCCCACTTTTATAAATCTTGCGGTTGAAGATGTCAGCTATTGCGACTTCATAGGTTTTGAAGGGTAAATGGTGCTCTATCAGATAGTAAAAAAAATCGAGTCGATTTGAGGGATAGTCGCCGACTCAGATAATCGCCGGGGGCAGGCGGTCCGCAAACTCGCGTTTTTCTGCAGGCGGTCAGCAGAATTTTGGGGCGTGGCCAAACCTTCAGCGGGCGGCACTTCCTTTACTGTCTAATGTTCTACCAGCGGGCAGCAACACAGAATTTTCTGCAGGCGCTCGTCAAATAATCTGTTTCAGCGAGCGCTGGTCAAATTTTCAGCTGGCGATCGGACGGTTTTTAAGCAGTTTCGGGCGTACGCCGAGCAAAGGTGAGACTCTACATGGCAGAGGTGTCATCGATGGTTTAATTACTCAAGTTTAAGGTACTTTCTCTCAGCGGAAAGAACCTGGGGGCTGCGCGGTCCTCCACAAAGGACCGTGCGGCACCCGAAAATTTTGCATATTCTCGCGGAAAGTCCGCGAGAATGCGGCCACTGCGCCGCAGCTAATCTATAAAGAAATCGCGATTGTTCTTCAAGTATTCGTTCAAAATTTCGCTAAAATTCTTCCAAATATTTGCAAGCGGACCGCAAGAAATCAACGAACTATTTTTCCGGTGCCCGCTTGCTCAAAATTCGCATGGCCGCCTGCCCCCGGTGATTATCTGAGGAAAACCATAAATCTAAAAAATTACGCCATCTTAGCGTGTTTAATGACAGCTGACAGTTAAACTCATATAAATCTTAAATGTGAAAGTGTGTGATGTTGCGACTTCATAAGGCTTTGTAGAGTAAGGTCCGCCTTATCAGAATATATCTTAGCCGTACCGATACATTGAAACAGCGCCGAGATCCAGGGTCTTGAAAAAGCAGGTAAAAAAACGCTTTTCGCACTTCAACAGCTCATAGCTTCTTCAGAACTGCATGAAACATGTTGCGACTTCACAGGTTAGATTCTTCTCATCAAGAGCTTTCAGATGATAAATAATATATGGGGAGTTTGGGGCCTCCTACGACTTATGCTTGTGGGGGAAGACTTTTCATCACGAATTCTTCCCTGGCGGCCTTCATCCAATACATTAAAGTGGGCTGGGGGGGGGCCTTCATCCAATACATTAAAGTGGGCTGGGGGGGGGGGGAAGAATTTGTGATGAAAAGTCTTCCCCCACAAGCATAAGTCGTAGGAGGCCCCAAACTCCCCATATATTATTTATCATCTGAAAGCTCTTGATGAGAAGAATCTAACCTGTGAAGTCGCAACATGTTTCATGCAGTTCTGAAGAAGCTATGAGCTGTTGAAGTGCGAAAAGCGCTTTTTTACCTGCTTTTTCAAGACCCTGGATCTCGGCGCTGTTTCAATGTATCGGTACGGCTAAGATATATTCTGATAAGGCAGACCTTTACAAAGCATATGAAGTCGCAAATTCACACACTTTCACATTCAGGATTTATATGAGTTTAACTGTCAGCTGTCATTAAACACGCTAAAATGGCGTAATTTTTTGAAATTCTGGTTTTCGGCGACTATCTCTCAAATCGACTCGAATTTTTTACTATCTGATAGAGCACCATTTACCCTTCAAAACCTATGAAGTTGCAATTGCTGACATCTTCAACCGCAAGATTTATAAAAGTGGAAATTTCGCATGATTTGTCGTTGCTTTATTATTCAAAATTCTGGTTCTCGGCGGTTATTCCCTGGATCGACCTATTCTTCGCACTACGTTATGACAAATTTTACCTAATAAAACCCGTACAGTTCCGCTACTTTTACTCCCAAATACACCATTTACTACACACGTTTACTTTAAATATTAGGTTGTCCCATAAGTCTTTCCATACCTAAATTTCCAGCGACATAAATCAGTTCTTTTTGATCTTCCAATAGAATGCGTGGTACCATTCGACAGACCAAAGCAAGCTCTACAAGATGGCCTTCAAAAGTTCGCACAAACCTCAATCCATTCAAGTTCCCAGCCAAAACAAAAAAAATTCCGAATTTCCGAAAAAGTGAAAATCGTCATATCTCACAAGGGAAGGATACCAGCATTAGTTGGCGATTGAAGATGAGATGTAAATCAGTATCGCGCCTTTGAACGCTGATTCCAAATCTGCTTTTCTTTTTTGCGGAATACGTTTCCGAAAGAAGTTGTGGGCGTTCAAATGTCCAATTTTGTGAAGGTTTAGGTGGCCTAAAATTGGCGTCAAGCTGTACAAAAACACTGGAAAGTGAAAAATTATTCTTGTATCGAGTATATTGTTCGCAAGGAAGGAATACAGCCGGTGGAAATCGCATAGGTGTTGTTTTAGAGCACTTCGCTGATTTTAAGCCGCTCAATGCTTGGCAAATCTGGACATTCAAACGCTCATAACTTCTTTCGGAAACTTATTCCGCAAAACAAGAAAGCAGTTTTGGAATCAGCGTTCAAAGGCGGATCTAATGATATACATCTCATCTTCAATTGCCAACTAATGTTGGTATCCTTCCCTTGTCAGTTCAAAACAACTCTGCGGATTTCCAACTTTTTCATGCGTATACTCTTCTCATCGGATATTTATGTATGCACTTGCTGCATTTTTCTGATGACTAGAAACCAAGAAAAAAATAATGCGCTCAATTTTCAAACTTTGCCTGTATCAGTTCTGTGTTCCCCAAAAATAGGCGATTATATAGCTTATTCACTCAGAGTTACTGTCAAAAATTTACAGCTTTCTAGGTGCCCTAGTTCTTGAGAAATATCAAATTGAAGGTCCGAATATGAAAAGACTTATGGGACAACCTAATATATATGCCGCCATATACATAAAAATATGCTTTTAATAATCTTTTTTGCGTTTGTTTTGCTTATTTTTCGCGCACTGGCGCAACGACCTAGAAGGATAGGCTCAGTCGACGTTAACGCTCCCCCCCCCCCCCGTCGACGTTTTGGGAGGTGAGTGTCCGGCACTACCACCTTCACTTTTGGCCGGCCAGTGGTAGCTGAGACCACCTTCACTTTTGGTAGGCCCGGCTCCCCCATCGCACCTCTGCTCCCTAACGGAATTACTTGCCCATGGGCAAAAATGTAATTTTTTGAAAATCTATACAAACTCGATCATTTGCGAAAGGGCAATTGAGAAACAACGAGAGATGAGAAGAAAAAGGATTAACGGTCTCGTGGCATAATGCATCTGATTATGCTGAACCCCTCAATTCATAGGTGCCCCGCAGTAATTCTTATAAATGGTGGCAAATGGCACTTTCGGCTCCACCTTGAACCTAATCCTGACAGTTTGCACATTCGGCATCATAAACGAATCGTATAGTTGATACGAATTGCAACTGGAAGTGATATTTTGGGAGTTGATCCTCAAATCTCTATTTTTATAAATTTGACTGTTTTTATGAAAAATCGTTTTCTTGTTTTACTGTCTTATTCAAAAAATGGCAAGGGAAAAATTTTCTCTCGCATTCTGAGCTCTCTCCAATTCTTCTCTCAAACTCATCAAAAACCAACCACCACGTCCTCCATGCCCGCTGATTGACCCGCCCGGGAAAACTCGCTTCTCCTCACTCACTTCAAAAATGCTCCGACCAATCGGTTGGGTCCTTCCTTCTGGGATATAAAGAGGGTTGTAACTGCTTACCCAGTTTACCTAATCCTTCCTCCATGGAATACTGCGCGGGTGGTACATATATATCATTCACACGTAGCTCGACGTCACATACCGATCGTCTTTTGCAACCGCCGGTATTACAAACGTATTCAATTTGATCAACTGTGTACATCGTCATCTTTTACGTTCGAACAAGCTCGATGGATGAGAGAAGTCATGTCAACTCGAAACGTGGCGGTTTTTGATAGCGAGAGAAGACGGAAAGCAACGCCATAGCGTGAAGGCTTATAGTGTGTGCCTCGGCCAGCTTCTCATAGGTACCACCGCGACACATGCGCAACGCATCTCTGCTTGACGCTTCCCATTTCACTACAGCCAGTAAAGCATATCTACGTACAGGTAAGAGTAAAATGAGAAGTACAAACCTCTAATCCTGGCTCGAGAAAAACTTAGGCAAGATAAGAACTTTTACGTCATCAGTGATGCTCAAATTCGTTGGTCTCATGGATTCTATTACGTTGTAACATAAGTCTTGAGACACTAAGTGAAAATTTTTCGATCGTTTTTTCTCTGTATATTTTTAACCTTGATCAACAACGTATGAGCCATTACTATCAACCACTTTTCTCCAACGAATAGAAAGATCTTCGATATCTTTTCTATAGAAGCTGGCCGTCTTCTGCTCGAAAAAATTTTGGAGGCCGCTTATGAGTTCCTCATCGTTCACGAACGTCTTTCCATCGAGGAAGTGTTGAAGAGATCTAAACAAACGGTAGTCCGCCGGAGCCATGTATGGCGAATACGGTGGATGAGGAAGAATTGTCCGGCCAAGTTCTTAGAGCTTATGGCGGGTGACTGTTGCAACTTGGGTCGCGCATTGTCGTGGAGAAAGAAAACTTGATCCATTTTCTTACGAATTTTTTCCACGGTTTCAAACTGCCTGCAGCAGACATCTGCTATGACTGTGGTGTTCGACGGCAGAAGCTACCGTGAATTACCCCTGTCCCAAACCACCAAATACAGAGGAGAACCTTTTATTTAGGTGCAATTCACTTTGCGGCGTCGGAACTCCGGGATTTCCGGCTTGAGCTACTGACGATTATGGTGGTGATTGACGTAGAGCACCCACTTCTTCTCGCCGGTTATCACATTCCTGAGCCAGGCCGTCGCCCTTTTCAAAGAGAGCAGGAAAGCTGCAATGTCGGCCGCATGCGAAGCTACGTTGCTGAGAGTTCGTGCGGTATCCAAATGGACATTTTCCAGACCGAGCCGAGATCGCGCAGATGCCGAACCACCGTCATTGAGAGAATCCGAACTTCTCTGCCAGACACCTGTTCGCTTGCCGGGGGTCCGATTCAATCTCAGCTTTTAGGCAGGTCGGATTGAATGAGAGTGGGCGTCCTGAACGAGATTCATCCTCCACGTGGTGCTCCCTTCACTGAACCGCTTGTACCACTGGATGCCGTGGCATGAGAGACACTGCCCGGACCCATCGTATGGTTGATCCGATTCGCAGCTGTACGTGCTGAGGATCCCAGGCGATATTCCTGAAGAAGGAGCACGTGGAGATGCTCTCTAGAGATTGCCGTGCAAGCCGTATTTTGTGAAGCCATTGAGTTGAGATAATGTGGATAAAATGACTTTTGACATTCTTTATATATGCCAAAAATGGGATAGCTAACATGTCTTCACAGATTTTTAACAAGAAAAGAAAAAGTGTCTCAAGACTTAAGTTACGACCTAATAGTTTGAACCTACTTATAATGGATACAAACGATAAGATCTAGTAGCAGAAGAAGTCGAGAATCATTTCTGAAATATCCTTCTACCCTGGACAAGAGAAAACCCCAAAAACTAAGCTCGAGAGCAGAACTGTATAAGCACCTGGCGTATTAACCGAAAAGCACGTATACACCACAAAAGCGGTAGATAGACACACTTAATCTCTTATAAAAAGCTTGCAGAGACATTCCCTAAAACTCAAATATTCACTATCGCGAAAATAACGAAAAAATACTAAGACGAATTCTCTCAAGACTGTTAAGCCTTGAACAAACTCATTGCCGGCAGTTGTCCTAAGTCGTTTACACCTAAAGTAGAGAGATTATAGAACAACAAAGTCAATTAAGAGAAAAACATATTTGCGTAAGAGGGTAAAACGACAAGCACGCTGAAGGCAGCGCGGGAATGTGCGTCGCGGAGATACCTATGGGAAGCTGGCCAGGGTCCACACTATTACAGCTTTATCCTCATAAAAAGGTAAAACCTGCTACTCGCCTCCACACGAATCTGGGAGCCGATTATATATATATAATTGAAATTCGGATCTGACCACCGAGAGTGCCTAGCATAGTTGAATAGGGAAAGCAATGGATCTTACCCCCCCCCCCCCCTCACGTTTGAGCCAGAACCCGGATGACCCCCTCTACCTGAGGCTGACTTAAGAAGATAATCTGAGAGTGAATCATGATCAAAAAGCTATCGGAGATTTACCTCAGTCGTGAAACACAACAACCACATATTCCATGAAAAGAAGTGTTTCTACATATCAGTTAGTGCGAATTGTTACAGTAGTTGCTTTTTTCCGCACTATTTCAAAGGCGCCTACAATAGATACTGTAGAATAAAAGATTAACCAAATTTGAGAAATAAAAATAGCTTGGAAATGTAAACACTCCGAAAACGAAAAATCAAAAAACATTTGAATTTTTTCGCAAGAACCTCAATGGTTGATGCTTGTTTGCTGCCTCTTTCTTCCATGTTTTCGAAAAAAAATTTTGAGCATATTCATTTCCAAACCTTAAAGTGTTCCGAGGCTTGTCACAATTTTGAGATAAATAAACAGATACGCCTTGCTTGTAAGAGAAACAAGAAAGAAATCAACTAATAAGTAAAAAACCAATTAATAAGTATACAGGGTTGGCCATAATTATAGCGACAAGACTTGCTGCAGTTAGCGTACTATTCTATCGCGCACATAGCGCGCCAGTTTTATCGATTTTCAATCTCATCATTTTTTCTAACTCCTGTTAAAATTTGGTTAAATTTGGTCCATTTATAGTGAAATGGTGAAGCCTTCTCCTGATCGTTCTGCTATCCTTCGTCTGCACAAAGCCGGCCGCCCACCCGCTACGATCGCTATGTAAGCACCTCGGCATCCACCGCAGCGTCGTGTATCGCACACTCCAACGTTATCGAGACCTTGGTGGACTCCAAGACCGCCGAAGAAGTGGAAGACCTCGTACTGCTCGCACGCCGAAGGTCGTGAGGGCCGTCCGAAGGTCGTCCCGGCCGTCATTCGTCGACCCGGCGTCAAAATCGACAAAGATTACTACCTAAAGACGATTTTGGAAGATGCTCCACTCCCGTGGGCGAATTCCCACTTCAACGGCCGCCCGTGGACATTCCAGCAAAATTCGGCGCCCGCCCACATGGCCAAGGTCGTCCAAGTGTGGTGCAAGAGCGAACTCTCCGACTTCATCCCGGCAGAAGAATGGCCGGCATCGTTACCGGATTTGAACCCACTGGACTACATCTTGTGGTCCTACCTTGAGAGCAAGGCCTGCGCCATTCCCCACCCCAATTTGGATTTCTCTAAAGGCAGCGCTCATCCGAGAATGGGACGAAATCGACGAGGCACTCCTGCGTCCGGTCATCGACGCCTTTCCCAAGCGACTTCGCCCTGTCGTCCGTGCCAAAGGTGCCCGAATCGAGAAGTAACTTATGATTGCTAATGTACCAGTTGTTACTTAATAAATGTTATGTTCATGACTCGTTTGCACTTTTCCTTTCTGAGGTATAAGGTGAAATCCTTGTCGCTATAATTATGGCCAACCCTGTATATCATTCATTCTTTGAATAAGAGACGCGAGCACTCTTTGCGTACGTTTGATTAACAATTTCATGAATGAGTTCTAACGCGTTTTGTTAATTACTATCAGGAATTCGTGAAAGAACGTGTTCAAGCGAGCGTGATTTAACGAGCTCAAACATGTTCTTCCACGAATTCCACTAGTAAATCAACCAAAACGCATTCATGTAGTTGCTTATGAATTGCACGTAAAGCGTGCTCGCGTTCCTGCTAGAGAATGAATGATATATTAGGGTGAACGGTGAAAAATGGGACAGCTTGATTTCTATTACATTTTAAGAATTTTTGTCCTCACCAATAACAAGCAGGCTACAACTCAAACGTCGCTTACATAACCGACCTTCGCCTATTATTCTGGCAACGCGTTACCGCTCCTCTCTATAACCGTATACGCGCGGCGTCGTGAAAAACTCCGACAGGATTTTTTGAGCAACTCTTAAACTTGCACTGCTATACCGTAAAGTCGTAAAGCAAATGACATACCATTCGAAAGAGATTTTCATGCTCTTCTAAACGATATGTTAAATGCCTAAGATTTCTTTTCAATTTCAGGAAAAATTGCGAAAAAACCTGGAAAATAGCTATTTTTGGCGCAACAAAAAACCAAAAAATTATGTTCTGCCCTATATTTTCCAAAAATAGACAAAATCTGAGGCAAGCTGCACATGGATGGACAGAGCGTAAAAAGCTCTATCAGATGGTACCTAGAAAACGTGCGTTCACCTGGAAGGAATTGAATAACGCGTATCTTCGTTCTCGAAGCTGCTAATGGCCATATCTCCTGACTTTGAACGTTGAGGCCACCAAGCCGTCGTGGGTTTGGTGACTGTCCCACCACCCACTCCAGCAGTAGAACTTTGGGTGGTCTCACATGTTTCACTGCGCAGATACTGCTCAAAGTTCATAATTTGTCGAAGTGACTAACTTTACATTTCAGCAAGCATAAAGATTATTAATTATGCAAATGACCTTATATAGGTATTATCTGAAAGAGAATAACATATTCTAACATCTGTCAAAATTGGAATGTCTAATCACTTCTCTTTCTTGAGAAACCTCCAGTTATTTCGTAAGTGTCCCATTTTTTACCGTTCATCCTAATAGTTATATCTATGGTAAGTCTATATCCAGGTACAGTCCAGTAGATTTCCTGCTTAATATAGTGTCCCCGCAGACGCGACAACGCTAGGGCGTCAATAAATGCCTTGCGAGTTCCCGAGCTGGTGTTTTCCGTGTTTTCTTTGCTTATTTCATGTTTTTTAGTTGGTTCGTTGCTGATAAAGAGGAAAAGGGTAAATTAAAGAGTAGTTTCTGTTTTCTTAGAAGTTCTATCATCGCATATTCACAGATATCCACGTGGAAGCATTTCACGTCAGCTTCTTGCCTATTTCTTTTGTCATTTCCTTTTCTTTTGTCACTTCTTCTTTCAAACCTCCTCCTTCTTGTGAGGCGTTTTTTTAAACGCTAGTTGACTTGTCTTGCAGCAACTTACTTTCATCCATAAGAAATAGCATTTTAATCAAGTACTTCATGGGATAAAGACAATAAGTCAATCGTAAAAACCCATTAGCGTTCAAAGAAGTACCTCACAAGATGAAAGAGACATGAAGTGACAAAAAAGGATATCTATGAATATGCGATGATAGAACTTCTCAGAAAACAGAAACTACTCTCTAACTTACCCTTTTCTCCTTTATCAGCAACGAATCACCTAAAAAGCATAGAATAAGCAAAGAAAACACTGAAAAACGTTAGCTCGGGAACTCGTCAGGCAATTATTGACGCCCCAGCGTTGTCGCATCTGCAGGGACACTATATTAAGCCGGAAATCTACTCGACTGTAATTGATGCTCATAAGAAAGTCTTGCTAAAGACTGCAAAAACAGCTCAGTGTGATATACAGTGATCATCGTGAATAGTAAATAAGCACCTTAGTAAGATTATTTTTTTGCAAAATGAAAGAGAATCAAATGCATTTTTTGTCAGTTAAAGCGAATCAGTAGATTTGTCGGTCAGATGAGTCCCTCATATCTTACTGCTAAAAAGAAATAGAAAAAATTCGGCGGTCTAAGTCGATTCTCCATAATTTCAGCTTTCGAATGGCATATTGGGGCATCGAGTTTCCTGCCTTCAAAAAAAAAATGCTTGCTCCGATGGCCCCAAAAGCCGACAAATTGGAGGAGCGGGGTGGAGCAAGCCTTATAGTAAACATCTCCACCCCATTTTTGAGAACTGCCAAGTTTCTTCACTCCACAATCTATATACGATTCGAAAGCTTAGGAAACAGGGGATTCGAAGTAGATCGTCGACTTTTTCTAGCCTCACTCTACCGAAAGATAAGCCGCATTTTATCTAAAATTAGTCCATATTTGAGAGCAGATTTCTGCCCAGCAAGGAACTGACTACCGCTGATCCACCTGTGCTACAGAGCAAGTCTTCATCGATAAGCGTAGAACGTCGCCTTTCTCGTAGCTTTTATCTTAATTGCGATAAGAGCAGGAATTGAACATGAACACACTAAAACATTAATATGTTAGCCATATAGAACCGCTCATGTTTCCGAAGCAGAACACCTAAAATTGATAGTGTTATTCGATTCGTCATGAACTCAGCTATCGAATGGTATGTAGATTGTTAGGACATTTCACTTTCAAGGCTCGCTTTACCCCTTCAACTTACAAGGATGGAAGTAGCGGAGACCCCCTTCACCTGGAGAGGATGTCGGATCACTCTCCATCAATCACTCATGCCGCTCACTCATCCTGTCTCGCATCCTGTCGTGCTTTACGTGAGACATCTCTCGGGGAGGATCATAGAGCACGGCAGAGCAAAACTCCATCGTGAAGTTGGCTGGTCGCCTCCCCCCGTCTTTCACACCCCCATCCCCCCTTTTATATTATGTAAAGTCTTCATTCAATAAATATTAACAACAGACATTGTACAACCGTTCACCGCTACTTCAGGCAAGGGTCCGATCGATCCTTGTTCCTGACATGGAGGCCCCGGGGAGATTAACCTAAATTTAGGTTGGAAAATTTTGATTCCAAAACGGGAATCAAGATTTTTTCCTCTCTCCCTTTTCATTTTCCTACAATTAACCTCATTCCCCCCCCCCCCCCAACCACCCAAATTCCTGTATTTCTATTTCGATCAATGCCGACGGCTGTGGGAAATGGAACAAAAGTGGGTTTTTTTATGAGATTCTTCGAACTCAAAGTGTGCAAGTGCGCAATAAACACTTGAATTGATTAATAAACTCATAATCCTGCGAGTGAGTACCTCTAAAGATGATTTTCAGTTTATTTTTTTTATTTTCCAGATATAGGGAATCCATTTTATTTTCTTGCCAAACATATGCCTGGAATTAATCATCCTAGTTCCATTACGGCGCAAAAGATGAAACCCAGTAATAAACGTTTCTAGTATTAGAATATTTCGTAATTTGAAACAGGAAATTTATAGGAAATGCATCTTTTGCCTATTTGAAATATGTTTGAAGTTTTATACTAATAACTAGCTTGCTTACCCGGCTCCATTCGGCCCTGTCAAAACACTGTAACAAAGGTCCCATGCCTTTCCCTTTGCCCAGTTCTACACTTCATTTCCCGTTCCCTGGGTTGTTTTCGAAATCAGCATGCCCATTTACCCCCTGTGCCAATTCCCAGCCCTGTAGCTCAAACTTTGCAAAAAAATGATAGAATCGATAAAAGTAATCGATAAGTCTGGGAACTAATATTTTATTCGGAATCGCCATGCCCACTTACCCCCCTGTGCCAACTCCCAGCTCCGTAGCTCAAACTTTGCAAAAAAATCGATAAAATCGATAAAAGTAACGGACGATTCCAAAAACTAATATTGTATTCGTGATCAGCATGCTCGGTTACCCCCCTCTGCAAACTCCCAGCCCCGCATGTCGAAATCTGCAAAAAAAAATCGATAAAATCGATAAAGTAATGGACGGTTCCAAAAACTAATATTGTATTCGTAATCAGCATGCTCGGTTACCCCCCTCTGCAAACTCCCAGCCCCGCATGTCGAAATTTGAAAAAAAATCGATAAAATCGATAAAACCAATATTGTATTCTGAATCGCCATGCCCACTTACCCCCGTGTGCCAACCCCCAGTCCCGTAGGTGAATTCTGCAAAAAAATCGATAATCGATAAAATCGGTATCGATCGATGACGAACAGTAGCCTATGAGACGCTCCCGGCCCCGAAGTATATGTGTGCCAAGTTTGGTCCAAATTGGCTCAGAAATAAAAATTTCTATTCCGCACATACGTACAGACATACATACATACATACATACAGACAAACACACATTCAGCTTTATATATAAGATTATTATCATGCTACATTTTCTGGAAAATGATTATGAGTACTCGTTTTTTCGAAGCTCGTAACGCAGATTGGGATGACCGATACATATTTGCTGTATATGGAAGTGTATTTATGTTGAATGTTGTTTACTTGAGATTGTATATAAGCATACCATTTTTAGGAGATAGTTCATTCTGTGTCTCATTCTCAATCTAATTCGTCGCCAAGCTCTCCACTACCACTTGGCTCTTATGTATCTACCTGTATCGTATAAACGACTATAGCGATTATCGTGTTGGTCGTATAACAACATAAAAGCGAGGCTACCGACACTACTATACTCTATTGGATACACCATAGGTTTAGGTGGATTCCTCTATAGCTCGCTTCATAATTTTGATAATTTACAAGGACTCGCTCGCGCTGCCGGCGTTTTTTTACAGTACCTATAAATTCTTCGAAAAAAGGGTTAGCATGCGTAGGCGTGCTGACCTACTCATCAGCAAAATTTTTCGCCGCTCGCTCTTACACTAATCTTCCATCGCGCTCAGGTATTGCGTAAAAGATACACCGGGATAAGAATGGCAATTAATCCTCGCGCGCGACGAAAATTTCATGCCTCAAAAAATGCATATATAGCACCCCACGCATAATCAGCCGTCAGTGATTTTCCAGTGTAACATTAGCCGCAGCTAGAGGATAGAATAGGATCCACCTCGTTGAAGCCTAGTAATTATAATTCTACCGAATATCTCTCATTTAGATTTAGCTCGGAGAGTGATTCCAGTGTAACATTAGCCGCTGTTAGAGGATAGGATAGGATCCACCTCGATGAAGCCAAAAGGCTATGGCTTTTATCATCTATCTCTCATCTATATTTAACCCAGAAAGGAATCCCAGTGTAATACTAGCCGCCGTTAGAAGATAGGATAGGATTCACTTCGTTGAAGGCTGATGATTACGAATTCTATCGAATATGTCTCATATATTTGATTTTGCTTGGGCAAATACTACAACAACTCGCGAGTACATATCCTTATTCTTTAACACACTATAAAACAGAGTAAAGCCGAATCTAGATCCTTCCAGTGTTGCGGTCTACACTGTTACTCGTAGTTCTTCATCAGCTATAAGATTGACGAAGTATACTGTGGTATTCCCACAAAGTAGAGCTTTGCGAAAGGGCGCTCCCAGTACGGTGGCATCCCCAAACTTCTCGAACGAGGTCCCCGAAATTTAGACGAACGCAACTGCGAAAAAAACGCCATTTTCCTTCCAGCGGGATCCTGGCAAGTTGGAGATGGGATACCCATGCTCGCATGCATCTGGTCTAAATACAAATATATAAGTATATATATGTTACTGAAAAAAAACCAGGAGAAAAAGAGAACTTACATTGCATTGTCCGCAGCTCATTCCTTCGCTTGCCAAAGATATGCACTTTGATATGCATAGTTTGGTCGTGCTCGATCCTGAAAACCGTCTCGCGCACCTCGCCGCGAACTAGATAGAAGATTATCAGTTCCTCCTTTTTGGGCTCTTCTTCCCTTGCCGTCATGGGTTCACTCGTTCTTCCACTACTGGTATGATTCGGCGGAGATAATACATAAGGTCCGCGACTTCGAATAGCTCCTGAAAAAGTCCAATTTTTCCTAATCTCTTCTTTTCTGTTTTTAGATGATATAATTAAATTTACCTGTCGGAAAAACATACGGTATTTCGTTCCATTCAAAGGGTACATTCAGCGCTCTCCCGTTCCCGTTCCATCTGGGTCGAGAGCAACAGTACCTTATTTTCGAGCTCTGCAGCTCGCAGACGATTATTTTCCGCCGCTGTTTTGTTCTTTTTTTGTTCTTTCTTTTGTTCTTCTTTTAGCTCATTTCCCAGATTGCAGATTAACGTCTTCACTTTCCTTGACTAAAAAAAGTTTTTTTTGAAATAAAACCATATGTATATAAAACTTATATTAGTGATTACTTACCAAACGACCTTCCGTGGCCAGTGAGGAAGCGCGTGTATTCGGCTCGGATGGAGTGACCGAAGTATCATCCTCGGAATTCGATTGAGGACTGACTGGACTCCAATCCGGTGACTGCTCACGGTTATTGCCCCAGCGAATAACATTGTCAGTTGGAGATCTAACAGCACTTTGGATAAGTTTCTTTTCGTATGAGCAGCAGTTCAGAAACAGATTCTAGTCTTAGCAGCTCGCCTAGATTACTCAAGAAAGCTCATAGGGGTTCAACAAAAAGAAGAACTCGCTCCCATTCTCGAATATCTCACAAAAGAGTAAAAAATAACTCGATTAACTCCTGCTACTATTTCTCGAGCTTGTTTCGAACACGAAGAGATGATGATACGCACAACTGATTGAATTAATGATAGAGGGGTAGGATTTGATGAACTGGTTAAACAGTCACGATCCTTTCCATACCCCAAACAATTTGGAGTAAGTCGTCCTCGAGCTGAGAGAAAATGTAAGAGTATTATCGTTGACGGACGGGAGGAAGTGGTGAGCATGGTGCTGACGAGGCAGAGGGGATATAGGATGAAGTATGTGTGTGTGTTGGGGGGGGGGGGGAGAGGGGGGAATAAAATGGGTAACATACAATTTGGTGGCATCGTAAAAACTGACAAACATTTTAGCGGTAAATAAAAATCATGAACATCCATGTAATGTTTGCAAAGGAAACTACGGGGTGATAAAAGCTTAACAAAGAAAGAAGGACAGTGTATGTTCTAGATATAGCGTAACTTACATACAATGTTGTTATTCTAATGGCTATATAAATTCACGGGTCATGTGTCAGACTAGCACAATAATACTAGTAGTACACATGGGCGAAATTTTGGACTGTTGTAAGAAAGCGGCTTAGGGAGAAAAATCGTTGTTGATCTTCTGTGAATCGCCGGTTCAAAGAAGTTACATATAGTTTGAGGCAGGGGTGCGCGTAGTGAAAAGGAAAAAATAAACTTACCAATAAGCAAGAACTCCTGAGCAAAATAATTGCTATCGAAAGAGTTGACGAGTCGATAATGTCCTTCAAAGCTGGTGAGGGCCTTGTCTACGACTTTAAAAATGTGTAGAATGACGAACAGGTGGTAGATCATCGTTGTCTGATGTTTCTGAGGTGCTAGGTGAGGAGTGATTGGAATTTGAATGAGAAATAATAGCTAACGAAGAGCGAGGACAATACATCTTCAATCTACTGATATGAACGGTGTGCGAAATTCGTTGTCCAAACAAATTTCTAATAGTAACATTAGGACGATCCACCCGTCCTACAAGGTAAGGACCTTTCCACTGGAAAGTGAATTTGAGACGAACGGTGTAGTCGTGTAAAAGCACAAGGTCACCGAAATATCCTTCGTAAAAACTTTATGGTGAAAATCGTAGTCTGATTTATACCGTGCAGTCTTGTCTGCAATTTCATTTCCAAATTCCGTGATCGTTGTGGGCAGTCGTTAGTTGATCAACAAAAGTGTCAGATGCATATGCGATCCTGGATGGAAGTTGATGGACGATATCATTCCAGGTGATGGGATTTCGTCCGTACGCAACAAAATAGGAGCTGTATCCGTAGTGTCGTTAACACTTGTGTTATATGCGAAAACAGTGGGCTGTAGGAAGACAGACTATAAATCGCGCGCTTCCAAGCAGTATGTCGTTAATGCTTCAGTTACCACCTTGACCAGTCGTTCCACTTTTCCGTTAGCTTTATGATTATAACTTGTCGTGACAGAATTCGCACTCCCAAAGTGCGATTGATTTGGGAAATAGGTTTGCTAGTGTAGTTGGAGCCACGATCAGAGACGGCTTCGTTTGGGACGCCATGTTTCGAGATGACATCGTTGATTAAAGCTTTAACGACTGTGTCCGTAAGCTGATTCGGAAGTGGAGTACAAATGATGAGCTTGCCAAAAGCGCATACAATTATGGAGACAAATTTGTTTCCATAAATACTTTGTGGCAATGGTCCAACAATGTCGATGTGTAGACGCTGAAATGGGTCTTGAGCTATGGAAAGAACCCAATTCTTCTTGTATTATGTGATCAGATGGGATCTTAATTTTCTAGCAAACAGTACATGATCTTACATACCTATTCCCCATTCACCTGGTTTAGCTCCGTCAGGGCAGGCCGCTCGCGCCCGCGACGCACCTGCGTCTCTCGCGCGCGAGTGCTCTCTGATCATTACCTAGCCTTAATTAGGTCACGAAGCCCGCCTTTGCCGAAGCTCAGCTAGTTGAATCAATTGTAACTACTTGGTTATACATCTGAGGCCAGAAGTACGTAGCTTCAATAGTTCGTCTTTATGATACCTAGATGTGACTTTAGAAGAGGGTTATTACGAAGTATCTAAATTATTTTAGTTTGCGTTTCCTTACCAGGGATTACTGATTGGGGACTTTCTTAAACTTTGCATAAAACAATTGTTAAAGATATCTTATCTGTCTAGTGTGTCAGAAAATTCTTCTGCCTCCTTCTCCACTTAGGAACTTTATCAGAGGTTGGTAAGTAACTGTAACTGCGAATTTTTAACGTCTTATAAAGTTGGGAGAGAATTCAGTGTACGACTTTTATAGCAACAGGATAGCGGCTTAGAAAGTCACATTATGTGTTATGCTTTACTGCACGATTTCGATCTTTAAATCATAAGCTTGAGTAGTAATCTGATACTTAGCAAGCCTCCGACCAAATCTCTCCGATGCATCAGCGATTTGAGCGGTGCATGGTCAGTTACTATAATGATTAAAGCGTTGGCAACATAAGGATAAAAGTGCTTCAATGCGAATACAATAGCTAATGCTTCTAACTCTATAATAGCATGATTTTTCTCAAGCTTATTAAGAGAACAACTACAGTAAGCAACTGGATGTTCTGCCTTAGTTTCCGGATTAACTTGCAGTAAACATGCCTACGCCGATAATTCAAGCATCAGCATGATTAAGGTTGTCCAGCGTCGGTGGTACCAAGAGTGGTGCTCTGATTGATGCCCGTTTAAAGGCAGCGTCCAGGCAAGTCTGGACACATGGGGATCTCACGTAGATAATTATTTTGGGGCCCTAACTAAGCCACTGCTCAACCGGCAGCTCAGATAGTGCTCTAACGGCTGAGATAATCCCCTCGAAACTGGACCCCGCGATCGAATTTCGCGTGGATTCATGGCGCAAAGCGTGGATCCCGCCGCGAAACTGCCATGAATCCATACGAATACGATCGCGGGGTCCAGATTCGAGGGAAATACCTCAGCCGTTGAGCACTACCTGCGCTGCCGCTTGGGCAGTGCCTTAGTTAGGGCAAAGTACTTTATACGTAAAATCCCCATGGGTAGATCTGCCTGGACGTTGCCTTTAAGGGTATCAAATGCTTTTTGGTGCTTATCTGTCCAATTGAATGGGCTATCTTTGAGCACAAGGTTGTTAAGTGGTGTGGCAATAAAAGAGAAACGCGGTATACATCGATGAAGTACGAAGCTGCGCCAAGAAATGATTTTAATGCCTTAACATTCGTAGGTCGCGGTATTTTTACAATGCTAGCTATTTTATCGGGATTTAGACGTGTGCCTTTTTTACTGATTAAAACGCCGTACTGAACTTCTGTTTTGAAAAATGAACATTTTTGAGAAGTCTATTTCATCCCAAAATTTCTAATTCTCATCAAGACCTTCTAAATCGAGGTGTTCTGTTTCTGAATAACTAGCAATGATTATATCATCGATGTACGCGAAACAACAAGCTTTAAGTTCGCGTACAAGAGAATTAGCTACTCGCTGGAATGTCCCAGGAGCTCCTTTAAGGCCTTGGGCCATAACAGTAAGTTGGAGAAGTCCCAAAAATGATGTAAAGGCTGCTTATGCTTAAGTTCTAATGGGATCTGGAAGAAACCGCTTTTATAATCAAAAACACTGTAGGTTTCCTTTCCTCCAACTAAATCAATAATATCTTGAATGTGGAGTTCAATAGATTTCGTTCTCCGTAATGGCGTTTATTTGCCTATAGTCAACTGTAGAAAGTCATTGGTCTTTATTAGTTCCCTTTTTGACTAGTACAATGGGCGGAGCAAATTTACTAGAACTGGGCTCAATTATGCGCGTACGCAGCATTTCCTTTATTTGGCGTTTAAT
This sequence comes from Cylicocyclus nassatus, assembly GCA_958299035.1. Classification (NCBI taxonomy): domain Eukaryota; kingdom Metazoa; phylum Nematoda; class Chromadorea; order Rhabditida; family Strongylidae; genus Cylicocyclus; species Cylicocyclus nassatus. The sequence goes on along the minus strand of CATQJL010000305.1, from coordinate 20,136,598 downwards.
CTCCTCGCGTTTTTCAAGAGGGACACGATAAGGACGTTTCTGAGGAACTTTGGCGTGCGGTAAAAAGTTGATTTTGTGAGCTATAAGACCTCTAAAGTCCTAAATTTCTCGCGCTCTCCTGCAGGCGGTCAGCAGAATTTTGGGGCGTGGCCAAACCTCGTTCAGGTCCTGCAAAGCAAGATTGATACTTTTGTAACATATTATAGAACTGCTGAATTTCAGTCCCTGTAAGTAAAGAGTGATCGAACTTCATTCGGTTTTTGTAAAGGAACTGCTTGTTTATTAGGAAAAAACGGCATTTTTGCTTAGGTCTGTTTCTGGAGGTGTATAGGTACATATTTCTTCATCTCGCGTAAACTCAAACAATCGCCGAGGACAGGCGGTCCGCAAACTCGCGCTTTCCTGCAGGCGGTAAGCAGAATTTCGGGGCGTGGCCAAACCTTCAGTGAGCGGCACTTCCTTTACTGTCGCATGTTCTACCAGCGGGCATCGATCAGTGGCGTACCCAGGATTGGGGCTCGGGGGGGGGGGGGGGGGCGGCAAAAAATTTTTTCAAATGAAGGTGCGCGGCGTCAGCCACGCACTCCGAAAAAATTTTAGGGGGGCTTCTCAATGTTTTTGCGGGCCCCCAACGCCCCCGAAAAATTTTTTTATAAGGCTAACTTGAATTTTTAAAAAATTTTAAAAATTATTTTAATTGTTTACAAAAATAAACAAGTCATTTGCACATTTTTATAACTCATATAAGTAACTTTCAAAAATTTCGCGACCCGTTCTCGGGGGGGGGTGGCGCGCTCCCCCCCCCCCCCGCCCCCCTCCTCGGTACGCCACTGGCATCGATAGATAATTTTCTGCGAGCGATCGTCAAATAATTTCTTTAAGCGTGCGCTGGCCATTTTTTTGTACCTACGGGTCATGCGGTCCTTCGCAAAGGACCGTGCGGCCCTCCATAATTTTGCATATTCTCGCGGAAAGGCCACGATAACGCGGCCACCGCGCCGCAACTAATCTGTGAAAAAAGCGCATTGTTCTCCGAGTTTTCGTCCAAAAATTGCTGACATCCTTCCAAATATCTGCAAGCGGACCGCAAGAAATCAGCGAAATATTTTCCCGGTGCGCGCTTGCCCACAAATCGCATGGCCTGCCCCCGGCGATTACCTGAGAAGATGGCATATGGATTGATTGTTCGTCTCCAGGATACACCGAAGAAATTGGCGGCCACTCCATGTTTGTTCTACATAATTTGCATGCGATTAATTTGTTTTTGCGGAAATACATTGTGGCTGGAGTAGAATCAAAAATGCGTAGAATTACTTTGTTATCGTTATTTGTGCAGGAGAGGGTTTTACCTACGACTATGCCAAGAAGTAACGTCAAAAGGTTATCATCGTAGAGAAAAAATTCCCATTTACTAGGAAAATTGGTTCTCAACAATAAAAAATTCTACTGCGCACATACATATCTACACACATAGAGACATAGAGACAGACATTCAGCTTTATATATAAGATAAAAAGACTCACCAATTTGCTCGATGCGATTTATGTGGTATTACTGTCGATACGGTTGTAGGTCGGGAGGGGGGGGGGGGGGTGGAGGGGGGAGGGAGGAGGGGATGTAGAAAATCATATCCCTTTGTACGAAACATACGAAACATTTGACTACTGCTTTTATAGCTGGTTTACGTAAGTCTTACTATAAAATTTATTGGGGAAAGAGAAAGGGGAAGAACCGGCTAGTGCCGGCGGCTGGAGGTCATCGGCAGATGTTCGCTGTTTTTGACCCTCCTTCTCGCGCAGAGCTGTTGTAATAGCGGCTGGATCCCGATAGAAGGATCCTCTCTGGGACTAAAAGACCCCAAATTGCTCTGCAGGCGTTGTCAAGACAAGCTGATTTTGTTTCTCACAAGTTTATATAGTTGATTCGTTGACCGCACGGACTGGACATCAATGCGGAGCACTCGCCGCGAGATAAAAAGCTTGTCCCAGTATAAATTTGCTATTGGATAAGAAAGCCATGCTCAAGCTCAAGCTCAAGCTTGTTCAGAGAACGCGTGCAAAGCGGTTCGGGTCATTCAGTCACAATTGCGCCATTCCCTTAAGGGATAAAAATTTCATTTTAATCAAAACTCTGCGGATTCTAAAGGTTCGCAAACATACTTATTTTTTTCTTTTACATCGTCATATGTGTTGAAAAATGTACCCAGTGACTGCTCTATTACTATACAGGGTGTCCCAAAAAATGTTCAGAACGTTTGATCGTTAATATCTCTCTTCCCAAGAAGTCTTTTGCCTTGCTTCAGGTACCGTTTTGTAGAGCTGGCTTCAACTTAGATTTCCATTATAGAACGAATCACCCATCTTTCTTCATTACTGTAGGATTACGGTAGAAACTTGAAACATATGGTGTTAATGTGGAAAAAGAGCTGCCGTTTCAAAATTTTTCAAAAAAAATGTGAAAACTTGCATAATAGGGTTTTTATGGACGCTGAGTTCAATACTCAACGATTCACAAGATTACGAAGCTTTCTAAACGGTGTAACCGCCTTTTTAGGAACATTGAAAAAATGGCCGCTACCTCTTACCTGGCATAACTCTTCAATGAAGCATTATAATAAGTTGGGAACTTTACAGTTATAATCAGCAATTCTAATTAGCCTGGTGTCAAAGTTTTCAGGCTGTTTTGTTTCCTTTCTGAGGCAAAATATGGCCTTTCATGGTTCAAAACCCTCTTTGAAGTTTCTACCGTAACCCTACAGTAATGAAGAGAGATGGGTGATTCGTTCTATAATGGAAATCTAAGTTGAAGCCAGCTCTACAAAACGGTACCTGAAGCAAGGCAAAAGACTTCTTGGGAAGAGAGATATTAACGATCAAACGTTCTAAACATTTTTTGGGACACCCTGTATAATGCTTTTTATTGCGCATAGCGCGGCTAGATAATTTGCGACCGACCTTAGGGTCAAAAAAGTTCATATGTACTAATTCATTATCCCATCCCCCAGCGCCCATGGTCCTCTTGATGATTCGCGCTCTACGGGAAAATTGTGCTCGAAAGCCAGGTGAAAATTTTTTCCAGCACTTCGAAGTGTTTTCAATTTCGAGTGTTTTCAGTTGTGAATAACTATCAAAAAAATCTGTTATCTATCATTCATTATCTTAGGTTCTTTTCTAGCCTTATGTGTGTTTGCCGAAAGGAAAGGGTTTTTGAGTGTTATTGATACTGAGAAATCTGCATGCTTTCTCATTGCATCACTTCCGATCATTTTTCCGTTTTAGTATGTTTCTCAATTTAGGTAAATGCCGGCGCTAAGCGCTGCCGAGGTACTGAAAGCATGGGAGGCTAGTCCGACTATTTTGAAGCAAACACCCAAAGAGAAGTAAGTTTTTTCGTTTTTGAAATGAATTGTTTCTTACGTTTTTGCCAAAAGCTCGTTACTTTTGTTCTTAACTTAGGAGGATTGCTTTACTCCATCTATACTCTCTTTACTCAATGTCCAAATACGTTCTTTAGGATTGTACCAGTCAAAGGAAAACGAAATATATTGATCACATCTGCTCTTCCGTATGTCAATAATGTACCGCACTTGGGCAACATCATCGGCTGTGTGTTGAGCGCAGACGTTTTCGCAAGGCTAGTCAGAATCATATCTTTTCTACAGGATGATCCATGTCTACAACATTTCAGGTATTGTCGGCTGCGTGGCCACGAAACCCTTTACATCTGCGGGACGGATGAGTATGGCACCGCTACTGAGACAAAGGTATCGTTTTGATTTTGATCAGTAACATATTAGCAACGATATTTCAGGCTCTGCAAGAAGGTCTGACTCCTAAAGAAGTCTGTGACAAGTTCCATGTAATTCATAAAAGCATCTACGAGTGGTTTAACATAGAATTTGACCTTTTCGGACGAACTACTACACCTCAGCAAACAGAGTAAGTTTACGAACGCCCGTAAAAGGGCTCGGACCTGGGAGGAGTTGCAGGTGCGCTCCATCGCCATTTCGATTAGAGCACCGTTTTTCCAATTGGAGCGCACTATCTCCAAACACTTGCACGTTTCACGCCGATCTGGATGAACTTTGAGTATACGTATAGTCTTTAATATCTTTGTGGAAATTTGATGGTAAAATGTGGACAAATCATGTCAAAGGATCAAAACTGCCAATTCTTTGTTACGATAAAACCAGTTTGCGTGTATTTCATGCGTAGAAAAAATTCTGTGAAACATCAAACCATTTTTCTGCTCAACTTTGAGGCACAAACCCACAAGCCTGCCAGAAATTCGAAATCCTTAAGAATGTTTGGCTCAAAAATACATTAATTCCAAGCATGCTGGATTTTTTTGTGCATATTCGACCGACCCCACATGTGTTTGGACTCTTGTCACATGTATTTCCACGAATATATACAATATCTATGCTCTCAATGGATCTAATGATAAGTAAAATCCGCTCCAAGTTTCAACGTTCCCAAACTTCCGGATTATGGCGGCAAGCCAAGTTCTATGTTCAGCACATTGGCCAGCTCTTTGCTCAAAAAAAAAAAATTCTCAGTAGTTTCAATTCCAGTAAGTAAAGTTTCATAGTTAACTCAGTGTAGCACCAAGTTTTGAAATTTCTTTGTTTCTAGAGAATTCCTGAGGTTGACATCTGGGCAAATCAATTTTGTACATTCAAAACTATTCACCAACTGCAAAAATCCCGGTTTTTCCATTTAGCGAAACAGTTACAGTCTATAAAGGTCACCAGCATAAAATTGCCGTTTTCCACCCATTTTTTCCTCAATTTTTAATCTTAGCACCATCGACAAGCTTATCGAACAACATTAGCAACGATGATTTACGGCTATGCAGCGCTTTTGAAGCTCATAACAAAGGCAACGATTGCTATCACCTGCAAAATTGAATGACAATTCGATTCTTTTTTTGGCTCTCATTGCTTTGAATACGTCGATCTAATAAGATTGCCAGCAGATCTCAGGAAAGAATTTCATATTTTCGAGATAAGTTATGTAATTACAAGACAGTCATAGGTCGTTTCAAGAAAAAAAAGACAAAGCAACATCGTAAAGGATGTTTTCGGACCCGTAAAAAGAGTTCGCACACGAACTCTTTTTACGGGTCACACCAGTGCTAAATCCATCCCAATTTAGCGCAAGCAGCCCTAAGATACTTCTAAAAGCTGCACGAAGTGGATCCTCAAGTGGTGTGAACTCAAAGAAAAGTTAGAGCAGCGGAGATTAACCCAAAAACGGAAGTTCAAGACAGAGTTACTGGCAATGAGTTTCAAGCGTAAATGCAGGCAAAGGTTATAGAGGGTAGATGCTAACTATGGCTGGGTTCATACTGATCCGCAAGTTCCGAAACAGCTCCAGCACAACGCACAATTCGAGCGCTGTGCTGAGATGTTCCGGAACTTACGGATTAGTATGTACCCAGCCTGTAGCGTAGCTTTTTTTTCGTTGATGGACCGAAAGCTGTGTTGTTCCACAACTCTACTGAGTAGAGTAAAATAAGAACCAAAACAAAGGTCACATATAGATGAACACAAAGCAAAAGTATTTTTGAGTTAAGCATGAACGCCGAAGGGTATGATCATGTGTCCTGACAGCTTGAGAAGAGGAAAAGTACATGCAAGCAGAATGTGCTATTATTTTGCATGTGGTCCCTCTCCCCCCAGTCTTCCAACTCTTTGGAAAGTTTATCAAACGCGAAGTGTTTGGAGATAGTGCGCTCCAGTTGAAAAAACGGTGCTTTAATCGGAATGGCGTTGGAGCGCACCTGCAACTCCTCCCAGGTCCGAGCCCTTTTACGGGCGTTCTAAGTTTACACTTGTTTACCATGGTCTCCCTAGTGTCCGTATATGCATTTGGACTTTTCCTTTAATCTCTTTGAGTCAATGCCTCATTCTTACGGTTTATAAGCGGCCAGTCAGAGGTTGCTTTGCGTAAATTAACACGTCATATTATTCCTGTAACCTCCTTTCTTCGCTCAGTATCGTTTTTTTTTGCAGAATTGCCCAGGATATATTCTTGAAGCTTCACAAGAATGGCTTCACCTCTTCATTGACGATCGATCAGTTGCATTGCCAAAAATGTGATAAGTAGGTTTATCTAGTCAATAAATATATATTTTTTTCTTCATCCTTATTGCATTTGTGTTGTGTTGTGTTGCTGGATCCTATGTTGAAAAGCTCCAGTAATGCCTTCTGGGTATTAAATATACACATATAGTTTTTCCGTCAGATTTTAGACAGGTTTTGCATGAGTTTTTGACTTCTAACAAAATAGTGTTGACTTTGCAGATTCTTGGCTGATCGTTTCGTGACGGGCATCTGTCCTTTTTGTGGGTTTGATGACGCTCGTGGCGATCAGTGTGATGCCTGCGGTCGTCTTATCAATGCTGTCGAACTGAAGAGTCCTAAATGTCATATTTGCAAGGAGGAACCAAAGGTATTTTGCACCGATAATAATGGTTTTTGATCTTTTGCGTACAGAGTCTTTAGGTTCGACAGTCGACGCACATCTTCTTGCATCTAGATGCTCTCCAGGTAAGGTCTTTGTTAACTTTTACTGGTCTCTCCATTCCTTATACTACAATAAATGCTTGCTGTCAAAGTTGATCCTTGATCGTGCACCATTTAGGATGAAGTGAGGCAGTATGTCGAAAAGGAAATCGCCAAACCTGATACGCGATGGTCACCAAATGCCATAGCAATAGTAAAGGGCTGGATCAAGGTGCGTACATCCTTTTATATCTCTTTCGTTGTTGTTTTCTGTTACTCATCTCCTTTGTTTTTCACATTTCTTTAGCGCATTTTGTCGTCGGTTTAGGGTGGGCTTGAGAAGCGTTGCATCACACGAGATTTGAAGTGGGGCACTGCAGTTCCGTTAGAAGGCTATGAAAACAAAGTTTGCCACGTTCTTCCCCATCTTCTTGAGGCGATAAAGTTTTTTTCTAGGTCTTTTATGTATGGTTCGACGCCCCTATTGGTTACTTGTCCATCACTAAATGCTTACTAGGTGATAATTGGAAAAAATGGTGGAAGAATCCAGAGGAAGTCGAACTGTTCAACTTTTTGGGAAAGGTGAGTTTTTTCGAACAATCATCTCTTATACTATGTACCTAATTCAGGACAACGTTGCTTTTCATGGTGTGATGTTTCCGTGCACACAGTTGGGTGCTCGTGATAACTACACTATAGTTAATCACGTATGTGCTACTGAGTATCTCAACTATGAAGATTCTAAATTCAGGTAAACTTTGATTGTTCACACCTACTATGTTTCGTTGTTTTTTTTTCAGTAAGTCAAGAAACACTGGTGTTTTTGGTGATAGTGCGAAAGAGACGGGTATTGAAGCCGATGTGTGGAGGTTTTATCTGCTTTATATGAGACCAGAGTCACAGGATACTACGTTTAGCTGGGACGATTTTGCTTTAAAGGTTACTTTCACTCAATTCGAGTTCATTCTAATTATCTCGAGATTAGCCATATTTAGGTAAACTCAGAACTCCTTGCGAATCTGGGCAACTTCATCAACCGTGCACTCTCATTTCTTTCTAATAATTTTGGAGGTGTTGTACCTGAAATGCACCTCAACGATACGGATTTGGAGTTGCTGACAGGAATCCAGGCATGTACATAGTCAATTATCAAAAAGACGAAGGGATTTTTATGGGAATTGCTTTAGGAAGATTCTCTTGAATGGGATCATCAGATGGACTCAGTCCATCAGAAGGATGCTGTTCGAACAGTGCTTGCGATGTCTAGGCAAGGCAATCAATATATGCAATCTCAACAACCCTGGGTACTCATAAAAGGCAGCGATGAAGACAAGTGAGTGGTCACGTCCATTTTTTGATTAGCAGTGGTTTTCTCTTACATACCACCTGTTTTTTTCTAATTTTCGACCCACGTAACTAGTTTATCTGTGGTAACGGACAAAATTGAGAGTTTTGAGGTTCCGGTGCTGTGCTCAGCCGCCCGCCGAGGGGCGGGGGGGGGGGGGAGTTGGAAGCAACCCATTAAAGCTAATACATACTTTGTGCTGACACCTCCATTTTGTGTAATATGAATATGGTTCGCAGCAAAACTCAATTTTCTAAGTTGTGACACTTCATCAGCATATGATATTTGCAGGAAACGGGCTGGTACAATCATAGGTGTGGCTGCCAACATCTCGTATCATTTGGCTATAGTTTTGCACCCCATCATGCCGGAGGTATTCCACCTGTCAAATATTTACTGTTTAACTGCAAAAATCTCCATAGATCTCTGAACGGATTCGCGCACAATGCGGCGCAGAAGCGCTACCTATATTTTCTGCCTGTCCTATGTCTTACTTGAAGCCTGGACACAAGATCGGCACCGTGAGTTGGCAATGCAGTTCAGCCTTTCAGTAACATTTACCCCATATCATTATGGTCTTTTTCCAGCCGAAACCACTGTTCATGAAGATGGAGAATGCGAAAATTCAAGAATGGAAAGCGAAATTTGGAGGAACCGCAGTCGCTAACGCAGAACCGCAAAAGAAATTAAAAGGTGTGGCCACTTGCTCTTTATGCAATTTCACTGATTTTCCTTTTCCTTTCCATAAATATATCATGCTTTGCCTGCCAATCTAGTTTTGTTCTTTCTTTCTAACATTTGTCACATTTAAGTTTTATGCCTCTACAATCAATCGTTTCTTCATTCTTTCTTGGAACATTCTCGCATACTTGTTGAGCTTGAAGAAGTGCGTGAGCAAAATTATTCCCATTGCTGTGTGCTGCATAGCATTAGCAGTTTCTTTGTTAACAAAAATCACTGCCGAAAATGAGAAAAAAAACGCTCCCAGAGACCTACTCCATCCCACACAGACGTACTCCCTCACCGACGTTGTCAAGCTCAAGTTTGTGCGGTTTGGAGACTGCCAGTATGACAGTATTATCCTTATTTTTCCAGTGCAGCAAATTGTAGTGAGCAGAGTTTCGTGGCACAATGCAGCTTTCCAATCCCTTTCCTTTTTCCAGATCACTTGCACTGAATATTAAGACGTTTTTATTGCGAGCTTTCGACGGGGTCTGAGAATCAGGTAAAGAAACCATAACAGCTCAAACATCGTTTCCAAGCTCGTTAAGTATGAAAGGATCCTTCAAGGTTTTCGTATTGATCTCTATAATATGTTCTTACCAACACTGAGGCACATAAACGATCTACATCAAGTCCTCGTGCCTTACAGTGTCTCGCATTCACTTGATGCTATCATTTTGTCAACTTGGACAGCCTTACCGTGCTGTCTTTTAGGTTTTCGTTCACTGTCGGAGAAGCACGTCCACTGCCTGTCCGTGAGGGCCTGCAACAGTATATGGAACCTTATTCTTCTTTTCCTTCTTTCTATTTTTACGTTTTGCAAAGAACTTCGTTTGGGTCAAGCTTGCAGATTTTTCTTAATTGCCATTACATTTGTTTCCTATTCCAGTTGCGACTGTACTTCAATTCATTCTCTTTCCTTCTATGTGGATCAAAGCGCATTTCCGCATACACGTATCCGCATTGAATTGAAAACATCCCTGATCGACCAAATTAGTACTCCACTTTATGATCTATTCTCACAATCAGATGCTGTTTCCAAATTATTTCTGTGAAGTTTCTTTATTTATTAGCACTATCTCAGAGCGTACATGGAGTAATCTTTAGCATTGCTTTGTAATGCCTCTCGACTTTTGTCTTGGATCTTAGCTTATCGGAAACCTCAGCTTTCAATTGCAGACAAAAACAAACACGCGAAAAAAGACGCCCATCCAGAGAAGACTCTAAAAAAGCCCGAAAACGTAAAAGTGAAGATGGCTGCAGCTAACGTTGTGTTTCCGCATTTAGCAAAAAATCAACATCAGATTAAGCAGCTTTTTGAGGGTACACTCAAAAAGTTCAATCAAGCTCGTAAGTTTTTCATGAACTATTGCACGGCTTTTCTGTGAACCATGATGTGCGAGACTGTTCAGGTGATTTGTTTATGGCGCAGAAGCGTGCGGAATTAACAGCAAACGTCGTAAGATTGGAGAAGGAGATTGAGGAAGTCCAAAAGCAGTTAGTGGAAGCTGAAAAAGCTGCTGGAAGTAGGTTTTGATGCCATTTATTAGCCTAGTACTGTTACAAAGGAATTGCTTTCCACAGTTGGGTCACTCTATTCGAATTATGATTTTTTTGATTCTTTTTTGGTTTGCATCAGTCGAGCTAGCCTCTTCTGTCACTTTATCGAAATAGAATCGATCCATATCGGCACATAGAATTCTTGCAGTAAAACAAATCCCAGTTCCACGAACAACAAAATCTACTGAGAAAGCTGAAGTGAGCGAAGCTCCTCCCGTACCACCCGTAAAACAATCCAACGCCACAACACCTTCGAAGAAGGAGAAGAAATCCGGTTCAGAGAAAAAGAGCGCTTCAGATGGTGGTAAAAAGGCTGAGAGTGAGTTTATGGATAAGATCTCTTCAGCACTGAAATCACACATGATCAGCTCTTCTGTTCAGACGCAGCCGCTGACGACGGTATCGACGTAGGGCGTCTTGACCTTCGTGTAGGGCGAATAATGCATTGTGAAAAGCATCCTGATGCAGATGCATTGTACGTTGAGCAGATTGATGTTGGAGAGGCTAGTCCTCGAACTGTAGTTTCTGGCTTAGTTAGGCACGTTCCACTTGATCAGGTCAGTTTTTTAGGAAACGTGGAACCGCTAAATTATGTTGCAAACTTTGTGTTTTCTGCGAATTTCGCTTTCTCGGTCGACTTCTCGAGTTTTAGATGCAAAATCGCCTGGTTGTTGTACTTTGCAATCTGAAACCCGCTAAAATGCGAGGAGTTGAGTCTAAAGCAATGGTGATGTGTGCATCTTCTCCTGAAAAGGTGTGTTGTGATAAGCAGGTCAGAAGCAAACTAGAGTCTTATTGCAATAGGTTGAAATAATGGAAGTTGACCAATCGTCAAAACCTGGCACGCCTGTACTTTGCCCGCCATATGTACATAGACCAGACACACAGCTGAATCCGAAAAAGAAGGTCTGCAGTTTCAGTTTCATATAGCAAAGTTTTATTTACGTATCAATTCTAGATTTGGGAAACTGTAGCGGAAGATCTGAAAGTCAGCGCCGATGGCTACGCCGTTTGGAAAGACTGCCCTCTTCTTGTTGGTGGCGCAACGAAAATGACTGCACCGACATTGCGTGGTGTCGCTATCAAATAATTCTAGGTAGTAAGATAATTATCAGGCAATCGGTCGGTTGTTCACCAAATTTTGTCTGATTGCCTTAGTCTTTACATGTTGAGCTGTTAATTGTTTCAATAGTCCATGAAGATCTTATTTATGAATGGTTGTTATCTCTGGTGACAGAGTTGTTGATAATGTTGGAGGTTTGTGGGAATAAATGAAGTCTGACCCATTCATGTCGTTCAAAGAGCTGTAAAGTGCGGCCTAAATTATCTTTTTAATATTCGCGGGAAAAAAGTCGGTTATGCGCGAATTTTTTAAAGGAAGAAACACTGTAGTTGGCTACATTATATTTTAATATGCTAGATCGCTACAAAATTGGTAAGGATTGAGACAAATTTGTCCGCATTTTTTCGGCCCAGATAGTTTGTCTTCAGTTAAATCCACCCCACAGAAAGTCCTTTTTTTTACTTTAATCATTTGATTTTCATCAGGTAAGTCCGAAGCGGTTTTACTATATCGGACTGATTTTTGGACGGGTTTAGCTGGGAGGGGGAGGGGGGCATTTAAGATTCTAGGTCGATATGATTGTATTCAGAGGGTTGCTCCATTATTCTGTTCGCTATCTACTAATTTTGTCTGCACCGGGTAGACTATCGGCGATTCATAACACGAAAGACTGTGCGCCGTTGCGTCTGACCAAGATAGTTTGGGCCCGGGAGAGAAGCAGATGGTGAGAGAAACGAAAGAGCGCTTGACCAGAGAGAGCCGCGTCCGCAGTCTTTGCTTGCGATAAATCCACATATATTACTCTCATGAACTGCAGAATGAGATCAACATTGCGGAGTTAGTGCTGCTTTCTTCCGCTCTTTACATAAAACTAGCCCTAGTAAAGCTTCCTTGCACTTGAGGCAGTACTTTTCCATCAGGACCCATTTTTTGTTATAGAAGTTTTCTCAAAACCTTACTGCCTGTTTCGTTGGTTAAGGCCCAAGGCATACCTCATGCGACTTCGTCAAATCGCTACATCCGCGCGACTTGGCGATTTGCCAGATCTCTAAAGATTGACCGTGCGCGGGCTTTAAATGCATAGACTCGTAGCTTCCGTAAGTTGTAGCAAACCCATCAAGTCTGGCCCATACGAAGCGCGCTTACGACCAGTTATGAAGAGTCGCTGCAGTGTCAGATGCGCGCAGCAATTGAAATTGCGTGAGGTATGCCATAGGCCTGAAAGATACCCAACGCACTTCTGTCTTGCAAATCTAATAGGTTCGTTCCAAGACAAAATTTCACAGTGTTAATTTTCAGTCTTAAACCTCTTGAATCAAAAATTGGATCGTTACCGATTAGATAACGTTGAACTCATTTGGTATAAGCTCCTGCAAGACGAAGGCGGTCGGCTCGATGTGCAACGCGGCTGCGACACTGCTGCGTCACAGCCGCGTCACAGCCACGTCGCACATCGAACCGACCGCCTTCGTCCTGCAGGAGCATAGGTAAGTAGTAAGACAATACAAACACTTGATAAAACCTGTCAAACATGTAGGGGCTGGATAACGGGAGAGTACTCTTTAGGCTTTATCCTTTATCGTGGCAGCCACATCATCTGATGTAGATTTGCAATGAGGCAAGCGCAAAGGAATAATGCGCATCCATCGTCTGTTTTGTTCACTTATTACCGCAACTGTTTTTAACGGAGTAAGACTTACATCTTCTTTACATGTTGCAAAAGCCATTCTATGCTTTGTATACCTCTATCCAAGACGTATCCTTTGTTTCCTAGAAAGGTTCCCATGGATATCGTCGAGTGGCTGTCAGCAGGGATTGGACGTAGTAGATTGCGGAGCATGCGCTGCGTGACCAAACGCTTTTATTAGTATCATCGGCTTCCAGATTCGTGTGGAGGTGGAGTCTTGCCAACTCACCGCGTGGCGGTTTTTTCTAGCGAGAGAGTACGAAAAGCAATGCTATGACGTGGAGATTTAACAGGTTTACCTGTATTATCAGGAAAAGTCTGCAATACACCTCCACACGAATCTGGAAACCGATCATACAAATTGCTATTGTCGTGCTCTCTTGACATCTCATCCGCGCCGCGCGCTCCGCAGTTTACAGCCAGTCCCTGCGTCAACATTTGACGGTACAATCTTGGACAACCTATCGGTTCGCCTTAGGTTCGCTAGTTAAAATGTTGCGAAGAGTGAAAGGCAGCGAAATCAGCGCGCAAGTGGTAGCGATTGGAACCCCTCTGGGGCACAGACGATATACGCAGTCGCATACGTGTCGTAATCAAGCTGTTTCTTGAACATCTCCATTACTCCGTACATTGATTTGATCATCTATCACTCGATGCCTTTTCCAGAGAAATTTTTTTGTAGAACACGCAAAAGCATCAATTTGCAGATGTCGAAGAAAAAAGGATCAAAACTCTTGGGTTTGGATGATGAGCGCTTTGCGCATCTTCGGTCTGATCCAAAGTTCTCTGGCCTGAGCAACAAAGAAAAAAAGGTGAACTCGATTCAGTCACTTACAGCCTTGTCCAAGGATTGATGTGTTTGATCTGAATAAGAAAATGTTTGATCTAAATAATAAAAACGAATAAAAGTGGTTAAGGTAACCATAGGAAGGCGGTTCGCAGCCGTCATAACGGATCCACGCTTTTCATCCAAAGCACGCGTGGATAAATATGGACGACCTGTCGAAAGGACCTCTGGTAGGTTCTAAAGTAATTGGTACTTTAATTCTTTTTTTGTTTTTGTTTTCAGATGTTTTGGATCTGTATGAGTTGGAGGATAGTGGCGAAGGTGACGATGATGCAAAGGAGTTACCTGAAAAGCACGAGAAGAAAAATGAAATAGGACGCAGAAAGGTAGATGATATGAAACAGGACTCTGCTAGTAGTGTCGAGAATGAAGAAGATGAAGAAGACGTGCCTGTCAAGGTAATCGCTCAGTTACATGTTTTATTTGCACCTCAAAGAGAGCTTCATTTTTGTTTTAGCTTGATCTGGCTCGTGGTGAAGGAAATGTCGATTCTTCCTCTTCTGATGATGATTCAGATTCTGAATCAGAGTGGAATACAAACGAAAATCTGGAAATGGAAATTGATCTGGCGCATCTAGACGAGTAAGTGGCTTATCTCAGTTGACAATTGGTAGTTTTCACTGCTTTGCGGCTTTGGGGTTTTTGATATTGGCGATGTCACCATACTGACGCAGATTTCATGTATACTTTCCTTTGAAAAAAAAAGGCTGTCATGTTGTCCTGTTTGCCTCTTTTGTAAGGAGTTTACTTTCCTATTTGCAGAGATGCAGAGCAAGTAGAATGGGCTACAAGTCGAATAGCTGCTTGCAATATGGACTGGAATGTAGTACACTGCGAGGATCTTATGATGCTTGGAAAATCGTTCATGTGAGCCACTTGCACTTTTCGTTTCTTGGCGTAGGTAGATACGAAAATTTTAGTCCTCCTGGTGGTTCCATAAAACGAATCACGATCTATCTATCTGACTTTGGTAAGGAGCGATTAGCTGAGGAAGACAAACACGGTCCCCGGCTACAGCTTAGTAAACCTTTGGAAGAGTATGAAGGGGATAAAATCGACGAGTATGTGTTTTTTCTACTGGGACGAACTGAACGAGCTTTCAGTGTGAAATCGTTCCAGAGAAACGAGATTGGCAATGCGAAAATACCAAGTCGATCAGCTACGTTATTACTATGCGATCATCGAGTGTGATTGTATGGAAACAGCCGTTTCCATCTATGATCAGTGTGATGGTTACCAGTTTGAAGCCAGTGACATCAAAATGGATCTTCGATTTGTACCAGATGGCATGGAGTTTGATGTTGGTTCATTTTGGCAGCAAGAACTCGCCTTACCCGTGAACAAATCGTGATTTTAGAAGGATCGAGTAAAGGAGACCTTGACTGAGGAAGATCTCAATGTGGCGAAGTATAAGTCAAAAGAGAAGGTAATGCTAGCTTGTTTTTTCTTGCATTTGATTGTGAGCAGTTCATGTGTTTTCTATGAAGCCAAAGGGTCATGGAAACACACCTTGTAGAAGCCCTGAACGATACGTGACATATTTAGTTGAAATCGGCTGTCGCACAAACAAGCGCTCGAATAGGCTGGGACGAGACCGAGGAGCTGCGGCAAAAGAAGTTTGAGGAAGCGTTTAAGTCAGTTTACCTTCTCTAATAGATGACTCGTCGGTAGGTAAGGCTCGCATCCATACTAGAAGTCTTTAGTGGCTGAGATATCATATGTCTACAAATGGTACATTGCGGCGTGTAGGCTATGAAGGGCACAACCTTTGATTGTCTTTCTAGTCAGTCAACATGACTAGATGGAAGCACATTTTTTGAGATATAGCGGATATATTTTATCTAGCGGGCAATGGCGGTCTCAGGATTTCCGTCTGGGAAAAAGGGGGGTAGAGAATTTCTCTCAAATGAAGGTGCGTGGCGTCAGCCACGCACTCCGAAATTTTTTTTTGGGGTGCTCCTCAACTGTTGCGGGCCCATAACCTCTAAAATCTGGAAGGGCTGATTTTAATTTTAAAAATTGAACAATTATTTTAATTTTTACAAAAATAAACAAGTCACTCATACATTTTTGAAAACCTATGTAGATAAATTTCAAAAATTTCGCGATCCATTCTTCAAACTATTCGTTCTCGTATTCCGCCACTGCCAGCGGAATAAGGGAATGAATAGTTTGATCAATTATTCCACCAGTAAACATCCAGTTTTTGCATCAACAATGTTTTGCAGCAGTGACGACGAGAATGCGGGAGTTGATCTCATTGCCGATTCCGATTCAGATAATGAAGAACATGAGAAAAACCGGCAAGCATTGTTGTCACTTCTAGGTAACAAAGAAGAAGTGAATGATGTACAGGTATGGGACATGAAACTGCTTCACTCCATTTCGAAGAAGCAGATGCTCGTTTTAGGTGGATTGGGACGATAAGGATGAGGATGGCGAAGATGATGTAGATGAGCCCAATGAACAAGAGGAGGAAAGCGATGAAAACGTCCCTGATGGTTTTCATAAGACTAGCACTGTAGATGACGAGGAAGGAACAGATCTGAAGAAAATAGAGCCTAAGAAGAAACAGGTGATTCTTTCAAGCAGCTGACGGTATAATACTCACTGCACTCGATCTCTGTAGTTGTTTCGTCACCATTCAGTCTCATTTTTCGACGACCCTCCACCACTCATATATGTTTTTTCATCACCGGTTCCCTGTCGTCGCAGTATTTTCGTGATCATCTTGCTCACTTATCCCTTGTACCATCTTCCAGGCTCTAGCTCGAAGTGAAAGTTTGAAAAAATCAATATACAAATATGGAAATATTTGCAATTATTGTTACTTTCGCTCCAGCTCTCAACCTGTGAAGAGACAAAACTGATGAAGGCGATCAATCTTCCTAATCATTTCTTTCTACTAGTATTCTCACCCACCTCCCTTCAGTTCCCAGCCCCCTTCGCTCAACTGAAGAAGAACGCTACTCCGTAGCACTCGATAATAACTATGACACTTTTCACATTTCAAGCGTATGTGTAAAGATTCTTACATCCGTTCAGGGAAAAATACATTCAGACCAGTGGCGTACTAGAATTTCCTCTCAGGTGGAGGGGAGGGGGGGGGGGGGTGGGGGAAGGAGAGGGGAGGGGAGGGGGGAGGGGGAGAGACAAAAACTTCTTAGAGTGGAGGTGCGTGGCGTTAGTCACGCACTCAAAAAAATATATTTTTGTTTGGATGCTTCTTGAAATTCTTGCTGACCCATAGTTGCGAAAAAAATTTTTTTTACAAAGCTAATCTGAACTTTCAAAATTCATTGAAATTATTCTATTTATTCACAAGTATAGACAAGTCACTTGCTTAAGTAACTTTCAATAAGTTTGCGACCCATTTTGGCACTGATCCAGACGTACATGAGGACGGCACGCCAGTCTCTGATCACTCTGCATGACATCCACAAAATTACCTGCTTTCTTCGGAACGCGCTTCTTATTTCTACTGATTTACATATTAATGTTGCTTTTTTATTTAGAAAAACACCTACCAAGCCTATTTGGAAAGGCGAAAGCAGAAGAAGGCGGAAAGGAAGCAGAAGATCTTAGAACTTAAGGAAAAGGAGCGAAATGCGTTGAAAGCTGTAGAAGAACAGGCCAAAGCTAAGCAAAAGGTAAAGTACAGAACTTCAGTGTTTGAGAACAGCATCGCAGAGTATCTGCATTGTTTTAGGAACATCGAAACCTGCGTAAAGCAGCCAAACAAAAGGAAGAAGGCGGTTTGACCGAAGCAGTCGTCCATGATGACCGATTCAAAGCATTGTTCACCGATAGCGCATATGCAATTGATCAAAGTTCTAAGAACTATAAGGTATGAGGATAATGTCTGATGTATGCATATCTTTATGCTTATTTTTACAGGGTACCAAACTCGTCGAAAAACAAGTAAGCCTCAAGAGACAGGCCCGAGATATGAGCCAAAACAAGAATACCTCAACCGAAGACGACCTCATATCCAAACTCAAGAATAAGTCCACGAAGTGGAAGCGACCAAAGCACTCAACAACAAGTTGATTTCCTAACCTCAGCTAATATACAGTCAATTCAATTGTTAATAATTTTGTTATCTGTTTACTCCAATCGTTGAAGCCTGTTATTGTTGAGATGTGCATATGAAGGTTTATTCTTGAAAGACGTTTTTTTTTAGCAAAGAACATATCGTTAAGCAAGGTTAAGATGCTAATCCTCAAAATGTTCTGGTTTCTCCAATTGGGAGCATAAACATTGAGTATATAGAGTGTGATGTAATCCTTCAAAGATGCGCCATCACGAAAATACAATCCAGATTTTCTACATGGTATGGAAATAACATATGAAGCTTTTCGATAAACTGTAGCTGGTAGCTACAAACGTTGTATCAAATTGCAAAGTTTTTTGATGAAGTGTGAGAACAAATCATTTCCGGGACAGAAAATAGCACAATTCTGAGGGATCCGGCTGATTTCGCTGGTTTTTTCACAAACATGCCACATGAAGTTATAGAATTATAATCATAGCTTAAGTAAGAAATGATGTAGAAAGGTATATGGCAATAAAATGTCATATGCTAACACAGGTACAACACAAGGCAATGATCATCAAACGAAAAACATAGTATTAGGTTGGCACGAAAGTTCTGTCGTTTCATTTTCAAAAATTTGTAACTCCGCGACATTTCAACGGATTTGCTTGCCTGTAATTTTATTAGAAAGAATAAGTCTTCCGCTTTCACAAGCTGTTTTGCGGAGCTTCTGTTTCACATTGGGTGCGGAGATAAAAATGAAAACTAGACCATATAAGATTTGACCATTTTAAGTTAGGTCACCAAAAATCTGCAATGCTGCAGAAAAATCTGAAATCGTCAGTACATATGTTCTTTGGCCTACCCTTTGCATCTGTGAAAAGTTTGTGCTGTTTGGACGTCTCTGTGAGAAGTTAAAATTTTTGCGAAAATTGACAAATTAATTTTGGCGTTTTCCATAGTGAACTCGATATTCATAACTTCTCACAGACACTTGCAAACAGCACAAACTTTTCACAGATAAAAAGGGTAGGCCAAACATATGCACTGACGATTTCAGATTTTTCTGCAGCATTCCAAATTTTGGTGACCTAACAGAAAATGGTCAAAGCTTATATGGTCTTATTCCTTTTTTATCTCCGCAACCAGTGTGAAACAGAAGCTCCACAAAACAACGATTGAAGGCGGAAGACATAATCTTTCCAATAAAATTACAAGCAAGCAAATCCGTTGAAATTTTGCGGAGTTCAAATTTTTAAAAATGAAACGACAGAACTTTCGTGCCAACCTAATATTTATGATTTATTGAAACCTTTTTGCTAAATTACTGGTGATTATCTATAGACAGATAAGAGGATACCTCAAGCGCTCGTGCAGCTCTCAGCTGGCAGATCGCACATTGATCGTATGGATTGCGAGTTACTGCTAATGCTAACACGTGCACTAAGCCATGGCACTACTTCATGGACATGTAGACAAATTCATAGATATGAATAAAAAGGAAAAATTAGGTTTCTTATCTCGCATAGATGTCCCCACTCAGGGATTCGCGCCGTGTGAGCGGTCCTACTACAGGCATCAGTGCACAAACGGCCGACATAAACCTGAAGCTTCCGTGCGTGCGGCGAACAATGAAAATTTCGTCTAAGCGGCAGAATCCTACCGTGCAATCAGGCGGCAGTACAGTAATTGTCACAAGCAGTGAGCCTAAACGGTACCTGCGTGAGATACGGCGCAGAGTTTAGGGGGCCATTGTCATGATATGTCTGTATCAGCAGCAGCGATCTTCATTATCCAGGAGATCGAGGAAGGTTCATGAGTTTATGCATGGTCAGAATGTAAGTGTAGACTCCCAACATAAATCGTTGGGCCAATGCTGCACGATCCACGTTCCCGTGTGTAAAGACCAACATACTCAAAGAGAAGGACCAAGGTATCTCGTTACCCAAACAGCGAGGGAGCGGCTCACCTTCCCCGCGTAAGCGGCGAGCGATAGTACCGTACGTCCGCCAACCGCCACCCTATGATCGACCCTTGACGACCGCACAATCGCACACACCAACGAGCGTTTGTAAGGTCGTCGCTGGCCGCTCCCACGGCGCGAGCCCCTGAGCACGTTTTCCTACCCGAGGAAGATCTTCCTTCACTTCTCACAGGCTTTGATTCTGTCCATCCATCTCATCTTGGGCTTAACTCTGGGTCTTTTGCCTGGTGCCTCCACCGTCACGGCTAGCTTGAGTGTTCCTCCCTTCTGCACGCGTGCGCATACCAAACAGCCTTCTTTCCTGCATTTTCTGGACAACTGAAACTAATTTCTTTCCGGCTTTTTTATTCGGGCTCGAACGATGTCATTGCAAATATGATCTTTCAGTATAACTCCTAAGGTCCATTGTAGCAATTTTGTTTTCTTATCCGCGTAACATGGCCAGCACTCACTGTCATACAGTGCTGTTGGACGGATTACGATACAATACAGTTGGACTCAAGTTGCACTGGCATTCTTTTGCCGCAAAAAACTCCTGTTAATACTCTCCATTTCATCCATGCTGTGTTTATCCTGTCTCAGCTCTTCAGTGGCAAGAAAAGCTTTAGATGATACTCAACTACTCAATAGATAACACAATGCGCATCTCTAGCGGTGTCTCATCAGTGCTTGAAAGAAGTTCACAGAAAATACATTCATCGCCTTCGAAGATAGATAAGACCAGTGTTGATCTAACCGAAATAATTTTTTCCGGCCTGAACATGGTAACCCCTGAAAGGCAGAATTGAGTCCAACTTCTACAATAGAACGTATGCCTACAATTTCAAAGTTACGTGTATTCAGAGAATCTGAATTCTAAGATAAATATAGATTGAACAGTATATGTACCTCAATGATACATAAAATTCTTTCAAGAAATATTACCTAAAATCCGTACAATAAGTCAGACTATCAGATAAGTCCACCGATCAGATAAGTCCGCATAACTACGTATCAGATAAGTCCGCTTTCTTGACAACCTCGCGCCGCCAAGAATCCTGCGGATAGGTCCGCTTTTTTCAGATGAAAACAAGAAGGATGCGTAATTGCGCTGCCTTTTTTGGTCTCAAAATGAGTCAAAGCAACAAATCTTTATTCAGGTTCCATTCCATGTTCATCATTATCAAAAACGTGGCTGACGACGCTGGTTCTTCGTCTAACGACTAAATTCTTTTTCTTCATAAATGATTTGCACCACGACGCCAATGCCTTGAAGTACTGCCGGCCAGAATCCTGCTCTAGCTGCAATGCCTTCGCTCGAATGTCCTTGACAAGCATGCTCTGCTTGCTTCTCGCCTCTGCACCATCCATGCAAAGACAGCTTTCTCGATTTCCTCTACCTTTTGCTTCCCATAACGGTTGGCGCGTTTCCTCAGTGGCATATCCTCCAAATTCTCCTTATCGGCCTTCCATCTTCGAATCAGACGTGCAGAGACTTCGCAATGAGCAGCTGCAGCCGATGTTCCATGTTCCAAGGCATATTCTATAGCGTTAAGCTTGAAAATCGTGGCGTAGGACTTCTTTCTGGTAGCCACTGAGATCCGAGACACCTGAACATCTTGAGACATAGCATGTGAGACCATACCTTCGATACATAGAGCCATGTACTCTGGTAACCTTCACTTTGAGCGTCATGATAGAACACAACCTTCACCTGGGGAGAAGTACAGAAGTCATCCGGGGCGAAGCCCCGGAAATTATGACATAACTAATGACATAACCGTATAGGGATGAATTTAAATGAGGCAAATATAGCAGTGACATTCAAAAGAAGCTCAAAAAACCAAAGGATTGCGTTTTTATGGCCTTTTTTTGTTGAGAAGAAGGTTTTTATTTAAAAATTTTATCAAAAACTAGGGCAAAATTTCTCAGTTAATTTTTCTCTGAACTGCGGTTGAATGTTGGAAGTTCATTAAAGCCGCTAAAGTTCAATAAAAACGAAAAACTGCGCTCAAATCTTGCGCAAAGAGTCGCCATATGAATGCTGGTCTATCTCGTTATGGAGTGATTTGTAAGACCCGCGACGTTGTCAGTGCTCCTGGCCGTCTCATGAGGATCACAACGATATATAATGATGCAGGGTTTCGTTGAGACCCTGCGAAGATCTACGACCAGAGCCAAATGCCCCATCGGCTCTGGTCTGTCTCCGCTGCTCGTCTGCGTCTCCGCGCGCTGCGCGCTACCTCGCTACCTCAAATGCGGGGCGTGGGGCATTTGGCTCTGGTACCCTTTTCTTCGTTGTTCGGAGCCCAATTTCGATAATCTATATATCATATTAAAGCTCTTGATCTCCATTTTCACGCTGACAACGTCGCGGAACTTCTTTTTAGGATTTAAAAGAGAAATCCTCGAAAAACGGCGTTTTCGAAAACCTCTTGTTTTTTCTTCAGTTTAACTTTTTTCACTCGGTTTTTTTGTGCATTCGATAGGTCTTGTTTCTGTCTATGATGTAGACAACGTCGCCGAGCTTACTTCTTTGCTTATGCCGGTTTTTTTGTGAAAAATACAAAAAAGTGCGTTTTTCTTTACCTTGTTCTCTTTCTGTGCTTTTGCAGCGAATTTTTTCCAGCTTGGACGATACTTGCTCAGAATGATGAGCGGAAGAATCCAGACAACGTCGCAGCGTACGAAACGACTATGCGGGGGTGAAAATTTAAAGGACGCATCAAAAATCAGATTGGCGTCGATGTGCAACACAACTTTACAGACATGTTTAACATGTTCAATTCAGTTGTTAACAAGTTCTTCTTCTTTCTATCTCCCAACTAACGCCACAGCTAAACAGCGCTTTTTTTTGACTGGAAAAGAAGTTTGTTGTTATTGCCACCCAATTTTACCGGCAATCCTGGAGACGAAACTCTGCGTAGGAAACCATCAAGTTAAGGTTTCAGATTTGGTGATGTGCTAACCTCTGCTTTATATGAATTTTCTAAGTTCTCTAATTTAATTTGTATCTCTAAATTTTCGTCTATTTTTCTGAAACAACCTTCACTTTTTATAGGGGGCAAGAACCCAAACAACTATCACTTTCTAGCCCTTGTCTCTTGACTATCGAAGGTATGTGTGAGACTATGGTGGAATAAGGATCTGCGTGATTGCAAACTTCGCTGAGTTAGCGGTCATTGCACAATGGAATCACGAGTGCGCTGATCACCGAAAGGTTTACTCTTTTACAAAAAAAGCAGGCGGCACCAAATTTGTTTACTCTGTCTTTTGTCTTGGAAGTACAAGCTTAATGAAACAAGAATTGAGAAAAAGAACAAAGAAGCCTGATGCTTTGCTAAGGTTGAGCGTTTTTAGACTGTCACTCTTCCGTTCATTAAAGCATTTGACAAAAGCCGTATGGCGTGGGTCAACAGAGACTACGTTCAGACCATGTAAACAGCAGAGGAAGCAAAAAGTATAGGCAGTCAGGTTCAAGGGTTGTAGCCTGCACAGGTTCAAGCGAGTGTTGAGAACATTGTCGCTTTCGAAATGAATGCTACCAATGATAAGATGAGATGATTACAATGGCACAATGATGACCCATTAAGATTCTTTTCATCGGCAGAAATCGCTCAATTTCGTACAGTGTCATATCTAGGAAAAGAACTCGCCTATCCAGCGTACGCGATGACGAATCCGCAACGATACTGCCAGCAAGTAGACTGTACGACTTGTCGAATCCTTGGGCTCTTTCTTTCAGGCGATATCGCGGCCTTGTTTGAATCTACACCGGCAACTACGCGGGCGGTTGCGCGCGTCTATGCTCCTAGGTCGCGCTTGCTCATGCTCAGGACAGGCGGACTTATCTGATAGAGGATTTAGGAGGACTTATCTGCAAGACTTTTGGCGGCGCAGAGAGCGATTTTTCATCGATTTCTCGTGTTAAAACTGCAGATAAGTCCGGACTTATTGTACGGATTTTAGGGTATGCGCAATTTTTAAGAAAAAAGTGCTGTGCTATGTATTTATTCACAACAGTTCGTTACAACCAAAAACGTGATGATATTCACAAGGCAGTATTGACAGCGGAGCTCTAGTTACTTCGTATCGTTCCACTGATAGAGGTCCAAACTTTTCTTGCCAAAAATTGTTTGAGCGACTGCACTTTGGCAGGTCTACGGTGATTGTAAAAAAGAATATAATTGAATTGAATTTCTGAAAACAAGGAAATGTTCTATCACATCTTTACGATTTCACTTCATCACACATTTTTTGAGATCGCTACGTAAATACGTCTTTACTACTACTTTGCATTTGACTATCTGACCTAAACTGAAACATGCCGCCGCGCGCTCCGTTGTCGAATGCACTGTTTTGATTATTTAATTACAACAATTCGCTGTCATTTTTTTTGTTCTGCTATTCATTACCATTCAATTCCACTATTTAATTCCATCCGCGTACTTGTTTTTAGCCAAGTTACAGCATGTGGTACAACCTGCATTGAACACCTTTCAGACTGACCTGCATGCTCGCAAAATAATGCCCTTTCAAAGTATATATTTCTTTATTGACGATGAGGAACAACCTGAGGTTGCATGTACAAATTATTGAAAAAATAATACAGCATAACAAGTGCACAACTGCAAAATCGAATTTCTGCTAAAACATTGTAATTGCCGGTAGGTCATCGTCAGATTACAACATTGAGTTTACAAGAAAAACTAAGTACAATCAAAACAATCTATTCAACAGTAGTAGGTCTGAAATAAATGACAGAAAGCATGTGACGAGGAGATGGAGCCAAACATTCACAAATTCATGTAAGACTAGAATTCTCCTCCAGACAATTCCGTGGACAGGATTATGCGGATCTAACAATAATAAGATTCTTATCGGTTGATGATTATTTTACAAACTTCAGCATAAACAGGTTTACATGCACTGACCTTTCCAAGAATTCTGCAGCAGCAAATAATGTGTGAACCTAGAGAACGCAGTAAAGGCGCAACAAAAGAAATCCCAAATTTGACCGGCGCTTCTTCCTAGCTCCCTTCTATGATGGACTCGCCAACTGTAGGGAAGTAACGCTTCTCAAAGTGTACAAAGTGTACACTCTTCAGGCAACTAACGGAGATAACGCAGCTAAAAAGCAAACAAGCACATACTAGCGTGAGATCAAACTGCATTTGCCTTACACATAATCAAACTAACAGTAAGTGGGGAAATTTTTAGATACTCGTTTCCTGGATTGCTAACAATATTGCAGAACCACCGTATGACCCAAAACTCCTCTCTAACTAGCTTCGTTGGAAATTTCTTCCTTCATCTTCTCATCTATACGACTGTGATTTTCAGGGAGATCCAACTCTGGCATTTCTGACGACTTATTGGCAGGCAAGGCAGCAGTGCCGTTTCGTATAATTTTCTCAGGTTTTTGCATAGTTCCATTTTTGAGGTCCCCTGCCGACCGCTTTCGTGTCGCAGCCTTCGTAGGTTTGAAGTTCTCCAAAGGATGAATTGACTTCCACACGATTTCTAAACAGAAGATGCAAAGAAGAATAGATTATAAGTGGACATCTTCATTTGAAATATGAAGAGGTTGCTTAGGTTTGCGGCATCCTAAAAGCGGCGTATCATTTGTATAAAGTGCGGTTCATATTTATACGAACACCCAAAATTTTGTAAGTTTTCGGACTTTTTGGGAGAAACTTAAAAAGCCGTTGGTACCACGCGATAGAACACAGCCGAAAACGGTATATGATCCATAAGAATGGAAATCGATGTCAACTGTAGGAGTGTTTTTGTGCCTAATGCGAATTTTTAGCGGTTCATAATTATACGAACACCTCAAACAAAGGTCCATTTTTCATTCAAGATTGCAATCATTTGAGTCCAAATTTTTTGTAGGGTTACAGTAACAAAGTCTGACATATCTGCCATACACTGAACCCAGTGCAGTTCAAAACGATTACCGTTACTTTTTTGAGAAGGCTCCAAATGCTTTTGGAATGACTGCGCTCCAAAAACATCCGTTCTTCTGTGGTTTACGCGCTCTAAGTAGCTTCTACCAAAGCTACGAGATAGAATAAGCTCTTTCGATAGGTATTTTGTTTGACGCTTGGAAAATGTTTGCGTTTTCGTGCCGTTTTTCAACCAAGTTCCAACCTTACCAAAGAGTTGGCACGATTTCGAGCCTCAAAACTCAGCTTCTGAAGCCGTACAATGAAGTAATCATATAGTATGTAGAACTTCACAAGACTTTATATTTGGTTAGAAAAAATCAGCAGCCTTGAGCGTTTGTTTTGGTCACGCAGACGTCATTTCACCAAAAATACTGTTTTTACTATTGCAATCACACCTTTAATTGGTTTGTAGCTCCACAGCCGCAAGATCAGTTCTAAAAAAAACCCCAAAAACTTCGGCACAGAAACATCATCATGCAAACAGTGCAGCTGCTTCATATCAAATGTTTGCGCAAGAGAGAAGCTGAGTTTTGAGGCTCGAAATCGTGCTAACTCTGTGGTAAGATTGGAACTTGGTTGAAAAACGGCACGAAAACGCAAAGATTTTCCAAGCGTCAAACAAAATACCTATTAAAAGAGCTTATTCTATCTCGTAGCTTTGGCAGAAGCTACTTAGAGCGCGTAAACCACAGAAGAACGGATGTTTTTGGAGCGCAATCATTCCAAAAGCATTTAGAGCCTTCTCAAAAAAGTAACGGTAATCGTTTTGAACTGCACTGGGTTCAGTGTATGGCAGATATGTCAGACTTTGTTACTGTAACCCTACAAAAAATTTGGACTCAAATGATTGCAATCTTGAATGAAAAATGGACCTTTGTTTGAGGTGTTCGTATAATTATGAACCGCACTTTATTATGCTGCTTCAGCACAACAGCTGAGATTTTTACCACTCGCCGACGCTCGGCTTTGTCAGAGCTTGGAAGGTCAAAGACAGTAATTAACCTCTCATGTGTCAACAATAGAGTCAGATCCACATTCGAATGGCTCGGAATCAATCACGGTGGTTAAATTCACCTCGGAGGGCAGCACGAGGGCTGCAGCAAACACCTTATAACAAGTCCCCCCTCCCCGTTATCAGTTCTTTTTGACGGGTTAATCTAATTCCGTTTGAAACTGCGCGTTACCAAGGTGAGTGGCTTCAGCCATGCACTCTGAATTTTTGAGGTGCTTCCCAAAATTTTTGCGGGCTCGTAACTCCAAAAATCTAGGAGAAAGGGGCGTGGCAATGCCACGCCCTCGAAAAGCACTTGCAAAGCTAATTTGGATTTTTAAAAATTCTTAAAGATAATTTTTTGATTATCTACAAGAATACACGAGTCAATTGCACATTTTTATAACCCATGTAAGTAAATTCCAAAGATTTCGCGACTCCGCCACTGGTATCACAGTATTTTCACTGCTATGTCTACAGTACCACTCAATTCAATCTCCATTTTTAGTGGGATCGTCCGTTTTGGGACGATCTCAAAAACAATTGCAGGAGTTGACGCCGATTGCTGTGGCTAAATTTTGACTTCTTTGTAGTAATGCCCCGTTCATCTGAACAGCGCACTTAACTCCTGCGAAAAGAGTCGTCATGGGAGGAATACTGAAACGCTGGGTTTAGTTTTGGGCTGTCTCTGCAGACTACCCAGTTGTCTTTGAGGAAACCCAAGAAGTATTAGTTGAGTAATAATCAAGCGACTGTAGATTATAGTTAGCACCGAATATTCGTGTTCGAATAGTTTATTCGAAATATTCGACTATTCGAATATTCGAATAGTCGAATATTTGAGAAAGTCCATTTATTCGATTATTCGAATAGTCGAATAAATGAAAAAGACCTATATTCGAATAATTCGTTCATTAGACGATTTCGAAAAATGACTTATTCGAATATTCGTTCATTCGAGGAGTTTTGAAAAAAGGTTATTCGAATATTCGTTCATTCGAGTAGTTTTAAAAGATAGTTCTTCGAATATTCGAATATTCGAATATTGCATTCAAATATTCGAATAATATTCGAACATTTATTTGAAATTAGTCGAATATTCGATCAAGTTCGGTTATTCAAGTATTCGTTCATTCGATTTTTGGAATGAGCCAATATTCGAATATTCAAATTCGAATAAAATGAAAGACGAAATTCGAATAATATTCGTTCATTCGAAGAATTTTCAAAAATCAAATATTCGATATTCATTCGTTCGAAAAATTTTCGAAAATCAATTACTCAATATTCATTCATTCGAAAAAATTTCAAAAAATGATTATTCGATATTCGTTCATTCGGCGAAAAATTCTGTTCGTTACAACTATACTGTAGATCGGAAACCGTAGCATACCAAAATCATGATTTATATGTAAAACAACTTTGACAACAGCCAATTCATCTAAGCACTGAAAATTATTCGCTCCCCACTCTATCATTGTTCTTTCTGGTGATGCAAAGAAGCACCTACCACCATCAGTCTTCTTGTCATCGTCCAGTGTGATGTCGAGATACTTCAACACCTTGGTCATAACATCATCAACCAATCCGTGAATGGCTATGTCTGCTTTCTTTTCCTGAGACAAAACCCGATCCTATTTATGAAGCAACATTTTACGGAAGTTTCGGCAAGGATGTTCATAAAACACACGTGTTTTGTTGCTTGCAGGTTGACTGTCACCATTTTTCCACCGCTCTTTTGCGCCAATAAAGGCATGTTACCCACGGGCACGATTTGTAATGAAGTTCCCAAACAAAGCGATAAGTCAGCATTCTAGAAGTAGACATTTTCAAACAGTTCTGATACCAAGTAATCTGTCCATACTTTAGCGAAATTGTACGCAATGGTCAAATCTGGTTCCGGTAAAGAATCTTCCCAGTCTAATGTTGTATCACGAAGTCGGCCACGGCAAGCGCGGCCACTCGGAGTGCCTTCACAAGATCGACCAGTGAGTTTCAAACCAACAGTACCAGTTGCGAAATCCCGGTAGTATCGTCTAGACTGGTAAGAAATTGTACGACAAAGTGTCAACTTGATGGCAGTGTTCCGGCAAAATTTCAGCCTTCTCTCCATGAGGAACCCATATCTGTGCTCATTGCGCATGAAAAAGGCAAAAACCAGATTTTCTTGAAGCTTTTCAAGTCCGCATTTAGTGGAAAATACGTGTAAGTGGGCGGAGTCCGAAACGAGGAAGGCGGAAGACTTCCGGCGTATCTTCACTGAATGCGGACCTGAAAAGCTTAGAGAAAGGCTCACTTCCGCCCATTTTCATGCGCTGAAACGCCCAGATATGGGTTCTTCATGGCGAGCAAATTCAAAATAGGTGAAAAACTGAACAGCGAAAATTTGCCGAGACGAAAGAAATATGGATCACCTTGAGCATCTTTCACACTGTTCACAAAATACGTTCCCATGTAGTTCTGCAAGTCGATTTAAAGGAAAAGAAGATTTCGGATGCAATCCATCTACATTTTGTGAAACTACAAATCTAAACGAAGAGGTTATAAAGAGAAACAAATGCTGAAAGTGCTCTTTACTTCACAAGCCCGCGTTCTTCGAGCAACTTGAGTGCTCGATGAGTCAGAGTTGGTTGGGCTTTCGTAAAATCCACGCTTTCTGCCACTTTCCCCTCTTTTTCTATAGTCCAAACACCCTTAGGTCCTCGAAAATCTGCGATACCTGCGGAAGTGGAGATGCCTGCAGGAAAGAGTAAATCGCATCATTAGATAATTTAATCAAAATCCCTCACCTGCCCCTGTTATCACAAAAGCACACTTGCTTCGCAGGAGTAGTTGAGCTAACTCGAAGCATTTTGTTTCTAGCACTTCCGGTGGATCAATAATCTACCAATAAAAAACATCATATCTTCTGTGCAAAAACTTCAAAGAAATGATTAAGAAGTCTGGTTGCGCAACGTAATAAGAAAACTGATAACTCTGATCACCTCGGGCATTCCAACTTCGCCCTTATTCTCATATGGTGACAGGGCCTGTGCATAATTAAGTGACATACCTGTAGTGCCCCTGAAGATCAATTTAACAACATAACGAACAAAAAACATATCGGGCAAGAAACAATAGGGCGTTCAGAACACGTCGAAGATGAATATCCAAGACTAGGAAATATTTTATGCAAAAACCTGTAATCAATCACAGCAAAAGACATGCACTTCTGCTGGTGTAAATGAAGTAGATTATCGTGAATAGCATTTGATTCGCACTTCATGCATTTCCCTGTTCCCATTGTTTCAAAAGCTTGAAATGAAGTCTGCTGTGAAAATATTCTCATGACAAATGGATGGAACAAACCTGAGTGATGTATGATTTGTGCATATAATACTTAGTGAGACCAAGGACGACAGGAATTCTGCTCAACAGAGACACTGCCCGAGAGGTGCATCCACCATGATTCAAAATGGCGAAACAAAGCTTGACGAACCGTATTCTGTAAGATCGCATTAAGTGTCAAGCAGTGGCGGTCATGAAAATTATCAGCGTGACGTGAGCCAAGCTTTCTAAAAAAAACTTTATGAGATGCTTCTCAGCTTTTTTGTGGCCATGACACCAAAATTTTCGAAGAGAGACAGTAAATTCCATACGGAATGTCCTTGAAAATTCCGAAAAATTGTTCGGATTGAACAAATTTGGAAATTCGCTGGATGAGCGAACCTCAATTCTTCATTGTTCGCATGGCCATTGACCCGCAAATTTCTTGCAACTAGAGTAAGGGCCATCGCTAATGCCTGTAGTGTCAGCTCAGCTGAATGCGACTCCACAGAGGCAAACCTAAAAATCACAGATGAAATTATATTCCTTGGAAAAACGACAAAGACTTACGTATTTTCTATCTTTGCTATTGCGTTTTGCGGATCGAACATTCTCGCATCTTCGATGATCTGTACATGAGGTGACAACACGAAATCAGTGGGAATTTTTGAACACTTCGCAAAGTATAGACAGTTTTCCTTCCTAGAAATGAAGAACGTCAACAGAAACTAGATGGAGATAATTGCTAACTTCTTACTTTTCCAAAGTATATTCGAGGAAATCGCAATCCGCACGCAAGGCATAAGTTTCCTCTTCTCGATTCAATTCTTTGATGTGCCTCAGTACTTCATCACATGCTGATGTTGGTGATAAAACAACGAGCGTTTCCAGGCAAAATCGGCGCTCACGGATATCTTTCGTGTGATCCAGCAATTTTATTACTGAGACGATCAAGAAATGAATGCCTCTAAAAACAGACTTATTACGAAGCTTCTCAAAATTAGGTCTAATTGTAATTTACTGACTCTAGCATTGTTCGAGAATAACATTCGATGTAACCAAGGGATAAACGAGTGAGAAAGCTCAGTAACAGGATCCTTTGAAGTGACGGTAGGTCGGATAACGACAGACATCGATGCACTATCTGCATATGGGATGTTCCAATGAATACATAAAATTGTCAACTTACCTCCTGCCAAAATTTCGATCTCGTAGAGATTATATAAAATGCTGGTACTACCCGACTTTTTGTGATGTAACGAACCATGAATCCTGCAGAGCATCGAAAAAACTCCATGAAGAAAACGCCACTATAATTCGCACTTACCAAACAGTATCGTACTCGCACTTCGTACCAAGAAATCATCATGTTTCTGAGCGTCTACACAGTGCCAAAACGTGAATTCCACGAAGTCCGGTGGCATTTCTTGATAAATGTTTAGTCGAAGCAACAACTCATGTTAATTTTCGAATCAATCAACTTACTACACTCGGCCTTTGATGCAAATAATTTCAACGTTTTAAGCAGTCGTTGATGCACATTCGCATTCAATGTTGAGTCGGCGAGCGTAGATTGGCATGACTGAAGATCACTAGATCTCGAAATAGCAAAATGTTACAACTAATATTTATCATCTGGTGTCCACAAGGTAAAATTCATGCACGCAGAGAAGGAGGAAGGAGAAATAGACGGTAATTCTTTTCAACGTTGTTCCAGATTGAGCAAAGACTTTACAAAACTGTTCTTTTTGAGATCAGAGCCAGAAAATATGCGAGCTGACTAATTTAGCAAACTTTGTAAGAATTACACCGTATCAAGAACTCCGAACTAACCTCAAAGAAAATCCTCATCAGATCTCTAGACTTCTCACAAGTGGACCATAGGATGCGAGAGAGTGGTAAAGTACGACACTGAGCTTTTTTGTCAATCAGCTGGTTCATAGCCTAGATAGTAAGCCTTCGACGTCGTTCTTGATTAAAATGTCTGCGTAAAGCAGTGAAAAAAGTAAAGCAAAATGCGAGAAAAGTAAAAAAGGGACTCACCCAGCAATAAGTGTATTCTACCAGATAGAAAAAGTGTTTTTCTAGATGTTCATGTGAGAGAAGCCCTTCGATAACTGTGCATCCATGGTCCACCACCACCTCAAAATACAACTGCATACAAAGTTTTTTACAAATGGTCATCCTTACTCATTTGGATGAGTAATAATAGAAGAAAGCAAGACGAATAAAACCTTCAAACGGCATCTCGTCACAGCTTCGCAAATGGCAGCAACAGCGGTGTTTACATCCTCGTGAGATCTTATGAGGTCGATGAGATCCTATAAGCGAAATGTTTCAATCTGCCCGAGTGTTCTGACACTGACAGCTTACAATGATGTATCTGGCGAAAACCCTCTGGTCGTGACCAGCTTCTGCCAGATTTGCATACAAGTCAGGAAAACTTGGACACGACTTTAGGTCCTTAGATCCAGACAGCTGCAGAAATTCTTCTAAACGCTCTTTGGCTTGCTCCGGGCGTGGAAGTGGTAACAGTTCTTGCACATTAACTCCATCCGGTAAATAGCTGGCTCCCCGCTAAATTCGATTTATATCAAAAATTACTACGCTAGTTGAGGAACGAAAATGTACCTGCTGCTCATCAGCTTCGCTCTGCTGCTTCAGAATGTTAAGAATTCGCATCCACCCTGATTTGCCTCCATCACTCATTTTACAGAATGCTGCAGCTGTTGCCACTGCTTTGCGCAAACTCGCTAAGGAACTCAGGCCATTTTTCAGTATGAAATCCTCTAAAATGCTATTTTCTGTCAAAACACACTAGAGATTGAAGGTGGAATTACCAAGGTCATGATTATATTTGTCCTGCTCCGATGAGCTTTTAATACAACTGAACCATATGCGGAAGGCCTCAAGGCGGATATCGGGGAGGTGCCATTTTAGACCAGCTTGAATGACCTGCAAGGATATTGTAATATTGAGTATGTGAGATTCTTCTATCAATTGGCAAGAGATTCAAAGGATGTGGCGCAAGACCCCTCCCCTTTGTAAATTATTCTCATTTATTGCAGTCGCAGAAAACTTTTTTTGGTGAGCAAAAAGCGAGACGATTTGAAATGACAAGGTGTGGCGTTGAAAAGCTCCCGAACATAATTTAAGAAATTACAATTTCACATTGATTGAGTAACGCGCGTAGAAATGAAAATGATAAGGAAGTTTTGGTTGACTAACCGCATCATCCACATCTAGTTCTTCATGAAATCTTTGCTGGAGATCACCAGACACCTTCAGATAAGCTTCTAGCACTCTGTCAACTTTCCATGTCACTTCCTCTGACTCGTCGCAATTCCAAAGTGGATCAATGCACGAGAAGTCCTCAAAAGCATGCTTAAGCATATAATACGATAAACAAAGATCGGAGGCACAAAAACACCTACCTCGAATTCCCATATGTAAGGTGGCCATGATACGTCATCGTCAACTTTTGAAAACTCTGCACGCAACGAGTCGCGCAGGTTCTTGAAAAAATGAAAACTACTTTCGGAGACATTGATGCGACCGAACCATCGATAGACATTCCAGCGGATACACCTTAGAAATCGACAGGTGTCTTCTTATAGCTACGGCGATAAAGACGAGCACAAACTTTACGTGATGCGAAAGTCCATCCAAAAATAGTAGAGTAAGTTCAGACGATGCTGGAAGTCGCGTCACCAGCAGAGCTATTAGATCGGCTGCTGCATTGGTGATCAGCTGATTATCCATACACTGAGTCAACTGCTTACAGACTTTTCCGGTCACAAGATTCACCTTAAATACATAAACGAAAAAAATGAAAGAAATAAGGAAAACTGAAAAAAAAGATAACCCACATCATACTTGTCCATATTATCGCGTAGTAAAAGTCTCATTAGTCCATATCTGCCACGGAGGTGCAACGGGAGAGAATCGAAACAAAAGTCAAGCACCTGAAGGAGTTATAAAATGACAAGACAGATATTCTAACAGATTACCTTCTCTTCTTCCGTCATTGTCTTTGCAACAAAATGAATGGCATTCTCAAAAGACTTCGAGCCTCGTTCTAACTCAGACAAAAGTACGAATACCAGTAACAGATACCTAGACATGCTTAATAACACTATATCTCAAGGCAAACTTGACAATACCTTCTCAGCTTTTTAGCCTCTTCTGCTGTGAACAATGAAATGACATCTGCACCTTTTTTGCTCAGATACTTTGCCAGGCTTGCGAGAAATACGGCTTCGTCATCGGAATCACTAGGATTGACCATTGAAAAAACTATGAAAGAGTTAAATATAATGCAATCACCTGATTTTGTGCCTTTCAAAGAGCAACATCCAAGTTTTTATGGCTTTCACACTACGTTCTTCATTGGCTGCTTCAAGCACTGCTGTAAGCATGATCCAGTCAACCTTGATGTGGTGGATAAAAGCTTCTTTGCCATGGATATGCTCTGCATGAAGTAATAGCTTGGCAGCAGCAAGCCTTGTGTTCGACGAGAACTACAAAAAACCCCTTTTTATACCATATTTCCTTACAACCTAGGTAAGCAGTAGCAATGGCAATTAAAATGTCATATTTTAATGATGTAAAGATTGCTTAAAACGCCTACCTCGTTATTAGACAAAACATTATGAATGTCCTCCAGAACATCAGTGCCTACAGAATTCGTATTTCGAGCATTCTGAAACACCAACCTACGCTGTGGTAAAGTTTGAACGACAGCTTCAGTTTAGTGTACAATTGTAGAATACTACTATGTCCGGAAATCACAACTAGCTCAAATTTCATCTTTGTTCGGTTCAATGGATAGTGAAATGGTGACATAAACGTACTTTGATGAATGTGTTCAAAAGTGTCTGTAAGCGCGATGAAATGAGCCAATAGTACAACCAGAATTGATGCTATGTCATACCCAGAGGATAAAAAAACCACACAAGTATTCAGGCAGTATCCCTCGGTACTCCACGCCTTAGTTGAAGGCAGTGTCAGGGCAATAGGTCAATTTTCAGATTTTGGGCTTACCGGTCATCCGCTATGCTGGATATGAAAATCTAGCGCGAAAAGGGTGAAAAAGGGCTCTAACGCAGGAGGGGAAACAGCAGTTGGGCGGGGCCTTCTGCTCGGTAGAGTCACTCCCCCAGCTTCAGAAGCGATCTTCTCGCTTTCGCTAGCCGGCCTAACATTGCCACAGAGCAAGTGCGAACGCATGACGTGAAATCGGAACCGAGAAGATCGATTTGATGCTGGGAGGATAACTTCACAGTATGGAAGACCCTGGCCGCCTGCTAATTCTCCTCTTGCGTTAGAGCCATTTTTCGGCGTTTTCGCGCTCTCCAGTGTGATTCGGATTCCGCATTGCGAATAAGCTTTGATAAGCACCAATTCTCATAGCCAACTCCTTTCCCGGACAATGCCTTTGAAATTCGATAAGCGATTCAATATCAGTAATATTAAAATAAGGCCATGCAAATGAACTTACAGTGAATTTATTAAGATACTCGCGGTCGTCCTCCGAAAACACTTCACTCATAATACAGCTCCTCGTATGAAAACTGCAAGAGAAGATATCGGTATCCGTAACAGTCCAGTTGAAAAATATCGTCGAGCAAACAGACGGAAGGACCTGTATATATTAAGATGTTTGGGTTCCTTCATACTACGCCGCGCACGCCGCTGCAGCGCAATGGAAATATGCTCACGGCAGCAGAGCTCCACTTTTTTTGATGTATCTCTATATTTGCTGCACATTCGTGTCCCTCAATAGTGTTCCTTCACGTTATGCATTTCGTCTTCTCTTTTGCTTTGTTTATCCTGTCTATCCTTTGTCTATATCAATGATTGATGGAATGACTTAGGTTGTTGTGCTCCCTCTACTTTTGAGTTTCACATTTTGTATCGTAACTGACTACACATCGCGTCATCTGGTTGTATATTGGTAGTATATGGTTGTATGTTGTATCTGGTTGTATACTTGCGCTGTTAACATCTCCTTACAAACACACCACTGGATGAAAAGCATTTCTCTTCTTCATATTTCCATATTTCCATTGCGCCGCAGCGGCGTGCGCGGCGTACGCGGCGTAGTATGAAGGAACCCTTTGATCTATAATCAGTTCGCCGAGTAAATGCTACATACAAGGGCTTTCAATCTGAGTGTCACGGTCGCATGGTTCAGGTACGCGAGCCGCCTCGCTTGGGTCTCTCACGTGGTACAATACCGCATCCGCTTAGGCCTTCGCGATATCGGATGCGGTATTGTACGACGTGAGAGACCCAAGCGAGGCGGCTCGCAAAAAATTTGAACAACGTCGACCGCGACACTCAAATTGAAAGCGCCAGTACGTCCTCTAATATATTTATGCACTGCTGAAAATAAGGTCTCAGACAAGAAAAGCTTGCTCGACAAAAAGAAAGCATCTCATTTAATGATCTGAGCCTATATAACAGAGAGCTAATGAAATGAGACATGGGAGGTATCATCGTTTGGTAAAAAGGTACTAATAGCTTAAAAGCCGTGCAACAGAACGCTTATGCACACTCCTATGCAAGCACGGAAAAAAATTGATTATTGTCGCACTTTTGATGTAATCGATGGCAGTGCATTGAGTGGCTATGGATAAAAAAACACTTAAGACAAAAGCGACTGAACTGAAGAATGACCATCTCCAATAGTAAACGATTAGTCTCACTCCCGCATTTAGACGGTAAATATTATCTACTTCACGATGTAATTATGCTTTCAATGCTTTCAGTTACAAACATGTGAGCTACAAATTTGACATATGTCGACCCAGAAGGATTGGTTATGCTACGAATGTTGCGAAGGCCCTCAGATGATCTGATTCCCTGTCAAGGCTGAGGCGGTAGTCGAAATACAACTTTATATTCTATCTTCAACCAATATTTCCGTCCTTAGGGTTTGGTACAGCCCAAATTTAGCTAGTGTATGGGAGATCGACCTTGTAAAGCTAGTATCTCCACCGTTGCAAGTAATCAGCGTCAATGTAAATGAGCAAAGTACGCTAACAAGTATTGAAAAAGGTATCTATAGCCTAATATGAGGTCTTGTAGAGGGTTGCGTCATCTACAGTTTTATCATGTGGATGGCGATGTCTATAGCCATTGTTTGAACGTAGACTGCTGACACTCGTATTCGCGCAAATGTTGTTGCCACCGCAGGGGTAGTAAATTTACAGCCCAACTTTCTAAACTGTAACTATAGGGTTGGTCAAATCAGACACGGCTGGAAAGAAAAAAATCTGATTAACTATGGGATTACCAACATCGATATTTCTCTTGCTGATCAAAGAGGCATAAGCAATCTTTGACAAACAATACTGGCGGACATTATTGCGCCTATCCTTGGCGTTCCCGAGTAAAGGGCGGAGATGCAGGTGAAAAAAATGAATATCGTCTGGGGGTTTCCAAGATACTGCTGTTTCTATCGCGAGATTGTATCCCTCTCACTTCTCATTAACTTACTGATATATTGAAGACGTAACGGTAATGTGCACAGACCTTGTACTTAGGTATAGTATCGAGGACAGACAAATCGCTTGTTATCAAAACAATAAAATAGACTTCATTCTCAAGACTCAACAATCAAAAAACATCCGCGAGTCGCGAGCAGAAGTTCATCAACAACAAACAAGGGCAGCGATTTAATGATTTAGAACTTGGCAAAACCTTTCTTTGTTGATCCAGCCTTGTTCACTTTCAAGACATTAAATCGAACAGTCTTTGAAAGAGGACGGCATTCTCCGATGGTGACTATGTCTCCAGGTGCGATATCACTGCAATGAACAATTTAATGAAACCAACAAAACATTACTAATGAATGAGCATATGACTACAAACAGGTGATATCAAAGGCCAAGGAACGCCAGAATTATCTGTATTATAGCCAAAATCTGACCGATGGAGTGGATTACAAAGATGGGAATGATGCAACAATATGTATTTTCTATCTGTATCTTTCTATCTACAGATCGACGAACAAAATACAGCTTATCAGATGGAATCTGGAGACGAAATCATTCTCTACGCAGATCTATTTTTGATTCCTTCACAAAATGAACAGAGATGAAAGCTCGCATGCACCTATATCTCTACAAAGTGAACTCACTAAATTCGATTTTTTCTGACTCAGATTTAAATCGCCAGATGTTTTACAGCTACATGATTGACAATTTGTACTGTCTTCACCAATGACCAAATTGCTGCATGTCAAAAAATTGAGGACATTGCCGAGGAACAAAGAAATAAGCATGCAAAGCGTGACATGCAAAATGGCTCTTGCAGGCAGTAGATGCGCAAAATGTACCCTTTCCAGATTTCGGTGATGTTAGCTAGTAGATCCCAAGTACACTGTAGCTCAAACCCCACCGGAGTCGCGAAGAATGCGCTTCAAAACTCCATCGAACCCGCCCAATTCCATTTAGTAGGCGTGGCCGGTTTGAAGCGCATTTTTCGGTACCTAACACATGAATCGGCAGGTGGGATTGGGCTACAGTGGAGGTCTACTGCATAATATCACCAAAATCCAGGAAGGTCCAACTTGCCAATCCACTGCCTTTAATGAGTTCGTATAAGTAGAGGGAAATTGGTGTGCACAGATTGTTACTCGAATCAGATAAACATAGACTAGGGCGACAGGAACTCAGGGCATAACGCAGGTGGTTTTTCTGCTTTGCGCGTGTAACGGCAATGCGTTTCTTGACCATAAAGATATAGCCAGAATGATGACCTGTTTACTGCAAAAACAGCAGATCACATCGTAACAAGATACCACAACTGCACAGGACTTCTCATTGTATGGAAGGTCAACTGATTGACGAAGCTATGGTACAAATAGGACATCAAATAATGAAACGCAAATTGTAGAGTGATAAAAGTAGATCACATAAATTGCATTAAAAAATAACGAGGAAGACAGATACGACACTTACCGGAAAGCTGGTGAGCAATGAGCCGGAACATTCTTGTGTCGCTTTTCAAAACGACGGTACTTTTTGACGAAATGCAAGTAATCACGACGAACAACTATCGTCCTCGTCATTTTATTCTTGAGTACAACTCCGGTAAGGATATTGCCACGAATTGAGCAGTTTCCTGTCCATGGGCACTTCTTATCTATATACGTGCCTTCGCTAGCCTAAGCATTGAAATGCAATTAAATGAAGAAAAACAAAGAACTTTCTATACCTCACCTCTCTAGGTGTCTTAAATCCGAGGCCGATGTTACGAACATATCGTGGGACCTTTTTGTTACCCGCTAATATACGAGCTTTGTTGTTCAGATTAACAGTCGGTTGCTTTAAAAATGCCCTTTCTACTTGTTCAGCCATGATGGCTTCCCAGGTCCTGAAAAATTGCAAAGATCTTCAGAACTGTGCTACACTGGAGGACAGAAAATGACAATTTGTTGGAACGCAAATTGCAAACAGAATGGACTTCAAGCATTATTGGGATAAACTTAGTCATAGTTGCGTAATTTGAGTGAAACGGTCTAGAAACTAGCCTAAAACTGGAAAAAACATTATCCTAAGTTATAAATGAAGATTATGACTAAGCTAGAAATCGGGAACATGCAGACACGGACAAAAAAAACATCCCCCAAAGAACTAGAAGATTAACAATTTAATAATCCTTCGAAACGTAGCAAAAACTTTACAAAAACATTTTCGCTAGGAAACAGAAGAATTCGCATGCGGTTAAAGGTTAGCATCACGGTAGTAGACCTTTCGCTTGGGGACCACCTGCATACATGATTGGTTCTCCTTCAATGGAGAGACTTGCCAGACTGGCCATACTATTCCTGTGATTTCTGCAATTCCTGCGAATTCCTGTGATAGCTGCGAGTCCCATAACAATGTATATTGCGAAAAACAATGTATACTGAAATTCGCAAAGCGCTCCGTAATGCGGCACATCGGAGGTCGAGGAATAAGAATTGCAGGAATTACAGGAGTCGCAGGAATCACCTCCTGGAATAGTATGGCCGCTCCCGAACCGATGTTTCACGATCTTTGGAAACACTGTTCTCTTACCAGCTAGGCACTCAGATGTTCTAATTTTGCGAGCCTTTGCACAGATTCCATTCGAGTTCTTTGCACCGTGAGATCTGAGCATGATACCGCTTGCGACGAGTAGTTGGGAAGGCATTCCCCACGGAATTGTGGAGAAAGTAAGGTGAAAGCCTGGAATACCTGCGAGACTCACGAACCGATATTGGGTTAGAATGGGGCTCTATGTTTTATCGTGACAGAAGTGCGGGAGAAAAGATCTTCACCAATTGCCGTGATATAGACACGACCCGGACTTAACTCTTTGTCCCATTTTGTTTGCATTCTGTTATGTTACTCATTTCTGGCACAAAGAGGCTGCCACATGGCTGACTCTTTGTGCTCATCGGCCAGCCTCCGGCCGATGTCCCCTCACTCTTCATATTGTCGTGTGCCGGAGATACCGGCTTAATTTTGTTGCCGAATAAATCCATCTAATCCCTTTAGTGTTGTCAGGGGCACGAAAAGGGCATAGGAATCCCACTGAACCACCACACCAACGTTTACTGGGGAGGAACGGGATGTCCTGCAAGAGACATCGCATTCCGACGCTAATTCGTCTTAGATACTTAGATACTAAGACGGCCCGTAGTCACGTGGGATGCGGCCTCAGCACAAAAGTTTCCATCGATCCCTTTCCCTTTCTTCAGACATCAACGATCTTCTTGGTTGACGTCGGTGGCTGCGTCCACGAGGTTCAGGTGCGAAAATCGTATCCAGGACTTCTCAGTTGGTCCATCCATTCCACGAACATGAACATCTCGTCATCGCGAGGAATCCTCAGATGTTCTTAGTGTCCATACGTCGTCTGTTCTTCTCATGATGTGACCGCCCATCAGTGTTTCGCTTTCGCAACGTGTTCCGCTGGGTCACGAAGACGAGACATTCTTCTCAAATCCGTGCTGCGAAGTTCGGCTAGATGTTGCTTGCGTCGGATCATCTCCAGAAGACTGCGCTCGAGCGCTCTGTGGTGGTCCGCAAAGCTTTCGAGATGGCTACAGTGTCTGCGCAAGTCTCAGCTGCGTAACAGAGCACCGGGAGAATGAGTTGAATAGGTAGGCACGAAGCTCCGGGTCCATCAGTTAGTCGGTGGCTTCCTTTAGAGGCCCCAAGGCGATCCAGGCTGCTTTTTTTCTCCTGTTAAGTTCGTCTCTCAAGTCTTCTCCATGTTCATCGAACGTCCGAAATACGCGTAAGAATACGTCTCCAAAATAGGGGTGCCTTCCAATTCCATTTCTGCATCTTCGCAAAGGGCGTTCCTCATGAACTGATTCTTCGATTTATTCGCACTCTATTCTTATTCTCTACTTCGTTTACAGTCTGCCCCAATCCCAACCAGGCCAAAATTGGCATGGCGGGAGACCGCGTCGCTAGGGTTTCGCGGTCACGCCCACGGGCTGCTTCTCTGCCCTCTCTTCAATCCTTTTGCTCTCTCCGACAGCGCGCACATGCAGCGCAGACCGCTAGTGCTGCGAGCGCGCAAACTTACACCGACGGTTCAGCCTGATCCCGATTGGAGGAGACTGTAGTTCCTTCAGCATCGTCTCTGCTTCACTGATACTGCTCGAGAAGAGAACGATGTCGTCTGCAAAACGAGGGTTGGATAGGAATCTTCCATCAATTCGTATGCCTCTCTCATCCCAGTACAGTGATTTCATCATCCACTGCAAGGCCGCGGTGAACAGCTCCGGCGAAATAGTGTCGCCTTGTCAAACCCCTTCCCAAATGGAATGGTCAGAGGCGATGGAATAGCTGTATCGTTGTTGTACAGTCTTTGTAGCAGGCGGCTAGTGTCCTCACGTAAGCTAGGTCCACTCCTTGATCGACTACCCAGACAGGAGGGTGTTGGTTTTGACGCTGTCAAGGGCTTTCTCGTAGTCGATGAAGGTTAGGACGAGAGGCATTCGGTACTCCCGGCAGAATTCTATGACCCTCAAAACCATAGTTGCGATAGGGGGAGTGGTGGATCTTACCCCCTTCACTTTGAGGCTAAACTCCCGATGACCCCCTTCACCTGGGCTGAGATTGGTATTGTACTCTGAAAATATGATAAAAATCGTTATTAAAAGGTTTTGCAAGCTAAGTACCTCAAACAACAAGTACACTCATAAATTTACAAAAGAAACGGTACTTATGCTTATTTATATTATTTATTTATCCTCGTAGCATTTTGGAGAGCAGAAAGTGAGGACACAAAATCAGAATTTCTG
Source organism: Cylicocyclus nassatus (assembly GCA_958299035.1). Classification (NCBI taxonomy): domain Eukaryota; kingdom Metazoa; phylum Nematoda; class Chromadorea; order Rhabditida; family Strongylidae; genus Cylicocyclus; species Cylicocyclus nassatus. The sequence goes on along the minus strand of CATQJL010000305.1, from coordinate 20,094,323 downwards.
AAGCACATAAAATCCCTCATATCTCGCGGCACAGAAGACCTAGAAAAAAATCTACGGTCTAGGTCGATTCTCCATGATCTCAGCTTTCGAATGGTATACAGCATGTTAGGGCTTCTTTGCTTCCCGGCTCTAAAAATCATTTGCTCCGGTAACCGATAAAAGCCAATACATTGGTGGAGCTGGGTTGGAGCAAGCTAATAGTAAATGTCTCCACCCCGTTTTTGAAAACTGGTTAGTTTTTTCGCCCAGCAACCTATATACCATTCGAAAGCTCGGAGAAGGGGATTTGACCTAGACCGTCGACTTCTTTCTAGCTCCCCTCTACCGAGAGATACACCGCATTTTATCTCAAAACATGGTCATTTTCAACAGCAGATTTCTGCCAAATGAAGACCTAATCACTGCTGATTATCTATCTATGTTAAAGAGCAAGTCTTCGTTAGCAAACGTAGACCGTCGACTTTCTCGTAGCATTCATTTGGAGAGCAGAAAGTGAGGACACAAAATCAGTTAATTTTTGAAGCACATAAAATCCCTTATATCTCGCGGCACAGAAGACCTAGAAAAAAGTCGACGGTCTACATCGATTCTCCATGTTCTCAGCTTTCGAATGGTATACAGCATGTTAGGGCTTCTTTGCTTCCCGGCTCTAAAAATCATTTGCTTCGGTGACCCATAATAGCCAACACGTTATATAGGTCGTCCCGAAAGTTTTTGCGCACGATTTTCAAATTTCATAACTTCTGATTTTTCCAACCGATTTGACTGCTTTTACTTTTATGTGAAAGGGTAAGTCATAGTCTTTACGATGGCATCTCAGCTGCTTAGTAATGGTCATCTGTTGCATAGATAGAAGCTCGACACCAAAATCACTCAAAATTTGAATTTTTGTGTAGGGTCATAAAAAATCAGAAACTTGCAACAAAAATCGGAGCAGTCGGTATTGTAGGTTCTTTCACTAGCTCTTTCTAAAAGTGCAAAGTTTGCTCCGATTGAGCGTCTCCATGAAAAGTTATGTTTTCCGAGCAAGCAATACAAAAAGGCGAATTTGATTTATTTTGGCATTTTTCAGGGAAATCATAACTTTTCATGGAGACGCTCAATCGGCGCAAACTTTGCACTGTTAGAAAGAGCAGTGAAAGAACCTACAGTACTGACTGCTCCGATTTTTGTTGCAAGTCTCCGATTGCTTATGACCCTACACAGAAAATTAAAATTTTTACCATTTTTCTTCTATCGCTCCTATCTATGCAACAGATGACCATTAGTAAGCATCTGGGATGTCATTATAAAGAGCATGACTTACCCTTTCACATAAAAATGAAAGAAGTCAAATTGGTTGGAAAAATCAGAAGTTATGAATTTTGAAATTCATGCGCAAAAACTTTCTGGACGACCTAATAAGAGCGAGGTTGAGCAAGTTAATAGTAAAAAATGTGCTGTGGATTGACATCGTTATCAGCATTAACGGGAACGTGAGCGAACGCGTCTATTTGAGCGTGCTTATCGTTGTTATATGTTAATGTTTTTTTGGTAAAAAATGCGCTTTTGATTGACAGTTATGCCATCATTATTAGCACACACTCAAACAACTATGGGAGATTAGTGAATTTCCACACCTTCACACAAAAACCCGCCCATTTCTGGAATCTATACTCTGTAAACTTAGTGCTGAAGAAGGTCACTTTCGTGAAAACGCTCTAGACTCACCTTACCTAATTTGTAGAGAATGGTTGTTCAATGAATCAAAAACTCTAAGACATTCAGAAGAATAACATGTTATTAAAATATCCCTCAATGTTTTGGAAAGGTTGGCAGTTTGAAGAGGAAACGGCAGGCAGAATACTTTACAAAATCGCAGATGACTCGCATGTGTTCCATTTCAACAGCGAGGCAGAAGGAGAGCCTTAAGCCGACGAAAATGTTGTATTGATACGGAGTTGACAATTGAGCGAAACTCTCTGATTTCCTGCATAAGGAATCCAAGCAGATTGTCTAGTTTCAATGAGGAAATGTCCAGGAAGTCCATTGCTGATCTTCAGGTTGCTGAAGAATTCAAGGCTGCTGAATTCACAAACATGGATATGAACAAAGGCTGCGTTCATACTGATTCCCATGTTCTGGAACTGTTCCCGCACAGTTCTCGCACTGTGCTGAAACTGTGCGGGAACTGTGCGGGAACTGTGCGGGAACAGTTCCAGAACTGTGCTGCATGCGCTGCAGCCGCCCCGCACCGTTTTGAACGGCGGGAGTTGGAGAATTTTGACCGTTTTCAACGATTTTTCTTCCAGATTTCGCTCATTTTAACCTTAATCCTCCACTCCGCTTCCCTTTTTGATCAGCAGCACTGCGAACTCGAAGCAGGGTTGAAGAATGAGCGCTTTTCTGCGCCGTGTATTCGGAAAGATGGGCTATCGTGCGATTGTTCATTCTGTCTTCTTGTTTTTTGCTCAAAACTACTTCATTTGTTCCAGGAAGCGGCTGCCCAGTTTCCATAGCCATCTGCTACAAATTAGGGAGTAGGAGAAATCCTGAAATTGCATGAGTTGGGACTTGTCTCTTGTTCTTCATGATTTTGGGCGTTCTTAGCCTTGTTCGTTTTTCCATGTCGTTGCTTCTCCGTTCTTTCTTCTACCCCCGCTTCTCCTAGTGATGAGAAAAGCTGTGAATTTGAAGCAGGGTTGAGGATTGAACGCTGTTCTGCTCCATGTATCCGGGAATATGGGCCTTCGTGCGCTCGTCCATTCTCTCATCGCTATTTTTGTTCAGACCTATTCATGTGTACTAACAAGTCGCTGCAAGCAGTGGTATCAACGCAGAGTACTAATAGACAAGTCTCTAGAACACATGAAGTAGGTCTGAACAAAAATAGCGATGAGAGAATGGACGAGCGCACGAAGGCCCATATTCCCGGATACATGGAGCAGAACAGCGTTCAATCCTCAACCCTGCTTCAAATTCACAGCTTTTCTCATCACTAGGAGAAGCGGGGTAGAAGAAAGAACGGAGAAGCAACGACATGGAAAAACGAACAAGGCTAAGAACGCCCAAAATCATGAAGAACAAGAGACAAGTCCCAACTCATGCAATTTCAGGATTTCTCCTACTCCCTAATTTGTAGCAGATGGCTATGGAAACTGGGCAGCCGCTTCCTGGAACAAATGAAGTAGTTTTGAGCAAAAAACAAGAAGACAGAATGAACAATCGCACGATAGCCCATCTTTCCGAATACACGGCGCAGAAAAGCGCTCATTCTTCAACCCTGCTTCGAGTTCGCAGTGCTGCTGATCAAAAAGGGAAGCGGAGTGGAGGATTAAGGTTAAAATGAGCGAAATCTGGAAGAAAAATCGTTGAAAACGGTCAAAATTCTCCAACTCCCGCCGTTCAAAACGGTGCGGGGCGGCTGCAGCGCATGCAGCACAGTTCTGGAACTGTTCCCGCACAGTTCCCGCACAGTTCCCGCACAGTTTCAGCACAGTGCGAGAACTGTGCGGGAACAGTTCCAGAACATGGGAATCAGTATGAACGCAGCCAAAAGGAAGATGTCAGTACAAAGCATAGTTACTGCACTTAGATCCCGGCTGGAGTGCGAATCCAACTCTGTCCTTTATGCTTTTGGAAGTTATTCGCCTTGTAACATTATGACCTATGATATTGAAAAAAAACCAACGCGCAGCATAGTACCTCTTTTTTTTCGGCTATTCCGCAGATGCTGTCAAAGAAGAAGTTGAGCAGCTTTCTAATCAGCTAACAGGACGTATGCCAGAGGAGGTGAAGCCAGAGTTCGACAAGGCCTAAAAAAAGTATGCACTGTTTCCTTTCCGTGTTGCGAAAGCATATGCGATCTGGCTCTTTTCCCATTACTTACCGCAAAAATCTGATGGACTTACTAGCAAAGCTAGTTTCCATTCCGACTAGCACGGCAGAGGTGGAGAAAGAAATTTTCTATCTACTCTATTATCAGAACACAACGCAGAAGTCGTACAACGATAGAGCATCTAAGCAAATACTTAAGCTTTGTCAACCTTCTACTAAACACATTGTTATCCAAAAACTTCATTTAAAGGATTGGTATATAAGTGGTCCAAACAGGCTGTTACCGTATGACTTTTTGAAATATCATAAAAGATGGTATGAAGAAACTGGTCACCTACCTGCTGACTTCCTGGTGCTACCAGAGGGCCAGGAAAAAAATCACAAAAGCGCTTAAAAGAAGAAGAAAGTTTCAAATCCATTTTCGACTCAGAACGCTTTTGCACGCAATTCTACTTCTACTCCGATGACCTTTTGGAGGAAGAAGAAGATTTTTCAGGCAGCGAACTTGTTGTCTCTGACGTTAGCGATAGTGATATTGTTGATGATGATGTGCAGGAAATGAAGTTGTTCCTAACTTGTACATCTTTTGGGATAAACCTTATTGCTTTCGTTTTTTGTTGATGCAGTGAAACAGGAGCACAGATCTTCATAATCAAATTTTTAAATTTTTTAAATTTCTTTTAAAAATTTTTAAATTTTTTTTCAATTTGTGCCTAAATAAGGTACAAATTAAAGCTCTTCATACCACGCTTTTTTACCTTTTCTCTCTTCCTCCCCCTCCCCCTAGACTCACATACCCCCTCCATCCTGGAAGGTCGGGAACAGCCGAGACCCCCTTCACCTGGGGAGAGCCCGGCTCCCCCTATCGCACCTATGCTCAAAACCGTCTGGATGTGGTCCATGCAACTGAATCCCTTGCGAAATCCAACTTGTTCTTGAAGCTGAGCTTCATTTAATGTCCTAGATATGCGAGCGAGGATAATCTTCGTGAAAAGTTTGTAGAGCACACTCAACAGGCACATTGGACGGTAGTTGCGAAGATCCTCCCGTTTGCCTTTCTTGAAGGGAAGGACGGTTCTTGACGTTCTCCACTGGTTGGGAATCTTCTCCTTTTGGAGGTAAGATGTTAAATGCGACGCTAAAACCTCGTGCAGACGGTGTCCTCCGGCTCGCAGAAGTTCGACGGAAAGATGATCTGGTCCTGGAGCCGTGGACGTCTTTATGGTCTTTTCGTAGTTCAAAGCCTCTTTATAAATGGTCGGCTCCTAGATTCGTGTGAAAACGACCAAGATGCATGCCTCAGTACTAGGAATCACCCAAATAATCGGAAAAGATTCCTTGTTCACCTTCACACCTCTCTTGTCCGGGTGAGAGAACTTAGGAACCCAAGCCTAATTAGCTCGACTCGGGAAGTGTCTGCAGGATACAGTCACGCACGCTCTCTCCGATTGCTCCCTAGGACATGGTGACAATCTAAGCCATGCCCCCCTGAGAGCCTGTTTTGGAACCTAGCCAAGGAATGCTGAAAATCATAATCGAATTCCAGCTGGCTCTAAGCCAAAAACCTTCAAAGTGATCGTACGAAGGTGAAATTAGGCTCAAACGAGAGAGAAAAACCGTGCCATTATCATAAAATAGTTACTGATTGAAACTAATCAAACACAACATCCTTTTGGTTCAAACTATATTTGGGTGTTAAATTACGGAGAAATCATTCAACAAACCGTCAAGTTTTTCAAAAAAAATTTGTTTGAGTGCTTAATGCGGGCAAAAGACTAGAATATCATTCGAGAAATGACAGTTCAAAAATTCTCAAAATTGTTAATTATTTAAGTGCTGAGATTTAGGCGAAAGACTAGAAAATCAATCACGAAACGACAGTTTATGAAATTCCTAAAAATAAAAGTCTGTATGTGTGCGGAAGTTTGAGCAGAAGACTAGAAAATCATTCAAGAAATGACAGTTCAAGAACAGAAATAACATTTCTTTTGAGTGTTAAATTCCGAGCAAAACACATCAAGAAATGCCATTCAGTAGTTAAAACTACCAGAATTGGCTGGAAATAAAGATACAAAAATTTTACGAGCCGCACTCATCAAAAAATGATGTTGCTGTGCTCCACTAAGTGTGGCTTTGCCTCTCTCGTCCTTTCGTTTGATTTTTTCCGATAACGTTTGAGGGTGAATCAAAATGTGTGCGATTTTATCGACTTTTTTTGACGCTTTCCGTACAAAAATGCAGATTTGGCGATCTTCAAACTACTAGTTGGCAAACACGGCTCCGCCCGGCCCTGTCAATAATATATTTGTAATCAGCATGCTCACCTACCCCCCTGTGCCAACTCCCAGCCCCGTAGCTCGAACTTTTTGAAAAATCAATAAAATCGGTATCAATCGATGACGAAAGGTAGCCTATGACACCCGCCGGGACCCGAAGTGTATGTGTGCCAAGTTTGGTCCGGATCGGTTCAGAAATGGAATTTTCTATTCGGAACATACGTACATACACAGACAGACAGACAGACAAACAGACATTCAGCTTTATATACATATAAGATTTAGAGTGTAATAAGCCGCTGGCATGCCGGCAGGATGTGCTGACTCTAAATTAAATTTGATGATCATTTGTGTTCATCGCACACAAATGATGGTTCACGTGAATTTCTTACACATCCGTTCGTATTTTACATCCTGAAAATAGAATTTTAATTCATATTGTTTTCTCCGTGACGAATCGAGACATTTTCCTGCAATAATCAATAATTATATCTGTATGTAATAATACACTTGAAGTAAACAATTGTTTAAACTCAGCCATTTCCTGATTAATTTTGTCTCGGCGCTGTTGATCTTTCCTGCGCAGTACTTTCGATGCTTGTGCGTCCTAAAAAAAATCAAATGGTAAAACATTGCATGAATTTAGAATTCCGTTACCTCTTTTACATTGTAAAGCGTTCCAAATGAGACCGAGTTGATAGAATGCAAACATTTAAGTAACTCCTCAAACGGTGGACTGATTCGCCTAGACAGCATCCCTCGGAGTTTGCTGAAAAAATACATAATTGAATTTGACATGAATTTTGATAGAAACTACGTGCAATGCCTCAGCCGCATTTGTTGTTCTAAAATCCTCCATATCCCATTTGTACCAGATGCCTTTAAATGGACCATCAAAATATACGGACTTTAAAGATTTCAAAAAATCTTGACATGGCACATACGCCATATGTCCCTCACTTACCGGTGGATATAGAAGGGCTGTGACTCTATCAAAAAGTATCTCTGGCAAAAATACCACCCCTTTTAAAATTTCCCACCACTTTCTGACTTCTGGAATTGCTTTTGGCCCCCTTGCAAACTTCCTAACTCCCAAATTCACAGCCATTCTATTCTAAGATTGCGCAAGATGGAATGCGCATCCTTGAACTCTTGCATGGGGAACGTCTCGCGCGTTGCTCGAATCGCTACCTTTGAATAAAATTATAGAAAATCGAGATATTTCAGAGAGCGCTAATGAACCTTCTCGAATCTAATGATTCTATCGCTGTATCCCCCTAAAATTTCGCGAAGGCTCTCGAAAATCGTTTTGTACGTCCCCGGATTCTTGTGCCTTGTTATGGCGTACAAAATTGGCAGTTAAAAATAAGGTATAATTCCGGAATTTTAGTCATTTTTTTGAATAAAAATCACTTCTATTCCTCCTTGAATGGCTGCATGAATGACGTATAACTGGCCCTTATCAATCCTGTTTGGGATTGTCACGGAATTCAATTTATGAATACCATCACCGATCAAGGCGTACAATCCATTACCTGCGTCATCTGAGATAATTATTCGAACAATTTTGATCTAGAAAAAACTTTGTAAGCTAATTTCAATAAGCTGTTTAGAAAAATACACATGCAGGTCCTCTGTTTGTATTTGCATAAAAACATCTCCTCCAGGAATGTGGCGGAGATTTTCCGGGACGTCATTCATCTCTACGGTCCTTTTCATAGCGGTCGCAGCCCTAGAATAATTCAGAAAATATTCAAAACTAGTTGACTTACCCGGCTCCGCCCGGCCCTGTCATTATTATATTCATAATCAGCATGCTCGACCCCCCTGTGCCAACTCCCAGCCCCGTAGCTCAAATTTTGCAAAAAATTGACAAAATCGATATCGATCGATGACGAAAAGTAGCCTTGTGACACCCGCCGGGGTCCGAAGTGTATGTGTGCCAAGTTTGGTCCAGATCGGTTCAGAAATGGAATTTTCTATTCGGAACATACGTACAGACAGACAGACATACAGACAGACAGACATACAGACATACAAACAGACATTCAGCTTTATATATAAGATTACTTGAAGATGGCTTACTTGGCAAATGTTTTCCTTTTATGCTCATAGCTATCCCCATGAAATTTACCTAACACTTTTCTCCTATCGTCGATTGCTAAGATCATAAGATTCCATGAGATGATGCCTGAAAAATAAACTTACTTTTCCATAATTCATTCAGAATATTTTGAGCTGTTTCCGAAAAATGACGGTATGGGGTTGTTTTATAGGCATGTTTGTCTTTACGTAGCGCCTGACATGCCTATAAAAAGGTTTATTGTGAAATGTGAAGTTTTGCATGAAATATAAAATAACCTGATAACCATGGCGATTTGCTTTATCGCCATAGCGGTTGATGGGCAAGCAACTATGAGAAACCATGCATGGATCTTCATTGAAAATATCATTTTTGCCTAAAGTTGTATTTTTCCATCCAAATTCGTTATTTAAAATTCCTCAATTCAAACTGAAGTGCAAGCGAGAATATTTCGTTACCCTGGTGGATGTGTAGGTTCCGTTCTCCTTGCATCCACGACAGCGATAGACAGTGCCATTCTTTGTCACCTTGTGGTGTTGAAAGAAATAGCAATTTTGAGACTCGGGAATCTCATACACGAGGACAAAATTCGATCCTTTTTTGCTTACTTGTTTTTCGCCTTTGTAAATTGGCTGAGGTTGCGAGTTTTCTCCATTTACGGAGATTTGCATTGATATTTGCTGGTGCCTGTAAATTGTTATAAAAAAATCTTCTTGGCCGTCGATTATTTCAAGCTTACCTCAACATTGCAACGTGTCCGTTTGGAGGGTTGGAGTGATATCGGAATCTTGAGTATGTAACGTTTCCGTTTGGGTAGCATTTGGATTGATTTCAGTGTTAAAAGGAGGCTGTGATGCCGCTGGCATGTTATCAGGTATAATATCAGAATCTTGAGTATGTAACGTCTCCCTTTGAATGATATTCGGATTGGTTTCAGGACAGAGAGAAATCCGCGTTGCTGTTGGGACAGTATTCGATATCTAACAATAAGTATTTTGAGTATGTAACGTCTCTGTTTGTGTAGCATTTGAATTGATTTCAGGATAAAAAGTAATTGGTAGTGGTTTCGGGTGAATAGCATTCGGTAAAATATCAGAATAGTACTGCTCGCTCAAGCAGCGGACGAAGTGTACAACGGCTGAAATGTATAAATTTATTTTTAATTTCAGTTGATCTTATCAAATCACCTGAGGCTCCCAATTTAGTACAGGAACAGAATTGGGGTCTGCCGATGAATGAAATTGTTGCAGCAGATGCTGCATGTGGGAATAAAAATTATCGTCATAAGACATGAGAAGTAGAGATATCGGTAGTAACTATAAATGGTTTTCATCCTTTACGCTACTATTTATAAGGAAATTTCGCCTCAACTGTTATTGCAACCTTTCCTTGCCGTAGGTTTAGGTCATTGCTTACAGCATATTAGCAGGATGTTCTTCGCACATCAGAATTGTCTGTCGTTGACGGACTACGAAATATCAATAGTGAAGTTTTTGAACTGTCATTCCTTGATTTTCTAGTATTTTGCCCAAACTTCAGCACACAAATAAACTTTTATTTTTGAGAATTTTATAAACTGTCGTTTCGTGATTGATTTTCTAGTCTTTCGCCTAAATCTCAGCACTTAAATAATTAACAATTTTGAGAATTTTTTGAACTATCATTTCTCGAATGATATTCTAGTCTTTTGCCCGCATTTAGCACTCAAATAATTTTTTTTTGAAAAACTTGACGGTTTGTTGAATGATTTCTCCGTAATTTAACACTTAAATAAAGTTTTGAACCAAAAGAATGTTGCGTTCAATTAGTTTCAATCAGCAGATATTCTATGATAATGGCACGGTTACTCTCTTTCGTTTGAGCCTAATTTCACCTTCGTACGATCATTTGAAGGTTTTTGGCTTAGAGCCAGCTGGAATTCAATTATGATTTTCAGCATTCCTTGGCTAGGTTCCAAAACAGGCTCTCAGGGGGGCGTGGCTTAGATTGTCACCATGTCCTAGGGAGCAATCGGAGAGAGCGAGCGTGACTGTATCCTGCAGACACTTCCCGAGTCGAGCTAATTAGGCTCGGGTTCCTAAGTTCCGTTCCTCCTCTTGTCCCTGAGGAGTAGTAACAACCACGACGGTAAACTTTAATTATGGCATCGGCACTCAATTGGTGAACTTGAGTGCAACCGGAATGGGAGCGATGAAGTAGGTTTATTGTGAATGTCGGTGATGAAGTCAAAAATGTGGTAATTGATCTGAAGTACGGGCATTAATCATTGAAATATCGCTATTAATGGAAATCATCTTGAGTAATACCATTTTCACGGTGGGGTGATCCTAGTAGATGCAAGCTGAAGAGTGGGAGCATGGACTGCTTGCTGGAAACCGTAGCTCTTTCCGTAGTACCCGAAAACAAAATAAAAAGATCAAAAACTCTTTGCGTCTCTAAACTCTTCATATTCAGTTCTGCAAGACGGTTAAGGTGGGAAGGGATGGTGTCTTTCGTCGTGCCTTCCAACTCTTAAAGTATAGCAAACGTCTAAATGTTTGTTAAACTTTATTTTTTGGGATCTCTTTTTGAATGTGGATTCCATATCTGTGAACAGTATTTTAACTGAGGCAAGACAAAAGTTTATACAGCCTCCTAAATATGAAAGAATTTTGAGAAATAATCTGGGTATGCCATCGAAAGTTTTGTCAGTGGAGGCTTTAATGGCTTTAGTACCCTGTAAACATTTGAAGAATCGAATTATAAGAGTAGTGAATTTTTTTCTGCATTAGATTCTGATCTAGCGCGGATGAAAAACATCAGTTTGACTTTTAATTTCAGCAGTTTTGTTATCGCGATTTTAGCACCTCTATACAGATCTTAAGCTAAAAGGCGGGGTTCTAAAAGTACTTCCCTCAGGAGTTTGGAAATTTTTAGAACCATAAAGAGCATACCAGGCATACCTCTTGATTATAACGTTCACTAAGGGCCGCATGCACTAACCTCCCCGCTGGGGAGGGGATTGCAGCTTAAAACAAAGTTTCATATTCTAAAGCTCCAGATATCTGGATTTCACGTTGTGTACCTATCCGTAAGTATTCCTACTACCCTTCGCTATGAACATGTTGAACAGGAGCGAGAAGCTGTACAAACCGCATTTTCCAGCTTTTGTATGATCCCTGTTAATCCCCGGCGCTTTTCTTCAAAGTCATTTTTCTCTCTCCGAAGTTAACGAAAACCTTCCAAAGTTGTACTGAACATCTAACACAACAGTGCTAAGCATGTTGCTGATGAGAACAAATGAGTTTTCAAAAAGTCGAATTTTTCGGTAAACCTCAAATTTCGACCTGTGGATCATCGATAATTTCATGACTTCAAAACATCATTTGTTCTTATCAGCAACATGCTTAGCACTGTCGGATTAGACAATCTGCACGACTTTGGAGGTTTTTCGTTAACTTCGGAGAAAGAAAAATGACTTTAAAGAAAAGCGCCGGGGATCATCAGGGATCATACAAAAGGCTGGAAAATGCGGTTTGTACAGCTTCTCGCTCCTGTTCAACATGTTCATAGTGAAGGGTAGTAGGGATACTTACGGATAGGTACACAACGTGAAATCCAGGTATCTGGAGTTTCGAAATATAAAGCTTTCTTTTAAGCTGCGATCCGCTCCCCGCGGAGATGTTAGTGCATGCGGCCCTAAATGTTCTTCAACCAGGGCCCGGCACGAGGTGGGCAGACGGGGTTTTCCAAAACGAATTCCCCTTTGACCCCAATAGTCTTTACGAATACCCCCTTGAGCCCAGAAATGACGCTTTGTGCTTGTGGAACGAGAGAGCGCCGGCCACACTTCGCCTAAAAGCGCTCAAAAGCGCCCAAAATGCTCAAATTTCTCTAATTACTCCTCACCTGTATCAAGATAGAAAACAGGGAGAAGAATAAGCAAGGAAAATGATGAAGGAATGAAAAATATCAAAGGAACGCAGTCATAGGACTGAGAGACGCCGTTCCCGCGCGTATCGATTGACTGGGGCGCGCTTTCCATCTTAGAAAGCTAGGCTGCTGTTGCGATTTTGGGCTCTAACAAAGACAAGAGGAGGAGTTTCGGAACCAAAATCTCACCATATAGTAAACTTTAGGTGAACAACAGATTTATGTAAAAATTTTGAAAAAATTATGTGAATTGAAAGTTTTGCCCACCTCAGGTGGGCATTAGGTGGGCAATTGCCCACCTAATTTGGAAAAAGGTTAAGCACGCTCTTCATTCACATAAGTTTTTCATAATTTTTTTATACATTGTTCCTTAATCCTACTGCGCGTATACACACCAAGTATCGCGCGATTTCGTTTTCTCTGCGCTGCAAACGAGCCATTTTCCCATTTTCTTGATAGTGGGAAATTTTCAGAAAAAAGCTTGCCACAACCTTCATTCATATAATTTTCAATGAAACTTCTAAGATAAGCCCTGCAGGCCCGTGTTCATGAAACTACCAAGTTTCATACTGTATGGTCATTTGAGCGCTGCAAATGAGCCATTTGAACTCACATTTTCATTTACCAGTTTTGCGAAATTTTTGGGAAAAAATGTTTATTACACCTCCCATTCACATAAGTTTTTCATAACATTTCATGCTTTGTTTCTACTAGCCTCTCTTTGTTCGTTTACGTAATTTGGTGCCATATCATTACGCCTGCATTGAGAACTGATCATGTAATCATGCTGTTCAACGGCATCGCTCATGCGACGTCGCGCACGCGGCAATTAGCGGCAACGCGGCGTAGTGCGCGCAGTCTGCTGTGCGTTGAGATTTATGAAAACTATTTTCCGATGAATTAGATGTACAGGGCTTTTCAACCTGAGAGTCGCAAGTTTCGCTTGCGCGGCTCCTCCAACGCGGCCGCCTCGCTCAGGCCGCGCGCGGCGTTTGCTGCGTATGCCCGGATTTCGCCAAGCTTCAGTCGACGCGCAGCCAGCGCCACGAACGCTGCGCGGACCTAAGCGTGGCGTCCTAGCGGGGCGGATGGGACACTCAGGTTGTAAAGCCCTGTATAAGGTAAGCATGATTCGACCTTCTTTTGCTTGCACTTGGAATCTTCTCCCGGGGCTCCGCCCCGGATCCCGCAAAAACGATATCCCCTTTGCTTTTTGGCCCCAAAACGATTTCCAGCTTGTCATTTGCCCACCTCGTGCCGGGTCTTCAACACCTTGATACCAGAATGCAAACGGCTCAACGTCCACTATAGGCTGGTCTAAATGAAGTGCGACGGTTGGTTTAGCTTGAAGATCTATTTAATTGTATCTAACAGCTATGTAATCGCAAGTCTCACTAGATACTTCGATGGCCCGTCTTCACGTGACATGCGGATCCCGGAACAAAAGTTTTCAGTTGTTGCTCCTCGCTTCAGACATCCGAGATCTTCTTGGTTGTGTGTGTGGGGGGGGGGGGGAGCTGCATGAGTTTCAGTGCAATAATCGTATCAAGCCGGTTTGTCAGCTGGTCCATTTGTTCCACGAATACGTCTGATCGTTGATGGTCTTTCTTGGGGACGTTTGGCTTCGCGAGGAATCCACTCAGGTGTTCTTATTGTTAGTACCTATCCGTTGTCTGTTCTCCTCTTGATGTGACCGGCCCATCGATGACTCGCTTTCGCAATCTATCCCGCTGTTCTTCCTTCTTGAAGAAGGATTTCTATGGAAAAGTTACGCGGCGAAGAGAAGGTCAACGAGACATTGCCGCTTTCGTTCCGGAGCTCATATGCAAACTTTCCGATGTTTTATGCCTCTTCTAATGGCATCCCGATCTTTGCATTGAAGTCGCCCACATCAAACTAGTACAAGGACTTCTCATTGTAGACAACCTCTTCCACATCTCATTAAAAGTATAGGGTATTTGAAAAATCGTGACGATGGCGCGACTGTGCGCGACACGCACGCCACTCCCGGAAATCGCATTTTCTTGGTTTATCTTTAGTCGAATGGTTTTTTGCTTATGTATGATGATATTTAAACACTGGAAGTGGCTGAGCTAAAGTTTGAGGTGATGCCTTCTTGTGTGAGCGTTTTATGCTCCTGTGGGCGCAAAGTCCGTAGTCAAATCCGTCGTCACGATTTTATAAATGAAACATATCTAGTTTTGAATTTTCAGCTGCTGACGTTGGCGAGTAGCCGTTGATGATGCTGATGGTCTTCTAAGTGGAGGTCGTAGGCGTATGGCTATCGAGGTAGTAGGATCTTCCGATTCAACAAGGTGGACGATAGATGGGCGAACGACAAAGTCAACACCTCCAACTCGTCATAGAACTCTCACAAGGAATGATGAGGGTCCCATCACTCACCTGTCGCTCCTTCTTCTTAAATTTCGTTTCCCGCAGAGCTATGACGTGGTACTTGATGTGCTCTGCAGCGTCGAGAAGAGCGTGGAGGTAGCGTTTGTGGAGACTGTCCTGGCGTTACAGGTGCAGAGCATGAAGCAGTCTCCATGGCGTGTCGTCCAGGCGGATTTATCGTTTTTGTCCAAAAGGTGCCTCCTGAGGACCATGACATCGTTTTTGTTACCACCAGGCACCGTGGGCGTCTGACGTACGTCCAGGGTCTTTTCTCTCCTATTTTCTGATCGAGTGTGAGAACATCTTCCTACAGGAACAGACTTACTAGGCCTTGCTCTTGACTTCCACAGGCCGATCGCTGATGGCGGGTAGTGGGGACCGCCTACCAAGCAGAAAGCCAGACGGCGGTGGATCTGGCCCTGCCGGCAGGAAACGTTGAACTCCTTCACAGCTTGAGAGACCCTAGCAGAGTATATACTCGCCTGTATACTGCAGTTCGACACCCAAGACCCCCTCCCCCCGCCACGTTGAGACTTCCGACCATTGGGGAGAGAAGCTTTCTATTACGTGTATAATCAAGGACGGTAATATTCACAAAACAAAACTTTAATCTATGCATCACTCAGTCCCTGTATAGGGTAGGTATTCCCAACAAAATATTTGTTCAAAGAATTTTTTGTAGTAAATCTATAATAGTAATCGCAAAGCGGATTTTTGTAAAAGGGAAGCAAACTTGAAGGGGTGGTACTCTGGAGCCAAAGAGAACGAAATCTGCCTTGGTTTTCTGGACCAGGCACCAGCTTACAGCGAAAAGACGATTTTGCAGTGGTCCATATTATTCTAAAATTTCGGACAATTATGTTTGGCTCTCGAGATGGTCCATTCTTGAACCCTGAATTTTCTGTTTTGTCGAACTGGAAGCAAAAGTCTGCTCCTCCAAATCCGCACTGCTGTATTTGCGACAAGAGGAGTGCTGAGAGGCTGGAACGACATTTCGCCAGTAACCATGCACGTGGAAAATTTTCGAAAGGGAACAATGATGGTGCCAGCTAAAGGCATATATCTTGATATCAATCAATCTTATGCAGATTCTCGTCTGTCAGATGAAAGCAGATGTTCGCAACGCTGTTCCATGCAAAGTGTGAATTTATCTTTGCGTCACACTCCATGTGGACTACCCTGTGCGTTTCTGATCTCTCTCCTTAATTCATTCTCATTCCATTATCGCTGAATTTTATCAAAGTTGACTTTGTGACTCATTGACACATTAGTGATGTGGAGGCGGCCTAAAGTTTTTTCGGTGGAAGTGGCTTACTCTACCGGTATAGTTCTAAGGCCCGAAACCGGTTGAGTGTAAATTTCTTTTTAATTTAATCTTTCAGAACTCAAATATAGATGTAAGAGACTTGTCTGAGTTCATTTACTCTCTTTCTCCTCTTTGAGGCTTTCTTAGTGGATTGAGCCACGCTCTCCGTCCTTCCGCCCAGATTAGTGGGAGTTCCAAGTTCTCCCCGAAAAGATAACTGAAAACTAGTATGAATTTCGGATCTTCAAGAATACAAAAATCATTTTTGGTTTAATTATCTACAAGTAAAGGTCACACAATTTGCGAATGTCATTAAATCAACAACTCTTACTTCAAACCTTACTTATGGAAAAAATAATTCCAAGTTTAGCGGGTACACTTCTCACTATCGAATCGTGCAAAAACACGCTTTTCTTCGAAGCTTTTGTACACATAACCTGTGTAGCATACCTGGTTAAACTCTGTGTTCCTTTTTTTATGTAAAAAAGAAGTTCATGAAAATTTATATCACATTTATAATACATAATTTGTCGCAGTTAATCAGCTAGTGTGCATCACATATCACTTCAATTCTATTTTACAAACAAAAAAATCATCTTAAACAAACAAAAGATCACAATGGCCATTTATACAGATCAAGAGGAAACGATTTGATCCGGTGGAGCCTTGAATGAAATTTGAGAATAGAGCTAGCATCCACTGCATATCACCACTATCGTTCGCATACAGGCTTCGTGAATATCATAGAATTTCAATGGCTATAAACTTTCAACAGCGCTGTACGTGGACAAAAGATGCAAAAGGATGATATTAACCGGAACAGCAACAAAATGCAATAGTTACACGAGAATTGATAAGTTGAGAGCAGGTTTGTGTGTGAATAACGCGTCATGTGTCAATGGGATATACAGCTGCGCAACTAACAAAGAGGAATGAAAGTTTTTTGAATGACTGAGTGCTGTGCGCTTACGAGGAGCAATTCTGACGAAACGAGCTGAACGAGAGAAAGCAAACTATTAACCATTTAATGCATTTTTTAAATATACAAACGAATTAAACACTAGAGCAAATATAATCTGTGCATAAAGGACTCTTCGGATACTATGCAATAGGTGCCGATGATAGGCTTTGAGATCTGTGACAGCACTGACGTTAAACAATGTAAGAAAACGCACACGAATTAGAATAGAAGCAATAATTTCAGATTCTTATCTGGCCACGTGAAGGGTAGTGAGTTGATGAAATCAGAGTAGAGTGATGAGTAGCAGTTTCGAAGCTGGAGGGAGAGAACACATGAAATTCCAAACGAACACAAACAAAAGCGGTAATGTGGGAGGAAGGGACGAGATTATGTGGACAGAGGCGCGAATCAATGTGTTACCACAAGTAAGTGAATGAGCGCAGATTTCCCAGCGGTGACTATTACATTTCGGTTTCTGACTGTCAAAAGCAATTTCTCTAAGTTCTATGACTTCAATTATGTAGTTATAGGCTATCTCAATTGCAGTGTCGAGCGCACCAGCGGCGCGGGTCCCGCGCGACTGTCTCGCTTAAGCTTAAGCCGCGTTCGCAAATATGTTCTCTGAACATTCCTCCAGCCTTACTAACGACTGAAGTGCAATTCTGAGCCCTTACACGCAGGCGTAGGAAATTGATCAGATGAACGCGGGCAGCGTCCAAGCGAGACGTCCGCACTGAACCCGCGCTAGTGGAACCCGACACTGCACCTGAGACAGCTCGCACTAAACACACGCGAGTTTATTTATCTACTATATTACTTTATTAGATTAATAAATAGCCTAGCAGAATTATCCTAACAGTTGTAATGCAAACAAAATCATCTATACCCGAAAAACCTATGTAGTTAGTCACCGCCGCAGAACAGGCTTTATAACTACTAAGTTCTTGGTTTCTTCTTCAAGAGGCTGCACACAGAGAAATTCGAGGCCAAGTATACGACAGGCTTTGGGGCACAAGAAAATGAGATGAGAAAAGGCAACATTGAGAGTTTTTAGTCTCTTACGACCTTTAACACTAGATGAGACTACAATGAGCTACAGCACCATGAGTTCACGAGAATCTAGATATAACCAATAAGAAACAGATGTGCAGGACTCAGATGCGCCGCAAAGAGTACTAATATGACGGAGTATTAAGTTACAGGATATCACAACATCAGGCACCGGATAAGACGAGAATGTACGATAGGGTGTAGCGCAACTTCTCGAAATTGTCTACAGTGTAGCAGCATAACCGAATATTTGCATGGGCACATCAGGAGATCATTGAGCGCACTTTACCAGTCACACACTTGTAGGCTGAGTGTAATCACGGCGCTGGGTGAGTTGACCAAGGTAGCAGTGAGTTGTTTGGTTGGTGCATGTCGGTCATGTTGGCCAGTCCGCGGAGAGCCTCATCCGTGGCCGATCGTATGCGTTCCGCTTCCGTATCAGAGTCATCTAAGTTAACGAGGATTTTGAAATTGATATATATACAAACGAAAATATGAAAACCTACCAGAAAATTCGACAGAAAGAGGGTTTGCGTTGACCGGTGCTGTGACAGCTTTTGGTGGTTTCACCAGTCCATCCGCCGAAGTTGGCCGCGAGTGACGATGGTGATGGTGATGATGATGAGATTTGTGCGCAGCTTGAGGTGGCTCTTCTTTAGACGGCGCGATAACCAAAGCAGGAGAATCTCCTATCCGTATCCGCAGTCTTGGAATTTTTAGTGGCTCCTATAGAATGATCCCAGCATCAGGTAAATTTTTAGTGTTATCAATCACAAGAAATAAAAAAATCAAAAAAAAATTTGGAAAGTATGCACTCATACCGGTGCATGCACTGCAGCTTTCGATGACGACGGTTGTTGTTCAGGAAGCTCTTTGGTAAGATGCACATCTGACTCCTCTGTTGATGGCGGATGTTTACCCGGAGTTGTACAGCGTGAGTCGCTTCCACCTAGCCCAAACTTCACTTTCAAGCGCTTTCCATTTTTTGTTACAGCAACAAGCTCCTGAACAGAATAGATTAGACAATCATAAGTAACTCAACTGCAGTGTCTTACCTGAGGAGAAGAAATAAGTTTATTCTTTGTTTTATGTTTTTTACTGCCCTTTGTATGGTGTTTCACCTTAATCCGGTCGTGGACATCTTTATGCAACTTGTCTCGTTCTTTTTTCTTTTTCTTGTGCTTTCTTTGTTTTCTTTCACCATCCTTATCACTATTCTCGTTATTCTCGATATACGCCTTTGCTCCATCAAACTTCAGTTTCAAACGAATAGGTGGAGGTTTAACGCTATTCACCACCTGTAATGTCAAGATTTGTTATGTTTTCCACGAGATACCAGTAAACCAACACTCACCGCAGTCTTATCATTCTCTTCAACACAATTTTTAATTTCTCTACTGTTCTCAGACTTTTCGGCTAGCCCGGATTCCGAAGAAGTTTCACGCTTTGTAACAGCTGGTTTGAGAGGGGACACAGGAGTGGGTCTGGGTACCTACAAGATCGTAGAATGTTGACTGCAAACCTTTCGGCTATAGGACATAAGCAGATGATAGGAATGCACGGCAAATGTTTGATACAGAATTCGCTTTACGAAATGTGGCTGCTAAGAATAAAAGGTGGCATCACGAAGCTTGTTACATACAAGTGAGATGTAATTTCTTTTGAGCAAAACATTACCTGCGGTTTGAACCTAAAACGTTCTGCCGGTTTTTCTTCCTCAGTTTTCACAGCTGGCTTCACGTTTTCCTGCTTGACTATTGGCGATGCAGTTCGTTCAGGAGCATCGAGCACCTTCTAAAATACCAAAAGTCCAGGAAAAAGATTAATAAAACTGAGGTCATCTCTATAAACAAACGTACCTCTTTCTTCTGAGGTAAAGGCGGTGGTACTGGCAGGGAAGACCGCTGCGGAGTTGACTTCTGCGGCGGAGGTGGAATAGCTACACGTTTTGGCGCAGGCGCCGAAGCTCCAGATGCTTGCGATGTCGTGGAAGCGGCAGAAGTGATGGAAGGCGCGGCCGAAGAAGGAACGGAAACCGATGTTGGAACTTTCGGTTGCAGGATGTTGGTAGGAGGTGGTGCTTGAGGCATCACATCATCAACGCCAAGTTCCGGTGACGCCGAGCCATCAGATTCGTAGTCATCCACAGAATAACGAGCAAGCAGCGATGAGGCAGCGATACTTGTATGCGCTGGTGGTGATCGCATTTCCACCGGCACGCCTTGCCTAGCTCTGCTCAGTAACTCCTTCTTAGCTGGCAATCTTCCAGGGGTAGTGGTGTTTTGCAAGACTTCCGACCTTTGAGGACTACTTAACGACGTTTTAGATGGGACCGAGACTTGAGCAGGTTCCTCCTTCACAGACACATTTTCTACAGAGGGCTTCCTAGAAAAATTTGATTTTGAAGTTGTAAAAGAAAGAAAGAAACGAGCAAAAACTACTGACACTTCCGGAGCACTTTTGGACGGAATGGATCTTCGCGGTGTTGTCGATGCTGACCTAGGTGAAGGCTGAGTTTTCTTCGATGCTGCTGTCACCAAAGGACTCGACGGAGGGGCTTTGCGCGCCACCGCTGGCAGCGGAGGAGGAAGCGGGCGAACGGGCTCAGACTTGATACTCTCCGATCTCTCGGGTGGTCTGCAAGAATATGATCTTTTGATCGTAGGCAATGTATGTTAGAGGTGGAAAAATTGAATGCTTTTTAGGCACTATGGCAATAACAAAATTATATCGCAAGATTCGTTGTTTAAGCTAAGAAATCAGTTTTTTCTCTTTTTTATGATCTAAGTTAACTTTCTTAGAAGGTCTAACTTCCAAAGACAACTTTGTTTCTGCTTCAAGAACACTAGATGCCGGAGAACGAGTAATCGAACAACTACTAATCCGAGACGCAAAATAAGACAAAATAAGTATTTTTACGAGCAACATTTCAACCAACAAGACTGAGTTTCAATGATGAATAACATAAACACATATCACTTCTCTCTGTTTTTATTTTCAATTTCGGTTTGCTATTATAGCATTCACAGCTATACTAGTGGATGGTAGAGGAAAAAAGAAAGGGGAAAAAGAGTACGCAAGGTGAAGAACTGAGAAAAAATTCTGAGAAGCGATGCAGCAAAAAAGGTGTTGCGTAGAAAAACGTTCTTCACTGGAAACCAAATGAGGTTGCGAAACACCGAACCAGGTATGGCAGCAACATAATAAGGCATGCAAAACTATTCTATGCCCGATCAAACCCCATCTGTGGAAGTTTGCGACAGATGAGACTATGTAAAGCACATCGATTAAAAAACAAAAATAAAAACCACAGATAATTATCGACTCACGTAGGTGCGGTTTCCGATGTTGTTCGCGATTTCGGTGTGTTTCGTGTTCTTGCTGGTTCCTGTACAAAGGCCGGAGAAGAATGCTGAGTTGATGATATAGATGTCTTGCGCCCTCTGACTCTGGGTGAGTATGTGATGCTGGTGGGTGATTTGCATGGAGATGAGGACCTTGAGCGAAAAATAAAATAAAATAAAAAGTCAATAAACATTGATTAACACTCACCGTAAACTACTAGCAGGAGATTTGAAGGGAGATGGTGACTTATAAGGTGATACGGGCAACTGAACTTCGTCGAACGGATGGTACTCGTACTGCTGCATCACTGACTTCGAGCATGACGGTTTTAGCGACGAAGGAGGTGGTTTTGGCTTCTCTATCTTGTCCCTATCTGTATCTCTCAAAGCGGCCACGATAGCACTATCCCGAACAAAGGCTTCTGAACAAGTTATCATGATTATAATCTGACACGGGAATATGTCACAGGCGATGACAATATAGGCAGTTGAACAAGCAAAATTAGCTAGATTTGTTTTTCGATGAACTTGCAAACTTCAAGTAAGACAGAATGCATTTTCAGATCCAAGGCCCAAAAAACTATCGAAGAAAAAACTAACCTAGACCCCCTTGCTTCACGTACTCCTTCTCTTCTTCCAGTTTACGTTTTTCATACTCGCCATCCAAATATAGCAACAAATTTTCCTCTTCTTTCTCAGAAGTACGCTAAAATATTTATGGAGCTATCTAAGGATAATCCAACCAGCATATATCCTCTCCCATTGCACTCACCAGAGCTTCTTTGTAAAACACATTTCGTAAGCGTTTCTCGAGGCGATTTCGTTGTTCATTGGAGTTAATTTGTGCTCGTAAGTAATTAGAATCAACTGTAAGCAAAGCTAAGACGCATCAAAGAAATTATTCTTGAACAACATACACTGCTCTAGATGTTCATCATTAATATTCGGTTCTCCATAAGCATGATAGGGCAGCAACCGTTGCAAAACGTCACGGAGGTCAGTGAATGGCGTTTCCGTATCCGGATTGGCCAAAGTGCCGTGAAGATCATCAAAGTAGGTCCGCAACCTAGATTTGTGGCTTCGTCTGAGTAACTTTTGAGCTATTAGGTTGTCAAGAAAATAATGTCGTTTTTCATAGCAAAGCCATAGGACAAATCCAAAAAACATTGTGAGGGGTACCAATCGATAGAGCAAAGGAAACTCTACAAGATGATATCCGAACGTTGGCAGAACTTGTTGTTTACGAAAAGATCAGAGCCAAAACATACGAGCAACTCGTAGTGCCAAAAATTGGATTTTCGCCCTAAAAAATTCTACGGACCTCTCACTTGCTCCTGCTTGTAAAGAACACATGCACTTATCCATAGGTACACTTGCTATATTTTTCCATGCTTAGGAACCAAGAAAAAATTGAAAAATTGAAAATGGCAAACTCCGCCCCCAGTAGCACTGGGCCCCTCCCACATATGTCTTCGTATACTACAAACCTTTGTAAATTTAACCATTAAATTTCTGCTGTGGATATGCTTTACTTCTCAAGTAATATCAATTTTACACGAAAAAACCCGAAAAAAAACGACATTATTTTCTTGACAACCTAATACTACGAACTAAGATCATCAAATAAAAAAGAATGATATCAGGGGATCGAAAAACCTCTTGATCCAGATAGTTTAGAAGAGCATTTCTGCCACCAAAATCAACTACACCAGTCAAAACTAGCGTTTACTAATGATGCACTATTACATACCGACTCAGCCTGGCAGCTCTTTTCTCTTCAATTCGCTTAGCCGTCTGTGCAGGTGTTGGTCTTTGCGCAACGACCACCTTGAATATTATTGGATAATGTATATCTCTGTATAGTTTCAACTATCAGACGCTTGTTTACCATTTGCGGTGCCTGCTGTACAGGAGCGGGAGTCAAAACGATTTGAGCAGGTAATGGAGAGTTCTGCACGATTTGTGTTCGAACTTGCGCCCCGGCAGCCGATTGACTTCCTGCGTTGACTACCATTTGTGGAGCAGCCACCTGCTGCACAATAACTTGCTGCGCTCCGGATACGTGTCGCAACTGCAAATTGAACATTTATGAAATTACCCAAAGCGGTTTTCTAGAACTGTAGAGTTGTTCATTCACCTGATGCTGCTGTCGAACGACTTCACCCACAGTAGGTTGATTCGTCGCGTACTGAGCTTGTGAAGCCTGTGGAACATTCTGAACGTATACGGTGCCCGGTGGAAGTTGTTGAGTTTGGAAAACGGCGGTCGAAGCATTTTGGGTCTAAAACAGAGGCAACCATAGCAAACTGGCGCAAACCTATCTCAACTCAAGACTTACCCTATAAACTCGCTGCTGAGGTTGACGAAGTACAGTTCCGGCCTCTTGCTGATGCACAACTTGAGCTTGGTTATTATTTCCAGTTGAGAACTCTTGGAACCTAAAACGCGAGTATCGAAATACTATAATCTGCTCAAACGCAATGCTTATGATATAAGCCATCAAATAATAATTGGTGAAGACACTCACTGAGCAGTACTTGTGCTTGGATATTGGTTATGGCTGGCAAGGTACATCTGTGGCTGATATTGTGGAGATTCTGGGGTATTTTCAAAGTGCTGCTGACGTGAGGAATGACCGTGGCTACCTCGAGATCGAGCTGTTGGCCTTGGTTTAGAGGGCGGAGCAGCAGCTGCGGCTACTTGCTTTACTTGACTCAAAACCGTTTCGCCAACGCTGGAAAGAATACCTTGAGTTGAAAATAACATCACCACAAAGGAAAGTTAGGCACTCATTTTCAATGACCATATGCGATGGTACAGCACGAGAAAATATTCTAAGCTGACGCAATGACTACAGTATGCATTTTGGAGTCAGCGCTTCCATTTCCATAGGAGATGATCAGATCTACTCCAAACGAAATCGTTTACGCGAGTGTCGCTGGGTCCTGCGCGGCCGCATAGCTTGGGTCCTGTGGGGCGTCCGCGATGTACTCTTAGAGCATCTTCTCATGCCTACGGGGCTGGAGACTGTTGGAAGTGGGAAAACACACAAAGCATACGTCTGCAGACGCGGCGCAGGATTCAAGCGAGGGGACCGTGAAGGACTAAAGCTACACGAGCCGGCGACAAGTCATCAAAACAGGGAATAAATAATTTCTCACAAATTTAGGCTGCTTTATAAGTACTGCCGACGCCCCCCCCCCCCACACACACACACACCTGACGCTTTCGAAATAAACGAAGCAAAGGAGGATCTGCAAAAATGAAAATTCCTAGATGTTTTTAATTTTCCAGATTTGATCGAGGCGAATACATGCTTTTATCTTCCGGCCCTCCAAGTCATTATGTCTATCTCGCCATGATTCTAAACCTGAACTTTACTCAGCACAAAGCCAGAACAGAGCGCATAAAAGCATCCTTTCCATAGTTAGTGCTCACCCGATTGATACATCATAATTATTGTTTTATTTTGTTTGTTTGCAATAACTGTCAGAGCAAGGTCAAGGCATCTGCGCTCTCTCGTTCTTTCATATGCTTACCACGCTATGATCAATTACAATGATGCGGCGGTGCGCATCATCTCAATCAAAGAAAACTGGCAAAAGTGCATTTAAGTTGCTGATGTCACCGCGGTTCCGCTCAAATTGCTACACGAAAGACTCCAAAAACAATGGAAGATGAGACGTGAAATAAAGTTGTAAAAGTAAAAAATAAAAACTTTGTAGAGGATAAAAAAACAAGCTCGCAAAGAACTTGGTAAAACTGACTGTGCCTTCGAAAACTTACTTCTGTGAGCTCAAAGCTTCCAGTAAAATGCTAGCTCTCTGCGCCTGCAGTTCGCTAAGCCGTTGTGAATTATTGATACCCAACTTGTCCTGTTGTTCTTGGAGTTGAGCCATTTCCGCTCCAATTTCGGTAATCTTCAATACGACATAATCATGAGGATTCGAAGAATTATTGACAATGAAACCTACCCGCGTCAATGCACTCATACTGAATCGCACTTCAGTTTGATTAGAATTGTTGTTTGATGAGTCCATCTTATTAGACTTATTCGAAACGCCAGAATGAGAGTTGACTGAAAAGGTGTTTTTTGAGCAAAAGCTTCATACAACCAGGCCAGGAAAAGAATGAGAGTAATTTGCATGCAAGTAGACCTCTCGATGACTTCACAGTCGTTAGAAGGGACTGCTGCTTCTGCGCGAAAAAATAAAGCGTTTCTGTACTAATAAAATAGGAACTATAAGTGTTTTTCTGTGACAAAAAAATCCAGGATCAGTTAGGATATTAGGAATATCGTTCGTTGAACTATCTTGCAAATCACATTTGAGAAAATCGTAGGGATAGCAGCCAGATTTACGCAGAAAAGGAATTCGGCAGGACTGAGATGATCACTATATCTTGCACTGATACGAGTCATGTCAAAACTTAAGTTTGCAAACCATAGTAAGAGTCTGGTTCTACCACCTCAACTTGATTGCATAAATTAGGGCTTAGGAGACAAATAGAAATGAAAAAACATAATGGACAGTAAACTTAATTCTCTTACCAGACGCACGCTTTCTCCCATTATTATGCGTTTTCGGCTGAATCGGTCGCTGACGAGGATGTGAGTTCTATAACGTATCGATAGATATTGAGTCGAAAAATTATTTCTATGTCAAAGCCTTACCGAATGTTGCTGGTGTTGTTGATTTTGTGGCGTCGGCGTTTGTCTAGCAGAAGGAGCGTTGAGTATCTGCTGTACCACTGATCCGGAAGTATTATTACTTCCGCTGGCAGTCGATGCATGTTGAGCATGTGGAGTGGACACATTGGACAGCACTTGCGGAGGTGTGGCATCAACGGTCTGAATAGGCATTATCAGTATCACATGGCATAGTTGCGAAAAACAAATGAAAGCGGCAAAAATATGAGCATCGAATGGTACCGAAGCCGCCAAAAAGGAAGGACAGTTCTTACAAGGGAAAGATACCAACACAGGCTGGAGAGTGAAGTCGAAACTGTAATCACTACAGACGTCTCCATACGCTGACTTCTGATATGTTTTCCTTTTTTTGCGAAGCAACCTCCAAAAGTAATTATGAGCGTTTGAATGTCCGAACTTATCAAGCACTGAGTGGCTTAAAATTAGCGGAAAGCTGTGAAAAAACACCTATGCAAAATTTCACCGGTTTTGTTCGCTTCCTGAGATAATATACTTGATACAAATTAGATTACCCACTCTTTGTGAACTCGCAAATTTTAGGCCACCTGAAGCTTGATAAATTTGAATTGGAATGCTAATAATTTCTTTCGGAAAATTGTTCCGCAAAAAAGAAAAAAGATTTTGAACCACCATGCAAAGATGCGTCTAGTGATATACATATCAGCTTCAACCTTATTTATGTTGGTATCTTCCTTTATTCGTTCTCTTCAACAACAAGTTTGGTGAATGTCTAAGGAAGTGTCACAAGTAAGTACGCAAAGGTTGTGAAAGCTCCTCAGAACAATTCTGTTTGGAAGGTGACAAAAAGATCATAAACTACACCAACAGAAACAAAGAGCCCTGGTTGCCCTAAGCGGACAAAAAAAGTTGGAACATGGAAAATGCTGGATACAGTAAGATGTGCACTAAACAGATGCTATGGAGTAGAGAGGAACAATGCTGTAACGATAAAACACGGACTAAATTATCTCAAAAGGATATAGAAACCTTGCCGCTACTCTGAATGAAGATTCTGACTAGATTTTTCTGTACAAGATCAGACGGTTTTTGGACTATAATCGAGTCAGTAGACTCACAATCTATTCTTGATCCCAGATGTTTAACCTAACCAAAACCTCTAGCGACTCCATTAACTTTCAGATATAAGACCACTTTAACACTTATCAAATTGTCCACTAAACTGAATAATTTTTTTGTTAATTGTCCGCCAAAATGGATGATTTTGATCACTACTTACAAATGATGATGCAAGACTTCAGAGAATTAGTAGGGTAGAACACAACAAAACTCGTCACTACACCAGAAGGCATCGGAAATACATTTGCGAGTGACTATGAATATGGCTTAAATAAACAGTGGATAAGAGGCTTCAAAAAATATGCGTGCAGACGAGAATCACTTTGAATCTTTCGAACATAATTCGGATTGGATACACTTGATAGTTCCAATGTAACGCTATATCAAGAGCATAACAGGACAGGGCTGAGCTATTCAAACAGCTCATACATGAACAATAAAATAAGAAAAGTGGAATCGAAGAAGCAGATCATGACTCGAACGTACCTGATAATATCCTTGTTGCGGCTGTATTATCTGCTGTTCAATGGACTGATAATGACCATTCACAACCATAGAAGGCTGCTCAAATGAATTATAGGACTCCTCCTGAAGCAGCACATTCAAATGCTAATGATTAGGAAAAAAAGGGATAAGCATGCTTACCACACTCGTAGTTGACATTTCGTAGGACACGTTCTGCAAAGGAGCCATCGACTGATATGAAGACGATACTGGAGACAACCTAGGCGGTTCACTGCCGCCTTGGAACTAAAAAAAATAGTAAATAAGATTTGAATAGCGACAGAAAACAGCAAAACAATTTGACAAGTTCTACTAGAAATTAGCCACTGACCCCGTATTCTCGAATTGGAACCGAAAGCGAGTTGTCGTTGGGAAATGAAAAGTCCATGAGGTCTTGTGGGGAAACTGCGATGGGCGAGGGTTCTCGCAATGGCACCTTCAAGTAAAAGCATTTAATATATGGTTAACCGTTATGTCCACATTGGATAAAAAAATCAAAAAAGAATCAATTGAAAATTAAGGGTTTTTAAGTTCTTTGGAAACAATGCGAGACAAATATTACCTGTAACGTAGTGTCGGCGCCAAAAGGACTTGTGCACTTGAACGCATCGTCCAACACGAAACCCTGCTCCATCCCAGGCCATTCATCTTCCCTAAAAAATCTGCACGAAATTGAAAGAAACAGCAAGCACCTCCCAAAAATGTATGACAATTATTCAACAAAAGAGATACATGCAAATACACCACTCGTTTTCTTTGGTCATGACGTAGGACCAATCAGTCACAGCTTAATTTGAACTCGAGCACTTCAAAAATTCAGCAAATTAGACAGTTAATCTTAGAGGAAAAAAGTGCAAAATCTTACGCGCTTGATTGACTGCTATGAAAAACAAAAGAAACAGGCAGTTAGCACAAGACTAGCAGAAAAATTAGCAGAATATACCTTTCATAAAATGACCACTCAATGTAAGAAGAGTCAAGAGAAAATTACAGGTAATTCGAAATGTTGCCAAAAGTCGAAACTTCAAAAAGCACATGCAATTTAGTAAGTAATTTGTCCAAAAAAATGAAATACGATAACGAAGTAGCTCACTGATGCAGAAGCATATGCAATACTGGACAAATTTTTGACATTGGAATTTGGTGGCATTTACAACTTGTTGCCTTTATTGAACGAGAAAATAAAAGCTATGCGAGTCCTGCTAGTTTCAGTCTACCGCTCATTTATGCGGTGTAAAGTACTTGCACTACAAAGCACTGATACGACAACGTGGGAACACAAACAAACTGCAACAAAAAACCGCAACGAAGAAACAAACAATAAAAGGTCTAAACAAAAGCAAACTCACTCTGGGAAGCTCATTATTGCTTGTTGTATTCGAGCCTATGTCATTGTTGACTAGAACAGAGCGATAACGTGCGATTGAACGGAAGTTCGTGGGTGTGCTGGCTATGACAAAGTCCTGCAAAACGTTCGAACGTAAGCGTACGCAACGTGTATCGCGTGCTGTTCTACTGATCTCCACGCAACCGCCTCAATAATTAGTAGGGGTACGGGCTAAACACACGCAAATAAACGAATTGATTTCTCCGAGTTAACTATTAGCACGCACCATCCGCTCAACCGTCGCAGCGCGTTCGCCGCGCGTCGCGTGCTCGGCTTGGCTTCCGGCCAAGAGCCACGCATGCGAATCTAACCGTACGGTAGCCAGGGTTCGGATCCGCCCCTTTTGTGACGTCTGCGGGTCCACCCCGGACACTGAGGGGAGGAGGCCCCGAATCGGCAGACCCGCCCATGCGGCTCATTCACACCGTGCTCTTCGCGCCAGCTGACTGCATTCTCTTTTTGACCTATCTTTCCACCTAAATCCCATTTAATAGCTATTTTTACCCTAGTGCTATCTATAGTATGCTCGCTTTTATGCTAGAACATCAACCAAAAATTGTGTAGATGGATTTTATGCAGTATCAGATATTTTCCTCTCGCATAACTGGTTTATACATGATTCCTTTCCGCTCTATACGATAAAAAGTGCGCTTTTGTAAAAAAAGAATTTATAGAGACTGTTAAGTTGGGAGTTTTTACAAACCGAGTCATTAATCTCGATTAACCTATGTAACTTACTGTAGTCGATTCGTCATTGGAAAAAAATTATCTGAGAGACTTGGACATATTTGGACCGAGTTTTTTCCTCATAAGTTCATAATATTTTACATATCGATAGGTTTTTTGCAACGCTCGTAGCGCGATCGAATGCAAACTGCACCAAAATGAGAAAGAGTGAATCTGGTCAATCAAGCAGCAAAGTTGGCTGTCGGGAGAATGTGAAAATTGCCTTGTTCAATTCTCTCTCGTTCGAAAATGCAAGTGGTTTTATTTTATACATATATCTATTCTGTTATTTTTATATGAGCGATTTTCTGGCAATGCCTTTTTATGACTTCAGGCAGCAACCAATAGTGATAAATTTCATCATTTTTATCAGCCTTAGCAAATTGAATCTTTGCAGGGAACGGAACCAAAAACATATTGTGAAGCACGGTGATAAAATGACCCGAAAATTTCAAAAAATGATTGAAAATGCTGAAGCACAGCTGTCAATAGTGGCGCTATAGAAAAATTTCAACCTTTACGAGTTTTTTTTTAGCTTTTTTCAAAATTTAAATGGTGTTATCGATTATTCCTTCTTTCCCCTATATTCTGCCCCAGCCGCCATAAATGCATATAACATCATTTGTCAGCGCTATCACAGAAAGCTTGCAAATTATCTTTTGGAATGTATGGTTTATTGTTTCGTGTATCGAATGCATGAGTATTACCATCAAATAATCCTTTTTTAATAACATGGGCTGTTAATTGAAAATGACAATAATTTCTCTCTAAACGAATGGTTCCACACGGAAAAAAACAGCGTAATTTGATGGGGCCTGGTAAACACACTTTCGATCGATAATAGACCTATCATTCAAGCGAATCCAAGCAGGTCCTAAACATTGTGTTACAGAAAAATGCAATATTATTAGTGGGGAGGTGTGGCAAATCGATAACGTGGTGCGTCCGTCACGTGAAGTAAGATAATATTTGGATACTGTGAACTGGGAATGGAAATGGCGTTGACTATGGGGCGAAACTGATGTTTTCACAGCTTCCGTCAAACCTAGCTATACCAACAGACTTTTTTGATCATCCCCTTTTCAATTTTCGTTACAGTCATTGCCAATCTTTTTGGGGGAATTGACGAAAGATGGAATCGCATTCTATTTTAAAGGAATAAGACTGGTAGTAGTAGATCTTTTAGTTTAGTGATGGCAAATAGTATCGAATTAAGACAGGTCGAGGTCTATCGAAACACTTGGAACACAGAATGGTAGAGCCGCCGAAACGCGTTATCGATCGATGACATTGCTCGGAAACCGATCCACACGGCCACTTACGCTGCTGCTGAACATCTCTCGATGTTTCCAGATAATGATGGTGCGCTTGCGAGAATTGCAAGATAAAAAGTACGCATAACTGCGTTTAGTTCCTCATCTCCACAATTCTAGCGTAGCAGTGCTTATAATCACCAGGCACGGCGCTAAAGTAGTTCGCCGTGGTGCCTGGCTGAGAGACTGACTTTGGAAAACCTCACATCATACTTAGCGCACAGTGACCTCATATAATCAAGTGCATAAAGTAACCTTGCACTTTTCATGCGTGTAATATAATGAGATCAACAATATAACCTCAGACAACTGGGTGGAACTTCCGCAGATTTGAGGTTCCGCTGGGCTACCTGCGGAAGTTCCTTACCCTGCTGCGGAAGTTCTCAAGTGAGATGCTGCTGAAGTTCCGAAGAATGCGAACCCCAACAGCGAATGAGAACACCTCAGCGAGATTCCAACCTTGCTGTATAGACTGTGGGATTCATTCACTATCCTCTGCCGACAATGCACTCTAGTCGTTGGTGAGGCAACATCGTGAAAGACAACACACGAAAATCTGCGGAAGTACTGGCAGAGCGAAGTGCTGCGGAATTGCTGGCATTTTTCTGAGCTTTGTAGAAAGTCCTGCGGAAGTTCCCGCATTGAAACTGTCCGACGTGAAGATCCTGCGAAAGCCCCATTTTCAGCGTCCCCACTTCTATGGTAGTAAACAAAGTCCTGCGGAAGCGCTGCAAATTTTTGCGCTGCGGATGCGATGAATTTTCTGAGATATATTGCAGCGGATTTGATGGATGATGTTGTATGGGGGGCTCTGCGTGATCGCGCGAGAGTCGGTGAGTTTGCGGCCATTAGATGCGCATTCGCATTAAGCTTTCTCTCTTATCTTTCTCCTTTCAAACGCTTTTTTCTTATCAGATGTTAGCTTCCAATTATGAGAAATTGAAAAGTACGGTATTGTTCTACTGGTTTGAGCCCTTGGAATCCCGCGCCTGTAATGGCGGCAAACCCATCGACTCTCGCGATTATGAAACCCCTGTAGCTCCGGTGTAGGCAACATCTGCGCGTGAAAAATAGCCATGGAGGGGGAATCTTGTAGACAAGCTCTCAGTGGCATTTTTTCACACACAGTGTTGCTAGCAACGCAGCGACACTATATCAAACCGTCAAATCAGATTACTGCAATCAAACAGATCCATCTCCAATCCGTGAGGTTTGCAGCCATTCCGTCGCGTACGCCCAATTCGCGGAAGTTAGGCTGAAGCCGGGTTGTTCTTCATGCGCTTTCTACTTGTTGTGAAATTTTCGGAACACCTTAAAATTAGTGCGATGAAATTAACTCATCACGTACGAACGGCGGTGAGGGTCTAGTAAAAAAAGACCTCCTCAGGCGAAACAACATCTAGCTCTTCCGTCCTTGCTCTACTCTCCCAATCTTTACT
Source organism: Cylicocyclus nassatus (assembly GCA_958299035.1). Taxonomy (NCBI): domain Eukaryota; kingdom Metazoa; phylum Nematoda; class Chromadorea; order Rhabditida; family Strongylidae; genus Cylicocyclus; species Cylicocyclus nassatus. Next base: position 20,062,027 of record CATQJL010000305.1, on the reverse strand, counting down.
TGATGAAAATCTGCACACACTTCGCGACATCAAAAATGTTAAAGGATAGGTATGTATAAGATATTTTCTTGTAGATGCAGCGAACGTCCTCGCGTTACCGACAACCTTTGCGCGCAAAGAAGTTTGAATCTGTGGCTAATTATCTGCACGCAGGTCGCAAGCACGCGCAAATGTTGTTGTCACCGCAGGGGCACTAAATCAACCATTCAGTCTGCTAGACTGAATGGTTGATTTAGTGCCCCTCATATAGCTTTGCATCTGAATGTTCCCATATGTCCGGAATTAGAGATCCGCTTAGAGAGGTTAAAGTCATAATTTGCGTCACACTTCGATTTTTGCCTCAGTCGGCTATTTACATGGCAACTCAGCTTTATTGGATCTTATCACTGCCTTTGAAAAAGAAAACTTGTTCGCAATGGGAAAAGGACAACCACTATCGATTTGACGGGCAGCAGCAGGCTGAATGTTTGTGTATTCTTTGCATGCTTATACAAGGGAAACTGAACTTGTGCATGAGAATGAATTTGGTGAATTATGGGATTGTCAAACTCAACAAGGTGCTCAAGTTATTGTATTTTTGATACTCAGGCCGCTTTATATAAAACGACATTTTGCGAAAAAAACGGGTTTTGTGCCGGCCCGAAATAGTTCCCACAATAAAGCTTACAATAAAGCTCCATGAATGAGGTCCTTTTGAATGGTCAACTCATGCATCTGCATTCTTCAGCTTTAAATTGTAGCGGACAATTAACAATTCAGGACTATTCTTGCCGAAAAATACCAAAGTAATATTGGGTACGCAGTCAGTCGTTTGGCAAAACTGCTTGATTTTATCTTCTGATCTAGCTCACTAGACGTAGTTCCTGTATACGTTAATAGAAAAATTTCATACTGGCTTAGGGGGTTGCCCAAATTGATTTCAACACGCTATGAAAACAGCAATAAATAAAGCGTCACCGTCAACCATAGTCCCCATATTTTGCTTAGTTTTGAATTCTACAACAAATGCGGGAATGGAATTGAAAAAGAATTTGAATTGCAAAGCATCGGCTGCACTTTATCCTTCACTAGACTAGAATTCGTTTTCAGGGATATCCTCCCTTCCACAGTTGCTGCTACCCTTGGTCTGCGTCTCAGAGGCTGCACGTCAGGAGGTACGCCGTGCGCGGCCACCGCTCCGCCGCGACGCCGCGTCCAAATCTTGGGGCTAATTGAGGTGTTCATTCCCCCACCCCAAATCTCCTCCACTGTCGGAGTTCCCGGCGGCAAAAACAGCGGGGCAGGGGTGGAGGCAGACAGATGTACTCGATGCCAAAGAATACTGCGCCAGAAGTGTTGCTGTTGCATTGGCTGAAGTGCGCTGCGGCTTCGCTTTGCGAAAAATTCGCGGCGATCGTACCTCCTGACCGTTTCCCCGTCCCAGACCTGCTATGTGTAGCTAACATGATGGCAACATCGGCATCAACATGTTTGCAACATGCAGCAACATGTTGGCGCTGGCTAGTAGCCAAGAAGTTCTCCGACGTGTTGCTGCATGTCGCAAACATGTTGTTGCGACGTCAACATGTTAGCTACACGTGGCAGGTTTGAGACGCAGGCTAAAGGCAGCAGCAACTGTGGTGAGGACGATACGTCATACTTCACCAAAAAAAGCTCGAAAGCGCCAGAAAGAGCCGAAACATCTCCTTTCGCGCGCAAATTTAGCGCCAGGGCACGTGTGTTGATTTTGCCACCCGCGTTTTTCGTCGTCTACACATCAAAAAAAAATGTATTCTATCGAAAGTTTTAAGCCGGTGAAACAGAGTTCAATGTAACATAGGAACTCTGTATTCTAGCTTTGCATGCAATCTAACCATTGTGTCTTTTATCGTTCGTGATCAAACTTTTCTTGCTCGTAGGAATTGATGCTAAGGGCTCATCAGCATGGCTGCGTATTTCTGATTATGCTAAAAATAGAATCAAGTGTCTGCACCTTCAACATCTGTTCGTTAGATAATTAGTTTCTCAACGCAACGTTGTTATCAACGGTGTTCTCTCTCTGGCGCTTTTGGCTTTTTCGAGCTTTTGGGCGCTTTTAAGCATTTTTTGACGGAATATGACGATCTTTCAGCTGGGTGTTCGGTTTTGAAGAGTGTGCATTTTCTGCCACTAGATCTTGATCCTCCAAAGCAGAGTTCACGAGATTTCATCGCAGCGATTCTTATAACAAAACAAACAAACAGTTACGAGTTTCTTGCATGCCTATCATCTTGCATTTCAGTTTTGATAATTCTCCAACACGAACAATTGTGGCTAACTATCACAACGGAAAGGACTCGTAACTCTTCGTCTTAGGAGAATCGCGGCGATGAAATCGCGTGAATTCTGCGCGAGGTCTAAAACCCTGCATCATGTGCATCCATTCATCTCGCATTTGTTGAAAAGTATGTTCATAACCTTTTCGAAAATTTTATTGGTCTCGTTTTGTAGTCATCAATCGTTGAATGCTAACTATCGAACTCGCTTTGTTCACTAAATCGATAAGCTTTTCAGGGAGCAGTTTCATGCCTACTCTCCCAGTACACTGTCGATCTTTACCCTGTAATGGTGAAGTCTGTTCAAATAGTCTTTCTTCATATAATTTTCAACAAAATTGTCCCTTTGCAGACAGCATGTGCTAGTCGCGTAACATGAAGTATTCTCTTTATCTTGCGAGGAAATATGCAGCTGAAGGTTGGTGGGATCGGGCGATTCGTCATTACCTTACCGTGCTCTTCACCTATCCGGTAAGCTTTCGTTTTTTTGTGTTTTATCGAATTAGAGTCATTTCTGCATTCAGAACACCGAACAGCGTGAAGTAGAGTTTTCTGAGGAGTTTCGAACCGTCCTTGAAAGCTGGATGTGCTATTCGCGTAATGCCGACTCTTGTCTTAGCGCTTTGTTTGCTCCAATTCTGAATTTATTCCCAAAATGTGTTCCTATAATCACACTTCTTTCTGAACATGTTGCTGGAAATGTTGTATTCTCCGCTGGTAAGTGACTTTCTTCATTCATCCCGATTTTTGGAATAAGACTTACGCGTTATAGATGAAGGCGAATCCGGAGTGACCTCATATGACAGCCTCAAAGCAGCCATAAATGCCGAATGTGACCCATTAATGGCTGCAGTGTTCCGAGTTTCATCTGCAAACATCCGCAGCTGCATTTTTGATCAGTGGCATATGCTGATGATCAATGATAAGGTAGTCATTGCTGTAGGTATGACTTCCCCTGTGTGTAATTCATTTCATTTGAAGGAGAGAAATGAGAAATTTTTGGATGCCCTGAGGAATACGATCCTGCCAACCGACTATGTGCTCGATATTGGGACAGGGACCGGATTGATGAGTGTATTCGCTGCTAGGTTTGTCGGTAGTTATTTTTCTAATTTCCGTTGTAAACATATATAACTACTTTCAACTTTGAGTATACCCTTTAGGGCACCATCGGGTTCACTTGATCCATTTTATTCATTTCGCAATTTGGTCAAATCAGTGAACTGACCAGTAGCCAAGCGGATGTCTACTTGATCCATTGGCACGCGCCGTACATGATCCGCTTAATTTACTTGATCGCTTGACCCGTTTCGTCATTGGTAAGTTCAGTGAACAGACCAATAGTGAAGTGGATCAAGTGGACAACCGCTTTGCTGGTGGTCAGTTTACTGAATTGACCAGTGACGAAGCGGATTAGAAGCTGGTAAAAATCTTACCCTGTAGTCAAATTTTCGTTCTGATTTTGACTTATTGGCGGAATTTTTTGGGGCTCCTGCGCGCTATGCTCAAGCATGATCAAAATCTTGATGCAAATTTCAGTTGCGGCGCCTCGAAAATCTGCGCTATTGAATCTAACGTCTCGTTGTGCAGTTTGGCAAAGAGAGTTCTGAGTTTGAATGGAGTTGATGGTGCGAAGGTCATACGCGATTACTCGTTCAACTACCGTCCAGAAGATGGAGATCTGGTCAGTTCATTTATCAGTTTTCGTGGTAGAAGTCTGGTTTTGTAATCTCGTCCAACATCGATGCATGTTGATGTATGTTTTGCAATTAGCTATGCAATCACTAGTATCCTTTACAGTACCCCCCAATATCAACTATTCTTCTGATTATTTGATATTATTGTTGTCTGATTAGGTTCGTAGTGGCAAATTTCCTCACTTTGCGACCATTTTGTCCGCAATAGCAGATTTCAAAGATTTTCTGCTTCCCAGATTTGTTGATTGTGTACATGTTCATATGCTTATTATATTATATAATTCTTTCTTCAATCATATTTAGATGGCCCAGTTTTCAGGCAGATATAGTTGTGTCCGAAATTCTTGATTGTTGTGCTTTTGGCGAGGGAGTAATCCCCACATTCCTTGATGCTCATCTAAGGCTAGCCACAAACATGGCACGATTCATCCCGGCAAATGTAAGTCTTTCATTATTTTCGAGGTCTAGCCTGAACCAGAGATCTAGGTCACTTTATATGCAACTTTGATCGAGTCGCCAACAATCTACCTCAGTCATGCTTTCACGTCACCATCGGGCAAAGAGTATCGGTCGGAGTATGTGAGAACCTCTGATGCACGTGAGATTTTCACTTGTCGCTCTAGCTGCTTGAAACAAATTGTTGTCATCATTCCAGCGCAATCTGAGCCTTACTGGTGCACTAGGATCAGTGATTTGCCAGATCTCAAGAAACTTTCTTCTGCTCAACAAGTCATTACTGTAGACTTTGGCAATGTGAATCAACTTCACGACTGCATCAATGGAGTTTCGGGAGGGTTGAAGGTATCTACACTCTGCTTTGCCTAGTAATTTGGTAAATAGGTATCACATGTTTTGGGTGATGTTGTTAGTATTACTAAAACTCCTCGAAAGACGATTAGGTAACTTATTTAGACCATCCGCACCGTATTGGTAAGGAAACTTTTTTCATTTCACTTTATTGTCTCTTTTTTGATCCGTTTTGTGCAGTCACTCCTAATGAATTTTTCTAGATTTCGATCAGTTCGTCAGGTACCCTGCATGCCCTCGCAGTGCATTTCAGGTTTGTCCATATTTGAGATTACGATTACAGAAATAGTATCATTTTGTGATTTTGACGTCTGAAATCCATTCTTCTTTACTTTTCGTCTGTATGAGCTTTTGAAACCATTTAGCTTCAAACATCTTTACTGTTGCACTTTTTTGGCTCTGAACAAGAAACAACAACATTCATTTGTGCCCCACTTTTTGAAGCGCGCTTCTGAAATGTTGTGTTTTGGGTTTTTGAACTGCCCAAAGAAGTTTGGCTCAAAGCAAGATGTTGCTGTTGCTCTGCAAAGCCATATGAAGCGGAAGTGAACACTTTTTGTGCCATTTTCTGTTCTATCTACAACCCTTTTTTCAGAGCGCTTATCTGGGCGAACGAATACATCGATACGTCAGACAATACATGCTGGGAACAGGGAATCTTTCCTCTTCCATTTCCGTTGCGGGTACTTTTGATACCTTTTCTCACCATTCACAAGACCTTTTTAAATTTATTCAAAGTTTCAAACTAAAACACGCTATTCAGGTGCATGAAGGTGACTCGGTTATTGCAAAGTGGACTTTGAAAGGCACGCGATTTGATATGGTAGTCGAAAATTTCACGAATTCTGAGGTAAAAATTGACTCAGAAGCGGTGTTGATCCCGTTGCTCGACGGAACATCTGAACTGCCTTCAGGATTTTCTTCATCGAGAGCTTAATACACGATGTGAGCAGGACTATCGAACAATGAACAATGACATGCTTCTCTATGCCATCACTCGCCTATTACCCTCTGTTAGCAGATACTCATGGAATCTGGACATCAATCTCAGCGATGAGGAGGTTAATGTCGTGAGGTTAGTGGTTAGCATATTCATTCAGTTCCGATTTGACCGGTAGATCTCTAGGAATTTACCACATTTCTTGATTGATCCGAAGGACATAGAAGAATCAGGCGAGATAGATGAAGCTAACTGTAAGTGTTAATGAAGCATTTGAAAACAGTAGTGTCACATGCTATCACATGCTTCATTTTCTGAGGGATCGTTCAGACCGCGCCAGAATCCGTCCAATCCCGCCCGAATACGTCCAAATCCGCCCAAACCCGCCCAAATACGTCCGAATCCGTCCGAACCCGCCTGAACGCTGGAACTGCCAAAGTGCAGCGGATATGCGGCAAATTGGCATATTGGAGCAGGCGTGGAATAATGCTCGCGTAGTGCATTATCTCAGTCACACGTAGCTCGACGTTACATACCGATCTTCTTTTGCAAACTACTCCGATATTAGAAGGATCAATCGCACGCGTGCTCCAATATGCCAATTTGCATGCAACCTGCTGCGCTTTGGCAGTTTAGGCGGGTTCGGACGTATTTGGGCGGGTTTGGGCGTTTGGAAATATTCGGGCGGATTCGGACGTATTCGGGCGAGTTTGGGCGGGTTCCGGCGCGGTCTGAACGATCCCTGAGAAAAGGTCGATTGAAAATAAGAAAAAAACAAATGAATTTGAAATTTTATCTATTTTCAAATAAAATAACAACGCAGTTTGTGTCTAGACAATCTTGCTTTAAAAAGTACTACTGACAGATGTCAAACCTTGTAGTTTTGAACCAGACTTTCCTAATTTGAGTAGGAAGCATAAAGTTGTCATACAATATTTCGTCCATTTTCAGGTGATCTTTGCATAATTGTTTGGCCTATAAGGGCAGATGGATCTGTAAGCGAGGTGTTTTTGAACTCGCTGCGATCCCTCCGATGCAGTAGTGATGTACCACCGTCGCTGAAATATTGTGGATTTCTCACAGGTGCTTGATTTTCTTTTCTTTTGGTTCGAGCCTTTACATTAGAAGCACCTGCATAGAATTGCCAATTTGCTATGCATTTTTTCATTGCGTTGATGCTTGATAATTATCAACAACGGATTGATGTAGACCGTCTCTCTGCACATGGAGTTCTCGTTTCGTCCGCTCGTCTATCAAAACTGACTAGAGTGCAGTCCAACGCATTCTGTGGTGCAGACCTTTCTCCTATCAGGACATACAATCTTTTGGAATACAGGGATATTGATATTTGTAGGTTCAATTTTCAAATTTCTATGTTCGCTCTCTAGATCTACTGATTGCAGCTACCTTTGAACATCACGTCTGTTCCAACGAGTTCGCATTCTTACACCTGGGGGAAGAAGATACAGAACTAATGTCGAAGAAGTTTGAGGTCAGACCTGATTAGAGCTTCCAAAATACAAAATATTAGGTTTTTTTTCAAATGCAACATTTAGGTTCGATGTACTAGTGCTGGACTCATCGAAGGTGTACTGTATTGGTGGCAATTAGGTAACTACTCTACTCGTCAAGATCGTGGAGCTTTCTTCATTTTCAAGGAACCGATTCCCGCGAATGTTGGCACCACGGTAAGTCGACGGACCATTTTGCTTTATATCCAAGTTTTCGCCATTCTGTAGCACAGTCATAGCTTGCAGTCATTTTTGCGTATCAATTTTAGCTGAGCATCACTTGTGATATCTACTGCGGGTCCATACTTCTGTCTGCAGAAGCTGTGTGAACGAAGTAAAATACAAGGTGTTTTTTTTTGGAGCTGCCTGACAATTCAAGCAGTTATCTACTCAGTCATATATCTTGTTGGATTTTTTTGTTGGTGGTATTTTGTACACTAATTTTTTTTTGCTCTTGCGATATCAGTCTGTGAGTATATGAATAGAGTTGAACGGTGAATGTGCCTTAATGTTGACGTTGTTCGTTTACCAATTTTCTGTACTTGTTCAGTTTTTCACTCGCATATATTTGACTGCGCTAATCAACATGACAGAAATCGACGCAAGACCTTTTGTTATGGAGAGTCTAGATTTTGTGATGCGCAGTTTGAATTCATCATCTTTTTATCTTCATACTGAGAATCATGAGTCTAGCTCCTGTCATTGCGGTTGATGATACTGGTCTCAAACGTTGTTCTTTCATACTGGTTGAAGAGTGTATGTTAGTTGAACCTCAGACATATTTGAAGTCCTTTATAGTATAAACAATTTCTAGTTTTTCCTTTTCATAATGTACAATTAAGGTATATGGAATGATCACAAATGAAGCTCCGATACAAAATGAAATCAAAGAATGAAGTGAGAAAGGATGCCCGCTTATATGAGAACACTATCTGTGCGACGATAGGTCGCACAATTTGAATATTTTCCGATAATAGGTCATGCTCTCGCATTTCCTGGATCAAAAAATCTATACTCTACTAAAAAGGCTTATGGAGATAGCTTTCAAGTGAATGAAGCGCATCGTCCACTCTTCAATGAAATGTTATCCATGGCCATCGCTCTATCTTCATCTGACATGTTGAAGAAAAGGAGGAATATCTGAAATTTTTGAAATGAAGTACTGGCAATAGCAGTTTGCTTTATTAGCAGAGAAAGGTTTAGGTTTTATTGGTTTAAAGGTTAGCGGACGAGAAGAGAGAGAGTGGGGGGGGGAGGGGAGGGGAAGTTGATTGGTTTTGATGGTCTGAAGGTTTTTCGATAGGATTAAATTAACGTCACTGTATCAAAATTTCTTCAGCTTTGAAACTGTTTTTGGAGCGCAGCTGCCGTTAAAGGCAGCGTACACCCAAAATTTGAGTTACCGAATTTCCTAGATCTTTCTACACCGTGTATATACTGGGCCCAGAAGAAGACCAACTGCGTTGGTCCGGTCTCCCAATGTTGCTTCTGAGCGGAGAAAACCCCCCTCAATTTTCTTTCACGCCGCCCCTTTTCTTTCGCTCCGCCTCCTCCGGGCGAATCCATAACAGCGTAAGCTGCAATTGCAGTTGCAGTCGCTGTTGCAACATCTGTTGCATTTGTTTGGGTGTACGCTGCCTTTAAGGATTTGAGCCCTCCAAACGTGTGGAAGATAATCAAAATCTTTTCACCAACCCCTTCCCCCTCTGAAAAAAAAACTCTGGGATTCTTTTGATGTGAATATATATATATATTTTTCAAAGTCGAAAGTTGTTCAGGCGTAACCTGTCTGAAATACTTACCCGGTCGGCTCGCTTCACCTTTATCTTAGCCCTGACTCGATTCCAAGATTTCGGTGTGACTTTTTGTGTTTGACACCTAAACAATTTTGCACGGTGATTTCGAATTAACCAAAAAATTACTTCTTTTTACAATAACTCACTTTTGCAGCGTGTCTACGCAAATTCGCACATCTATGCCTTCTGTAGGGTAGACGTCTACTGACAGAGTAATGGGTCCCTCAAATGGTCCATGCCGGTACAATCCAGAATGCGATTCGCTGGCGACGCGTGAGAGTCCATAGCGGTTCTCTGTAAAGAGAAGTTGTGTCTCAGAAATAAATCTCAAGGCAGCCCAGAGTTGTCCGTGCCGGCACTGTTCCAATGTCGTGCAGGAACTGTGCCGATGGAGATCAATCGATCAATGTGCACAACGCTCCACGTGGTTCCGGCACGGCGTTGGCACAGCAACGGACGCAATCCAAAGATAATTTTGAGGTGAAACAAAACTCTGAAACGTACTTTGGTCGCGCTTCGACGCAATGCTAACGTTGCCAAATCGTTGGTCTATCATTCGCATATCAGTCCATCTAAGACATAGTATATACGCCCAATCAGTAATGATGATTTTTGGTACCGTACCCGCATTCTGTATCCTTCTCGAAATCGCACACTGACATTGAACAAGGTAAACATCGGCACACCACATGGTCATTTTCAGCTTGACAACGTCCAGAACTGCAAATCATAGTTACAGAGTAAATGAGAATTTCCTAAAAAACCAAAAAACTGTAAATGAACATACCGACCATCGTAGTGAAAAATATCGCAAATATTCTGATCTTTTCCATTTTTTAATTCTAATTTCAGAGGAAAAAATGCGTGCTTATGCGTATTGTGATATATGGTAATATTTAATCGTCAAAAAAGTAATGGCGCTTTTAATTGCTTACTATGGCATTGCAACCATGCAAACCTCAAAAATCATGAGGGGTATTTTAGAAAAAAAGCAAAGCAAGCTCCACAATCATGCTTGCGCAAAAAGTTTGATTCACGTGAATTTTGAAATCAAAATTAAAAACTTGCTCAAAAAATCGAAATCACCGTTCAAAAACTATCTACGATCTCCCATTTGCATAAATCTATGCTATACCACACATTCGTACATACAGTTGCTGTACTTTTTCCTCGACTAAAAAGTGAGAAAATGAAAATTTTCTTGTTTTTCTCAAAAACATATAAAGCCTTTCTAGCCTTTCTTTATATACATGAAATTCTATTCTACACGCTTTTGTATTATATTATAGGCGTTACGCTTTGTCTATTATTGGGAGTGTTAACAAACTTTAGCACGAAACCCATAAAAGGGAAGGCAAACTTGTTATTTCCAAGTAATTGTAAATTCAAAAACTTACATCATTCACAAGGGTTTCCACTATAAATTACTCATGTAAGAACTGCCCAGCATTGCTTTGCAAAAAATACGAAGATTTTTGTGTTCTCATTTTTTAGCCATCGAAAAATATACAGCAACTGTATAGCATATGAATGCCTAGTGCCGATGGTACAAATGCGTGCAAGTGGGTCCGTAGGTAATTTTGGAAAGAGCTCCGATCTTTCAATTTTTTGGACATTCACAACTTTTTTAATTTATTTTTCTTTAAATTTTTTTCAATTTAATTTTTTTAATTCGATTCACATTTCACGTGGATCAAACGTTTCACAAAAGCATGAACGTCAGCTTGTAGAGCTTACTTTTCTCTATCTGTCGCGGATTCGCGACTTCCTTCAAAGGAGGCCGCCCCCGCGCTGCGAAGGGGTCCTGAAACGCCGTCCTCGCGCTGTCCCGCCTCTCACCTCTCTTACCTGCGCAGCTTTCGCATAAGTCACGTACTCAGTCTTCGCAGCTGCCGTCACAGTGAGCGGTCGGGTTTCCAATTCGTCTCAACTATCGATCGATCCAGCGCTACCCCAACTCTCGCGTGCTTCCATCTACGCCACAGAGGACTGGCTCCCACGCTACGAGGTAACCCCGAGCGCGATCGCACCTGGCACACGCCGGCGACACCGCCTCGGGGGGTTTCCGTTATTGCCGGCCCCTAGGTAACATCTGGCTGGTTGTTGCTCATCCTGTATGTTTGAGTGTAGGGATTTTATTGCGGATAAATGGTGGGCACTTTACAGGTGTGATATGTGTTGGAGCGGTGACCACGGCTCGGCTGTGGCTCCGGAATATCGGGTTGTCATTTCAGGTGTATTTCGTAATCTTGCCTAGTAGGTAACATCTGTAGGAAGGCTGGCACGATGCTAGCTAAGTGCCACGATTATGAGTGCACGCCCCAGCTGTCGGTGGCTGGAAGCACAGGTCGATCCCAGGTGACGAGTCGCTACTAAGCAGGCTGGTGGCAAGGGCCCCTAAGAGCGTAAGGAGTACCCACGTGGCAGGCACAACGAGCGTCTCACAGGTAGCCACCACACATCGTATGGTTCACTTATTCACGGTGCGGACCCCTGGCTCCCCTCGCCGATGCAGGAGAGCAATTATACCACTGACGTTGGGAGCTGGGGGCCCAATCCGCGACATGGTGCATCGGACCGGAGTTGAGCATAGGGATAGCAAACCTATGTTCAGCTTCTGTGATCGAGCCTCACCTGTGTAGTCCACGTGTGCACGCCTTTGCACATTAGAGTCCCTAGTTAGCAGTGCAAATTCATCCCATTTTTCCATTTCACATGTTTGCGCAGTGTACACATGCTGGTTGTGCCTTGTGGCTCTTTAGAGAACTCATCTTTCGTTTCATCAGCCAGCTCCGACGCGACTAGGTTGACGCGAGTACGCGACTACCCACAGTTCCACTTAGCTGAGAGTGGGGTGATCCCGCAGACCTGGTGGCAGCAGCCATCTGCGCCCTGCCCACTGTCCGGAACTGTCTGGTGCCTTCTGGTGGCCAGGTTTCTCTGCAGCCATTGAGATGGTTCGGCTCTGTCTGCCCTGAAACACGCCATCAGGCCGACGAACGAGCCCTGTATGTTATGTCTGATGAGAGTCTCGCCCCTAAATTCATTTCTTTCCCACATGCTCGCATTGCGCACTCATTCCTCTTTCTCGTTTTGCAATTTGTGGCTAGGCTTAGCGGGTGACGGTTCCTTGCGATCGATACTGCTTTCGTCATCGGCACTCATCCCCATATAACCATCCCGGAGTTTCAGTTGTTGCTTGTTGTTCATCGTTTCACGCATTTCGCTCGTGTATTGTGTTCACCATTTTTGTGTGACTACATCCGCAAGTAGTCACGCCCTCGCCAAGCATACTCATGTAGCACAATTTCAGAATTTGGGTTTGGCAGTTACTACCTCCTGCAAGCTTTCGAGTCAGTGCGCTATCGATCGATATGAACACCGTCGAATCCTACATCCCCAAGGTCGTCAAAGCCATCGAGGACCTGGAGACGATTAGGAAACAGGTAAGTTCCGATTTGCTTACCCCGTACGTGTCTGACGCCCCAGTTGCCGAGCAACTCCATCAGCTCCAGCACCGTCAGGCAGCCACACAGCTCTCCATAGTGAGTCTGAGATCCGCACTTTCGCTTCTGCGTGATCGTCGTGACGTACTCCTGTACCACATTACTACCTCCAGTTCGCCGACAGATCAGCAGGCGTACAGCAGGTTCGAGGAAGAGCACAGCGTGGATCAACATCTGGCAGACGCTGAAGCACTCCTCCGCACCTTGCAGAGTACGCAGGAAGCGGATAGTGAACGCTCTGAGTCTCTTCGTATCCATCGACTCGCTAATTCCATCAGTGAGGATGCTGTTACGGGGACGACAGGAACAGTGACGACGCCCCAGCGACAAGATCGCACAGACGCCCCACAGCTTCAAGCTGTAGATACCCAGTTGGACGTTGCACAGCAGTTGGAACATCTTCAGCTTACATCCGCGCAAACTGCCCCATCGTCGCACAACGTACCGATCCATCTGGAGAAGTTAACGTTGCCGCATTTCGATGGAGATGTCACCAAGTTCCAGCAGTTTTGGTGCACGTTTGAGCTAGCTGTTCACAACGACCCCAACATCGACCTCAATATGAAATATCTCTACCTCATGAATCTGCTTAGGGGAGAAGCCCAAGTGGTGTTGCAGGACCTTGAACCAGGACGGAACAACTACCATCAGTTGGTGCAAGCATTGAAGAAGCGATACGACTGCCCGAGGAGGACCAGAGCGCTGTTCCATCAGCAGCTCCGAGATCTTCAGCCCGCAACCGGATCAGCTTCGGATATGCGAAACACTTGGTTCCGGATTCAGGGTATCCTTCATGCCCTTACGCGTTTCGAGGATCTGAATCGTGCTCTTTATATCATCGATCTCGTACGCACTAAGTTCCCCCTGTCAATCCAGGAGCGGCTTAACAACGTCGAGTTCGAGAAACGAGCCGATTTTGATCTTCGACAAGTCATGTCTCACCTCGATGACCTTATTCAGTCAAAGGAGAGGTTTGAGCAGACTTGCTCCCGCAGTCGTACGTACGTTCTCAATAGAGATATTTCCCCAGGACGTCCATTAACGTCTACATCCCCCAGATCATTGCATCCCCCAGATGATCCCGCATGTTGCTTTTGTGATTCCCTTTCGCACTCTTCTCGCAGTTGCGACGAGCGTATGCCAGTTGGTGTGCGTCTTAAGATCGCACATCTTCTGCGACTATGCTTGAAGTGTCTTCGAGAAGGACATTCCCAAGGCGATTGCGACTATCCATCTTGCAAGGAGTGTGGAGGTCAACACCATCGACTTCTCTGTAGGCTCGCGGAAGAGGAGGATTGTACCCGAGAACGTCAGTCGTCTAGCTCATCTAGTTCGTCTGATTCGTCATCGGAGAGGCAGCCAGCTGCGGAAGGAGACGATCAACCTGGAGAATCCTCGGATTTTGAAGATCCAGCACGGGATAGCAGAAGATCCCGAGACTATTCTCGTGATCATCACTATCATCCGCGCGAACATAGAGGATATCGCAGCAGACTGGATGCTACCCCACGATCGGATATACAATCCCCATCTCGACCCGTACGTTCCGTACCAGTCAGAGAATCCCCACATGTTTCTCCTTCGCCCACGCGTCGTAGAACACCATCGCCACAGATTCCATCTCCTACGGGAACGTCCAGACGTCGACGCCACCGAAGACGCTATAGGGATCCGAAGTGGGTGCGTAGAATTGCCCGTACCCCAAGCAACCCACCCCATTGATACCTCGCAGGCCTACTGCCGTTCCGCAGCAGCTTCGTTCTGCCCACAGACATCCACTCACACTTTGCGTTATCACATTTATATTATATCTGTTTACTTTCAGCAGCCTCCTTCTCTCTCGTGGTCACGGACGTTCGAAGCTGTATTTAGGCCGGCCAGTTACATCTTGTTGCTTCGTCGCCCCTCATCCCGAGGATTGGTCCCCATGGTCCACTCTTGAACTGAGCTAGCAAGTTCGAGGAAGGAGAATGGAGCATAAGAGCGAGCTCCCGCAGGTAAGTTTGAAAGTTTACACCCCAATTTACGATTCTTTTTTTACTTCTTTATTTCTTTTTTATTTCCTTTATTTCCTTTGGGTAAGAGCCTTAAGCTCGCCCTTCGTCGTTGTTGTTAACCTTGATTCAGGATCGGCAGCAATGATCCCCATTATACGTTGACACATGTGACTATAGCCGCAACTCACGACTTTTGGGGTCACGGTGGGAGACCGTGTTAACTTTTTGGTTTTTGGGATTTCCCCTTCTTTTGCAACTTTGACTTGGCCCTGGGTTCTTGTGTATAGTGAGGAAAATCTCCCCCTCACAAAAATTTATTCCCCTGGCGTGAAAAAATGCGCCCGTAGGCAAAATTAAAACTTTTTGGTCTTCATCGCCACTTCAACGTCATCCATGTCGAGCCGCTGTCAACGTCAACGTCAAGCCGAACATCTACGTCAACGCCGAGTTCCATGGTCCGTTCAAGCTGTCGATGCCGCAAGTGTCGAGATCGAGATCGCCGTCAATCGTCGCCTCAACCTTCGTTCAACGCAACTGTCGACTACGCAACCGCCGAAGACCCGCCAGTATCCAGAGTAGAGCCCCCGACGACTCTTCACGCTTACCCCCGAGAACAACTGGCTGTTACCACGACAGGTAGTAGGGTCCCGCGTTCCACCTAGGGATACTTGACTCGTAGGTTGTATGTATGTTTAACTCGTAGGGTCGTAGGTAACATGGCAGAACGGAAGCTACCTCGGACCCTTTCTTTTCTGTTGCCCGGAGTGTCGCGGATTCGCGACTTCCTTCAAAGGAGGCCGCCCCCGCGCTGCGAAGGGGTCCTGAAACGCCGTCCTCGCGCTGTCCCGCCTCTCACCTCTCTTACCTGCGCAGCTTTCGCATAAGTCACGTACTCAGTCTTCGCAGCTGCCGTCACAGTGAGCGGTCGGGTTTCCAATTCGTCTCAACTATCGATCGATCCAGCGCTACCCCAACTCTCGCGTGCTTCCATCTACGCCACAGAGGACTGGCTCCCACGCTACGAGGTAACCCCGAGCGCGATCGCACCTGGCACACGCCGGCGACACCGCCTCGGGGGGTTTCCGTTATTGCCGGCCCCTAGGTAACATCTGGCTGGTTGTTGCTCATCCTGTATGTTTGAGTGTAGGGATTTTATTGCGGATAAATGGTGGGCACTTTACAGGTGTGATATGTGTTGGAGCGGTGACCACGGCTCGGCTGTGGCTTCGGAATATCGGGTTGTCATTTCAGGTGTATTTCGTAATCTTGCCTAGTAGGTAACATCTGTAGGAAGGCTGGCACGATGCTAGCTAAGTGCCACGATTATGAGTGCACGCCCCAGCTGTCGGTGGCTGGAAGCACAGGTCGATCCCAGGTGACGAGTCGCTACTAAGCAGGCTGGTGGCAAGGGCCCCTAAGAGCGTAAGGAGTACCCACGTGGCAGGCACAACGAGCGTCTCACAGGTAGCCACCACACATCGTATGGTTCACTTATTCACGGTGCGGACCCCTGGCTCCCCTCGCCGATGCAGGAGAGCAATTATACCACTGACGTTGGGAGCTGGGGGCCCAATCCGCGACACTATCAAAGAGTACCCCTTACGCAGTGATTTACCTGAATGCAGTTTATTCCAAGCAAATAAAAAACCACCGTTATATTCTTGTCAGCCTAGTAGGGAGAAATTCCTTCGGAAGCAAAAATTCCCTGTTTCAGAGGTTCAATATCTTGCGTTTTTAGTTGACTTTTTGATATCCCATGTTCGGCTTTGAATGAATCTTGGCATGGTGATGAATCCTTATGTGCATTTGTTAAGCCTTGACCAAGATTGTTACAACTCTTTTATTAGGCTTACGTTTCGGCTGATTCGCCTTCTTCAAAGTCTAAAAAGTGAGCAGTAAATGAAATCTACCCTCCAGTTGTCTTATCGTCACAGGAAAAGGGAAAGTTGTGAATGCCTGTAGACAGCTCACCTTAAACCTGTCGAGTGAGGACTGCAGACCACCACTGACATGCGTTGAGTGACTAATGAGCTACGGCACCCGGGTATGAGGGTGTTGGTCAAACCCGCATAACTCCAGGAACGGCGCGAGTTCGTTTGTGATGGCGATGCATTCCTCTTTCCTATTCATTTTTGGATTCCTAGCGGAAATCCAGCAGGCTTCTAATGTTTTGCGCGCCGCCACTTCTGATTCTCGTGACAGAATTGATATAGAGATACCGAATTCTGCGTTTTGATGGCGCTGCTTACGGTGCGTGCCTAGGGGCGTGGATAATCTCGATCTACGCATCCCGTCCATGTGTTCTTTGAAGAGAAAAAAAGAGTTGTAACAATCTTGATCAAGGCTTAACAACTGCACATAAAGTTAACTTTTTGTTTCGTCTGGACGGCACCACGGAAAATCATAATTGTGACTGGCTGATAGCGTCTACTATAATGCTGTTTCACTGCTTTGGAATTATTCCATTTTTACTTATCTTGGCTGACTTTCTCGTGTAATGTACTCTCATAAATAGTAACTTAAGGCGAATCTTCCCCACAAAAATCTTTAAGACCTTACCTGTTCATATCTTGGCTAATGCATTTTCGATCGCATAACTCATCGCCATTTTCCTTAGCGCAAGGTTCATCCGACAGACGTGCTTCTCCTCCAACTAGCTGCATTTCTTGCCATTTTTCCTTCCTTGGCTCCGGCAATGCTCGTTTGAATGGCTTCTCAGTAGAATTTTGTAGCTTTGCTCCAAGTCGGCCTCCATCCACCTTGTGCACTGGCGAACGTCTTACTTGGCATAGACAACGTTTTTGAAATGGAAACTCGTGTTGTCGAACGCATCGAGCGGTGGCACTGTAATGTGAAATCGATATATTGATTGATTCTACAGTAAAAATTAAGTGGATACCTTTCAGCGCCATCATTTAGGCATTTTTCACGACACTGCAATAATCCAACTCGTCCGATGCACATGCGATCGCGAGGAATGGAAGGATTGGAAGAGTGATGTACGATGGTTGTGCAATCCCCTTGAATAAATAATAAAACATGGTTGTTGTCGTTTTCATTGACCTTATAGCGTTGTGTAATTGCACTACTTATTGAGCTTGTGTTGACAGCGCGGCGCGTACCCTTTGATTCAAAAGGATTGGAGGCTGGAAGGCGACCGCTCGCACCCACAACGCAAGCGTGCGCGCGAGAGACGCAGTCTGCGTCTCTCGCGCGCATGCTTTCTGGTCATTCTCCAGCCTCCATTAGGCCTAGAATCTCCGCCTCGTAGCCGCCATTCCCATTGAATCAAAGGGTAGAGGCCGTTTTTTCTCGATTTTTTGCGAGTTTTTTGGGGTGCTTCGTTTTTTTCTGTTTCTTCATTCATCACGATGTGTTTCTTCTCCACAGAGTCCAAAAATGGTGCAATTACACGAGTGGTCAGCTATGACAATGCACTTTATTTCGCACTAACTGGAAGTTTCTTATGGTTAGATTCGTAGATGCAGATTTCAGCGTAAACTTGTGTAAACGCAGTCCCAAACGAAGGCAGATGTGCTCATATGAGGCAAGGCACGCGAACTGGCGCGCAACGATTGTCCTTGTGCCACGTCATCTTTTTTCTATCGATAATAAGTGCGCGACTGCCGCACCGCGATCGCTTCGTAGTGGCAAGTATCCTCCTTTTTGGTATTGCCTTTACATGAATGTTTCTTCATCTTATATATAAAGTTGAATGTCTGTATGTCTGTATGTCTGTATGTCTGTCTGTCTGTACGTATGTGCGGAATAGAAATTTTTATTTCTGGACCGATTTGGACCAAACTTGGCACACATATACTTCGGGGCAGGGAGCGTGTCATAGGCTACTTTTCGTACGCTCCCTGCCCCGAGTGTATGTGTGCAAAGTTTGGTCCCGGGCGGAGCCGGGTTTGCCATCTAGTAAAAAATAATTTCCTTACTTTCTGCGTGATCAACGTTCCCATTTTCAAAATTTTTAAAATTTTTTGAAATAAAGAGCTGGTGAGATGGAAGCCGTAAAAGCAAAAATATTTTTAGATATAGTTTGTGAAATAATTGTTCGGTATGATATAGCGGGTAGGTGAACGAACTCCGCCACGTTGGGTCACGCGAGCAACTGGTCCTTATGCAATAACGTTGCATGTTGTTCCTGGACCAGTAGTCCGCGGAGAAGGCCCGGGGCTGATGTAGTTTGTTCTTCTTCCCTGATATAATACCAGGGCCCGCCATCGTTCGGAAGGAGGCCGCATTCCGTTTTCGGGGCGAAAAAGGTGGATGACGTTTTTGTGGGTCCAAAAAACATGAAACTAGATTTTTTTAGTCTTTCCAATTTTGGATTAAAAGAGACATCGTAAAATTTTGCAAAAGTCGTGTTCGTTTTCAAAAAGCCTAGAACGGGCTCGTGCCGGGCCTTGTATAGTACTCAAAAATGGTCGAGTGTAATTGCACAAGTCAGTTATCAAACTGTTTGATGTGATACTGCACATAATGCTCTTACAAGAATAGATGAAAAGCGTTTCAAAAAACTCCCCCACTAACCCCTCCCTACCACTGCCAGTTTTTTGACAGATGGAGTTCAAGGAAGCGCTTTGATCAAATTTACCAGATTGGAATATAATCAGTCACTTTTAAACTCTTGTTTGATCGATTTCAAGCTTTCTGCACTAACTTTTTTTCCAATCACTGGTTTAACCCACTGACGACGACGCCTTTTTGCATGGTGGCGCTATGGGACGACGCGATTTTGCACAAAACTTTCGGCGTGGGAAGGTTTTGTGGTTATTTACGAAATGCGGGGTTGTTTTGTAGACAACTACAAACATTTTTTGAAAGACGGAGCCGGCAGGTCTCAAGGTGCAAAAAATTGGAAAAAACATTAATTTATGGAAGAAATGCCAAACCTACAAAGGACATGACTTTGCAACAAGTGTGGGCCACCGGTGGTCCACATCGTCGTCAACGGGTCGAGAAACAAAAAAGAACCAGACTTGCGCGATAATTAGTCTTTATCATGCCTAATTTTTTGCACTTCACTGACCTTCCTTGCAAAACCGCTTCTTCAAATTTTCCGTATCCCTCATAACTTGGCTAATTTCCGCAACTCGTCGTTCAGATACGAACTTTTTGGGCGAGTTTGCTGGTTGGGATTTGCGCCGTGAGGACGGTGCCTGAATTATTTGCAGCAATTAAGAACATATTCAGCTTAATTGGTCTCGAGAAGAAAAATTGATTACCTTCTCATTTACCTGCGGCGTAATACGCGCTGGCGTGAGACATGGAGTGAATTTCACAGAAAGATCGTCTAGCAAGACGACATCACCTTCGGTAACATTGGTGAATTTCAAAAAAATCTGAAAATGAATTCGTCTAGTTTGTGACTGTTTTCCATCAGAAAAAAGTGTAAGTTTGAATTTCCGTTACAATTGGATTAGCATACCACTCCTTCTTTCTCGATGTAAAAAACTGTCTTCTTTTGTAATAAAGCATTTTTTACCTGGAAATTTGATGTATGTGGAATGACTTCATTAACCCATTTTCCATTTGAGGTTTGCAAAGGAGCACACATAATAGTGTCCTCTTCTCTGGAATGCCATAATTTATTCAATTTGTTTAACGAGCCTATTAGATACAACACTGCTCGTTCTTTAGAAAAAGAACACGAAGTCGCCCGATTTATGTGACATCACCGTAGCGGGTCAGATCTCGCTTCAGAGTGACCCAACTACACCGTTCGATTCGCACATCTTCTGATTTATGGAAGTGTCTGTTTGGTCACAATGGGAGGTCATCCACGAATCGTTTCAGATTTTTGCTTACAGTAGGTTGCCCAGTGAGTGCAAGAATAGGCCACTAGTAACCGACCTTAAGCAAAAATCTGCGACGATTGTGGAATCTTGCCTCTTACTGTCTCCAAGCAGCCACATCTTATATAGGAAGATGAGCCGAGCCGAGCTGAGTCGAATGATGCCCTTGGATTAAGAATTCGTCCACTCTGAAGTGAGATATCGCCACGCTACGGTGATGTCACATGAATCGGGCGATTGTGCGTCGTTTCTCCAAAAAATACGAGCGGTATTGTATACCCCACCCGTTTGCATAGAGACACATACTATATTAATGAAAAAAATGCGAACGTACTTGAAGCACAATTCTGCACCAATCCATGGTCCTCTCCATATTCTTGTCGTCACATTCACAGAATCAACAGAGCAAAGAGCTAAAACAAGGACAGTCAAAAAAGACCTTTTATTGCAGAGTCAGGTTCTACCTGGGCATGTTTCAATCTGAAGCACTGCTGACTTTCCTTTAGCTACTCCAACTAAGTAGCGGTTCGCTGCAAAAAAATGAACGTTAAAAAAGAAGATTGCGTTAAATAGCATACATTCGACTCAACTGGCTTGGCTTTGGAAAGGCGGGGCTTCGTGACCTAATTAAGGCTGGGTAATGATCAGAGAGTACTCGCGCGAGAGAGACTCAGGTGCGTTGCGGCGCGAGCAGCCTTAATTAGATCACAAAGCCCCGCCTTCCCGGAGCCAAGCCATTTGAATCAAAGGTCACATCAAAGTGTATGGAAATAAACAATAACTTAGAGAAATCAGTTTTGAGGCTTACTTGGCGCTTCTCCGGCGGCGAATGGCATTTCCTTGCTAGGTTCTGCATAGTACCAATCACCAATACGCTGCCATGAGCAATTTTGGGGTCTAAACTCATCTCGACACGAGAGCGATTTTACGGAATGCTGAAAATGTGAAGCATAAACATTACCTTTTTAAAGTTCACTTTGTAGTTGGTATAGTTGACGCACGGAATCGCCCGGGCTGAACGCCCTCGAGCGCGTCTATGCGGGCTAAAGCATTGGCGCACATGAGTTAACATAGCGCCCGTACTCGGCAGCCGTGTTGCAGGCACGCTCGCGTGCGCTCAGTCTACAGCGACCCGGGCGATTTCGTGCACTCGACTTTAAAAGTGTGAATGTTGATTTTTATCATTACACCTACACTGTCATCGCGTTTGGCTTCAAACTCGTAGGGGTTTATGATCTATAGTTGTTTTCCAAATAAAATAGATTCTTATAATTGTTTACTTCATTTCTATTACTATTTATGTAATGAATTTTCATTTGTTTTCTCCTTTCTCCTGGACATTTTTTCATTGCAAAAAAAAAGAGAAGTAGTGGTACAATCCAGTTTTTTTTTAATTTGGGTTTCAATTTTGATGGAGGGGGATGGCAAATTTGTTCTATCTTACTTGTAATCGCTTCCATCCCTAAAAGACTATGAAATTTTTGATTTTTGGTCATTGAGAAAAGCAAATAATCTCAGTAAAAATGTGGGATTAATGTAATTGATATGATGCACAATTCTTGCAAAAAAAATTTTTTTTGAAAGAACTAAAGATGCTTGAAACAATTTACAGAATGCGCTATGATGTGTATCAAAAGCAGTGTTTTATCAAACATTTCAAAAATTCAATATGAAACAAAATCAACTGAAGTCGAATTCAAAAATCGAAAACCGTAATTATTTGCAGAGACATCCTTACTACCAACTTCTTTTAGTCAGAAAGAGTATATCACAAAAACCAGGACAAAAGTAAATTCAAATTTTATTAGTCGTTTCAGCATATTTTGGCCAAAAATCCAGAAATTACTTTTTAGTTATTTCTTCTAACACATTCACGACAAGGCCAATTTTTCGATGACTGCCATTTCGGAACAGAGCATATTTCGCGATAATGAGTTTGCGTAGTATTCTTTGGTCACTGGGTGTCCTGTGGTGTTGTTATATGCCTCCAGGAAACGCAAAATTTTCTCTTTCCATTATGCATCAAATCAGAAAGTTCCATTGGTTCTAGACGAAATACAGAATTTTCATTATGGTGCAAGAATTATGCACCAACCTAATAATAATCAAACCGTCTTCGTAAATTCACTCCATGCGAGCATTTCTTTGCCTCGAGAAATTTTTGAAAAATCTTCCATCTTCAGTCTTTAGAGGAAAAGTTGAAGATTAGTCCAGATAAAATTTTACTAGGTTCTGCTACTTGAATTTTTGAAAATTCAATATGAACGGAGCGAAAAACTCACCGTACTACATGCTGCATTTTTCTTTAGCGATGTTAGAGTTGAATGTGCTGAGAGATCTTCCAGTGAGTACGACCGCCTGAAAATACGTCAAAAGGTATAGTGAAAATCTCTGCGAATAAATAATATAAACTAGTGGTTTTACCACAATTTGTATACGCAAATTCAAAAGTTCAAAATATTTATTGTCACCTAACAATCCATTCACTAGCAATTCAATGAACAGATATGTATGATAAATCATTGAAATCCACTATACCGATGCACGTCTTGTGCAAGGCCACCAGCCGTGCAAAATTGTTCGGGTAGTTGACATTTACAGATGAAAGACTTGATACCGAAGAACGAGAGCAGGGTTCCTATATGATAATAATTCTCAAGATGTGTGCTATGTACCGTGTTTTCACAAAAAATATCCCACAGAAATTTGAAAAAAAATTACCTGTGCTCCTCAAATGACATGCACTCGATAGTCGATGAGGATATTCACGTTGACATCGTTGTTCACAGTCCTTGTCAAAGCCTTCTCGCTGAGGACAGATATCTTCTGGGATTTCTGGAAATCGAAAAAAAAACTAGTTTGTGTGGTCATTTGAAGTCAAACCAACTTTGGATTTTACAAAAATAATAGCATTTTCACATGTAAGCAGGGTTCGTTTTTCAAAATTTTTTCTGTGATAATGGTTATAATCTCTAGCAAAGTTTAGTTCACAAGCATCCACACTCTAGCGGATTCGAGCCAATTGATAAACAATACTCGACCAACAATTGTTCAGTGATCTAGATAAACAAAATTTTTACCACGTTTTTCCGTGTTTTTCAATGCGTTTTTGCTCACAAAGTGAATGAAACCCTATCTCGAACAAACGAACAATCCAAGTATTTTTTATATTTGATATTCTTTTGATTTCAATATTTATTTCAGTATTTGGCCATTTCAATGTCTACGATGCTTTTCGACCGATTGCACTTTCTTACAACTTTGTAATCTTTTACTCTGGCAAAGATAATTACTAGAGAGAATCAGATTGAATTCCCATTTTTCTATTTTTTTGCTACATCAAGCAAAGCGATATGAGACACTTTTTGAGTATTGGTTTGAACTACATGTCTACTTCAATATGAATGTAACAAACTTCTCGCACATTATCACATATAAAGCAATGATTTAGAAAATAAACATTACTTGAAATATTTCGTTTTAAAGTTTAAAAATTGCAAATAAAATAATTTTGAAAAGAACAACAAGCCTGTTGAAATGAGTGAAATACACATGAATCACAAAAGTATAGCCCAATAAATTATTTTGATTTTCACATAAGGATTGTCTATACGACCGAATTACGCAAGGATTAAGAGATCTCAAAGCTCCGAAGATCAAATCGCAAAACAGACTGAATAATCGTTGTAAAACAGAACCGCAGAATTTTATCTGGGGAAATTTCGAATTATAGATAGTCTTCTATTTTTGTCAAAAGTGAGTATTGAAATATGGTAAAATAAATATTTTATCAAAATAAAGATATTCACATTAGAAAAACTATTTTATCAAAGAATTGGTTGAGGCCTGCGAATGCTATGAATTGAATTCAAAATTGTAAATATTCTCTTTTTCCCTATTAAAAAGTTTTGTTTCATGTGCCGGCTCCAACATTTTATATGATAAGGGAGGGGGGGGGGAGATAAAAATTTACCAGTGCGAAATGATTATGAGCGGAGGTTCCAGATTATGTTCCGTACACGTAAAAATCAAAATCAATTTACTTTTTCAGACTTTCAGGTTCTGCCCTCTCCTCTTTTCTTCTACAAACTCCATTTCGCCCAACCGTAAATATGATGTCCGGTCTATACATAACCCGCGAAAACCGATGAAAGTGTGAAAAAGTCCATTCCAGCTGACGTTATAATGGCGTTCAGATCTTCTTGTAAGATCAGATCGGACAAAACTGAACATTATGCGTAAATCGGGAAGAATCTGACAATGAGATGTCAAGAGCGGCAGAAGATTATAATTCGACTAATATTAGGTCGTTCCGAAAGTAATGTCGCTTTTTTTAAACGAACGCCACATCTCGTGGAACAAAGATGAGTAAGAGGTTTTGGTAGCGTTTGATGCAGCATTTCACTCTCTTTCTAAAGGTTATATAATCACTGCACAGAATGCAATAACCTCTCGAAAAATTATGAAAATCTGCGACCTATGCTTTTTGAGAAGGCCAAGTTTCACAATTTTTCTAAATTTTCATAACAATTCTCGGAAGGAGTCCAGGTAATGGATGGATAAACCAAAGCCTACAGGAAACAGCACAACTATTTTCTACTTTCCAGATCTCGTCATAATTTTTGTATAGATTTTTTGATGGAACCACCGAATTTTGGCAGGCTCGTCTCAGACACAAATGCATCAAACACCAATAAATCTTCGGATTTTGAAACTTATAAAGATGGATTATGGTTTGACACTAATTTTACAAACCAAGTGAGCATTCACAGCTTCAGATTAGCAACTTTCGAAAATTTGGGGTACGGCCTGGGGCGCCTTGGAAAACCTGAATTATGATAATTTTATCCCGAAAAACTTGATGAATCGGAAATAAGAAATAACTGTTAGAAAGAGGAGAAGAAGCTGCGTCGAATGATGCCCGAGTTGCTTGGCTGTTATTGTTCTGTGAGGCTTGAATTGACCAAGTATGGAATTTGATATCATTGAAAAATTGATTCCACAAACCCTAAGAAGCAAGCTAAGGAAAAGAAAAAATTATTTTGCGTCCTATATAATTTGCTCTATCTACCAGTTGCTTAAACTTCTTCTGAGAATAGGTACAAAAATTTAGAAAAGTAGCCGAACTTGACCATAGCAAAAAGCATGAGTCGCAGATTTTGGTAATTTTTCGAGAGCGCATTAGATATTATGCAATGTTTTTGTAAGCGTTAGAAAGAGGATAAAATGCTGCATCGAATGCTCCTAAGGTCTCTTGAAAATCTTGATTCCATGAAATGTGGCGTTCATTTGAAAAAAGCGACATTACTTTGGGAACGACCTAATATTACAAATCCAACACAGTCATCCTAATCGATTACTCGGCGAATTACGGAACAATAAAGGAAGTTTATGGATGAGGCACGATACTTCGTAGAAAATTACGTGGTCTCCACGGATAATGCGCTGTAAAAGGTTTTATGGAAATTTAGGTAATTTGGAGTTAAATAGAAAATTATAGATTGCAATTAGAGATATCAAATTTCTTGAACTCTGAGATTTAGTTCTTTCATAAGAGAACCCCTGAATACATGAAGCCTTGATAGCTAAATCTGAGTAGTGAGCAAAAATGATTTTGTTGCAAAATTTCGGATGCAATTAAAAAATTTGTGTGCTATTAGTCGTGGAGGTGGGCGCAAAAATAATTACTTCATTTAGTTAGCACGAAAAAGTAATTTAGGTTTCAGGTGAATATCACAAATTGAGTGAGCATAAATGTGTAGAAATACGATTATTGGCCGGTTTTGTGCAAAAAAAAATTCATCCCTTGTCCTCCATGCCTGATTTGGTTGATTAAAAAAAATTTATCTGCTGCTATAAGTGCTTCAGGATAAGACTGAGAACATGCGTTTTTCTGACAGATATTGAGACTAATGGTACCGAAAACTAACTTTACGACCCCCGTAACCTGCATTTCATCCACAAAACTATAGCGCCACGTATATCTCACTTTTAGGGATTTGCATAACGAGTCCATTGAGTATAGGTTTATTTACACGGTCCCCTCAAATGATCGCGCTGGATATGTTCATAAGCGGAAAGCTGAAACGATTTCTGCGGATCCGTGTTTAGCATTCAATTTGTTCAACGAGATATGCAAGCAAGCTTTTACCACGCTATGATTGGAACTGAACTCCATCAAAACAATCGTAAGCTTGGGAATGTTGCATCGGTAGCTTTGATATTCGGGGAAACAAATGGAAAGGGCACCGTTCACAGTTTGGGAAAAAAAGCGTTTATAGTATCGTTTGTTTTAGAGAGCACCCACGAAACTATTGAGTTTTCGTACTAAAAGATGCGACAAAGATTTATAATTTTGTTACTAAAACAACAGCGCTTGAGTTATTGAAAAATGTACTTTTCAAAACTGCAATAGAAGATTTAAAAAATAAAAAGTATTTATTTCAAACCGATATATAAAGAAAAATAAAAAGAGAAGACTACGGGGAATGATAAAACTAGAAACAGAAAAAATGAAATTAATAGAAAAATAATTTCGCGGTATAGCACATAGCTTAGTCTATTTCAGTAGCCGCTCGCGAATAGTTCAATTACCATGCTCTCCAAGATCGAATTCAAAATTAAATCCAATTTTTGGGATTTGAAAACTAGGTATTGTTTACTACTGTTAGTCTTACAAGGAATAGCAAGTCTTGTTGTTAAAGGCCTTGAGCATTTGTTTTCTCCAAACAGTCATCTAAAAAGTTAAAACTTTGCCAAAGTATTCATTGTTACTTCGGTATTTTTTTCAAAAGTCTGACAAAAGTCAACTAGTATCGTTAGGAACTTATCGAAATACGAATGGTTTTAGAAAGTAAACTACTTGTTAAGTTAGCTAATCACTTCAAAACAACTCTATGGGTAACTTCACTTGAATCTGCAGAAGTTTCTGGAATTTACCAGACGAAGGCGAATGAAAGTTTAACAAAATTTTGGCACCGACGTGATTTTAGACTATCCGGCTTAAGTCCTTTTTGCTCACAGGATGCACGTCTAAAAATTCAAGAGGGCACTAATTTTGACCATGACTTCTCTCGATTAATTTCTGACGCCAACGACCCGCGCGCCGTCTTGTTCTTCAAACCGGGACGAGTTTTTGCGCTATCGTTGTGTTCGACTAGCTGAAGCAATTGTCCTCAAGATGGCAATGGTTATTATGTTGTCTTCGGAGACGAGATTTTGCTGAAATCCACCAAACAAGGCAGCGGTCCTCGTTTCGCAGAAGATTTCATTAGCTGAACCGGTTTCTTCTGCATCCGAAGGCATTTTTGGGCGGAAATTCATTGTGTTATTCTAGACAGGTGAATCAGATGCAACCTGTATGTCTTCAAGGTCTCTCGGTGTACGATTAGAACCACCGAAACAAGAAAAAATAATTTGTGTCCTTTAGTATCCAATTACATGCACAAAAGGAGAATAATTAAGGCTATGAAACAAATCAAAACAATATTTTTTTAAATCCATGTAAGTATGTAATGTTAAAACGTTCACCCATTTGTATTGCTAGAAAGCCAGAGGTATGCTTGTCGTGATTTAGCTTGTCTGGTGCAACTGCACCATAATCAGAGCTCATAGGTTACCCCACATAATGAGATAAGTTTAAAACCGCGGATATAATACAGCTTGAAAAAGAAGTACAGGCATAGAAATTTGTAGTTTGGCACAAGAATCCCGGATTTATGATCTCGGTGCGATTGCACAATCTAATCGGAATTTGACGGGAAGTCTGTACTTACATTTAGTACAGCCCAGACGAGCAGTAAATCTTAAGCACAGTAAAACAGTCGATTGATAGAAAAATCTTCAGACAAATAAAGAGTAAGATTTGGTGCAACTGCACAATATGCGCTAACAGCCAAAGCTTGGTAAAGTAGATTATTACATAAATATGTGGGAGATTGCACATCGTGTGTGAAAAGTAAAAAAAGCGTTCTGATCGAAAAATTATTGTAAAATAATCTTCTGTGCCTAACTTAACTTTCTACACTAAAAAAAGAAGAGAACAAAAACAAAAACCTAGAAATTTCCAAGCTGTAAGCATATAAGTCGTGAATTACCGCGCGTGTTGTGCAACGTAGTCACTAAGTTATAGACATTAAACGATGTCTACGAGATTAAACGTGCATTTCCTGTATTGGCTCTCTGACTATTTCTCAAAATTTTATTCTTTTCATTTCGAACTAGTGAACTGGTAATTTAGAGGTGCTAGATCTGCAGGAGCGTTCGCTGCGGAAGCCGCGCGGTCCCGCAATTTCACCTTTCTTGAATGGGCACAACGATTCTTTGTATAGTTTTCTTCATTTCTGCAAATCTCCATTAGCCGTTCTTCCTACCCCAACAATATCAGTTCAAATCGGATTTATTGCTGCACGGGTTACCAAAATGGTCATGTCATCATCGCGTAACATCGAGGCCAAGCCATGATTTGCATTTGGGGATTGCGCGATTTCCCTTTATAGGCAGAAGAGCCCGTTCCGCTACTTTTGGAGGAATTGACCTCGTTGAACTCGGACAAATGAGGACACACAGTGCCCGGCACGCATCTCTTCCAGCTTGCGATTTGAAACTATTTGCGTCACGCAAAAACATGGACTAAAGTCCTTTAGCCGACCTTGAAGAGCTCCATGAAGCACGAGGAGGGCGCCAGTTGTCTAGGATTTAGCGAGCGAAGTTCCGGGTTCTGACAAATTTGCTTTGAAGGTTCTGGGAAGGCGCGAACCGTCGAAACTTTGAAATGCGTGAAGTTAGGTCAAGGGCGAAAAGTTCCTGCGAAGAAAGTTGCAGGTGACAGGTTTTCGGCGAAAGAGTGAAACAGGAATAAATTGCTAATTTAGGCAGGGGATGAGAAAAGTGTAAACGAAGTGGGAAATTTAGTTTTTTGTTAATCTATTTAGCATTCGCTGGAAGGTTGTCGAAAAATAAATAGACACGGAGGATAGGAAATAAAGATTGAGCTAACTTTAAAAAGTGTTAGAGCTGATAAAAATTTTTTTACATTTTTTAAACTTCTTACGCAACACATTCACGACAATACGACCCACCGGTGAACCGTTCGTGTTATGCCGTTTCGGACAGTACGACTTACGGGTGGGTCGTAAGTTTGACAAAGCAGAAAGGGCTCTGGTCCGAAACGGCAGTAGTCGAGAAATCGGCCCTGTCGTGAATGTGTTAATAGCCGTTCGTTGCCACACTACTTCTCATCATACAATTATATTGTGCAATTGCACCACTTTTCAGACTTGCAGCGAAGCAGTGCGATAACGGACCACTTTTAGAGCTATAGAAAACTGCAAACAAATAAGTTATAGAAACTATAAAAATCCAGAGCAGAAAAAAGGGTTATAACATAAATTTGCCAGTGTGAATGCAAAAAGTAGTGTAATCATGTAGGTAATCTGGGAAGGATGGCTGCGCGAAAAAGGTGCATGAGAATCAAAACTGTACGTGCATTACTAAACTATCCCGGTAAAAAATCAGAATCACCTACGTTGAGTTAATATATCATCCATATTGTTTATGAAACGTGTGTATACTTGATGTTAGATTTCTCTCGGGAAGTGGTGCAGTTGCACACTTTTTTGGCTCTCGAATACGCCGTTTCGTTACACATTCCCATTGCATGTATTTGTTTGCGTTGTGTAATGAGAAACGTCAATATGCAATGCAATTCTAATTGAGGAAGACTTGGATGGGAGTTTTTCTTTTGGTACATTGAAATATGACCCACTGCTATACTTCTGAAAACTTAGGAAAATCCCAGAAGTGTTGCTTTGGAAAACGCGTATTTAAATCAGAACTGCTAGCTTTATCATTCAGAAATCAAGATTTACCCAAAAATCTAAAATCTCTCTCAGTTTTGAAAGTTTGAATTTACATCACATCCGAAATGGACGACACGACGAACTTTTAGGGCTTTTTACAGCTCTTTCTTCCCTCCCGGAAAAGCTCTTTGCATGCCCGGTTTGAGATTTAAAGAGATGCAAAAAACCTTCTAAATGAATGCATTTGCAAATTTCAAGGGTTTTCTTTCCAACAGTAACGTAAATGAAAGGCAGTGAATTGAAAGTGATTGGATGAAGAAAGAAATGGAAGCGGAATGCGTCAACATTGACAGTTTGTTAGATTGCGTATATATAAGAAACATACATACTATGTGTGTCTCAAAATGTAAATGTTTTTCCGTTGCTGGACCTACTTAGCAAACAGCATAACTGGTGTAGCAAATAAGGAAAGCGTGAAACTAATAATAGCTAGGAAAGAAACAGGGTTTATGATGTGCGATCAGCTCTATGCTTATTGGAACTTGTCCTAGATATTAGGTTAAACATAATTGCACTAGAAACTCTTAATATCACAAAGTGCTTAGGTCAAGGTATCAATCTTTATAATTTCTACGTCGCAAATGATATGTGTGATATTTTGTCATTACTGGAATTTTCTGGAGTGAAAACATAATTGACAAAAGATTATAAAGAAACATTTGCGGAGATGCCCGATAAATAAGAATCTGTTTTGGCAAAAAAAACTAGGACATCAAATAAAAAACCAAATTTTGATCGAAGTGCGCAGACGACAAACATGTCCAACTTTCGTTAATTTCTAAGATTCAAATCTGAGACTTTTAGGGAGCTCCAATAGCGAGCAGGTGGGGCAAATCTTGCCGACTAAGGCATTTTTTCTTCATTCTTCAGCTGCTCTTTTAGAATTTTGCTAAATGATTTTCAAAAGTCTTGAGTTTTGAAGAAATCGCATAACCCGATATCGCAACAAACAGTGTAGAGTCTTTATAATACTAAAATTTAAACACTCAGTCAATACTTACACTAATTTTACAAAGAAAATTAGCAATTTTCGCTTCAAAATACAAAGTTTTTAAAATTCAGCGCATGTTTATGCGCACTCTTAAAATTGAAATTACTGCGATTTTCTCCGCGAATTTCGCATGTTCTACGAGATTAGAATAGGCCAAAGATAAAATCTGGTTGTTCAAAAATTATGTTTCAAAAACTCCGAAAAAAGCCACAAAAAGTTGCTTGAATTGGTAAATAGTTCGCCCTACCTGGTGGCTATTAAAGCTTTCCAAAAGTCTCAAATAGAATTTTTGAAAAGTAGTAAAAATTGGATATGGTGGAAATGGATTTTCTAGCGATTACCCCAGCACTCTCCCAGCAAATCACATTGGGGATATAGCAACTAAAGAGAAAGAAATTTGGCATCGGTTGCAGCTTGAAATGTTTGTTTATCTTTATTCTACCGCATTTGTCAGTGGATACAAAAAAAAAGGATGAAAGTTTTGAACGGACTTTATACGAATATAATCAAAAAGTGAGCTTGAAAAAAAGCATCAGGAAGTCGAAAAATTGTCTTAAAAGGTGCGTATTATCGATGAGAAACATTAATGACAACTTATTATTAGGTTGTCCCGAAAGTTCGTTCGCACCATTTTCAAAAAATCATAACTTCTTTGCATCATAATAATTTTGCGCATTTTAAATTTTATTAGAAAGCGCAAAGCATGTAGTTTCCAAAAGCCTCCTGATGACTTTCTGACATGCTCAGGTTGCAGAGATAAAAACGAAAGAACGAGAACATCCGAAATTCGGAATTTTTGAGCAAAAATTCTAGAAATTCAGAAACTGTGCGATAAAATCCAAAACAACCATCATCCTAAGTTTTCTTATATTTGATTACTAACTGAGTTAAGTTTGGGCTGATTGAGCTCTTCTTTCAAAAGTTATGATTTTTTGAAATAAAATGCCGAAAAATCAATTTTCTAAGAATTCGTAAGAAATTGATTTTTCGGCATTTTATTTCAAAAAATCATAACTTTTGAAAGAAGAGCTCGATCAACCCAAACTTAACTCAGTTAGTAATCAAATATAAGAAAACTTAGGATGATGGTTGTTTGGATTTTATCGCACAGTTTCTGAATTTCTAGAATTTTTGCTCAAAAATTCCGATCCGGATGTTCTCGTTCTTTCGTTTTTATCTCTGCAACCTGAGCATGTCAGAAAGTCATCAGGAGGCTTTTGGAAACTACATGCTTTGCGCTTTCTAGAAGAATTCAAAATGCGCAAAATTATTATGATGCAAAGAAGTTATGATTTTTTGAAAATGGTGCGAACGAACTTTCGGGACAACCTAATACTTAGCGATTTCATCCAAAAGACAATTACATTACGGTTATCTTGCCAAAATGAGTATATTTGCTTTTTCCTTGCAGAGCAATTTTCCACCTTTAGATATTCTATTTTACGCGTTAACGCTAGAACCTAATGCACTGCATTTTCCTGGAACGGTGGTGACCCGAGAAGAAAAAAGGTTTTACCTTCAGTGACATATCCCACTCATTACTGTCAATATAACAGAAATCTTTGGACTCTGCTCCTTCTGAAGTAAAAGTCTGAGAGATCTATTTTCGGGTTTGGGGCATTATATTTTTCTGATCTCGTACCCATGAAGTGGCAACTTACTCGAAGCTAATTTTTTTTGTCAGCTAATATATTATTATAGTAAGCCGAAGTGAATGAGAGTGAGTGGAAGAGTTGAAGCGATAAGAAAAACGATAGATGAGAAAATGCTCTAAAAATGATTAAAAATAAAGACCAGAAAGTGAATAAATTAGAGACAGAAGCTTACAAAATTTAAGGGTCTGTTGAAGATTTCAGAATAATTGTTTTGCAATGAGAAGTTTGGATATGTTTTGCATAGTTTCGCATATGCTTCTTAGCCTCCCTAATGTTTAAGTAACACTTTAAAAAAAAGCAAATTCTTGAAAGAGAACGGACAAACCTTTTTCGCAAACTGAAAGGACTTCGGCAGCAAGAGTAAGTAGAAGTATAAACCGAAATAAATAGGAGAATAGCCGAACACGGCCAGACATCTATGCAACGGCGACCAGAGGTGGCGCTCTAAGGCCACACCTCCTCGATGGGATGCTACGGCGCGCAAGCGAAAGACCGGTCAGCTGAGCCTCAGAAGGGTAATTTTGAAAGGATCTGTGTGTTTCAAAAGTGTATAGGACGTAGATGAGAAAGCAGAAGGTTGAAATCTGTAATGATGTGATTTAGGGACTGTTACTCATTTACACGAAACTGCCGAAACAGCCGAAACTTACAAAAATTCGAGAACATGAAGACAAAGTTCAAAACGGACATTTTATTGGAACTGAGAATTCGAGCAGAAAATCCTTTTTTGTCCTTTATGCCACAGCAAGCGTAGTGTCGAAATTTGAGCAGACAATGCATTCGATACCTTTGAGATTTTATTCAGCCGCTGTTTTTTTAAACCGCTGTTTATCTACAGTAAGCCAGGTATTTCTTTATTCCAAACTCCACATTACTGCAGTAATTATCAGTAAGTTTTATGTGAGTGATCTCACTGAATTCGTATTCGATAGTAACGGAAGAAATGTAAGACCATAGAGGAACTTTTGTTTATTTTCTAGCAGAATCAAATATCTGCCAAATGAAAGTAAATTGCTATTTTGTAACCTTTAATTCAACTAGCTTGGCGGCGAAGGCGGGGCTTTCTGACCTAATTGAGGCCGCTCGCGCACGCGACGCAGTCTGCGTCTCTCGCGCGAGCTCTCTGATCATTACCCAGCCTTAATTAGGTCACGAAGCTCCGCCCTTCAGCCGCTAAGCCAGTTGATTCAAAGAATAATTAAGCTTGTAAAAGACTGAGTTCTTCTACGGTCTCTTTAATCCTCAACCTTTTTGTTTCTCTAGCACTTGCAAACATAATTTCCTTTGTTTAGAGTCCAGCAGTTGTTTCAAGAGTTCGTTTTACTTGAATTCGACTTTGCAAGTGAATTCTCGTAAACCAATTCGCAATTCTCGCACTTTATGGTTGTAGTAAAACTCAACGCTGCCAATTGATCGTGGGGTACTATGTGCGATGTGCGCTCTCAGACATCAGGTTGCTACTGACCCCAATAAGAATTATGGACAACAAACTGTAATAAATCATTCCTGTTATAGTGCAAGTCACAAAGGACTGAACAAGCATTGCTTTATGAGGACTCCGTAAACGAGTCCAAAAGCATCACTGATAAATTTATGACCGTAAAATTAATCACCAAATAGTTGCTGCGTTTACACTGCACTAGGTTCTGGCTACATTTTGAGGTCGGTGCTTGGGAACTAGAATCGGATCTGTTCTTTGGATATCCGATCTAGCAAATGTTGTATTTTCTAGTGCGGAACATATGACACCGCTTAGCTCGACCTCAATAGCAAAATGTTATGCAAGTTGCGCTTGTCGGGACATTGGCGCGTCATTTCTCGCTCTAGATTTATATAAGTTATACAAAGCTCAAACGATGGATGTTTCATACCGGCATTCCAATGAGAATGAAAAATCTATAAAAGTTGAAAGTGAAAGTTTGAATATCGACATTTTCTCTTTTTTTGGCATGATGTTTGCGAGACAGCGCTATGTTTGCGTTACATTTGTGACACGTTGAAACGCGTTACCAGCACATGTTCTGCCAGCGTGTCCATGAAAAGGAGAGAGTGCAGACATGGTCCTGCCACGATCCCGCGTAGCTCGCAGAATCGGCCTAGAATTTCATTACGGATACCATTATGTTAGTTTTTGAAGAATAAGAATAAATCAGTCATTATATATATCACTCCTATCCGTTTCTATAAACTATTTCGGCACCAGATTTTCCAAGTTCCAGATTTCACATATATTTCCATGGTATACTGTTGCACAACTATTACAAGTCACATTTGTCTAATCCTAGATGGGGAAGATCTCGTTGCCTATTTGCGGAGAGGCGAACCGGCTCAAGTGAGATCGCCGTTGACTAAATCCCATCAGATTTAGCCGACTACAAACTGGCTCAAGATAGTTGTAAAACCAAGATTTAGCAGCTTTCAAGGTGAAAAGGGCTTGATCCTATTTATTTCTTCGCTTTCTCTTTCATTTAGGAAAAATGAAGGGCATGGAAGGGCTACATATTAGCCGTCAAGGCTTCGCCGCATCAACCAGAAAGGCGTAAGCAGGCGGGGGTGAACAAGCGGGGGGGGGGGGGGGAGGGGGAGGGGGGTCAAAATGTTGGAAAGAAATCACGAATGATGATTTCATCTGAGAAGCCGATTGCTGACTGCCACAATTTTACTTCCAAAAGCTTTTAAACTCCAAATTCACAACATTTCAAAGTAGATTGCTTTAAAAGTTATTTTCCAAAGCACTCTATTCGTTTTTTAGAATTTTACGCTAGCGTATGGTAATTTGGCAAGAATCCAAATTGCTAGCGCTCACTTATGTGATCAGTAGTAAGCTGGTCAAAAACTGTCATTTGTAAACTTCATCCATGAACATACAGGTCATTCATTGCACGCAGAGACAGTGCGCCACTGCGACACCGTTGGCTTTTCTCTGATTTAAGCGCACTTTCATTTCTCTTACCGTCTGCTGCCTCTTCCAAGCACGAAGTGCCTCAGTCGGACGCAAGAGCGTCTAGTCTGCATGCAATGAATCGACTATACTAAATACGACACAGAAGTTTTAGGACGGCGGTGGGAGGGCAAAGGAAAATTTTTTTGAAAAAAATGACGTTACCTTGATTTTCTCCATAGAGTTGGTCCATTTTTTTCAACATCTGAAGAAGAATGTGGAAGTTGCAAACTTCAATAATCTTGTAACGGAAGGAAATTAATACTTGCACAGTTTTGAAAGCTATAAAAGGTAGTTTTTCTTAGTTCGGAACTCAAATTTTTCCCTTTTGGGATATTAACCCTATCCCATTGAAGTTTCAAACCGGTCGGATCTCATCCTTCTTGGTTTTCTGACAGCAAAAGCGAAAACACTTCAGATCCAGTGAAAGCTGAGGCTGTTTACAACGTTCTACATTGCAACAGCTAATGGTCTCACTAAACTCTGAGCACATCAGTGGAACAACGCGAAACAGGAAGTGTGCATCGACGTTATCTCTATGTGAAATCTCGTTCGTTTTCCAGACAACTATGCGGATATCGGCGCGAATTTGTGAAAAATTTGGCGGCTATTATGCGACGGGGAATCGTCGCAGGGCAAGCTGCTGCAGTTGTAAAATTTGTTAGATTTCAAGAGGGAGCAACTTAAAGGGGTCTAGATCGTGCACGTGAACGCTCTACTAAAATGGAATAGAACTTCACTGAAACAGCTTATAATTTTTTTTCTAAAATACTGAATACGTGCAAGCGCTAAATGGGGCAGCCATTCTGACCAAAAAAACTCCGTAAATTTTTCAGAAAGCTACCAATTTTGATACATCCCAAAAAACAAAAATCCAAACTGTATAGCCATGTAGTGTTTATGCCAGATCCGGGTATTTACGGTGGTATTTTTTTTGACTCTGTGTTTTGACTATGTCGTCTTTTTCTGGAGTCTGAAAGTAGGCACTTCTTTACAATGCGGCCAAACGTCTACTAACTTTACTTCGTCCAGACATCGTCTCTTGCACAACATACTGAATACTGATGAATACAACGAACCCCAGATCCACCGCGATGTTGGCAACATATCCTTGATAAATAGAGCCATGTATTCTGGTAACCTTCACTGTGATAGACGTAAGAAAACGTAACCTTCAGCACAAAAAAACAGATATTTGAGACGAAGCCCGATTATTATGATCATCTAAATCGGAATAAATCTAATGAAGCAAGTATAAGAAACATTATCTCTAGATTATCCTAGCAAACTTGAAATTTTTTTGCATTTTTTCGCGCTAGAAAGAAGGTCTTTGAAAAGTTCCCTCAGAATTCAGGACAACATTCATAACTTAACCTCTATTCAACTATTAACTTGGCTAATAAATAAGTTCGGTCGCTTTTGCAAAGGGATATTGCGTATCAGATTGTAGTGCAGTGACAGTCATCACAACTCTTAGATACTACAAGTCATTGCTTTGATTTTCCTTTTCCTTTCTTTTCACACTATTGTTTCGATTGATATCATCTTTTTCAGATTTCTAAGCTCTTAGCTCGGTGTTCCACTTCAACTCTTTCTGACAGTTTAGTGGACACATCTTCTCGTTGTTTTCCATGTTATTTCCATGTCTCATGATGCAGTTTGTTTCTTCGGATACCCGACTTCCGAAAAGTCGCTTGATTTATTCATTTTTACCCACATGAATGGTGGGATTCCCCATCCTCCACTGCCACCCACATAAAGGCAGCGTCCGGGCAGATATGAAATTTCAGCGTACAAGGTCTCCCGTCCTGGTAAAGCCCCTACCTAACTGGCAGTGCACTTATTTGCTTCCGAAGTGGGAAAGCTGCTCCAGAAGTGGCGACCTGCCCGCCCCTCCAATCGATAGCCAGAGTACAGCCTGCCCCAATCCCAACCAGGCCAAAGTTGGCATGGCGGGAATCCGCGTCGCTAGCGTTTCGCGGTCACGCCCACGCCTGCTTCTCTGCTCTCTCTGTAGCTCTTTTGCTCTCTCCGACAGCGCGCATATGCAGCGCAGACCGCTTGCGCTGCGAGTGCGAAAAATTACGCCGACGGTTCGGCCTGATCCCGATTGAAGCAGGCTGTACGTATGCCGCTCACAGTCAAGACGTGGGGTCCCATCACGACCATAGTTGCGATAGGGAGAGTGATGGATCTTACCCCCTTCACTTTGAGGCCAAACTCCCGATGACCCCCTTCACCTGAGCTTAGATTGGTATTGTACTCTGAGAATATGACAAAAATCGTTATTAAAAGGTTTTGCAGGCTAAGTACCTCAAACAACAAGCACACTCACAAATTTACAAAAGAAACGGTACTTATGTTTATTTATAATATTTATTTATCCTCGTAGCATTCATGAGAGCAAAAGTGAGGACACAAAATCAATTAATTTTTGAAGCACATAAAATTCCTCATATCTCGCGGCACAGAAGACCTAGAAAAAAGTCAACGGTCTATCGATTCTCCATGATCGCAGCTTTCGAATGGTATACAGCATGTTAGGGCTTCTTTGCTTCCCGGCTCTAAAAATCATTTGCTCCGGTAAACGATAAAAGCCAATACATTGTAAGATCGAGGTGGAGCAAGCTAATAGTAAAAACTGTGCTGTGGATTGACATCGTTGTCAGCACTAACGGGAACGCGAGCGAACGCGTCTATTTAAGCGTGCTTATCGTTGTTATATGTTTTTTTTAATAAAAAATGCGTTTTTGATTGACAGTTGTGCCATCATTATCAACACATACTCAAAAAACTATGGGAGATTGGTGAATTTCCACATCTTCACACAAAAACCCGCCCACTTCTGATATCTATACTCTGTAAAACTAGTGTTGAAGAAGGTCACGTTCGTGAAAACGCTCTCTATTTCGCACATCAGAAACCAAGCAGATTCCCTAGTCTCACTGAGAAAATGTCTAAGAAGTCCACTGCTGATCTTCAGGTTGCTGAAGATTTTAAGGCTGCTAAATTCACGAACATGGATATGAACAAAAGGAAGGTGTTAGTACAAAGCATAGCTACTGCTCTTGAATCCCGACTGGAGTACGAACTTAGCTCTGTGCTTTATGCTGCTGGAAGTATCTCGCCTTGTGACAATACTGCCTATGATATTGAAAAAACAACGCGCAACATAGTATCTACTTTTTTCGGCTATTCCGCAGATTCTTGAAGAAGAAGTTGAGCGGCTTTCTCGTCAGCTAACAAGACGTAAGCCAGAGGAGGTGAAGCCAGAGTTCGACAAGGCCCAAAAAAAGTATGCAATACTTACTTCCCGTGTTGCGAAAGCATATGCGATCTGGCTCTTTCACCATTACTTACCGCAAAAATCTGATGGGCTTACTAGCAAAGCTAGTTCCCATTTCGACTAGTACGGCAGAGGTGGACAGTGGATTTTCTATCTACTCTGTTATCAGAACGCAACGCAGAACTCGTACAACGGCGGAGCATCTAAGTAATTAATTGAGATTTGTCAATCTTCTATTGAACATATTGTTATCTAAAAACTTCATTCAAGGATTGCTATAAGTGGTCCAGACAGGCTGTCATTGTATGACTTTTTGAAATATCCTAAAAGATGGTATGAAGAAACTGGTCAGCTACCTGCTGACTTCCTGGTGCTACCAGAGGGCCAGGAAAAAACACAAAAGCGCTTAGAAGGAGAAAAACGTTTCAAATTCATTTTCGACTCCGAACGCTTTTTGACCAATTCTACTTCTACTCCGATGATCTTTTGACAAAAGAAGAAGATCTTTTAGGCAACGAATTTGTTGTCTCTGACGTTAGCGATAGTGATATTGTTGATGATGACGTGCGGGAATTATAAGTTGTTCCTAACTTGTACATCTTTTGGGATACCTTATTGCTTTCGTTTTTTGTCGATGCAATGAAATAGGAGCACAGATCTTCATAAAGTCAATATTTTGATTTATTAGGTTGAACCGAAAGTTCTTTCGCACCAAATTCAAAAATTTATAACTTCTGAATTTTCCAGCCTATTAGAACGCTCTTATTTTTTTTTTTTGAAAGAGTAAGTCATGCTCTTTATAACGACTTCTTATTGTTAGATGCTTGCTAATGATTTGTTGCGTAGATAGGAGCTGTAGAAGAAAATTAGTCAAAGTTGAATTTTCTGCATCGGGTCATAAAAAATCGACTTGCAACAAAATCGGAGCAGTCGGTATTGTAGGTTTTTTCACCAGCTCTTTCTAACAGTGCAAAGGTTGCGCCGATTGAGCGTTTCTATGAAAAGTTACAACTTCCCTGAAAAATGCCAAAATAAACCAAAATCATCCTTTCGTATTGCTTGCTCGATAATTGTAACTTTTCCTAGAGACGTTAAATCGGCGCAAACTTTGCACAGTTAGAAAGAGCTGGTGAAAAAACCTACAATACCGACTGCTCCGATTTTTGTTGCAAGTTTCCGATTTTTTATGACCCTACACAGAAAATTCAATTTTTGACCAATTTTCTTCTACCGCTCCTATCTGTGCAATAGATGATCATTAGTAAGCAACTGATGGTCTTTATAAAGAGCATGACCTACTCTTTCATATTAAAATAAAAGCGGTCCAATCGGTTAGAAAATTCAGAAATTATGAATTTTTGGTTTGGTGCGAAAGAACTTCCGGTTCAACCTAATATTACTTTTTTTAATTCTAGAAAAAATTTTTTTCAATTTGTACCTAAATAAGGTACAAATTAGATCACTTCATACCACGCTTTTTTACCTTTTCTCTCTCCCTCCCACCCCCCCCCCCAGGCTCACATACCCCTTCACCTGGAAGGTCGGAAACAGCCGAGACCCCTTTCACCTGGGGAGAGCCCGGCTCCCTCTATCGCACCTATGATCACGACTCTGCGTACTAACCGGCAAGCTTCCATATTCAAAATCAACGGCTTCTAGAATAGCCCATTTTCGACATTTTCGTACTCTGTAAGCTGCATTTTCGCAATCAGCGGGAAGAATAAGCCCACTTAGGCAAAAATTCCGGCCAAGCGCCCCACCAATTGGAGGCTCCCGGCCGAGCGGCTGCATTCTCCGGCCGAGCGCCCTCATTAACCGGGCAAGCATTCGGCTATCAAAGAGTACCGGCCGGGCGGCTACATTCACCGGCCGGCCGGTATACGATTGAAAGATGCCGCGCGAGCGCTTACAACCGCCGGCCGAGCGGCATCACTGACCGGCCGACCATCCCGCGATCAAAGCGCGGAAAATCGATTGACTCAAATGTCGGTTAGATTTCACAGGACAAGACGTGCTAAAACGAGCCTTGCCAATCCCTCCTCGTTAAGCATCATTCATTCGCACTTCCTCTTTGTGGTTATATGCTTGCGTCATTTATCAATTTTTTTATTATGTCCCTTTCTTCAAACTACTTTTTCAGTTTGGAGTGGAAGACTGCAGCGGAGATGGAAAGGTCCAGGAGGACCATATTCAACGACGGCGAAGATATGGATGTGAGTTGTTCTCTAAGTTTGATCGCTGCTACCATTTGTGTTACCAAATTGTATCAAGTCTTCGTTTCTTTCAATTCCTTTCGATTCAATTCAATTCAATTTCTTCGTTCTTTTTACATCCTTTCCTTATATCATTCTCTCAGTTCAGCAGTGTACCTTTTGCGACCATGCTTGCCATTTGTTTCCTGCCATATCTCTCAACATGTCCTCCAGCTTTTGTGTCCGACGAAATGGCAAACATTTGCACTTTCGCGCTAACTTTTTGCAATTTATACTCGTACCTATAGTTACAAATGGCTGCGAAGGTCGCGCCCCATGATTGAGTGCGAAGTCGACCGGCGCGCAGGACATTTGCCATGGGAGTCCGCTAATTGTGCACTCACTGTTGGTTCCTGTGCATACATATACAGTCGATTCATTTTATATGATCATGTGTGTCATTGCACACACAGTCCACTTTAGGCGTTCCCATCCTGGATTCTGGAAGGAAACACCTCTTCAGGGACGTATTTTCAATGTGTTTATTTATAATTCTTTGCTTTCTAGGTACTAATCACCTCAAATTCGTGTAATGGATAACAATCGCCGAGTCTCTTGCGTTTCTGCAATTGCAAATACAGGATGAGGGCGCCAAAGTGGACCTTGTGTGCAGTGGCACACATGATCATATGAAATGAATCGACTGTATGTATGCGTTCATAACGAAAAAACTTATTAAGGCAGCACCGTACTCCGAATGTTTATAAAATCGGAGTTGTTTGAGTGTTAAGGTAGAGCAAGTGAGTTTACTCGACTATTTTGGAATCTGGAAAATCTCAAAAACAAGTGTATTGTAACGTGCGATGATCTACTTTTCCTCTCTTGCCATATAGATCATTCTTTATTGATATGGTGGCTCAAGAACTGATCGTTAGCACGGATAACAAAGTAGTGATACTCGTACCTATAGTTACAAATGGCTGCGAAGAGCGCGCCCCATGACCCAATGCACATTTGACCGGGGCGCAGGGCGTTTGGTTTCGGAGCGCGCAATTCAGGCACAGATGTCTACTATTTGAGC
Organism: Cylicocyclus nassatus; assembly: GCA_958299035.1. Lineage (NCBI taxonomy): Eukaryota > Metazoa > Nematoda > Chromadorea > Rhabditida > Strongylidae > Cylicocyclus > Cylicocyclus nassatus. The sequence continues at coordinate 20,019,669 of CATQJL010000305.1, read as the reverse complement.
TACGTAGGCTAACCAGTGAAGATCTTAAAGGCACCGTCCACCCAAATTCTCGACTTCCATGTTTTTGTCGCTTCCGGGCCTTCTGAAGGCCCTGATTTCGAATATGAAGTCGAGAATCCCAAAAACCCCTATTTTGGAGAAAGCGGGACGGGTGGAAGTGCAGTTTGCAGGGCTGCGGCGCGGCTATCGCCCGGCGTATATCAGCGCCGCAGCCCCCAAAGCTGCAAAATGGGCGGAGTGACCACCTCTGGATCACGTATTACGTAACTTCCAGAGCGGATTTCTCGCTCCGGAAACAATCTTTTGCGGGGAAACTTGGGGGTTGGCCTAGTGTGGGGGCCCACATTAGAATGCCATTGAATCTCGTGATGGGTGGACGGTGCCTTTAATCAATGACAGCCTTTCAATGTCATAAAACGAAAACGTCGTGGCTAACTATCACAACCGAAAGGAACCACATCGGAACTTTGGAAAATGAACATCCACAGCAGTCCGAGAACAATATCGGAATAGAAGAATCTCACAGAACGTCGAAACTCGAGTAGTACACCAGCCTATTTTTTTTGGTGATCTAGTGGGTCTCTTTAGCACTAAATGACAAGTTAATCTACTACGCTACGTACGTGCAGCAGTATGGCACATCTCAGGAAAAGATAGAGAGGATGAGGGCTTTGATGACTTTTCTGTATAACAGGCCTCCTCCTATAACGGTGAATACTTCGTTCCTGCACTTAAACTTCAAAATAACTCATTTAGTACCCAACAACTGATCCAACTGTATAAATTGTTGCTCGTATAATCGCTCGCGGTATTACTTTTATAATCATTGCAAAAATAGACTAATTTAGTGGAAAGACATGTGTTAGTCATAAGAAAACTTAGCTAATACTTGTCTTCTGTGATCTTTCTCCAGGGTTTTAATCAAAAAAGCTAAAACGGCACAAGGAATCAGAGTCCAAGTAGTTAACTCAATACCTCAGTCATCGGATACAATTTTGAAAGTATTGAAGAACTGACGTTGACTTTCAAGGATTTTTCCATCGAAATCAGGTAAACTGCAGCAGAGATATCATGATCTTTGATAACTCGACTATTTAGTGTGGGCCTGCCGAAGATCGAAGCGATCTTCGATTCTTTCAAGGATGTCACGAAAACATAGAATCCAGTCATGATTTGTATAATGGATATATTAATATTCTATTGCCCTTACCAATTGACGGATTCGTTCCCAAAAGAATTAGCGGGTGAGTTTAATCGAGTAGTTCTGGCATTAAGGGGTGAACACTAATGATTAGGAGGGAGGTATGGTCCTTGTATCTAACAAGGGAAGCTTGTTTATTCGAAGTAGCCTTTCTAAATGTGATGTATATATTGAAGGGCATAGAACGCTGACTCCAAATGTGCCTTCCTTATCTGCAGAGCGTTCAAGCACGAGAAGTTATGAGGTTTTTTAGAGCCAAAAATTGAACGTGCGTTTTGGATAAAATGAGTTGTTAAAACCTTACTAGCCCTAGAGTAATGCAACCAAGTGTGATAATTTTTTTATTTGAAAGTATTTTTCAAATAAAGTGCTCTGATGATTATCACTGCTCCATTAAAGAGCTAGAAAAGGTATTGCGACTATTTTTGTCCTACTTGCACATGCAATTTTTTGCCCCAATAAGCGCTCATCACTTCTCGTGCATGAACGTTCTGCAGATAAGGAAGGCAGATTTGGAATCAGCAATTTATGTCCTTTAATATGGTATATGTCCCATCTCAGAAGGCTACTTCGACTAAACAAGCATTCCTTGTTAAAATCGACAACCTGCCAAAAGCTAAAGCAAATGACTATGTGAACTTCATACTATGCGGCATGTGTAGTCGCACAAAAGCCCAGCGACAAAATGATGAAAGCCCTTTCTAGCAGAACCCTTTCTAGCAGATTACTGAAAGGGTTATATACCCTCAAACCAAAGTAATGTCATTTCATGCTTTAGGCTGGAATCAGAACTTTAGTGCTTAAGAAATCAGCCATTTATTAGGTTGTAACGGAACGGAATTAATGCAGGTTTTGAATTCAAACCGCAGTAATTCATACACTTCTCATTTCTAAGTAGGTTGCAAAACACCATTCGGTAGAGCAAATCAAGCTCTACAAGATGGCAATCTTGCTTTAGCAATAGTTCTGATCCACCACGAGTTTCGAGCCGAAAAGTAAAGAGATTCAACTGTCCGAAAAATTGAGAAAAATCGTACCTCAGTTCATAAAAAACCTACAAAAATTCTAAGTTGCTCACGTAAATACTATTCACATAAGACATCTATATACGCCTTTGCCATATTTTTTTCTTTGCTAGAAATCAAGTAAACGGGAATTTTCGTGCATTTGTCAAAGTGTTGCTGTGCCGTTCCCACATAGGTAGTTGTATACTACAAATCTGTAGAAGTACAAACTTAAATTTTCAGCTCTCTACAAGCTTTAGTTCTCGAGAATTGAATTTTAGCTTGGACCATCTGACTAGGGAAAATTACATTCGATATAACTCGAGAACTGAAGCTTGTAGAGAGCTGGAAATTTGCGTTAGTACTTCTATAGGTGTGTAGTGTACAGCTACCTATGTGGAAAGGGCACAGCATCACTTTGGCAAACGCACGAAAATTTCCGTTTTCTTGAGTTCTAACAGAGAAAAAATACGGCAAAGGCGTATATAGATGTCTTATGTGAATAGTGTTTACGTGAGCAAGTTAGAAATTTTGTAGGTTTTTTAGGAAATGAGTTACGATCTTTCTCAATTTTTCGGACAGTTGAATCTTTTTAGTTTTTGGCTCGAAACTCGTAGTGGATCAGAGTTGTTGCTAAAGCAAGATTGCCTTGCTTTAAAAGACACCTTGTAGAGATTGCTTTGCTCTATCGAATGGTGTTTTGCAACCTACTTAGAAATGAGGAGTGTGTGAGTTATTGCGGTTGGAATTCAAAACCTGCATTAATTCTGTTGCAACCTAATACTTGGAAATGAGTAATGTATGAGTTATTGCGGTGGGAATTCAAAACCTGCATTAATTTTGTTACAACCTATACAATTGCAAGTGGAAAGTACCTGGAAAGTGCTTGTAATTGTATGGGGGGGGGGCTTGCCGATATGGGGTGAGCACATAAATCTAGTTTTCACAAATCTCTTGATTCACCCTTCAGGGACAAGAATTCTTTTTGGTTTCCTTCGATGGCAGTCCGAGTATGACTGAATGTGCTATATAAAGGAGGGAGGGGGGGGGGACGGTGCATGGTCGTTGGTCTTGGATGGGATCTGATCCTGACAACTCTTCCCTAAGAACACCTGAATCTTAGTGATAGATGGGCAGAAGAAGAGATTCCGTGCTCCAAGAATATTTCTTCATAAAAGTTCGCAGCAGTCTCTCACAGTTCGTTTGATAAAACACCGATGATGCGGATCATGACCCTAATCAATTTTCTGTAGATGCATTGCATGTATGCTGCGTAAGTGCTGAGTAAGTGCGTAACAGGGGACAGATTTCGCGGTACCAAGTACCAGACAACACTAGATATGTACTAGGCTATAGATATGTTCAAGACAAAAACCAAATTTTTCTGATCAACTGCGGATAAGCAGAGAAGAAAGATAACCTGTCAAACAAGCTCTCAGAGAGGTATCTTCGCACGCGTACGCAAGCGCGCAGTGCTTTCACTTGAAACCTTTTGAATTGTAAGGCATGTGATAGGTAGACTGCTTCAATTTATCTCCAATAATTTCTAATCTTGATTGCTGTCCTTTCCATTGGTCGTCGTTGAAGGGAGTGTTATCATCATCGTTATTAGGAGTGTCCGCGTTAGGTTTGCCTCAAACTGATAAAGGAGTCCGAAAATCTTTTAATTGTTACCATAAACAAGGCTCGAGAGATTGCCGATTTAACAAAAGGACTATGGAGGCTCACGCCCAGATATCCGCGCTGAAGTGTAACGTTACTCAATGTCCACGACCATAGTTATGGAAAATCAGATGCTATAGTGGGTTCTTGACCATGGGATGCAAGAAGAAGCACAACAGTTCAGCACAATGTACCAATGGAGCTCTGCTCCATTCAAAAGTTATCATCACCGTATAAAAAAATTGACCAGACGATGAATAGCTCAACAATTATAGTAGAGAGCTAAGGTGTCACGCTAGCTTGTTTAAGTAATTAGTTTTATCTAGCTAGTTTCTATGTAAGAAAATGCGTTTGTTATTGCAACAATGACCTTCGAGGTCTCGCAAATGCTAGCACTCAAAAAAAGTTGCTAACAGGACAAGAAAAGGTAGTGAATTTGGGCCAACAAAATAGTTTTAGATTTTTCGCTCATTCCGTTTGGAGTCTGCTCAAATAAATTTATGTATATCCCAAAAGCTAGCAGAGTGGAATTGGGATTGTTGCAAGAAAAACACAGTATTTTGATATCAAGCGATGAAGACGCATAGTATGTCATTTTCTGTCTCAAAATAATTAAAAGCAACTCCCCCATAGTCCGAGGGTTGTCATCAACAAGAAAATTTACACCTCTCGAATCTACTGGAAAGGTCGCACAGTAAACAGCATATGATTTTTATGAAAGGAAACGATGGCGGTATCAAAATCAAAACTTTTGTATGGATAATCCCTTTTTGTACGATAGGAAAAGTCGTAGAGTTCTCGCGGTTCTAGAATAATATAACTTCAAGAATCCGTTCGAAAATCTTGAATACAACCTCTCCTTAGCCGTAAATCCTCTTCGCGAAATCGGGCTTGCTTTGATGCTATTGATAAAAGAAAATAATGATTTTTCTTAAGGCAACTTCTCGAAGTATTAAAATCCGTCCAGCGAATTTTGTACTTTGTGCATGTACATCATCCAATTTTGATTCTTCCTCTCAGTATGCATCCAAGCTTTGATTATCACTTCAGAAATTGTTACAATAAAGAATAATCACCTTCGAAAATTGTATTTATTCAATCATATGTTTGCATACCATGTACCTATATGAAAATTCGCTTACAAGTACTTATAGGATTGCAGGTCTTCAATACTTACATTCTTTTCGAGTACACAGTTATGAAAAGAACGCCTTTGCGTGTACAAAGCCAGTCAAAGCCTGTAAAAGACGCTCCTTTCAAACGCGTTATTCCCGTGCATAAACCTCAGCCATAAGTTCTTACACTGAGTTTGGTGTCTGATTTCAGGCAAAAGAAAACTTTCACTAACATGGTTAGATTTAAAGAGACCAACATTACACATCTAGTCAAGATCGATGGTGAAGATGAACTTTATGAGGAGGATATTACACATTAATGATGTTTACGGATTACTTTCATTGACAATCACCTATATTCAACTTGCAGAACTCTCTTTTGGCCGAACTGAGCTAAGAATGGAAAATGCTACGGAGGAGGTGAATTTGTACCAATGCGTGTGCAACGGTGCATTAGATCTGAACGAGGCTGCGAGGTTGATACTCAGACAGAAAAACAACAGAACGTAGAAAAAGCAAATTTACGATGTAAGTCATTGTTGATTCAGAATACTGGGTACTAGCACTGTATCTTGGCAGGAGTTTGTCCGTTCTGAGGAAGCACTAAAAATTTATCGTTTTTCTGATGAAGGACTATTCAATTTGAGAGACCCGACGGAAGAAATGCGTCTACATAGCATCGCTAATTTCTTGATGGTGATTTTCTCTTGCATATTCAGGACAACTATTGAAAACGAGCGAGTTCAGTGGGCAATCCAGTTTTCCAAAATTGATTGCCTAACACGAATGATAGAGACTGGAGGAAAGTAGCAAGAAGGATTACCCGTGGAAGAAGAAGGCCTCACTATTTCGATTCACAGTTGCACCCGAGAATGGAAGCTAGAGGGATCACCGCCGTTTTTGCAGGTGAGGAAGAAAAAGCAGTACAGAAGAACAAAACAACTTTCAGACTAGCCTGAGTAAGTTGATCGTCAACTATCAAACAAAAGCTGGCGATACCACCTTCAAGATGTTCATGAGCTTTTACAGATACATCCTGGTGCAGGTAATGCCTTATAACTTGCAGAGGTTCTGTTACCATTATGATTTTTACAGATAACGGAGCCGCGACAATCCATTCAAGATTATTCCCTAAAGCTCAACGGAAAAGGAGACCGAAGTTCAAATCATAAAAACTTGCCGTCTAATGTTGAAACTGCACTCTTAGGTATGTATTTGATATCGAAATAGTTCAGGACTCCTGATTTTAGACTTAGGCGAAGACACAATCGGCTATGGGCATCCAGTACTCAGAATGGCAGCCGTCAATGTCGACAGTACGAGGTGGAGCTAGAGTGAATTCTCCAAAACGTTACAGCTTCAATTATTACAGCTTTTTTGAAAGTCTCGGAAAAACAAGAGAGGAAAGGGCGGAAGCATTCGAAAGGATGGCACATGAAAGGATTTTGTATAGGCGGGACCTCTTCAAAGCCCTGCAAATGGCCTTGTGAGTAAAGGAACTTTTTCCTAACGCTACATCTCATAGAAGAGATTTTCGCGCATACGAATACGACGTCGAAAACGATAAATGGAGGCTGATGTAACTTTTTTCTAAACAAAAGTTTATGTAGTATAATGCACATATTTTTTAGACAAAGAAAAAGCGTGCACGGCCGAATGACGATTGCTAATGGTCCATAGCCGTTTTCTCAATATGCGCTGTCGTTGTCGTAAGGATTGAGATAGTGAGCATTTTTAGGTTTTTTGCATTCCATTGTTTCTAGGTTGTTTTGAGCAGCTTAAGAGCTGAGTTGTTGATTGATTTAGTTTACTTCACAGAGTTTATGTTGTGTTGTGACATTTTGTCACAATGTATTGTGACACGTTTTTGAGTGTTATCTATTTTACGATGTAAGATTCTAAATAAAATTACTAATTGTGCTCAATTTGTGCTATTGTACTTTATGGATAAGAAGAATCTTGTGTTAACAGAACAAGTACCGCGCCAACATCCACAAAGACCGCGCCAGTAACCACAAGTACCGCGCCAGTGACCGCATTGACCGCGCGAGCATCCACAAATACCGCGCCAACATCCACAAAGACCGCGCCAACATCCACAAGTACCACGCGAGCATCCAATAGTACTGCGCCAACTTCCACAAAGACCGCGCGAGCATCCACAATGAACTCGCCAGTAACCACAAAGACCGCGTGAGCATCCACAATTACCGCGCGAGCATACACAAGTACCGCGCCAACATCCACAAGTACCGCGTCAGTAACCACAAGTACCGCGCCAGTGACCGCAGTAACCGCGCGAGCAATTACAATGAACGCGCCAGTAACCACAAAGACCACGCCAGTAACCACAAGTACCGCGCCAGTGACCGCAGTGACCGCGCGAGCATCCACAAAGACCGCGCCAGTGACCACATGTACCGCGCCAGTAACCACAAAGACCGGCCGTGCGCTCGCGTCTACCGGACGAGCCGCAAAAGTGAAAATCGCTCGGCCGGTACTTGTGGCCGCTCGTCGGTATTTTTGCCTGAGCAGGTGAGCGAGAAAAATCCACTTCGAAAGTTTGCCCGGACGCTGCCTGTAAGGGTTCTGTAAGAGACTGGGGTTACAAGATGAACTATTATATTCACTTGCTTCGTGCTTGTCCCAGCAGTCCTAGTTATAGCAGTAATTTTGAATTAAGTCTTACAGCAAGTGCGCGATCGAATCACTCTAGCAGTACTCGTTGATATTTTGATTTCTTCAAACACACCTTTGAGTGTATGAACAAAATTAGAAAAAAAAGTTCGTTCCAGTCCAGGTATCTCATTTTGGTTTCAAAGTATCAAGCTGGGTATTGGTTAGTTCACTGCTGGACGAAGGCGGAAAAACAATGTTAGTAAAGCAGAGCGGCGAGTTCCTGCTCAAGTGATATGTTTTTGCGCAAGGCCTACCCCGGCGATTTTATGGAAGGAAAAACTTACAAGAGAAGTACTTTCAGTGGCCGTGGCCGTTTGACATGAGATGCACATCGGCTCAACACTTTTGTGCTGATTTCGAATCTGTAATCCGTCTGGGTGGACTTTTCATTCCGCTGGGCGCTTTTCAAGTACAAGAGAGCTGCCATATAGATTGATGGTGCGGTTAGCGTGTTGGAATTAGAGGGGAGAGGTCAATCGTTCGAATCCAGTGGAGAGCTAATTTTTTTGCATTTTGCATAAGAGCTAGAGAGTTAGATACGCATTTGAAACCGTCTTAGAGGCAGTGTTCCGGCAGATTCGCGCCCTGGGGGATATTGCTACGGTGGGGTACCTGGCCTGGTCATCCCACTGGCCTCCAGGCGCAGTTCGGCTGGGCGATGTTCCTTCTGGACCGAGAAAATAGTCCTTGAACGGCGCGCGCAACCCCAATCGGCGCATGCTCGGACGACTTCGCTTACTGTTAGGCGCGGGACCCTACGACCGTTCTCCCGCATTGTGCATGCTATGCAAAAATTACAGGCAGCAGGGTCTTCGTGCTGAGGCCTCCACTTTCCATAGAAATTCTCGTCCGAGCCGCCTTTTGAAAATTGGATAAACGCCCCGAAAAAGGTCTTTTTACCCATTTCAAAGCTCAGATTCGAGGTCTACGGGTCGAAAAGGCCCAAAACGTCAAAAAGATGGAAATGCAAAATCTTCCGGGACACTGCCTTTAACACGTTTACGACGGTGTCGCGCAATGGTGCGCGACAGGCAGTCTCTTCCTGTGGACGATGTCGCGCAATGGTGCGCGACACTCCAAATATCAATTGTAACATGTCCAATTGCTTTATTTTTTTTAGATTATCAAATCAGACTCTAAAGCACCAAATATCGGTATTGACCAACTACTCATCGATTTCCAAGGCTCATATTCGGCATTTATTGCTCTTTTTCGACAATCAACAATGATGCACACTTTGGAAACACTCTAAGCAGCAAAATTTGTTAACATTCGATTCAACTGGCTTGGCACCATTAGGGCAGGGTTTTGTGATCTAATCGAGGCCGGTCGCGCCCGCGACGCACCTACGTCTCTCTCGCGCGAGTGCTCTCTATCATGACCTAGCCTTAATTAGGTCACGAAGCCCCGCCTTTGCCGATGCCAAGCCAGTTGAATCAAATGGAATCAATCAAATCAAATTGAATCAAATCAAATCAATCAATCAATCAATCAATACAAGCACTGCATTATGTTTTCGTCCTCGTAGCTAGGTATCTAGCAGTCGACCAGTTCATCTGAATCGGTGTGATTCCATTTATGATGCTTTTCTTGTCCGTATACTTTCGTCTGTTCAGCTACCATGGCGAGGAGTTCTTCAGAGAAAAATAACTCGTAAAACTGGAGCGGCATCTCACAGATATCCACCTCTGGATCAGCCCCAACATGCTCGGTAAACCTCCATCTGTCATGCTTTTCAGCTCCGTCGATCCAAGTGTTTTCTGCGTCTTCGTCATTGTCATCTTCGGAGATGTCGGAATCGGATTCATCAGTGTCCGGAACAACAGCAGGAGACATGTTATCGCCGTCCGCACCATCGGGAGTTTCGGCGTCGCTATCGAGGAGCAAGTCATCGAAGCTTTCGTTGAGTTCATCGATATCGTTATAAGCTACGCTCGTTGTCACAAGTTTACTCACAATGATAATGATACTGTCTGACTCATAGAGATAACTAGTTGGCTTCCTCGGTCCAGCCCGGGCCTTGTTCCGTTCACCTGCACTGCAAGCCCCTCCCCCCCCCCTATATATTATGGATGACTTACCCTGGGACATCAGCTTCAAACCGCATCCTCGTGATCATGTGGTGAAAATGAGCTTCACCGCCCTCCTTTCACGATTATGGGAAAATGCTTGATTCAACATGATAAACCTTCAGTTCCTTAGAAAAGCGTAAACAAATCAATAAATTTATAGAAGGACCCAACAAATCGCCTCAAAAAGTAGCCTATCATCTGCGCAGGGGACGAAACGTGTGAGTGCAAAGTTTCAGCGGAATCGGTTGAGCAGTGCGCGTTTCTATAGCGCACATAGCCTCCAAACTCGCAATTTTGAGTTATATATATATATATATATATAGATGATAACTTGGAGAACCTACTTTCGGATTACCTCAAGGATTACCTGGACTTCTGTACTCTAGACCCAGGTTGGCTCGTGAAGCTTCATCAGCTTCAACCGCGGCCCCGCCCACTTCTGACCAAGCCCCGCCCACTTTTCAAAAATGCCGGAATTTGCACAAAATTCACGAATTCGTGCAAATTCAGCTATTTTCGCCAAATGGGCGGAGCTTGCAAAAGTGGCGGAGCCGCCCCGCCCACCTGCATTTTTGTTCTCACGCATAGATGCATGCATACATACATGCCCAGCTCTGAAAGTGCCGGGAAACGGTTCGTCACAGGGACAGACCTTCAAAAAATGGCTCGTCGTCAACGTGTTAAAGCACGCACATGACGCAACGTTCTTGGCATATTTAATTCAAAAGGATTTTTTGGCACAGCTGCATGTAAAAGAGTCTCTCAACCGGATTCGAACTAGCGACCTCTCTTCTTTGAAGCCAGCACTCTATCCACTACCACAGCAATAACCTACATAGCAGCGTCCTTGTACTCAAGAGATGCCCAAAAACGGGATTTTTAGGCTTTCATAACTCCTTTCAGAAGAGCGGCAGAAATGGGCGAGCGGCAGGAACTTTATTCAGTAGTTACTCTAAGATAAAAAAAATATCTTACTTGGTTGCTTCATTTGAGGTCTAGTAAGATTTCGTAACTTGTTTTATTCTGAACGCACATTTGAATTTTTGGCAAAGTAAAAACTCACAACTCCTTACTTGGAATTTCGTTTTCGTACAATACTAAACTGGCTACGCTTGAAGTGCATAGCCTGAAATATAGACGCATATGTAACGACTCAGTCCTATGTTTTCGTATTCTTGAACTTGAAACAAGACTAAGTCCTAGTCGTTACTGGATTTCCAGACCTTGAGGATGAACTGGCGGCTTCGGTTTGTTTTACAGGAAGTTGGGACGTAAAAAGTTGTCAATAGCTTTTGATTCTTTCGCGTGCCGTTCCGCCAGATGGCTCGATCTTTTACCAAGCGAAATTATCTCGTCCAAGATTCTGCAGAATTTAGAAATAAATTAGTTTCCGTAGACGTCCTGCAAACTTTGAGAATCGCTGATGTTTAGCCTGCTGCTCTGTTTATACTGCACATCTTTTTTGGGGATTTTTTGCACATGCTAAAAGGTAGAAAAACAAACAATATATTCTCTTTCTCTTTGACTCTTTATCAGGCATAACTACAGTATTGACAAAGCCATTTTTATCGTTCTACTAACAATGAGATATCCAGATTTGCAGTCTCTTCGCTCAGCCGTTTGTTGAAATTGAAGTTGGCGTGCCCTTCTTCCTCGAGATCCCCCCTCTCGCTCGCCCAAGGTCCCCGTCGGATTCGTCCGCAAAGAGTTAATTGGTCAGTCAGCCCGGTAAGTGCTGCCATCCATCGAATCCGGTCAATGGAACAGGATTTTGGCAGAGGAATACTCTCCATAGAAAAAAGAGAAAGACCTGCACTTCGGGCGGAGCATTTCGCCTGCCTCACCTGTCTATCATGAGCACTTGGTAACATTCGTGTAAAATTTCTTGCTATTGATTACTTGCATTCTTTTGTGGCACACCTTTGGTGTTTTTAAATAGATAAATAATTAAATAAATAAATGAATAATCGTATACATCTTGAAGGCAGTGTACCGGCAGATTTTCATTTCCATCTTATTCGCATGTCAATTCTTTCTTCTGCCGTACCAGTGAGCGGCTGCCTTTTTGCCCGCTCTGGCTGTTCCATTCGTTTACAACCTTTTTTCTTTCCATTTTGCACTTTAAGCTCTCTATTTTTGATTCTGCTTGGTAGCAACTCTTTCAGCTGCTTATTTTTGGTTCGATTTTGTTTTGTCCTCATCCGGTTACCTTCTACTGGGTTGAAATCGCTATCGCGTGCGCCTTTTCGTATTGATTTTCTTGGCCTTTGACTATATTGCTTTCTATAGATCGTAATCATGCATCCCAAAGCCTCTCGTTCATCTTGTAGGGGTGTTTCTAGCTCTGCATCGACTCCTGCTCCTATTGTTGGCATGCAAAGTGAGGTCAACAGTGCTGATTATTCTAATATGTCAGCCTCAGACCTTTTGCTGCATATCAAGGATAGGAACAAGGATCCAGTGATCGATCAATTGCTAGACATCCTTTCGCAGGGACTCCAGAATGCGGTCTCTGGTGAACTTGAGGCTGAGAAACGATCGCGCATAATTGTCATAAGTGGGGTACAAGAGTCATCGAATGATCTCCGCGCATCGGAGCGGGCTAGGGACCTTAGGAGTAGGGTGGACGATATCATGGACGTTCTTGATATTGATTGCTGCCCAAGCGAAATCCTTCGCATTGGGAAGGCATCGCCCGACCGTCCTCGGCTAGTTAAGGTCATTTTTCCGTCAACTTACTATTGGCAAAAAGCGCTAGCAAATTCTTATCGGCTTCGGAACTCACCCTTCTCCAATATTTTCATCCGTAAAAGTATGACTAGCGAGGAACGGAGGGTCGAATACGAACTTAGGCAGCAGGCCAAGGAACTCAATGCTGGGAAACCCGAGAAGGAGTGGGTCGTTTATCGCGGCCAACTCAAGCGTATCTCGGAGCTCCCAAGTAGGAGTTCGGTAAACTAATGATTACGCACGGGAACCCTGGAATACTGAAATGTGTTTTACCGAATGCACGTAGTATTGTGAATAAATTGCACCATTTGCATTCGTTTCTGATAAATTCTAGACCTGATCTCGTGTTTCTGACTGAAGCCTGGCTTAAGCCAAAGATACACGACTCTGAGCTGATTGATGATCTGCCATATTCGATATTTCGTACTGACAGACCGAAGCGAAAAGGTGGTGGTGTAAGCTGCCTTGTTAAAGGTTGCTTCTACATCAAACAAGTGACTAGATTCACTGTTTCGAGTTCTGATTTATTGATTGTAGAACTTTTTTGTTCATCGAGTTTGAATACTGTCAAGTTCGTAATCGTGTATCGTCCACCTACTCCACGCAGGGTGATGATAAACAGCTGATTGAGCTTCTCACCAATTTAACTTCTGATGGAAATAGTACACTTATTGTGGGTGATTTCAATCTGCATATTGATTGGTTCAATATGAAGCACATCAGCCCCGAATCTAAACCATTCCTTGACTTCTTCATCAACGCTGAATTGAAACAGCATGTCCTATATCCAACCCACGCTGATAATATTCTGGACATTATATTGTCCACTTCGGAAAACGTTCACAATGTCAGACTCTATCCACCTTTGGCTTCTGCAGATCATAGCATCGTTACATTTGAGTATAACGACAACTTTCAACTTGTCCCATTTTATCCTACACCCGACTTTGTGCACTTTGACTACGATTCCCTCAACAAGTATATATCTGAAGTTGACTGGGATGCACTGTTTGATAATTACCGCAATGTTGATGACTTGTATCTCAGATTCTGCCAAGTCATCTATACTGGAATGGCATTGTTTGGTACTATGAAGATTAATTGCACCTCTGGCTTGATTTATCCTGCTCAATTCGTTCCCTTATTGAACAGAAGTGTCGCTTATTTTGTGTTCTAGATTCACCTCTGTTTAGCCCCCTGTATAAGAAAGTCTGTGCTGATATTGACCTGCACCTCAAAATTTTAGCAAATCATGAGCGACGCTTATCGAAGAAATCTTCTATGAGAAATTTGTTTAGATACATTCACTACAAGTTACAAAGTAAAGTTAGCCTCCCGGTGTTGAAAGACTCTTTGGGTTGTACTTGCTGTAATGATTCTAGTAAAGCAGAGGCCTTGGGTGAATACTTTGCCACTGTGTTTGCGAATCCTTTGAGTATCACCGTCCCCCCCCCTCCCATCCTCCTCAAAACAAATTGAATTCTGTTTATTTTCACCCTGCGAAAGTTAGAAGAGTCCTGAGGTCTCTAAAACCTTCGTGTATGGAGCCGTACGATGGCATCCCTCAGATACTCTACAAAATGTGTGCAGATACTCTCGCCAAACCGCTTGCTGATATATTCAATCTTTCCTTATACTTGGGTGAGATTCCTTCTCTTTGGAAGGAAGCCATTGTTGCAGTTGTGCCTAAAACTTCCGCAGCTGAAAGCGTTGCCGATTTTCGCCCCATTAGTCATGACTCTGTTCCCATCAAGATTATGGAGAGAATCATCAGAAGTAAATTACTACTTTGGTTGGAGAAGTTCCATCTTGTTTCGCCCGAGCACCATGGCTTTGTGTCAGGCAAGTCAACTGCAACTAATCTTACTGAAGTTGTTTTTGATTGGAAGGTAGCCTTGAGTTTGAGAAAATCTGTAAATATTGTATACTTCGACCTTTCCAAGGCTTTTGATAGAATACCTCATCGTTTGCTTCTTTGCAGGCTAGAGAATATCTGAATTTCGGGAAACCTATTAACTTGGTTCGAATCTTACTTGAGCAATAGATGCATGACGGTAAAGATTGGTCATAAATATTCAACAAAATTTCCCTGTCCCAGTGGAGTTCCTCAGGGAGCTGTCCTATCTCCTTTGTTATTTTTGGTATACATCTGGACCTACCTAATACTTTAAAAACAATGGATGTACGCGTACAAATCTACGCAGACGATGCAAAGATATATGCATCTTATGATGAAGATAATTTTGACACAGTTCATGATGCATTGCAGTCGTCAATTGATAAAATGTGTGGTTGAGCTTCTCGGAATGGACTCTCTCTCAACCCAAGAAAGTGTTCCTTCCTCCATCTTGGTAAGCATTCCTCAACTTCGTATAAAATTGATGGAGTCGAGATGGCTGCTTGTCGATGTGAAAGATCTGGGAGTTATCATCGACTGTAATTTGAAATTCTCTAAGCATATTGATTCAGTTGTCAACAAAGCATATGCCACTCTATTTACAATCTTTCGTAATATACAAACTCGTAATCCAATGATACTGTCCCGATTATACAAAGCTTATGTTATTCCACATCTCGAATATTGTTCACAAGTTTGGACTCTTTCCCGAAAAAAAGATATAATGAAAATTGAGAGAGTTCAGCACACTTTTACCCGTCTGGTTTTCCGTCGTGCGTGTGGTGGAATACCAGTTGATATGCCAGACTGTCACCCACGCTCTAATAAATTGGGCTTGACTTCTCTCAGAATTAGACGCATGATATCTGACCTGGTCTTTTGTTTTCGTATTCTTCGCATGGAAATAAAATTAAAAGCAAGTAAATTCTGGATCTTCAAACCAGTTGGTACCAGGCTAGGTGGCTTTAATCTGGATTATAAACCTATTAAGCTACATCAGTCTGGAATATTTAACTACATGTTCTTCCGCTGCGCAAGATGGCTTCAGCGCTTACCCGTTGATATTGTGTCGGCGCGTAGCGGTGAAGCCTTCAAGAAAAAATTAAAAAAAGCTGATTTGACCCAACTTTTGAGCAGTGATACTTCTCTTTGATTGCGTTGCGTTTTCAATGTTGTGTTCAGATTTTTTTAGGGTTCAGGATTTTAGGGTTTATGGTTGTTATGGTTCTCCTACGCTTGGTTCTGAGGCTTGATTTTAATTGCAGTTTTTGCTTCTACTTTATTTTTCATCTCTCAAATTCCTTTTTCTAGATCCTTGCTTTTGTGCTGTGCATGTCTCTGTCCTTTTCGTTTGACGGTTCTGGCACGCGACTCCGCCTGTCTCAGTTTGGTGTTCACTCTGGGCTGACTATGATCGAAGGGATGGGAATAAATGAATGTCTTGCGTTGGATTTTAGGGATCAGATTCCACCAAATCATTGAGACCTTGGTTTACACCATTGCCATTCGTTGTGTTGGCTTTTTTTTTCAACTTTATACCTCACCCGTTAGTTTGGGTCTGGCTCATCTCATCATTTCCATTGATGCTTGGGTTAGCTTGTTTGGGCTTGAAACTTCTGCATTGTGCAACCTCTTCAGGAGTTCTGCTCTCTCCCCAGAGTTTGGTTGGGAGGGTTTTACCAATATTACTACCAATACACCTGCTTCCAACATATACATTTGCTTATGTTTGAATAAGAGCATTTTTGCTAAAAGCAGGGGACATGAGACAGACTCCATCGAACCTCTATACATGTGATGACTTCATATTAGTCTAGACAAGCTCACTCCCTTTCTATCCCTAGAAAATATTTTGCGGCTGGACTTGAGCTGATTCAGTGTGGTGTTTGCCTGTTTTTGTTCTTTTTTTTGTCCCTATTTGTTTAGTGTGATGCTTCGTTCTGTGTATTGGGCACGCCTTGTGCGTATCAAATAAATAAATAAATAAATAAAATGTTTTAGGCCTTTTCGACCCCTAGACCTTGAATTTGAGCTTTGATACAGGGAAAAGAACATTTACGGGGCGTTTACCCAATTTCCAAAAAGCAGTTCGGACGAGAATTATTATGGAAAGTTGGGAGGCCCTGGCACGAGTACTCTAAAACAACCCTGCTGCCTGTAATTTTGCTTTTCACAGGATGCACAATGTGCGAGAGCGGCGTAGGATCCCGAGCCGAACAGTAAGCGAAGTCATCGCGCCGACTGGGGTTGCGCGCGCCGGTTAAGGGCTATTTTCTCAACTTAAAAGGAGCATCAACCATCCGGACTCGCCTGGAGGTCTGTGGAATGACCAGGAACCCCATCAAAGCAATATCCCTTGGGGCGCAAATCTGCCGAGACACTGCCTTTGAGGCCTCTTCAATTGAACATGCTTTTATTGTAAGTGCCCAAGTAAAGTAGAAGTCAAGAAATCTCTACAAATTTTTACCAAAGCTTTCCTTGAAAAAATGCAAAATTGTTCAGGGATGGTCCTTTGTGAAGGACGCACAGCCCAAAGGGACCTTCCGCTTATGGGTAATTAAACCATCAATGACGTCTAGAGAGCTCGGCGCACGCTCGAAACTGCGTTAAAGGCGGAAAGTCCGCGAGAATGCGGCCGCTAAGCCGCAACTTATCCTTAGAAAGATCGAGTTCTCCTAGCCTTCGTCCAAAAATCGGCCAAAATTATTTCAAATTTCCGAAAGCGGAACGCAAGAAATCAGCGAACTATTTTCCGGCGCCCGCTTGCTCAAAATTCGCATGGCCGCCTGCCCCGGCAATTATCTGAGAGCTTGTAGAGAGCTGAAAATATACGTTTGTACTTCTACAAGTTTGTAGTATACAACTACCTATGTGGGATACTGCACAGCACCACTTTGGCAAATGCACGAAAATTTCCGTTTTTTTAAATTTCTAGGTGAAAAAATACGGCAACGGCGTATATAGATGTCTTATGTGGATAGTGTCTACGTGAGCAAATCAGAATTTTGTAGGATTTATATGAACTGAGTTACGATTTTTCTCACTTTTTCGTGCAGCGAATCATTTTACTTTTTGGCTTAAAACTCAAGGTTGATGAGAGCTGTTGCAAAAACGAGATCGCCATCTCGTAGAGCTTGCTTTGCTTTATCGAATGGTACTTTGCAACCTACGTAGAAGTGAAAAATGCGTGACTTATTGCGGTTGAAATTTGAACGGGCATTAATTTCCGGACGACCTAATATTAGGGTGTCCTTGATTTTTTTATCGTTTTTACTATAGCCGTCGCCATTTTGTATCTTTCCTTCAATTGATTTCTTAAGTAATCGCTCGACAGGGCAAAACAAGCTCTATAAGACGGCTAGCAAGAGTCTGCACAAATTGTATTCCAAGTGAAGTTCTGAGCTCAAATCTGATAGCATTAAAAAAACAAATTTTACGAGAAAAATCGTATCTCCGTTCCAGAAAATCTTAAAAGTTCCCCGTTTACTCTAGCATATGCTTGACACATCGAGCATTCAACTATACACTTTCGTATTTTTTTCATGGCTAGGAATGAAGAAAAATTTGAATGGATTAAAATGGCAAGCTTCGCCCTTAGACGTCCGAAGCTCCTCCCACGCATGTGATCTTATAGCTAATACATACAGAAGTACGATCATGTATTTGTGCTCTTTGTAGGTGCCCAAGTTCTCGAGAAACTCTGATTTTTAGGGTAAAAACGGTGAAATAAATATGGGACACCCTAATAAATGGATTCTGGGTTCAGTTTTCGCTCCAAAAACATTCTTAACTCGGCGTCCAGGGGCACCTGGCAGGTACTAAAGACAGATTTGGAGTGAGCCTTTAGTGTTCTTCAAAGTGGTAGAGACAATTTGAAATGACCACTTCGACCAAGAAGGCTACCCCGTTTAGAGAATGCTTCGATTAAGAACTGCTGCATAAATTACTTGCAATAGACATTATACAGAATGAAGCGATTTTGTAAGCACAGCACAAATTGGCAGCTTCCGTTCTAAGTGCAAAGTACAGTAAGGAGCAGCCATCATGTGTCCAATTCAAAGTCATTGATAGTCTGCTAGTAAGTGCAGATCTAGAAGCCAAACAATCATCGCACTGGAGCAGCCATCATGTGTCCAATTCAGAATCATTAATAGTCTGCTAGTAAGTGCAGTTCTAGAAGCAAAACAATCATCGCACTAACTCCAAATTTATCTTTTACCATTATATTCACTCTTCAAAAAAATTGTTACTGTAGTAGTTCGGACCGGCAGTATATTGCTTGAGAATCGCACTAATTAGATTTGCTTAGTTTATAAATCTATCTTTGTCATGTCTAGCCTAGCATGGTTCAACGGACATGTACGTTATAGATACAGTCGAGTAGATTTTCCGCTTAATATAGTGTGCTTGCACAGTTTATGAAATGCGGTAGAATTTGCGCGTGAACAGGTAGCTGCGTCAGCACTGCCGGCATTTTGCGCGCGCAATTGGCCGGCGTCACAGTCGAAGCTATTTCCTCACGAGCAAATTTTACCGCATTTCACCTTCTGTGCAAGTACAC
Source organism: Cylicocyclus nassatus (assembly GCA_958299035.1). Taxonomy (NCBI): domain Eukaryota; kingdom Metazoa; phylum Nematoda; class Chromadorea; order Rhabditida; family Strongylidae; genus Cylicocyclus; species Cylicocyclus nassatus. Next base: position 20,000,748 of record CATQJL010000305.1, on the reverse strand, counting down.
TATATTAAGCAGAAAATCTACTCGACTGTACCAGCAAAGGCGACCTTATGAATTAAGCCATGTAACTTTCTTTTTTAACAAGCTTTTTGTTCAAATCAGTATTTTGCACATGTCACTTTCGAAGATACAGTGCTGGACATAATTATAGAGACACTCTAGAAATCGTCGTATATTTCGTTCTTGTCAGTGAATCTGTCTGAACCTTTGCTGTATGGTGCGCATGTAAGCCTACCATAACTCCTCAGAACGGCTTCCAATCCTGTTGATATCGAACGAAAAAAATGGAAAAATTCGAAAAACCTGCAAGCTGGACATAATTATAAGGACACCTGGCCTTTTCAAACATTATCGCATTCCTTGACTCCCAAATTTTTTTGTAGAGTTAGATCCCAGAATATGAAACTTTTGCAGCACCTAGGACCTGTCATGCTACTTAAGGAAAGATGATCCTTGCATTTTTCGTTTCCAAAGGCATCAGAAGTCAAACTGCGTCGTTCATTTCAAATGACAGTCCTGGAATACACTTAGCCTTTTTGATAGATATCCTGATATTGACAATCAGACTCCAACCCCATCATAAGATTGTCACGCTTCTACACCACGAAACTCACTTTCCAATGTTCATGAAGCGACGGACTCGATTTATTACATTGTCTACATGGAGGTGCATCTTTTGCAACAACATTTAGATTTTTTCTAGTGCTGCAGTTGCCACTTATCTGAAATACTTTCAACGAAAACTCTATGCGAGCAGTAGATTCAATATAATCACAAATCTCACTATTTTATTCTTTGTTTCATGTCACATTTCGCGCGGTAGCTGAGATTAGCAAGATTTTGAAGTTTCAAGCGGTCTCCTATTCGATTTCTTGATTTGAGTTGGATATGATTGTGCAGGGTGCTCGACTCAACTTTCAACGGATGACAACTGCGGCTGAACCGGAATGTGCAACCCCGAAATTTTTTCCTGACTAGGCACACAAGTTTATTGTTGTACGTATATTGTTGTGGCTACATTGCAGCGTTTTCTGTAACTTGGAAATCGAGTTTTGTGGTGCAAAAGCGCGACAACCCTATGGTGAAGTTGGAGTCTGATTGTCAATATTAGCGATTACGCGGGGTTCACGAAAGCGCTCTTCACTTTATCTATCAAAAAGGCTAAGTGTATTCCAGGACTGTCATTTGAAATGAACGCGGGCTTGAAAACTCCTCAAACCAGCTTTTGTTGACGCAGTTTGACTTCTGATGCCTTTGGAAACGAAAAATGCAAGGATCATCTTTCCTTAAGTAGCATGACAGGTCCTAGGTGCTGTAAAAGTTTCATATTTCTGGGATGTAACTCTACAAAAAAAATTTGGGAGTCAAGGAATGCGATATTGTTTAAAAAGGCCAGGTGTCCTTATAATTATGTCCAGCTTGCAAACAGGCTTTTTCGAATTTTTCCATTCTTCTCCGTTCGAAATCAACGGGATTGGAAGCCGTTCTGAGGAGTTATGGTAGGCTTACATGCGCACTATACAGCAAAGTTTCAGACAGATTCCCTGACAAGGACAAAAATTACAACGATTTCTAGAGTGTTTCTATAATTTTGTCCAGCACTGTAGCTCTCAACAGTGAGGCAAATCACCTTTGATCCCTCTTCTTTTATCAAGTGCAACTTTTGCGCAATTTTTCGCTACATCGCAAATCTTTCCATAATTTCATGCAGAAATCTTCTATAGATTGTCGTCAAAGCCACCTTTAATCGACAGTGTTTGAACAATCATGACCTGCACTCGTACTTCTACCGAAAAATCGGTTAGTGCGGGTTTATCAGGATGAGCGTACAACATGTTTACGAATTTTGCAGTATCTCATTAGTAAAATAGGTGAAGTCACCATAGGGAACTGTCACCAATCCATTACAGTTTCATAGTACCAGGACTTTAGGTCAGGAGATTCATGTGCAGTTCTGAGCAAGGGAATATGTTACTTATTTTTTTGCATATGAAATGACATTTTTTGAAATCTCAAGATATTCGAGCTCTATCTACAAAAAACTCGCCCCGTCATAAGTGACGTTTTATTTGCTGCCTAGGTACTGAAGATCAAATAAAAAGCACCAAAAAAGCAAGCTCCCATTACTTTTCAGTCATCCTGATGGAACCAGCGTTTTAAGGCGCATCAAATGATTTAAATAACTTCCAAACGGTCCCCTTACAAAAACTCTTGTCTTACAGGGAGAGGATACTCGGTGACCGTGGCCCTTCGACATGTGACATATTTACTTATTTATTCATTCAACACGCTCTTGCGTTACTTACAAAAGATTAAAAAATACACAGTACTCTACTTTAGTCGCGACGATAGTGCATCATGTAGTATCCAACCCAGATAAAGATGTGAAGAAAGCTTGTATTTGACTGCTTTATGATTACAGTTATCTGACTGAATAATGTTATCCATGGAGGTGGTACGCATGCCTCCTTTTTTGCCAGCAAAATGATTCTGATTTCAACAAGCAAACAAGATTTGATGGCGGATAATATCCGCTAGATATACTGCCTGACTTCACAAAACCAGTATGCCATGAAGAGCAGTGAGTCCAAGTGAATTGCAAGTGAATTTCACATTTTTCGAAAATTAGACGCGAATGTAGCATAACTCAGGCGACGGTCGCATAAGTCACGCGACTTTCACATGAGTGATGTGACGGTCGCCTAATGTATGGACAAGGAGTTTTTTGGTTATTTACACATTAGATTGGAAACTTCACTTCTCATTATTGGTACTTTGAGCTTTAGAAACGAGCACTGATTTTCAGTTGAGCAGCTGAAGCACACACACGCAAGCACCATATTCATTACGGTGGGAGTCATTGAGCGAAGCGAACATTGTATCCGCAATGCGAGTGTCATACAAGCAAGCAATCCATCGGCGAGCTTTCAGAGCGTAAAACGAGAAAAATTGAAATAACCTGAACATATCGGAAAACTTGCTCATGGAAGTTATCCGACCTGCTGATTTCGAAATTCACATCTGCTTAGCAAGACAGCTTCGTATTCTAGGGCTATGGCGAGTAGAATTTGGGACGACAAGATTTTTCCACAATACACCAGCACTTCTATTTCCTTTGAAAAGAAATCTGCGGCTACTATTCGGCGTTTCATAATCTAAGGAAGAGAGTCCTTGCTCGAATTTACTCGGGACAATGCTCGCTGCTTTACACCTTCGCGAAGAGACGTCCGCAGAAAGGCTCAAAAATATTGGAATCGAAATATCAAGGACATGCTGTATATCAAAAGATTCGCCTTGATGAGCTTAGCACATTTCGGATTCAAAATATACTTATTCCAAAGGAAGTTATGGCGAGTAGGATTTAAAAACGCGTGATTTTTTCAGTTCACCAACGCTTCTATCTCCTTTGGAAAGAAGTCTGAGCCTATTTTTAACGCAAAATCTACAAGAACAGTACTATCGCTATCGAATAGTACTTAGTGGAATCTTCTATGCTGGATAGGCGCTGCTTCACATACGCGAAAGGACCTCCGCAGAAGAATTTGGGAAAACTGGAAACGGAATATCGAAGACATCGTACCCCCACTTCCAATACAGCTGAAGATGCTCCTCGCCGAGCTGAATCCAACGATGGCTTTGGATTCAGAACTTGCCCACTTTGAGGCGAGATATGACCATGCGACGGTGATGTCCATACATTAGGCGACCGTCGCATCACTCATGTGAAAGTCGCGTGACTTATGCGACCGTCGCATGAGTTATGCTACATTCGCGTCTAATTTTCGAAAAATGTGAAATTCACTTGCAATTCACTTGGACTCACTGCTCTTCATGGCATACTGGTTTTGTGAAGTCAGGCAGTATATCTAGTGGATATTATCCGCCATCAAATCTTGTTTGCTTTTTGAAATCAGAATCATTTTGCTGGCAAAAAAGGAGGCATGCGTACCACCTCCATGGATAACATTATTCAGTCAGATAACTGTAATCATAAAGCAGTCAAATACAAACTTTCTTCACATTGTTCTCCGGGTTGGATACTACATGATGCACTATAGTTGCGACTAAAGTAGAGTACTGAAAGTAGTAAAAAGGGAAGTATACTGATTAGACCTGGACTAACATGATGGCGAGACTTGGGTTTGTAAGACTGAAAGAAGGTACTGTTGAAAAGAAACAAATTTAGGTCTATTGGGTATGCATTTTAAAGTCGGATGAGGTAATCGCACATGGCCAGCAAATTCTAGCAATAAAGATGTCGAACTGGTGCTATCTGGAGAAATTTCATTTTGTCTCAGTATCCCCAGTTTATTTTTGAGAGAGAGAGAGATGCCGTTATTACATGCTAAAACTTCACTGGCTAGTTTTTAAAATGTAGTTTTGAAATGATTTTAAATGGATACATGTACATATGTACAGTGACCGCCATAAAGTTGCGGACAAGCCTCCCTCGTCTTTTCAGCTCTTTTTCAGAGGGAAAACAAGGATAAAAAATGTAATAAATGGGGTGATAGAGCTCTTCAAGATCTAAACCTACACTTTGCGCTTTTGAGAACCATTTATTCTAAAAATTTCAAAAATCTTTTTCTAAAAAAAGTCCGAAAATGGCCACGTCACAATGTCGCGGACAATAATTCTTCGAACGCAAAAATTTTCTTTTGAGTCTTATTAAAGCGGAAACGCAAGTAATCCGAACGAGTAAGCAGAGCTCGTCAAGGACTACACATTGGTTATGGTTGCTTCCCAAAAAAACACAAGCTTGAGTTTTATTTTGCTTTTTTCATAAAATAACTAATTCTTTTCTCAAGTCAAATTATTTCACACGAAAACCTATTCAAGACATCCAAACAAAGCAGTTTGGATAAAATGGATGCTCTTTGCCACTCTCTAAGCATCGGACGTGTGCTAATGAGTTTCTTTGCTGAAAATGGTTCTTGGCAGTGCTTGCACATGACCCCACCTGCACCTCACCACTAGTACCGCTTTGCAGGCTTGTAACTCGGCGCCCGTGTAGTCCAATGTTTTCAAGGGTAGTACTAGAAATACTGCAATATTACAAACTAAAATAGTTTTCCTAATTTAATGTACAGAAGTCAACGCCCTGGTTGTCACTGCCTTCTGAAGAATATTTGCGAGAATTGAGCTACGACTTCCAAGAAAATGTTGATCAGAGTTTTCATTTAAGGCACTTAGCATCGAGCCTAAGGCTCGTTGTCTATTGCATCTCAAAATTTGGAGAAATTTGTGAATTGCTTCTAAATCAAATTGGATAAACTATGTTGTTTCAATGGTCTCATATCCTACATCTGATTGCTACGATAGCAACAGTGCCTCTATACTCTGCCATTATCGTGGTCATTTTACGTAGGCCGAAAGTGACGCAGCTCCATGCCCTTCTTTTGTCGCAGGTAAGATCCGAATGTAGTTTTGATCTAAAAGTGTACGCTGTAATGGCATGACGCTATGGTGCGGCTGACAGATAAAGTCCCGCAAGTTTTTAGCTTGTTCCATATTGTTTTCGATTTTAACATTGAAACCGATATATCTTGACACCGAGTGTACCTATAAACACATGGTTGTACTTGTCAATGCATAGAGTATACTTTCTGTGTGGGAGGAACCAGGGCTATTAAGGCTGCGTTCACACTGATCCCGATCGGAAACAGTTCAGCACGCTCGAACCGAGCGCTGTGCAGGAATGTTCCCAAACTTCCCCATCAGCATGAACGCAGCCTAAAGGCAGCACGCAGCAAATTCGAAAATGTGGGAGTTTTCACGTGGACAATAGTTTTGTTGTCCTAACTGAGAAATTGTCCAAGCGGGAACTCAGATGGTGCACTCCCACCTGAGGTGTTCATCTCAACAGACCAGTATCGTAACGGACACTGCTCATGCTCTCATATTTTCGTAGCCCTATCAGTTTCGCGTGGTCGCGAAAGCATGCAAGCACTATGCACCGTACGTTAATACGATCATGGGTCCATTTTGAGGCAGATATCTCAGGCGTGAGTGGTTCATTCGCACTGCCACGCAATGTCATGATTAAAGCCCCAAAATTACTTTCCACGTAAGTTCCTCGTAGGTCCAGATTTGCCAGAAAGCCCTTGAAGGCGGATTTTGCCATTTTTTCCCAATCAGTTATTTCTTCATTTCCAGGAAAGAAAAAATATCGACATTGTATGATCTCCGATTTATCAGGTATTTTTTTTTTGGGTGAATTGGAGATTTCTACTTTGGAACGAAGATGCTTGATTTAAGCTAAAATTCTATTTGACTACTTTTAGAATTTGGTTAGATTTAGGCGCACGCTTGGTGACCGTCTTGTAGACCTTGCTTTGTTTTATAGTAATCATCCAGGCGTTTTTATCGTATGGTGACCAAGCTGCACTCAATAAAGGACTGAAACAGAAAAACTTTCTTTTGTGAAATCAAAGAAAAATTTTGAGAGGTATTGACATTTTGGCAGATTTAGTCTTCTCCGTGTAAAGTTTCTCAACACATACTGTCTTATAATCATACTAAAAGCAATTGCGAATTCGATCTGCAAGAAGAGTAGAAAGAGAATACAAAGAAACTACTCCAGTTTGTGTGTAGGTAAGATATACCGACGGATCATATGTTGAAACATTGTGGCATTGAGAAATACTGGATGTGCGCTTTTCTGCAGTTGTGCATATAGGCAAGACCGACGATGTGTGACCAAAAACCCTACCCATCTCAAAACCTCAAATCACATAGTATACCATATTACACGTGTATAAAAAGGCCAACAGAGGAGTGTACCTTGTTTCATGCAAAAGGTAGGGTGAGAATCGCTGGCTATCGTCGAATGGTAGCGCGGGCGAGCTTCCTTATCATGGGATTGTTGGAAAATCAGTTATGCTTGGGTTTGTACACCTCGTTTCCTGCGGGAGATACGATGGAACCGCTGGTCACCGTCGAATAGCGCCGACGGGCTCTTGCAATGTTAATTGGTCAGATAAATTGAACTTATATAGAGTTATAAGCAATAGAATTATTAGCATTAGTATCTCCTTCATCTTTCCCTTACTATTTATTTTAGGTCATGCGTGTCAGTATGTCTTCCTTGTTTTTCTTTCCATGTATTTGTCAAGTTCAGATGCAAAACCGATATTCCCGATACTTTAAGAGATGGCATGTCATCCATGGTGTGCACGGATATGTCTACTCTGCGTTCATTCAATCTTGACTTCAAGAGCCTTTCGCTTTCCTCTGTATACTCTCACCGCATCCTTAACATTCATTCATAATAAGTATATAGAGCTATAAGCAATAGAATTATTAGCATCAGTCCCTCTTAGGGCACATAACTGTTGGTTCAGGCACTCAACATCCTCTTTCGTAAATCCGTTTGTTTGTGAGAACTTTGTCATAGTAGAAAGCACTGAAAATGTAGGTAGTGTAAGGAGTTTAGAGCAATTTACATTTGGTTAGCTTCCGGGCAGTCTTTTTTTTCATAGGGCAATGCTAGTGCAAGTCCGCCTGTAACATCATAAGGCTACAGGCGGACTCACACAATATGATTCATTGCCGGGAAGGAGACGAAGGAGGTTTATTGTATGCTTCCAAAAATGAGGATGTGATTGTTTCTGATTGAGTTCTGCACTCGAAAAGAACTTGGTGCTTTCATCTATTTCTAAGGTATATTGGCAAAAAAGCAGCATTTGCTATTGATAGTACATCGCGATGTTGATTCCATCACTACCAGCTTTTTAAGTCCTTTTTTCTTAGTCGGCATGACGTTTGAGCTATACAGTGATGTTTCGCTTGAAGGCAGTGTCGCAAAAAGTCGATTTTGAGATTTTGTGCTTATCCGTGCCTATTCACTACGCTGAATCCAAAAATCCATTGAAAAGCGCGAAACGGCAAAAAAGGGCTCTAACGCAGGAGGGAAATCGGAAGTGGGCGGGGTCCTCCCCACTGCTCAGATAATCGCCGGGGGCAGGCGGTCCGCAAACTCGCGCTTTTCTGCAGGCGGTCAGCAGGATTTCGGAGCGTGGCCAAATCTTCAGCGGGCGGTATTTCCGTTTTCTGCAAGCGGGCATCAATACAGAATTTTCTGCAAGCGCTCCGCAAACAATCTCTTTCAGCGAGCGCTGGCCAAACTTTCAGCAGGCGCTCGGACTCTTTTTACGCGGTTTCGGGCATACGCCGAGAAAAGATGAGACTCTAGGTGGCAGAGGTGCCATCGATGGTTTTATTACCCAAGTTTGGGGTACTTTCTTTCAGCGGAAAGTACCTGGGGGTTGCGCGGTCCTCCACAAAGGACCGTGCGGCTCCCAATAATTTTGCATGTTTTCGCGGAATGTCCGCGAGAATGCGGTCACTGTGCCGCAACTTATGTATAGAAAAAGCGCGGTAGATCTTCGAGCGTTCGTCTAAAAATTGGCCAAAATTATTCCAAATTTCTGCAAGCGGACCACAAAAAATCAGCGAACTATTTTTCCGGTGCCCGCTTGCTCCAAATTCGCATGGCCGCTTGCCCCCGGCGATTATCTGAGTGGGAGCGTGAATTCAAGTGGGGAGGACCCCGTCCACTTGCTGATTTCCCTCCCGTGTTAGAGCCGTTTTTCGCCTTTTCGCGCTCTCCAATGTGCATTTTAGAATCCAGCGTAGCGAATAGGCCTGGGTAAGCAAAAAATCTCAAGATCGACTTTTTTCCCGGACACTGCCTTTAAAGGTATTATAGGTAGATTTTTTTCGCTTATTTGGGCAAATCCTTCCCGCTGATTTCGAAAATGCAGCTTGCAGAGTACGGAGTTGTCGAAAACGGACTATGCTAGAAGCCTCCGATTTCGAATTTGGACGCTTGCCGCCGAAGTTACGCAGAGTCGTGGTGGGACTCTACGGCTTTAATGTGTGCGATGCGCACTCTAGCTTATCGATTTATTACTCGGTGGGCGGGGTCCTCCGATCGTGGCGTCACTCTCTCAACTTCCGTAGCATCTCGCCCTTTCGGGTTCACGAAATATGCTCGCGATTGGCCTGGGGGTATGTCAGGGCAGCACTTTTGTGCAACAGTGAAATCCCAAAACTTCCAACCTAGTCTGGATACTTCTTTAACTTCATTCGCGTATATCAATGCTCAGTTTATTTAGTTTGGTATTCGCTTCTGCATCGACTTTCGTTGCTTCAACGGTTTTTGTTGATAATGGCTTCAAAGAAATGGTTGAAAATGGTTACGTAAGTACACTAGATCGTTTGTTATTCATGCCTTAGTTGGCAGGCGTATTAGTCTATTATACAGAACTTTATCCCAGTAGTCGCATTTACTTTTGACATACGGCGAACGATAGTCCCAGGCTTAAAGCAGCTGCCACCTCATCATCAAACTCTTTGATGCCTATTGCTTTATACTTTGAAAGTGGTATGCATCCTTTTTTGAAAAAAATTTGTTTGTGGATGATGTTGTCTTGGAGTTTTCAAATTTTGAGCCTACGGCTTTCCGACCTTCGCATTTGGAAACTAGTTCGTCAGAAATATCTTCAAAGATCGCGACCAAGGTGTGGTAGTCTGCGCAGGATACGCGACGGCGTTACGTATCCGGCGTTCATCTGGCATCAGCACAGTCGAACTAGATTTTACGTAAGCGTGGTCGTCTACCATGCTGCGGTAAAATGTAGGTGCGTTGACGGTTGCGTTGTTTTTCATTGTATCGTGTTCATGTAAGTAAACATACATGGAAATAATCAAAATGAGGTGATTTGGCGGCTCTTGGAGTGTTGCTGCTCTGTAATAGCTTTTGTTCGACATATTTTCTTTTTTTTCTTTTCGTCTTCCTTTTGATTTTCCTTTGATCAACATTTGTAAGACGAGAGGTGCCATATTTACGCCTAGTAACTGTGGATGAAGCACTTGCTTTAGGGTGCAGAATACTAGCACCACTTCCTGCAACGGCCAGCCATACAGATTTTCATACCTCGACGCTGTAGTAAAACTGTCATTTTTCCTCGAACGCCGGAAGAGGACGAAGCTGCAACATAAACACTATTATCTGAAAGTCGCTCTTCTGCTTTTCAATTTTTTCAGGGAGCAGCTGACATCATGTCGCTTCTAATATGCAATTTCCATGGAAGTTTTCGTGCTGCCGGAATAGTTAACGAATTCTTTTGGGAACATCGCTATTTTTTGGCCAACGGCATATTTGCATCAGGTTGTTATAGCGTCACTGTCAGATGCATTGGCATCACACTGACCTCAATGCACAGATATGTTATCATCTGCAAAGGACGAACGAAGGTTGGGGTAGGGAAGCATTTGGTGTTATGACAGCCTGTTATGCGAAATATGATTCGTTACGGATGACGTTTGCTTTTGTTAGCGTCATATAGAAAAGCTATGCAAAGGCTAATTGCCCGAGCCATGCCTTGAGCACCAGCATGTGCGAGAGAACGTCAAGAGGAACCACAGGAATTCACTTCCGTTTGAGAATTGTTTTGTCAGCTTTTATGTTGTTCAACGCAGAGTATGCATCAAGTAGAGCTGATTTCAAAAGCTTATGAAACTTGCGAAGGAGGTGCCTCTCGTTATCGCAGCTAAGAAGCATAGAGCGCTGCGGGCCTAACCAGGGCCCGGCACAGATGATCTGGGTCAAACTGGACTTCGTTTTGGAGCTTAGAAGCTACGGGAAAATCATTTTCATAAGGCCCTGGGCGGAGCGCCGAAAAAAACGATAAACATGTCAGTTTTTACAAGTGGAAGTGTTCTTTCGCAAGGCGCGTTTTAGAAACGCAAGACTCAAACAAAAAAATGGCTTCTTACAGGGCACAAACAATCAAATGGCACCGAGTTTGGGTTATGTGTATGCAGTTTTAGTTCAAATTATATTATGTAAAAAGTCTCAAAAACTTATGTGTCCTAATACCAGTTCCCGAATTTATTGGTTTCTAGACCAGCACCAAACCAACTGGGTTGGTTTGGAGCATAAATATCGGAGAGTTCACATAAGTTTTCGACTTTTTTGATTCGGACAATTAGAATGGTCAAAAATCATATAGTGAAGAAAGCGAATCAAACTATTGGCCCGTAGTAAAGCTGCTTCAATCGATCTCAACTGAATAAAATTTCAGTTGAGGCTTCGACGAGTCAGTTTGCCTTCAGTCGAGCCATTGATTGATATTGCCAACCACCCACGATAATAAGATTGAGAGCGCTCCATGCAAATATACAAGTCAAAACGCGTTCGCCAAACATCCTACATCTAGTGATTGGAGCTAGCGGCGGAGATGTGGCCGCACTTGTTAGAACTTGTTGAGTATTGTCAGCTTATACTGTGGCTTCACTTCGACATGTTAAACTGACGTGTGTTGTAAGTTACTCAAGAGTAACTTACGAAAATTTCCTCTGCGTATCATCATTAACACACTATTTGAATCAATAGGCAGTCTAACTGAACGTGACCTAACTGAAGTAAGGTAGATTACTTCGTCAGGTAGACGGATGGTCAGCTGAAATCTCATTTAGCATTCTTAACAACATGCGAAGCACGTGATAGGCAGTCTACCTTACCGAATCTTGGATGAGGGCTTCAGTTCAGTTCACCTGAACTGAATTAGCTTTACTACGGGCCATTGCCTCACCTCTTGTTTTGAGCCAAAAGTAGCGTAAACCTATGCGTTGATAGATATCGCGCTCCGATCACACGCGGTGTCCTTTAAACTCTGTGGCGAAAAATGCATAGCCAAACTATAGAGGCCACAGATTTGGTTCGCCTAGGAGGTTTTTGACGACCCCGCACGTTGGTGTTCAAACTAGGCACCGGCAATAAGTTCTTAGATGCCTGTTTGTGAACGGAGTTTTCATTTTTGGAGAACGATCATTTGCAGTTGGGGGATTGATCCCATGGTATATTTGGGTAATGGCACATTGGTCTATCTCTCTTTTGGTTTCAACTCCATTAGTGGTCAGCCTCAATGCAACTTTCGACTCGAAGGAAAACTTACTGCTCGTGGTGGACCAAACTAGTTTCGCGGTACCGTTATTGTGCAGCCTAATTCTTAGATCAACAAAAAAAAGAGTTTGTATCTTTCAAGAATGCACAATTACCTAGATACCTCTGGAACAAGCAATTGTTAACGTTGATGAGCTCCTATATGTAACATATGCTCGCTGGGGTGAACATGTTACATGATAGCATAAACTTTGCGTTTACTCAGATAATCGCCGGGGGCAGGCGGCCATGCGATTTATGGGCGGGCGGGCACCGGAAAAATAGTTCGCTGATTTCTTGCGGTCCGCTTGCAGATACTTGGAAGAATTTTAGCGAAATTTTAAACGATTGCTTGGAGAACAGTCGCGATTTCCTCATAGATTAGCTGCGGCGCAGTGGGCCGCATTCTCGCGAACTTTCCGCGAGAATATGCAAAATTGTTGGGGGCCGCACAGTCCTTTGTGAAGGACCGCACAGTCCGGAGGTACTTTTCGCAGAGAGAAAGTACTCCAAACTCGGGTAATCAAACCAGCGATGACATCTCTGCCACATAGAGTCTCACCTGTGCTCGGCGTATGCCAGAAACTGCGTAAAAACAGTCCGAGCGCCTGCTGAAAGTTTGACCACCGCTCGCTGAAAGTTATTATTTGACGGCTTGCAGGAAATTCTGTATTGCTGTCCGTTGGCAGAACACGGAAGTACGGCTCGTTGGAGGTTCGGCCACGCCCAAAATGCTGCTGACCGCCTGCAGGAAAGCGCGAGTTTGCGGACCGCCTGCCCCTCGACGTTTATCTCAGTATGTGGTAGGTGTCATCGGTGGTTTAATTACCCGAGTTTGGAGTACCTTCTTTTACGGAAGGTACCCTGGGTAGTGCGTTCCTTCACGAAGGACCATTTTGCATATTCTTGCGGAAGGTCCGCGAGTGTGCGGCCACTTCGCCGCAACTATTCTATGAAAATGCCGCAATTGATCTCTGAGCATTTGTCCAAAATTTCGCCAAAATTCTTAGAGATATCTACAAGCGGACCGCAAGAAATCAGCGAGCTATTTTTCCGATGCCCGCCTGCCCATAAATCGCATGGCCGCCTGCCCCCGGCGTTTATCTGAGTATCCCATTTTTTGCAGCTAGTGAATATTGTCTAAAATCAACCGCTGAATTATCTAAGGGCATTTGGAAGGTGTTGCGGAAAAGTCCCTATGAAACAAAACATTCGGAAAATGTAAAGCTGCATGAATCTGCTTATTAACGAATCATTCGGTTCGTTAATGATTCGAAATTATAACAATCAATTCGCTAGTACTCTATTTTCAGGTTACAAGCCGCACTTTTTCAAATTTGGCCATGAGCTGCTCAGCCGCTTCATTGTGTTTCGAGAAGCGATCGTTATGCCGCATTCTTTCAGGCAATTCGCAGCACGGTGTTGAGTGCTTTGGTTGCGAAGTCCTTGATGTGTTTGGGCTGGTCGATGTAAGCAATCACTCTGCGGCTTATACCCCTGAAAATAGTGTACAAGAATGCTCATTACAAGACCTCAAATTTTGTCTTTCACGAGAAAATGTGCTTTCAGAGTATGAATCTTGCATTATTCGTATCTGCCGTTATATCAGCCCTCCTATCTTCGATCTGTTATCTCCTCATACTCCTTTTCATCAGGAAGTGTGCGCTATGGTAAGCATTTGATTTTCAAATTGAATAGCAAAGCAAGTCAGTTCTCAATTTCTAACTTGTTATTTGCTAGACAACAATGCATACTCAATTTTGAAAGACTCTTATGAATTTTTGTGAACGATATCTCCATTGTTTAGGACAAGAAGGCAAGCAATACTGCTTGTCGTACAGATCAGCGGCCTAGTACTCTCTCTTTTGATAGTTTCTGTGTTCTATCTATGCTGCTATCTACCGTTCACAAAAGTATGTGTCCATCCACTGGGTTTGATCTACTCCGAATCATGATCACCTTTTTCAGAAGACTCCTTTCGCGCCGTTTGTGTTTGTGATAATGAATTTCATTTTGTCATGCACACACTCATAGACGTATTTTCTTCTCAATAGCGAGGTCCGAAGCAAAGTGCTGCGACTTGCACGCTGTCAGCTGAATGCGCAAGTAGGTTATCAAAAGCAAGACTTACAGCCTGCTTTCTGAGCGAATCGTGCAAGCTGGGATGTTTTTTGAATGATTTGACAGCTGACAAGGGAAGTTCGCGTACTCGAAGTGGCGATTCGGAAGGTTATCTATATCAATGGATAGAGCTCAAAACGCTGATCTAGATATGCCTTCTATATCTGCGATGCATTTTTCTGAAAAGAGTCATGAGCTTTTCTAGTGCCAGATTTTCGTCATTTTGAGCCGCAAAATCAGGAAATTTTCACAGAAAAATGTGCAAGCTTAAGCAAACCACCTAGAAAGTATTGTAGGTCTGATTTGAGTTCATCGGAACGATTTCAAGTGCTTCCCGACCATGGTTTGTCCACAAGTGTCATCTCCTTTTTAGATCATTCTTCCATTAGATGCACAAAAAGGCCATAACTCCATCTAAAAAAATTTATTTGAGTACAGCGTTTTACGCTCTATCCATTGGTATACATCACCTTCCGAATCGCCACTTCGACCCCAGCGAACTTCTCTTGTGAGTAGATAACGAAATTTATCACAATTTGAGCTGTTATGTGTAGTGCGACTCATTTGCAGGATCAGATCACCTGCATAGCGATCACACACGCATGGTCAAAGAGAGCAGCGTAATGTAAGTAATCCTCATTTCTACGCACATTACAAGCGTGACCTGCTCCTCCAGAGTCGTTCAAAAGAAAAGCAGCCAGGATTGAAAATTCACAAAAATTTGTGATTATATTATTTTTGCTTCTATACGACGTCACCTATTGCATACAGTATTCAGTCGGACAGCTTTCGCAGCGAGAGCATGTGCTTAATTTCAGTCGTTTAGGACAAAATGGAATGTTGTAGTACGGTAAACCATCTCACTTTTAAGTGTTAAAGCAGCAGATAAATCAAGAACTAAAAATACTCACTTCTCAATGCATTGTTTACCGCACGCGATTGCATCTGTTTCAACATCATAAACCTAGAACCTGCTGCTAGAAGAGTTTTTAGGCATAGGAGTAGCGTTCAGGATTAAGTGAGAAGTGTGATTTTTGAGGCAGTGCACTAGATGTTCCTCCAGGCTAAACAAGGGTCAAAAGCTTGCCTGCTGACTTCGAACTTCGTGCTTTTGCTCCTTCCTAGCAAGTCACACCGAAACACAGTGTTTTTTCAGACAAGTTATTATCAAATGATTACTGATTGCCATTTCGCCACAGATGCTAAAATCAGAACCTCAGAATCGCATATCTCCAAAAAAGCAAGCAAGTCATTCAAGAGGAGAGTCTGTGAATACACTGCACATAGTTTGCATTCGTCATCGTTGTTATTTTCATGCCCATTACTTTCAACTTTCTACATTGTGTTGTTCTTCGTCTGTTGATAAAAGCATCTACTTTAGTAATTTTTTTGTATTAATTGACACAGACGATGTGCTGCTCATTAATAAGCAGCCTAAACTTCAGAAGAGAAAAGAACGAAAATTTTACAGTTTTCTTAGCTCAGTTTTATTCAATCTCGGTTGTAAATCTGATATTACTCTACACACTTGCACCTCCACTTTTCCGATCTGGGCGCAAAGCGCAATATGTAACGCTATTGTGTTCGTCCAGATTCGAGCTCATACACAAAATTGAAAAACTAGCACATTAAAAGTGCAAAGATTAGAGATTTCTAACAGCTGCAGGGCGTTCCATATCGTTACTGAAATAATGGATACTTAAAGTAGGATCGGCTGTTAATTTTAGTGTAGTGAAGGCGGTGTTCGGACAATACTCAACTTCTAGTAAATTCACTTGCCTAGTGTTTCCGCAACGCTGTGAAAGTCCATGTTAGAAAGCGCGAAAACTGCAAAAACGTTTCATGCTTTCCCAAAGCTTATAAATTTGAGTTGGACAGTTCCCGGCAAGAATGAGATGCAGAGTCACTGCGGGATCCCACGATCAACTGTAGCGGCACTGTAACTGTACTCAGCCCAGAGTACACATGCCGCCAGCCCAGAGATTGAAAAGGAAAGCTCCGCCCCAGGGCATAAGTCTCCCATTCCAACCGTATTCCAAGCTTCTGCTCAGATAATTGCCGGGAGCAGGCAATCCGCAAACTTGCGCTTTCTTGAGGTCAGCAGAATTTTGGGGCGTGGCACCTTCAACGAGCGGTACTTCCGTGTTCTGCCAGCGGACAGCAATACAGAATTTCCTGCAAGCGCTCGTCAAATAATTTCTTTCAGCGAGCTCTGGTCAAACTTTCAGCAGGCGCTCGGACTGTTTTTACGCATTTTCGGGCATACGCCGAGCAAAGGTGAGACTCTATGTGGCAGAGATGTCATCGCTGGTTTGATTACCCGAGTTTGGAGTACTTTATCTCTGCGGAAGGTACCTCCGGACTGTGCGGTCCTTCACAAAGGACTGTGCTGCCCCCAACAATTTTGCATATTCTCGCGGAAAGTCCGCGAAAATGCGGCCCACTGCGCCGCAGCTAATCTATGAGGAAATCGCGATTGTTCTCCAAGCATTCGTCTAAAATTTCGCTAAAATTCTTTCAAGTATCTGCAAGCGGACCGCAAAAAATCAGCGAACTAGTTTCCGATGCCCACTTGCCCATAAATCGCATGGCCGCCTGCCTCCGGCGATTATCTGAGTGGTTAAACGTTGCGGCATCTTACGATTCTATTGCATGCCAATCACCTTGCAATTCGGTTGTGATGTTTCTCTAACTCGACCAATCGTGGTTAACTATCACAACCGGAATGCAAGATGAGCGACATGCAATAGAATCGCAACTGTTTGTCTTGTGATAAGAATCGCTGCGATCAAGCTGAATTCTATCTTGGGCCATAGGGATCCTCAAGGGATCTCGGCTCTTTTTCAAAGTCATTGATCTTTGCAAAAACTCAATGAAAACGTTGTAAAGTTGTGCTGAAGATTTAATAGTTAAGCATTTTTCTAGTAGCACAGATGAAATGTAGAATTGAATTTTTCGATAAACCCCAACTCGCGAGCAGAGGTTCATAGAAGATTTCCTCAACTTGAGTTTTCACTTACTACTTCGCAGAAATGCTCAGTACTGCCACAATAGATCAACAGCATAATTTACAGAAATTTTATTGACTGTTTCCAAAGTGTTATGTATCAGAGCGGTTGCAGAGAAGCCTTTATCCGAGAGAGAGAGCAAGCCAGAAGAATGAGAAGTGTATGACTGTCACAATTATACAGGGTGTCCCAAAAGTATGTATCGAACGTTTGATCGTTAATATCTCTCTTCCCAAGAAGTCTTTTGCCTTGCTTCAGGTACCGTTTTGTAGAGCTGGCTTCAACTTAGATTTGCATTGTAGAACGAATCACTTCTCTCTCTTCATTACTGTAGGATTACGGTAGAAACTTCAAAGAGGGTTTTGAGCCATGAAAGGCCATATTTTGCCACAGAAAGGAAACAAAACAGTTTGAAAACTTTTATGCTAGGCTAATTAGAGTTGCTGATTATAACTGTAAAGTTCCCAACTTATTATGATGCTTCATTGAAGAGTTATGCCAGGTAAGAAGTAGCGGCCATTTTTTCAATGTTCCTAAAAAGTGGGATTGCACCGTTTAGAAAGCTTCGTAATCTTGTGAATAGTTAATTATTGAACTCAGCGTCCATAAAAACCCTATTACACAAGTTTCCACAATTTTTTGAAAAATTTTGAAACGGCAGCTTTTTTCACATTAACACCATATGTTTCAAGTTTCTACCGTAATCCTACAGTAATGAAGAGAGATGAATGATTCGTTCTATAGTGCAAATCTAAATTGAAGCCAGCTCTACAAAACGGTACCTAAAGCAAGGCAAAAGACTTCTTGGGAAGAGAGTTATTAACGATCAAACGTTCGATACATACTTTTGGGACACCCTGTATATAGTTGATTGTTGACATAAACAAATGGGATATCGTATCATATCATCAAGCACATCCCTCCTAAGACAAAGAAAATCTATATGTCTTTAAAATTAACATGTAATTGATCAGGCTGGTTTCGGTGTCGAACTGGATACTTCTTAGAAGTTGATGTCTTCGTTATTGATGACAGTGTGGATGATATAGGCTCTTGACTCGACATATCCGTAACAAAGTAATGGCTTCTTGCTTTTCCTCTGAATGTGTGTTCGTTTCTTCTTTGGCCTTCACTGCACTTCAGATCTTCACTGCGCATCTGAATGGCATGTCTTCTCCAAGAAAGCTTATCTTCCGTCTCCGCATCGTATAGAAGTTTTACTTCTTCCGTTAGTTCTTCAGTTAATGGCGTAGGCTTCATTCTAACTGGTCGTCTCAAGAACGTTTATCTGGAGACCGGCTTACAGGTGGCAAGGCATTTGAAGTTGGCCGATTCTTCTCGACAATCGTAACAGCTTCTTTTAGGAATGACTTCACTTTGGCTTTTGAACGTTCGCAATACGCAGTCAAACCTTTTTGAAGATTTCTTTGAATCTAAGACAACTTGCGCCACTTTGAAATCTTCTTTCTTTACTGAAGGGTAGTGGTATTTGTCTTTCAACTTCTTATATGCAGGTAGGTGAATGCACCACTCTAAACCGAGTAGATTTGTGTTAACAACGTAGCAGTATCCTTCACCATGAATAGGTTTGTTTGACCTTCGATCCGTCACGGCAAAT
The DNA here is from genome assembly GCA_958299035.1 of Cylicocyclus nassatus. Lineage (NCBI taxonomy): Eukaryota > Metazoa > Nematoda > Chromadorea > Rhabditida > Strongylidae > Cylicocyclus > Cylicocyclus nassatus. The sequence goes on along the minus strand of CATQJL010000305.1, from coordinate 19,982,054 downwards.
TCTGTATAGAATCTTCCAATAGTTTTCATCGGTGAACCATCTGCCGTTCTCACCAGCAGAGAACAAGGTTCCAACTTAGGCGATCCAAGCATCTTCCATCGCCGTCTTGATATCATTTGATATCCGACCCAGTGTCGAATTGAAAAGGTATGAGCGATTTTTCATTTTGACAATGATGTGTGTACGAGCGGCCTGTGCTGCGAGGCTACTGGGCTTCTTTCAGTGGTCTTTACTGCAGTAAGTTTCTTTTCTTTGTCCAGCTTTAGTTGCTTGTTCAGTTCTTGAAGGCGAGTGTGGGCGTATGCTTCTTGAGTTAAAACTTCCACATTTTGAGTATTTTGAGCTCGCTTTTCGTACTGCTTGTACGATGTACTGCGCTTCCGTATCTGCGTTGTCCTTGCTCAATGCTGTCAGATTCTCGCACTCATTGACTAGTTCTTCGATTGTCAATGGTCCATCCTTGTGCGAGTCCAGCCGCTGGAGCATCTTCAATCGAATGTCTCTCAAAGAAGGAGCCTGGAGTCCTGCGACATATTGCAATGTCTTCAGAACAATGTAGTCGAACTCTTTCGTCTGCGCCTCCTCATCCATGCGCTTGATTTGATTTGCGTATTCGCGGAAAGGAGTGTGTCCTGCCGTGAGCGGCGGACAATCTATCTTAAGGCACTCGTACCTTTTTCGTACGAGTGTCTTCTTGGACGCGAACAGAGTCGCCAACTTGGCGACTGTCGTCTCGAAGTCCACTTCATGTGGTTTCGATGGGAGGATATCGTCTGCGTATCTGCGGTAAGCTTCTTCGCTCATCTTCGTCAAAATGAGGTCTTTCTTTCTGTCATCGGGCATTTCGGCCTGCCTGATCAGGGGGCCGTACCTGCTAAATCAGTAAAAAAATATCGTATCTGATTCTTCATCGGGCACGAAGTTCGCCACGTCTCTGGCTAGCTGGTCGCAGGTTTCTTTTCTTCTATCCGGATCGTGGTTGTTCTAAACGGTCTTGAACAGCAACATAGTTTCTTCATGCTGCGCACGCATCGCTTCTTGCTGGATCTTCATTTGTTCTTGCAGCTTCCTCGTTTTTTCTTCGTATCGAGCCTCCATCTTCTCTTGTTGATCCTTGTCTGTTCTTGTTGAATCCTCATCTACTCGATTAGAGCAGTGATGAGGCTGCCATCCAGCGAGTGTTCTGCCATCCTTGATCTGGAGCGTTCTGCCGTCCTTGTTGAGCGTTCGGCTGTTCTCGGCATAGTGAGCTTCGTCCCTGATCGCCACTGTTATGTACCAGAGCGGATGCAGAGAAGCCTTTATCCGAGAGAGAGCAAGCCAGAAGAATGAGAAGTGTATGACTGTCCACAATTATGTATAGTTGAGTTGTTGACATAAACAAATGGGATATCGTATCATATCATCAAGCACATCATTCTTCAACACAAAGATAAATGACTTTATAGCTGAGTCGTGATTACCTGAGGATCCCGTTCGGGATCATACAAAACGAAAATCTCCGCTTACCAGCAAAGTGCTTCATTATTATGCTACAATATTGAGGTAATAAGGCCTCCAAAAAAAGGACAAACAAGGAAGAGCACAGATCCCCAGCACCGACCTATAAAGTGATACTACCTCAGTGGGGATCCGGACGGGCGATTGATAATACTGCATTTGTGGTAACGACTATGCCGCTATATTCCGCCATAATTGTGGTAATTTTGCGTAGGTCGAAAGTGACGCAATTCGATGCCCTTCTCTCGTCGCAGGTAGGATTTAAATGTGATTGATCTGAAAAGTTTAATTTGTAATGCATGCGTGGCACTGACAGATAACCTCCCGTAAGTTCTTCGATTTCAACACTGAAACCAGTATCTTGACATCAAGAGCATCTACAAACACATGATTGTACTTCTCAATGCGTAGAGTATATAATCATGTGTGTGGGAGGGACCAGGACCATTGGAGGCAGCCCTTAGGTATCTGGAGTTATGGGGATTCTAAATGGTGGAAAGTATCTTCTTGGGAAAAGACAAATGTCATCCGGTGGCGAAGCCCGGATGACTTCCGTTTTTTAGAGGTGAAGGATACTTTCCCCGAATGTTAAGGTCATAACCAAGTTGAAGCAAGCGTAAATGAAGCAAGTATAGGGAATACTTTACAATATCATTGCAGCGACAAATTGCGTTTTTATAGCCTTTTTTGCCTCAAAAGGTTTTTGTGAAAATTTTCACCCAAATTCAAGACAACTTTCTCACATAATTTCTTTCAAGGCTACGATTATGTTTCAGAAGTTCGAGAGCTGGTTTTTAATAAAAACGAGAAACTGTAACTAAATCTTGCGCAGAAACAAATGAAAATGCTGCTTTATCTCGTTATTAAGCGGTATTCAACCCTTGCAAAGTTGTCAGTGTTCTCAGTGGTGTCAGGATGGTCAAAATGGTATGTAATGTTGCAGAGTTCTAGAACTAAGAGCCTGATTTAGAACCAGAGCCAAATGCCCCGTCGACTCTGGGCCTTCTTCTTTGCTCCCCGCGCGTTGCGCCTTAACCCGCTACCTCAAACGCGGGGTATGGAGCGCTTGGCTCCGGTACTCTTTTTTTTCGTTGTCTTAAATCCAGTTCTAGCAAACTATATGTCATATTGAAGCTCTTGATCTTTACTTCCACAGTATTCCTCCCCACTCTGTGATTTGAATGAAAAAACTGCAGAAACCGTGTTCTCGAAAATTTCTTATATTTTCTCCGTTTGGTTCTTTTCAAGCGATTTTTTAATGCATTCGATAGGTCTTGCTTTTCTTTATTAAATAGACAACGTCGCAAAGTTATTCGTTCGACTATGGCGGATATTCATGAAAAATCGTAAAAAGTGCGTTTTTCTTCATGTTGCTCTCCTTCGGTGTTTTCGCTGTAATTTTTTTCCAACTTGGACGATTATTGCTCAGGATAATGAGCGCAACAATTCAGCAACCCCTCAGAAACAGAAACGAAATTACGGGTGTAGAAACTCAAAAGGACTCATCTGAGTTTAGACTGGATTGACGTGTATTCCGACTTGATAAAAACGAAATTTACGCGTCATTGATTCTTTTTCTTTTTTGTTTATCTACTTTTTGAGAAGCACCACTCTCAAATTAAGGTTGGCTCTAAAACATTCACAAGAAAAAAATTAGCTTTATTTCGTCCACCCACTTGTTGTGGATTGTCTGGTCCTGAGCGAAAGCTGAAATTCGAAATGAGGCCAAATGTAAGATTCCAGAGTCATTGCAGCGTTTCTATCCGGTTCGAGAGGTTTTTTTGCTTTTGCAAACTTTTTGCATCTTTTTTTCTTCTCTGATTTCCCATCAACTTTCACTTTTTATGATGTACAGTTATTCAAATAACCTTCACTTGTGAGACGCATTCTCCAGATCACTAAAGGTATGGGGTCCAGTGGAGATAAATATTCCAGGCGTGAGTGAGTCATTAGCGCTGCCGCTTGGCAGTGTCTTGATTGAGCTCCAAATTCACCTTCCACGTAAAATCCCCATAGGTCCAGGTTTGTGAGGATGATGCGTTCAAAGGCGGAGATTGCCACTTTCCCCCAATCAGTTATTTCTTCAATCTAAAAAAAAATATGGCATTGTATGATAGAATGTCCGATGTTTTAGGTATCTGTTGGGGTGAACTGGGGATTGGGAGGGAACGGAGATACGGTTATCTAACAAGGGAACCGTGTCGAGTCGAAGTGTCCTTTCCAGATGAGACCCATACTGCTTTGAAGAGCATTAATCAGTGATTCCAAATCTGTTTTCCAAATCTGCCAAGCACCTCTGGACGCCGAGTTATGCTCGTTTTTCAGGTTAAAAAATTGAACTAAAAACTGAAGCAAAATTGCCCAAATTTGCTGAAATGATCCAGTGTCAAGTATCAGAGCTGTTTATGCAATGGATACATTTTATTTAATATGCTAATACTTAACATTGCTTAATCTGAGCGCTGGAAAGATTGTAATAATCAATTTTGCTTCGATTCTGCATTCATTTTTCGTTCCGAGGAACGGTCATAACTTGGCGTTCAGAGGCGCTTGGCAGATTTGGAAGGCAGATTTGGAATCACCGCTTAATACTCCTCAAAGCAGTATAGGTCTCATCTGGAAAGGCCACTTCGACTCTACACGGTTCCCTTGTAAGCTAAAATCCTTTTTAATACTATCAGAATCTGATTATGAGATTTACGTGGAATACAATTCAGGCGTACGCTTGGTCTCGTAGACCTTGCTCAGACAGTCGGGATACCTCCGGCGGGCAAATGGCGCGAGTCTGCCACTTCGCGCTCTAGAGCGCTCCGGAGCCCTGCCATTTCACGCATTTTGCTGCTCCGGGGCTCTCCCAAAACTGGCGCACCTCCGGAGCAGAGATTTGTGCGTCCAGGGGTCCCATTCGCCTGCTTGTGACGTCACCGTGACGTCACGGTAAACGAATGGGACCCCTCTCCGGGACGCGCACATCTCTGCTTCGGAGGTGCGCCAGTTTTGGGAGAGCCCCGGAGCAGCAAAATGCGTGAAATGGCAGGCCGCTCCAGACCGCGAAGTGGCAAACTCGCGCCATTTGTCCGCCGGAGGTATTCCTTCGTCTGAGTGGTTTGCTCCATGTTATCCACCTATGCATCTTTATCGTATGGTTACCATGCTGCACTTAACAAAGGAAAGAAACAGAAAGACTACACTTTTTAAAATATAAAAATTATGGGACACCTTATTAATCGGTAGATTTAAACTTCTTTAAGTCTCTCAAAACATTCTGCGTTATAATAGACCAAAAGCAGTTGCTAATTGGATTTGCAAGAAGAACAGAAAAAGATACAAAAACTATTCCAGTTTGTGCCTAGGTAAGGACTATGGATTATACGAGTTTCCAACAATGCGGCATCAACAAAAAATACCAGATTGTCTTCTGCAGTTGTGCACAAGCAAGACCTGAAATTGTGCTCGCCAAAGATTCCTGTGCATGTTAAAGCTTCAAATCAAATAGTAAAATTACAGTATGAAAACAAAAAAGCGCGTGTACCTTATTTCACGCAAAAGGTATGGTGGGGATTGCTGGCTACTGTTGAATAGTAGCGTGGGCGAGCCTCCTTGTCATGATATCGCTGGAAAGTGAATGCTTGAGGCAGTTTAGCTTATTTCCTGTACGATGGGACCGCTGGTCACCATCGAATGGCGCTAGCGGGCTCCTGTAATGGTCAAATTTGTGAAATAATTATACTTATGTAGAGCTATAAGCAATTGAGATATGTACGTACATCCGCGCGGGGAAGGGAGGGATCTGAGAGGGGACGCATCATATTTCGATACTCTAGAATTCTTTCTCCTTCTTTTTCTATCTAACTTATGAAGGCTCTCATACCCTGATACCCACATAATGGATGCCAGGTTGCTGCCAAACAAGATTAGATTTTCACTATTTTGGGTGGACCCTGGGGATCCCCAGGAAATCACCCAAACTGTAAAAATCTCTCAAACGAACACCTTATTTTCAAAGTTGTTTATCTTCCTGATACATCAATGAAACGATGTGAAATTGTATTGAGGATATATTACGGTACTGTTTAGCATGTTTTCAACAGGAGAAATTAAATCTGAAAATTGTGATTTTTTTCATAATTTCTATATGCCGTCCGCGCAGGCCGCGGAGTGTGGGTGTGTATTGCGTGTCACTCCTCTTTCCTCGTACTTTCTCGCCACTAGTTTCCTCTGCGCCTCTTCCCAGAACTATGTTCAAAGGACGCAACAGCGTTGCTGTCCGAGCACTGCGCTAGCGGCCTATAGCTCGCGAGCTAGGTTATCGAAAATTTGATCCTGGGACTTTCCCTATTTTTATTAAAAACATGTTTATCAGTACCGTAGTATACCTCAGCACAATTCTTCATTGAGCTTTCAAGAAAATAAATGACTTTGAAAATGATAGGTGAATCTCTGATGATTGCCAGGGGATCACATAGAGATGTGAGAATAAAATCTTGTATGGCAGCAACCTGGTATCCATTATGCGCAGGGATCAGGACATGACAGCCAGCCAGATAGAAAAAGAAGAAGAAAAAATTTTAGAGTAGCGAGATATGACGAGTCTCCTCTCAGTTCTCCTCCCTTCCCCTCGGGATGTAGCGCATACGGGCCTAAACCATAAACATCATCTCAAAACATTTGTAGTTCATGCGTTTACAGTCATCTTTCTTGTTTTTCTTCTCATGTATTTGTCAAGTTCCGATGTAAAATCGATATTTCAAGAGACGGTTGTTATCCACGGTGCCCGGATATGTCTGCTCTGTGTTCATCCAGTCGTAACTTTAAGAGCCTTCCTCCTCTGTATACTTTCTCCGCATCTTTGATATTCATTCATATTAATATCTCTCAAAGTGTACAAAGCTGTCGATTTAGGCATTCAGCATTTTCTTTCGTAAACCTGTTTGTGAGAATCTTATCCGAGTAAAAAGCACTGAAAATGGCAGGTAGTGTTATCTCAGTTAGCTTCCGAGCAGTCTTTTTTCATAGGGCGGTGCTAGTGTTCGCCTGTGGCATCATAAGGCTACAGGTGAACTCACTGGACTCACGCTAACACTGCCTTATGAAATATAGGCTAAAAGAGAAGACGAAGAAGGCTGCATATGGTTTAGAAAAAAGACCTTTTAGCATGCTTCCATGAAGGGGGATATGATTGTTTTTGAATAAGTTCCGCACTCGGGAAAGACTTGGTGGTTTCATCCATTGTTTAAGACACTGACAAAAAACCTCTTTTGCTGCCAATAGTACATCGCGATGTTGATTATCCTTATCAGCTTTTTGGTTCATTTTCTTAGTCGGCATGATGTTTGTGCTATAATGATATTTCGCTCAAGTTAATTCGCATACAATGTTCAGTTTACAAAATTCTGTCTTCGCTTCTGTATCGATTTTTATTGCTTTTACCATTTTCTGGGAATGGTATCAGTTTTGGTTGTTGAAGCGTCAAGTACAGGGCTTACAGCGGGGCTTATCAATTGCAATGTCGGAGCACCAGCATCTCTCCTGCGCTCCTCTTCGCCTGGACTTTGTATCTCTTTCGTGAACATGCTCTCTGATCACTTCCACCATGAGCGTGGGAAAGGCAGAGCTTCGATCGATTGGATACGATTAGAGAGTATGTTCCCGGAAGTAATGCAGAGTCCCGTGCGGGAATGGAGATATTGGTACACTCGACACTGCAATTGATAACCCTTGTAGGTACAGTGGATCGTTTTGTTGTCCTTGGCTTAGGTGGTTGGCGTATGGTCAACTATAGAGCAATTTGTCTCAAAGTCGCTTAAAGTTAAAGTTTACCTTTGGCATACGGCAAATGATGGTCCCATCCTCAAAGCAGCTGCCATGTCTTAGTCAATCTCTTTGAGGATAGTTGCTTCACACTTAGTGGAACTGCATCCTTCTTCAAAAAAATTGTTTGCAGATGATGTTATCTTTGGATTTCAATTTTGTTAAGCCGATGTTTTCCGACTTTCGCAATTGGAAACTAGTTTCTTCCTGGCAGTATGCCTTCAAAAGATCGCGAAAAGGTGTCGTTTGCCCGGTAGCCTGCACAGGATACGTGGCGGCGTCACGTATCCTGCGTTCGTTTGGCATCAGCACAGCCTAGCCAGTACAGGTTTTACAAAAGAATGGTCCTTTGCCACGCGGCGCTAAAGTGTAGGGTCGGTTAACGGCTACGTATTTTCCATTGTATTGTGTTTATTTAAAAGAACAAGCACGGGAACAAATTAAATGAGGTGATGACGGTTTTTGAAGTGTATATACCATCGCTGCTACGTAAGCTTTCGACATATTTTCTTTTATTTTCTTCTTCTTCTTTTTGAGTTCCTTAATTAACATTTTTAAAACGAGGTGCGCGTGCCACAGCGCCTACTCAGATAATCGCCGGAGGCAGGCGGTCCGCAAACTCGCGCTTTTCTGCAGGCGGTCAGCAGAATTTTGGGGCGTGGCCAAACCTTCAGCGGGCGGTACTTTCGTCTTCTGCCAGCGGGCAGCAATACAAAATTTCCTGCAAGCGCTCCGCAAATAATTTCTTTCAGCGAGCGCTGGCCAAATTTACAGCAAGCGCTCGGACTCTTTTTAGGCATTTTCGGGCGTACGTCGAGCGCAGGTAAGACTCTGTGTGGCAGAGGTGTCACCGTTGGTTTAGTTACTCAAGTTTGAGGTACTTTCTCTCAGCGGAAAGTACCTGAGGGTTGAGCGGTCCTCCACAAAGGACCGTGCGGCCCTCGAAATTTTTGCATATTCTCGCGGAAAGTCCGCGAGAATGCGGCCACTGCGCCGCAGCTAATCCATAAAGAAACCGCGATTGTTCTTCAAGCTTTCGTCTTTAATTTCGCCAACTTTCTTCCAAATTTCTGCAAGCGGGCCGCGAAAAATTAACGAACTATTTTTCCGGTGCCGGCCTGCCCATAAATCGCATCGCCGCTTGCCCCTGGCGATTATCTGAGTAGTAGCGTGTGGATGAAGCGCTTACATTAGGCTGCAGAATACTAGCACCACAACAGCCGGCCATAGTCGCAGATTTTCATATCTCGACGCCTTAGAAGCTGTCGTTCTCCATCGAACGCCGAAAGAGGACAAAGCTGCAACTTAAAATAACGAAAAATCACTTCCTTGCCTCGATTGCTTTTTCAGGGAGCAGCCGACATTATATCGCTTCTCATATGCAACTTCTATGGGGTTTTTCGTGCCGGCGGAATAGTTAACGATTTCTTTTAGTAATATCGTTATTTTCTGGCTAATGGCATTTTTGCATTAGCGTCAGTGTCACATGTATTGGCATCACACTGATGTCACTGCACAGATATGTTATCATCTGCAATAGACGGATGAAGCTTGAAAGGGTAGGAAAGCATTTGGTGTTATGACAGAGTGAAGTATGTTATGCGAGATATGATATGATTCAAATGACGCTTCTTTTTGATAGCATCATATAAAAAGCTATGCAAAAGCTAATTGTCGGTTTATGCCTTACACACCAGCATGGGCGAGGGATCGTCAAGAGGGGCGACGGGAGTACTCTTCCGTTCAAGAATCGTCAGCGTTTACGCTGTTTTTGACAATCCAGATTATGCTTTAATTAGAACTGTTATCGAAAGCTTATAAAATTTGCGAAGGAGGTGTCGCTCGTTATTGCCTTTAAGAAGCCTAGAGCGTTTTGATTCCCAAAGGTCTCTCCCCGCATGTTGGCTCTCAAACTAGGCACCGACAATCAGTTTTTACATGCCTGTTTGTGAGCGTCATTGCTTCGTTTTGTTAAAGACGATATTTTGCAGGTGATGGGATTGATCTCATGGTATATTTGGGAATGGTACATTGGTCTATCTTCTTTTGGTTTCAACTCCATCGCTGGCCGGGCTCAATGCAACGACTCGAAGGAAGACGTACTGCTTGTAGTAAGAGCTAGTTTTGCGGATCAAGCTAGTTTTGCGGTACCGTTATTGTGCAGCCTAACTACTGAATTGTTAAAAAAGAATTTGTATGCAAGAATAATTAGTGGAAAACCCAAAAGAATCCTATATGTAACACTAGCTGCCGTCCCCGATCTCGCCCGGGCCCACGGCGGAAAATCTCCAAATCGTTTATGGCTTACCATTCTTCTTTTTCCTTCAATTTATCTTCTCTACTTTCCTGCCTCAGCTCCGTTTTCGAAATACAGCCTTCTGTGGTATCCGTAGTGGAGTTGCCATCGTTCTTGGCCGAATCGATTCGTAGCACCGCGTCCTCCTCACCGCAAAATGTAAATGATCTTCACAGCCCTTTACTACTTAACTTGGAGAAATGATTGATATGCTTTCAATTTCTTAGATGTAAGTAAACAAATCAATAAATCGATAGAAGGACCCAGCGAAAAGTTGCGATAAATAGCCTATCTTTTGCGCCGTGTTTCATTTATAGGGGAGCAAAATTCAGCCTCTTCGGTTAACATACAAAGGAGTCTATAAGCCACAAACATCCTAACAAACAAAGGTACAGTGTTTGAGTTTTATATATATATATATCAGTGGCGTACCGAGGGGGGGGGGCGGGGGGGGGGGGGGGGGGGGCGCGCGCCCCCCCCCCGAGAATGGGTCGCGAAATTTTTGAAAGTTACCTATGTGGGTTATAAAGATGTGCAAGTGACTTGTTTATTTTTGTAAATAATTAAAATAATTTTTAAAAATTTTTAAAAATTCAAATTAGCCTTTTTTTTCTTTTTATTTAATTTTTTATTTAAATTTTTTTCGGTGGCGTGGCTGACGCCACGCCCCTTTTTTCTAGATTTTAGTGGTCGGGGACCCGCAAAAGTTTTGAGAAGCACCCCAAAAAATTTTTCGGAGTGCGTGGCTAACGCCACGCACCTTCTTTAGAAAAAATTTTTTGTCGCGCCCCCCCCGAGCCGAAATCCTGGGTACGCCACTGATATATATACATATAGATAGATATATATACATGCTCTTCTGAACACATGTTACAGACAGAACAAACTTTGAGCTTACGCATTGTATTAGGTCGTTTCATAAATTCGTAGAGTTTTTATTTTAGTAGCCATTTTCGACGAAGCGGTCGGTTTACGGCAAAGTACATGTACCATTTGAAGAGCTAACCTTGTTCTGCAGGAACTGTTGTTCGTTTTCGGATGGCTTCTCAGACAAGTTTTTGAGAAGCAGAAACTGAAGATTTCGGCAACTGCACTTTCCGTGTTTGGTCCGTATCTCTTGAAATGTTATCCTCATATGTAGGCGGAAGGCGACAGCAACAAGATTGGTATACTGACAGGTTTGCAGCACTTCAGTATGCTAACAAGGGAATGGTCAAGATTCGAAGTGGCCATTCCCAGCAAGCCGTAGACCGTTGAACATTGCATGGAGGGCTGGTTACATACCCGCCTTCAGTATCTGCCTATTAGTCTCCTAAACAAAGTTATGGTTCTAAACTCCGCCGTGACGCCGCTGCGCATCATATATACACGCCGCTCAGCTTAAAGTCAAGTTCAGCGCATAGCGCAGTGGTAAGTGTGCAGATTCTTAGGAGGAACCACTGTCTTTGCTGGCAAGCTCGATTCCTTTCGCTTGCTAGTCTTTAGCAACCCATCCCCAATATCTATATTGTTAGCGCGAAGTCCCAAATGCTATTAGGAGGGTAATTTAACAACTAAAGACTTCGAAGGTATCGCTCAAGCCAAATATGTTTATGTTTATCAGTTTCAGCTTCCTCCTTCCTGCTGTTGTTTCTGTTCGTTCTTGCGTTCCTATTCATCAAATTTATATTCTTGCTTTCACCATAATCAGCCTCAATTCTTAGGAGTTTGACTGACAAAAAAAATACGTTTTCGAAGTAATTAGATGTTGAATTACTCTTTTAACCGCGTCAGGGACTTCGCGCCAACAATGTAGGTATTAGAGGTGGGTTGCAAAAGAGTAAATTGAGGGGATGGCAGTGAGAAAACCTTCCCTCAGTAGGCAGCGAAAGACTGCTGCCTATTGCCTCTACAATGACTATTTTTCGAAGACTTTGCAGAAGGAAATTGACTTACAGTTAACCTTTGAACAGCAATGTCGGAGAAGGCATAGAGGTTTGCGCTTCTCCTTAATCGGCTCCTGAGAGGATGTCAGTGAGAAAGCCTTCCCCTCATAGTTGCGATAGGGAGAGTGATGGATCTTACCCCCTTCACTTTGAGGCCAAACTCCCGATGACCCCCTTCACCTGAGCTTAGATTGGTATTGTACTCTGAGAATATGACAAAAATCGTTATTAAAAGGTTTTGCAGGCTAAGTACCTCAAACAACAAGCACACTCACAAATTTACAAAAGAAACGGTACTTATGTTTATTTATAATATTTATTTATCCTCGTAGCATTCATGAGAGCAGAAAGTGAGGACACAAAATCAATTTCCACGTGTTCTCTTCCTTAAACCTGGGCATGTTCTTTTCAATTGTTGTATAAGATTTTCTTTATGCCGAAACCAGGTTGTTTGGTGGAACTTTATTGACTCAACGTTTCGAACAATTCGTCTTCGTCGGGAGTCTGAAAAGGATCGTAGCATTCGCATTCGTATTTTACTACACCGCCAAACGTCTCGTCAACGCTGCACGTCTAGACCTCCCCTAGTGCAATGTACTGGAAAGCTAAACCAGAGTGTTCACCTTCAGTCCACCATAAGACCAGTAGCCCGCACAACTGTGACGGACGCAACTGAGTTTATACTCAGTGTGTCAAACTATATATTGTGTGCGGATGTGAGCTTGCATAATGATAGCAGAGGCAAGAGATCATTCGTAATGGCAAGACATTCATTTTTATTATTCATAGCAGGACTCTTGAAAGATATCCATGCTGCTTCTAGTGTTTTTCGTGCGCAAATCTCATTCTCAATAGCCAGTGTTATACATTTCACGTCGAATGAGGTGCCATCGTGCGCTTCAAATCTATGTTTGCCCAAAGGTGATGCTTGAGTTCCTCGTTTCATACTAGCCAAGTGTTCTTCAACTCTAATGCTCAAAGGTCTACCCGTTTCGCCTATGTACAATGCTCCGCAATTTAGACATTCTAATTGGTATACAACTCCCGATTTTGCACAATCTCCTGGCTTGCCGTAGGGACAAACAATGCAGTCCTTTGATATACATTGTATATCGTAGCATCTGTTTCTGACTAGCCGCTTTTTGATGTTGTCGCTGGGTATATCAACCAGTCTAACATCGTTTTGCAGCTGGGCTCGAAGGATGCACTGTTTAATCGCTCTGCTGACTTTATCGCAAATGAAAGGTATGCATAGCGGAAGTTTAGTATCATTGCGCTGTCCATTGCCACTTTGACCTCTATTAGATTTTCGTATTCGTAAGCGCGTGGCTGTGTTGTATCCGTTACTGAGCGCAATCTTCGTAGCCAATTCTCGAGATTCCAGTCGCTCGCTCTCGCCCGTGCATACTCCTACAGCAGTTTTGTACATGTTACGAATTATGGCATGTTTAAGTGCTGTTGGATGAGCTGAGGAGGCATGTACTAATAAATTCTTGGAGCTTTCCTTTCGATACCATTTAACATGAATGGTATTGTCAGATAAGTGTATCTGGGTGTTTAAATAGGAAAGCCAACCACCGCGAGGGGCTTCTCGTGTGAGCTTAATGTACCGCGATTGCTGGTTCAGGATGTTAAAACACTCGTCCATTTCGGACTGTGTTGAGGTTATGACGCAGCAATCATCGATGTACCGGCAGTACATTAAAGGTAGGCGTGCAATTACTGGTGCCTCAATTTTGCTCATGAAACACACTGCGAGTACTGGAGCCAGTCTTTGACCCATCGCAAGTCCTCGCACCTGGGAATAGTAATTCCCAGCCCACTTGAAGATGTTACATTTTAAACATTCCCTAATGAGGACCAGTAAGCACGCCTTGCTCAAACCAAAGGTTAACATGTTGGAATAGTGCGCATCAAGCATCTCAGACAGTGCCTGCATAGCGGCATCAACGTGAACGTTAGTGTATAGGGATGTTACATCAAATGATTCTACAACACTATTTGGCTCACATTTTATCTGCCGCAAGCGCTCGACAAACTGGCGTGTGTTTGAGAGATGCGATGGAACCTTTGGGAGCAATTGGCTCACGATTTTATTTAAAACCACGAAATTCGGTCGGTGGGACCGCCTACGCAGCTAATTATGGGGCGGATTTTATACGATTCAGGCGACATAGAGCGGAGATCGTCAGCTGCTACTTTATGCGTTTTTACCAAGTGGTAAAAAACGGGACAGTTTGGATTGTTGATTTTCAACCTTCTCACAAATCTATCGTCAAGCCCTACAGACCTTCCCGTATCAGTCCAAACTTCATTCAATTTTCGATATTGCGCTTGAAATTCTTTTTCCGTAGCAGGATGATATATTGACGTATCTGACAAGTGTAATTGTGCAATTTTCTATCCAGCTCTTGGGGAATAACTACCAACTCTCCTCCTTTGTCACTTGTCGACACCCGGATAGCTCCTGCAGTTACCAATTCACGCACTTCTTTATAGCCTTGTTGTTGTTCTCGCGTCAAGTTTGTCACATGGACTCCCTTGAATCTGTTCAAAACATGCAACATTTCACTCGTTAGAATGCGGAATTTAGTATCAGCGGCGAGCACTGGTTGAGGCTCCTTGTAAGATAAGCGCGGAAACGGTATTGGTGTTAGCATCGAACTTTCAGTGGTTTGTAAAGCTTGCGTATTTTCATGCTGAGCTTTATTCTCAGTGAATCGCGTAATCTATGCAAGCTACCCAGTACTTTACGGCAAAATGAAGCATTTATATATTGAGAAGGCGAATACGACGGACCGAGACTGAGAAAATCAGTTGCGCATGCGGTCAAATGAATGTCGCCAATGATAGTGACTCTTGCGTGAGTATCATTAAGAGCTAAACAGTTAGTAGGGTGGTGGGTTTGAAGAAGGCAAACCTCTTTGTTTTCACTCTTTCCACGTAATGCGTCCCGGAGTTGGTCGTACTTCTTGCAAAGTCGTGATTTGACCTTAGACCGTATAGTACTACAAATCAACTTCGATCCGTCTTCAATCTCCCTCCAAATGTCGTCTGGCAAAAGACGTTTACAACTATTTTCTTTACAATTACATTTCAATAACGTGGAGTATAAAATGTTCTTCTTTCGTTCAATAACAAGATTCAACATGTTGTTATAAATGTTGTTTATCTTCTTGTTATGTTCTGGCAGTCCACAGATAATTCCGATCTCTTCTTTGAAATGAAATTCGGTATGACATTTGTATATTAAAATTATCATCCGAACATCTCCTATCATTTATTTATTTGAAAAAAGAATATTTATTTAATTATGAAACATTTTTCATACCCAGAAAAACTAGATTCATAAAAGGTGGTAAGGGAGTAGTACTCTGCGTTGATACCAACTGCTT